>NGZP02000018.1:0-600000 GCA_004353285.2 Xylaria grammica
TTAAAAACTACTATATAAATTGCTAAATAATTGCTAAATCTTTTTATTTATATAGTAAAATAAAACTATATCTTTTTTATTGCTGCTAAAAATAATTTTATTATAAAATTTTAAATAGCTTTTATTATTAAAATAAATATATAATAGAAAAATAAACTTTAAAGGCTATAAAAATAATATTAGTTATACTTAAAAAAAAAAAAAAAACTGCTTAATTAAAAAAGTAGTTAAAAATTTATTAAAAAACTAATGTTTATTTATTATTATAAAAGCATATAAATAATATTTTAAAGCTTTTATACTTTTTATAAATAAAAAAAAAGTTAATAATTAAAAATATTTTTAAATAAAAGTATTAAAATTAATAGTTAGGTTTAATAAAAAATTAGATTTATATTTTTTGCTATTTAACTTAAAGTTAAAAAAAGTAAATATTATACCTTTTAAAATATTTATACTTAAACTTAATAAAAAGTAAAAGTAGTTTTAATAATAATTAGTTTATTTTTTTTATTTAAGTAGTTTATTATAACTGCTTTAAACTAAAGCTAGCAAAAGCAGCTTAAAAAAAGTTAAGCACTATATAAAATTAAAGTTTTAACTTATTTTATTAGTAAAAAATCTTTTATTAATAGCTAAAATAGCTTAAATATATAAAAAAGCAAAAATAAGTTTTTTATTATTAATATAATATAAAAAAAAATAAAAAAAGTATTGCTAAAAATAATATTTTTTTAATAAGACTATTTTTTTAAAAACTATAATTAAAAACATAAAGCTTTAAATTAGCTTTTTAAAACTTTAAAAGCAAAAAACTTTTTAATTAAAAAAAAGTATATAAAAATATATACTTAAGGTTTGCAAAAGCATTAAAAAAACTAAGTTAACTAAAAAAAAACTTTAACTAGTTAAAAATCTATTATCAAATATAAATTTAATAAAAGCTAAACTAAAATCTTTATAAAATATTATTTTAAAAAAATAGTACTTTTTTAAAATTTTTTAAAAATTAACTAAATTAGTAAATAAATATTCCTTTTATATAAAATTAAAATAATTTTTTATACTGCTTAGTAAGTTAAAAGTATTTTAATAATAAAAGCTTTAAAAAAAGTTATTATTAAAGTTTTTAAAATAAAACTTAAAAAATAGCCTTTTAAAAAAAGCTTATTTTAATATATTATAATGCTTAGTTTTTCTTTAAAAAAAAAATAAAAAGTTTATTTAATTAATTTAGCAACTTAACTAAATAAAGTTATTATTAAAATGTTAATTTTTTTTTAAAGTTATAATAAGTTTATTAAAGATTTTATAATATATAAAATATTATTAATAATTAACTTATTTTTAAATATAACTAAGTTTTTTTTTTTAAGTTTAGCTAAGCTATAACTATATTTGCTACCTTTTTTAAAGCGCTTTAAATAACTACTTTTTTTTAAAGTACTACTAATTTTATAGCCTAATTTTTAAAAGTATATTATAAGTTTTATATAATATTACTAATAAATATAAGCTATTTTTTAATAATATTAATTAAAAGACTAATTATAACATATAATAATTATAAAGTTGCTTTAAAAGTTAAGTAGTATATTTTTAAATATTTTTAAAATTTAAATGCTATTTTATTAAAACTTTAAGCTTACTAAAATAACTGCTAATTTATAAAAAGTAACTAATATAAACAGTTAGCTTAATAATAATATATATATATAAAACTAATAAAAACTTTTAGTATATATTAAAATTATTAAAATAATTAAATAGCTATTATATAATAATATTATAAAAGTTAAGCTTTTTTTAGTTTTATTATATATTATTATATTTAAATTAAAAAGTATATGTTAATTATAATATTATTAACTATTTTATTATAAAAAATAAACTATTTTAAATTTTTAAACTTTAGCTTAATGCTATAAAAACTTAAAAGCTGCTTTAATATTATTATTAATTTTAATTATATTTAACTATAAAAAAAAATACTATATAGCTTAAAATAAATATATTAAAACTAGTTAAAAAGCTTTATTATATTAAAAAATAAATAGCTAAAATAAAGCTTTTATAATATAAGTTAAAAGCATAAAAAAAGCAAAGTTAAATTATAATGCTATAAAATAAAAGTGCTTAGCTATTATAAAAACATTTTAAAAGCTAAAAAACTATTTATATAGCATTAAATTTTTTTAAAATAAATGTTAAAGTTATATTATTAACTAAATAATAGTTTTTTAGCTTTTTTAAATATATAACTTATAAAATAAATAGCTTTTATTAAACTATTTAACTTTAAACTTTATTATATGCTAAAAAAAAAGCATACTATAGCTAATAAACTATTAAAAAACCTTTTAAGCTATTTAATAAGTTAAATGTTAAATAAAAAAAAAATATAAAAAACTTTATTAACTTTTATTATAATATAATAACTATTATAATAAAAATATAAATAACTAAAAAAAACTTTTTTAAAAAGGCTAGTTTTACTTTAAAGTTAATATAATTAAATAAAGTAAAAATTTATAAGATTTCTTGTTATTAGTAATACCTTTAACTGTTTAAAAACTAAACAAAATAGAAACACTTTAAAAAAAAGGCTTTAAATTTTTTTTAAGCAAATCTTTGCTTTAAAAAAAAACAAAAAAAAAAACTTTTAAAAAAAGTTATTAATAACCTTAATAAAAAAAACACTAATTAAAATAAGCTATAAAAGCTTTATATATAAAGATAGCTTGCTATAACAAAGCAAAGTTTACTAAAAATATTATTAAAAAAGCTTTTATAAAAATATTTATAATATAATTAAATATTACTTTTAATATTAAAGATTATAAAATAAAAAGCAAGCAAAAAAATATAAAATAAATTATCTTTTAAACTTATTATTTTTTAAATAATAAATATTTAAATTATACTAGCAAATAATAGCTATAAAGCTATAATTAAAGCTTATTATAAAATAATAGCATAATTAAAAGCTAAATTACTAAAAAAAGTTAACTTTATTATAGTTTTTAAATTTTTAAAAAAAATTTTTTTATTAATATAAAATGTTTAAAAAATAAAATATAATAATAATATTAAATTTTTAAAAAGATAAAAGTAGCAGTAGCTTTTTTAAAATATAAACTAAACTATAATTTATATATTACTTTTAGTTTTAAAGCCTTATAAAAATAATAAATAAAACTAAAAAAATTAAGTAAATTATTTAAATCTAATAATATTAGCAAACTAAATAGCTATTTAATATTATAGCTACTTTTTTTATAAACTAGTTTATAAAAAGCTTTTTATTATTTAGTTAAAAACATTATTTTTTATATAGTAAATTATAAAATAAAATAAAATAAATAGCTATAAAAACTTAATTACAGCTTAAAAACAGCTAAGCACTATAATATAAATATTAAAAAGTTAAAAGCATTATAATAAAAAAAAGAAAAAAAATAACTAATATATATAATATTTAAAATAGCTATAAAATTTCTATACCTTTTACTAAAGGCAATTTAATACTTTTATATAATACTTTACTATTTATAAATATATTAAACGCTAAAAAGCTACTTTATTAATAGCTAAGCCTTTTTAAAATAGCTAAAGCTTTAAACTATAAGAAATATAAACTAAAAAACTTAACTAAAGTCTTTTATAAAAAAATATTTCTAGCTAAATAATTAAAAGCTTTTATTAAAAATAAAGTAAGTTATTAAAAACTTAAAGATTTAAATTAAAACTTATAAATAATAAAAAAACTATTACTTAATATTAAAAAAAATTAAACTAAAAAAAAATAAGTAATTAAAACTAAAAAAAAAATATTAAAAAAATAAGAAAATATAATAAATTACCTTTAAATAAGTTAATATAAAAATAAAAAAATTAATTTTTAACGTTATAAATAAATCTTTATTTTTATATTACTTTAAACTTTTAACTAAATTAAAAAAAGGCTAAAAACTTTTAAAAAAAGCATTTTTTATAAAAAAAGCTTAAATATTACTATTAAAATAAAAGAAAATATAAATAATAAAATAAAACTTATTTTTTAATTATATTTACTTTTAGTAAATATTTAAAAAAAATAATTAATTATTTTTATAAAGTTATAACTTTATTATTATATTTACTAAAAAGCTACTTTTAATAAAAAAGATTTTATATTTAAATATAAAAGTTAGTTTTTATGCTTACTTTTACCTTAAATAAAAAATATTATAAAACTTAGTTTTAAAGTAGTTAGTTAATTTTTTTGCTAGCTTTTTTTTTAAAAAGTTTTTATTAATAATGCTATCTTTTAGCATAGCTATTAAGCATTTAAAAAAAATAAAAATTATAAGTTAATCTTAAAGCTAATATAAGTTTTTTTAATTATTATAAATGTTTTTATTATTATTTATGCTACCTTTTTTAAGTTTTTTTTTAATACCTTTTAAGCATTAAAAAACGCTTTTTTGCTAATAATAGCAGCAACATTTATAATACTTTTAATATTATTTATTTTATTTAAATTATATATTATAAAAGTTGCTATTATACTTATTAATATTATCTTTTATTAAACTTACTTTTATAATTAAGCTATTAACTAAAGCATACTAAAAGCAATAAAAAAGCTTAATATAAATAGCTGCAATACTAATATAAAAAAGCAAAATAAGTAAAAAGATTAAAAGTAATAAAAAAAAAAATAATATTAATAAAAAAAAATATAAAAACAAAATAATATTAAAAAAAAAATAATAATAGTTATAAAAGCTAAATAATATAAAAAACTAAATTAATTAAGCATAAAAAAAATATAAGCTATATAGTTTTTTAATAATTATAAATTTTATTATTTATTTTTTTATTTTATTTAATAGTTAAAGTAGCTAAAAAATAAAAAAAAAAAGTTAAATTTTTTTTAATTATAAAAAAAAACTATAATTTAATATAAAATATTAAATTAAAATTAGCTATATATATATAATTAATATATTTTTTTTTTATTTTTTTATATTATTATTTATTACTTTTTATTTTTTACTTTTAAATACTTTTTTACTAATTTTATATTAATTTTTTTCTTTTTTTTATGCTTATTTTTATTTATAATTATATAATATTTATTATAATAACTAATAAAGTAAAAAGTTTATAAAACTATACTTTTAGCAAAAGTAAAAAAAAAAGTAGCTAGCTAAGCTAGTTTTAAAAATTAAAATATAACTAAGTAAATATATTATATAAAGCTTTTAAAAAAACAAGTTAGCATAAAAAAAAGTAAAACAGCTAAAAAAAACTTATTAATTATACTTAAAAAAAGTTATTACTTTTTTTAATATTTTTAATAGATTATTAAAAGATAATTTTAATAAAAATATTAAGTAATAATATAATAATAAAAAAAAGTTTTTTAATATAAGGTCTTTAAAAATATTTTTATTAAAAAAAAGTTTTAAAGTAAATATTAAAGCTAGATTTAAATAAAAAAAATAATATTGCTTTTAAATACTAAAAATATAGTTAATATAAGCAAAAGTTAAATAGCTTAAAAAAAAACAATATAAAAAAAAGAAATATATGCTAATATAATTAAAAAAGTTTAAAAAAATAAAAAGCAATTTATAACGCTTATAAAAAATAGCATTTTAAGTTTTAAATAATTAAATAAATAAAGCAATAATATAAATTATTTTTAAAGTAAGCAAAATAAATATTCTTTTTAAAAACTACTTTTTTTAGCTTTAATATATAATAGCTTAGCTAAAGGCTTTTTAGCTAAAAAAGATCTAAAAAACTTAATATAACCTAAAATCTTTAAGCTAGCTTTAATTTTTATAAAAAAGTCTTAAAAGATCTTTTATTAAATATAATAACTTTTAGTATAACTTTTTAAAATATAAATCTATAACTTTTTTAAAGCTTATATAATTAATAATTGCAATAAAAAAACAGCTAAAAGATTTGCTTTTTTTATTTAATTTTATTTAAAAGTATATACTTTATTATTAATATAGCTATATCTGCAAATAACTTTTTATATAATATTTATATTATTAATTTAAGTAATAAACTATTAATTTTTAACTATAAAAAAAAAAAAAAGTATAGCTTTAATATTATGCTATTATTTTAATAAGCAAAGCAGCATAAATTAATAAAGCTTATAGTAATAAAATCTAATTATTAAAATAAAACTAGAAAAAAATAAAATAATTACTTATAAAATAAAAGAATAAACTATAAATAAAAGAAATAAAATTATAAAAAAAATTATAAAAATAATAATATAAGTAAAAAATAGCAAAAAACTTATACTTTTAATAGACCTAATAAAATAATAACAAATAAAAAATTATTTACTTATTATTGCTATATTTAACTATATTAACTATATTAACTATAATAAAAATATTAAAAATTTAATTAAAAAAATTATTTAATTATAAAAATATTAGTTTTTAAGTTGTTAAGCTATATTTTTTAAACAAGATTTAATAAAAAGAAAATATATAAATATTAGTAAAAATATTTTTAAACTTAACCTTATACTTTTTTTATTTATTTTAAGTTTTTATATTTAATTTAATATAACTTTTTTATTATTAGTATTATTATAACCATTATAATAATATAGCTATATTATTTGTTTACTAAATTAAATTACTATTAAATATTTTTAACTAATATAAACTTCTTTTAATAATATATTTTTAATTATTGCTTTTTTTTAAACTTAATATAATTACTTTATACTACTATTTTTGCAAGCATTATTATAAGTAACTATTATTATAAACTTATTAATAAAAGATATTATTAATTTAATATTTAAATATATTATAAACCTATGCTAAAATATTTGCAATTAAAGGTTAAAAAATATTTTTACTAGTAAAATAAGCAATTAAAAAAAAAAAAAGCATACTAACTATTTTATTTAAAGGCTAAATTTTAAATATATTAAAACTTTTCTTAATAACTTGTTTTTTTTTGCTAGATTAGCTAAAATAAAAAACGTTTTAAATACTTTTAATATTTTTTTCTTATTATTATAACAACTATTTTTTAATCTTTTAGGCTAAAATATAATAAAAAAATAAATAAATAAAATCTTTTCTATTATAATTAATATGCTTTTTTATATTAAAGCTAAAAATAAACTACTAATATAAAAAATAAATGCTTTTGCTATATTATTTTTTAAAAACTTTTATAAAAAAGTAACTTATAAACATAAATTTGCTGCTACTTTTAATTAAAATAAGTTTAAAATAATACTACTTAAAATAACTATATAAAATATTTATTTAAATATTAAACTATTAATTTTTAAAGGTAATAAATTAGTAAAAAAAAGTAATTATTAGTTTATAATTATTATTTATATTAGTTTATATATAGTTTACTTTTTTAATTTCTTTAAAGCTAGTTTTGCTAAAAAATATTATTATATAATCTATAAGCATATTATTATAAAATTATAGCTAAAAAATTTTACTAAAAAAAAACAAACTATTTTATATTTAAACAAAGCATTTTTTAATATACTTTTTAAATAAAAAAATAGCTAGCATTATAAGCTTTTTATAATTATATTTATATTTAATATAATTTAATATCTATATATAGTTAAAGCATATCTTTATAATTTATAAAATAAAAAAAAGCACTTTAACTTTTTTAATAATATATAAAGCGCTTTTAATAAAAATATTTAACTTATAATATGCTATAAAATATTAAAAGCATAAAAAGCTAAAAAACTATTTATAGCTAACTTAAGCATTAAAGCAGTTATATTTAATACTAAAAAACCTGTTATAAAAAAAGCAGCTATATTATTAACTTAGTTTAGCAGCATATAAAAATTTGCGCATTTTTTTAAAACTATATATTTTATAAGGCTAAATAAATAAAATTTAAAGTTTAGTTTTTTTTTACAAGCAAAAGAAAATTATATAGTTTAAAACTTTAATATAAGATACTTTAATTAAAGCTATGCTAATAAAGCACTTAAAGATCTTTATAACTTTAATATTACCTACTTTTTTAATTTTTAAAAAAGTAATATTACTATATACTTAAAAAATGCTTTAATTAAACTAAAAGCAAAAAAGTAATTAAATAAACTAAAAGTTTTAGCTATACTAAAGTTTTTTTTAAAGCTTTACCTTAAGTATAGTTTTTTATTCTTTAAAATTATTCTTAAAAATAAATATAATATACTTATAAAAAATTATAAAAAGTTAACATAAAATAAAATATAAAATAATAAAGTAAAAAGCATTAAAGCTTGCTTTATTATTTTAAAATATTATTGCTATAGTTATTAAACTATAATATTTATAAACTTATATAACTAACTAGCTTATTTATTTAATTTACTTTTTAAAAAAAAAAGCAGTATTAAAAAGATAATAAAACAACTATAAACCTTATAAAAGGCTAGGTTTAGTATAGCTATTATATTTACTTAACTAATTAGCTTGCTTATATATAACTAGTTTAATAAATATATATATAAATACTTTAGCTTTTATATACTATACTTAATATTTTGCTAGCTTAATAATATTATTATATATAAAAAAAAAAGCTAAAATAAAAGGTAGTTATTAGCTTAAGTATATTATAAATAAATAATAGCACTTATTAAAACATATATTAGTATTTAAATTAAAGGGAATCTGCTATCTTTGCTTTTTAATTTTTACGTTATAAAAAAAGTTTATAATTAAAAAGCGCAAAACTTAAAAACATTAAAAAAAATAGTAAATTTATTAAAGCTTATATATAAAAATAATTAAAATATTTAAGCCTAGTTATATAAAATACTTTTTTAGCTAAATAACTGCTTAGCTTAATTAAAAAAACTAAAAAAAAAGCTAATTAATAATGCTTAAATATTTACTAACTATATTAATTTTAACCTTAATAATTTTAATGCTAATTAGCTTATTTACTAGTAAATAATAATAGCTATATTGCTTATATAAAGTTTATATTAAAAATAGCAAAATAATAAGTTGTTTTTTTAAAATCTAAATATATTAGTTAAAACTTTTATAAGCTTTTATGCTAATATTACTAAATATGCTTTAAAGATTATAGTTAAGCTTATAATAAAAAATATTTTTATAAAAAATAATATAATAATATTAATAGCGCAAATAAATAAAAAATATACTATAAATACGATAATATTAAGCAAAAAAAAAGCTAATTTATAATAAAAGCTTATTTTAATATATACTTAACATAAAATAGTCTTTATATTTTATATAAAAGTTATTAATATTTAAAAAAGCTTTAATATAAAAAAAAAATAATAAATATATAGCTATTAATGCTGCTAAATATAGCTAAACCTATAATATTTTATATTATTGCAACGTTTGCTAACTAAAAAAAAGCTAAGTCTAAGTTTTTTAACATACTTTTTTTATATTACTTATATTATGCTTTTAAAGTATTACTAAAGTATATATAAAAAACTTAAAACTTTTAATTAAAGTAGCATATAAAAAACTTACGTAATAAAATAATGCTATATTTAAAAATTAAGCTTAAAAAAGCTTTTATAGATAATACTTACGTGCTATTAAGTAAGCTAAAAAAACTAAAACTTAAAGAATTAAATAATTAAAGCAAAAATATTATTAAAAAGCTAGTTAAAAAAAAAGGCATTAAAAAAAAAATTATAACTAGTAAATTAATATTATATAAATAAACCTAACAAACCTACTTTAAAATATTTTTTAACTTTTTTTTATGCTTAAAGTTATACTATAAATAGTATAAAAATATACTAAATATAGCTAAATTCTCTTAAAATAATACTTTAAATAATATTTTGCTATTAAAGTTTTTTTAATTAAATAATCTTTAGTAGCAAGCTTTTTAACTATAGCAAAAAAAAATAGCCTTTTTATATAAATAGCTTAAAAATACTTAGTTTAATATTATATATAAATTTATTTTTTTATACTTAAATAGCTAAAAAGAATAAAATTAATATAACTAAAGTATTAAAGCATTAAAAAAAGCAAAACAAGCATTAAAAGTGCAAAAGATTAAAAAAGGCAGAAATAATCTTATAAAACTTAATAATAAAAGCAAAAGAGCTAAAAAGCTAATTAAAAAAAAATAAAAAAAAAAGGATAAATTAATTATATATACTATTAAGTTAAAGCGTTAAATTAATAATTAAGCTATATTAAAGTTAACTATATTTTAATTAGGGAAAATTAAAGTAAAGCTTATTAAAAAAGTTAAATAAAAGATATAAAAAAAAAAGGTTGTTTTAGCAAATTAAAAGCATAAAAAAACAGAAAATAAAATATTATCTACGCGCAAAATTAACTTATTTGCTTTTACTAATATTTTTAAGCTATAATTAATTAATTCTTTATGCTATATTATATTTTAAACATGTAGAAGTATAATGTTTAAATTATTTTTACATAGCAGCTATATAAGCCTTTGCTCACCTATTAACTTAAAGCAAAAGATTAGATAGCCGTTTTTAATACATATATATAATACTAAAACCTGCCTTAATAAACCTAATATTAAATTTACCCTTTATTAAAAACGTACAAAATAAGATAATATTGCTTAAAAAGTATATGCTATTTTAAAAAACCTAAAAGTATAAGTAGAACTACTTAAGCAAGCTATATAATCTTTTATATAATAAGGTATAGCTATTTATTAACGTATGCTAAAGATTTAAAATTATAAAAAATTAATACTATATAATATTTCTAACTATTTTATAAAGTTATATAAAAAACTATTATACCTACTATATTAACTTTAATAAAACTTAAAGCAAGATTTATTATATAATAAATATTTACTTTAATATAAATATAAACTATAGTTACTATTAAGCTAATTAAACTATAATTACCTTTATATAAATAAAAGAAAAAAATCTAAACTTAATACTACATATAATATTAGATTTAATAATTAATAAGCTTATAAAAATATAATAAGCACTTAATATAAGTTATTAAAAAAAAATCTAATTAAATATAACTATTATATAAGCATACTATAAAGTAATAAAGCTAAACATAGCTTTTATACTTTAAAAGCTATTATATAAAAGCTTTTTTATTAACTTATAAGCCTGCCTTTATATAGCAGAAAATATATTATTAAAAGGCTTTATATAAAAGAATAACAATATATATTTTATTAATAAAAGGTATACCTAAAGCAATTATATAAAAAGCTTTAAACTAAAGTTTTAACTAAGGTATAAAAACTAACTTAACATATAATAAAAGTAGCTATAAGCATAAAAATAAAGCTTTTGCTTTTATATAAATAAAAGCTACTTTATATGCTATAAAAAAAGCTATTAGTTAAGTAATTACACTTTATAAAAACAAGCATATATAAAAAACTAGTATTTTAATACATATAAAATAATTAATAGCATATTATTTACGCTTAATAAATTTTTATTATTTTTAATAAAATATAAAAGATATCTTAAGTTAAATAAAAGTAAAAAAAATACTAATAAAGAAATTAAAAAGCAATCTATTTAATTTTTTATAAATAATATATTTTTTTATTATATAACTAAAAAAAAATATTTAAAACTATAACATAAGTATTTTATATAACTAATTTATTTTAAATAACTAATATTATATAAAGTACTAAAGTAAACTTTAGGATATAAGCGCTTTAAACTATTTAACAGTAAAAAAAGCATAATTAAAAGTATATTTTAAGATTTACTTTTATATAAAAGTTAGCTAAACCTTAAAAACTATAAATATTAAGTTTAAAAAAAGTAATATTATTATAGCTATAAGCACTATATAAATAAATAACCTGTTAAGCATTACTATATACTATATTTTAAATAGCTTTATACCTTTTTTTTTTTTATTAAAAGATGCTAACTAACTGTAAGCATATTATAATAATATAAAAGATATAATTATATAAAAAAACAAAAAAACTATACTTATTATATAAAAGTAGAAATATTTATTTTTTAATACTAGCTTATATAAAGCTAGTATTTACTTTATAAAAATAAAGTTATAGCAGCTATATTATTATTTTAATTACTTTTATATAAAGAGATTATATAATATGCTTAGTTATATAAGCTATAATATAAACTATTTTGCTTTAGAAAAAATTTAAAAGTTTTGCTATTATTATTAATTATATAATTAAGCATTATAAAGATTTAAATTTTTAATTAAAAACAACTGTAATTTTAATTATAAAGTAATTATTAATGCTATATAACTAAAAAATAGCTAGATTTTTTATGTAATTAATGCTATAATATTATTTTAAATAATAATATTTTTTAAATCTATATTTATATAAAATATATAAAAAGCATTATATAAATATTAGATTAATATATACTAAAAACCTTTTAATTATATTATATATAACTTAAAAACAAATTTTTTATTTAAAAAGTTTTAAAACTAAGCAAAGATTATAAGCATATAATATTATATAATACTTATAAAAGCATATTAAGCAATTAGTAAAATTAAATAAGCTTATAAACTACTTTGCTATATATATAATATTTTTAAAGCTAAAATTAGCTATTATATAAAAAAAAAATTAATTTTATAAATAGTAGTAAAAGCATTAAATAATACTATTAAATTAAATAGCTTTATATTAATATTACTAATCTTTAAAGCTTATTTTAAAGTTAACTAAAACTTTTTCCTTTTATTAAATATTATATAAAAGGCTAAAGCAATTAAAAAAGCTATAAAAATGTTATGCAATAAAAAAGCTAAAGTTAAAATTAATTATATAATTAACTAGTATAATAAACTTATTTTATATAACGTGCTATTTTTATCTTTTTAAAGTAAAGTCTTTATATAGCGTAAAAAAAAAAGATAAAATAATCTATATAAAATATAGTTAATTAAAAGATTTAATATAATTATTAACTTAATAAATAGCTTAATTTGCTTTTAATATATATAGGTTAAGCTATATTATTATATAACTAAAGATTTACCTTTTAATAACTTAAAAGATTTGCTTTTAATTAACCTAAAAGATTTACTTTTAAATAACCTAAAAAAAAAACTACTTACTATATAACCTTTTTAACCTTTAGCTATATAAAAGAAAAGAAAAAAACTAAAGAAAAATATTAGCTTTTATACCTTTTTTATATAATAAACTAGTTATATATTTTTAACTAAAAAAAGAAATAAAGCTATATATTAGCTATTAAGCTATATAAAAACAAAATAATTAATATGCTTAAAATATTATTTAAAAAGTTAAACGTAACTAAAATTAATAATCTTATTATATAAAGCATATTTTAGTTTATATAATATAATTTAACTTAATATAATAATATTTATATTTTTAAGTTTTACTTTATATAAAAAGTTAAAAAAAAATAACTAAGCTATATAAAAAGTTTAAGCTAGTTATATAAAGGTATAACAATATAAAAAAAAAATAGTGCTAACTTAGTTACTTATAATTTAAAAAATAAGTTAACATTTAATTTTTATATTAAAACCTTTTTTTATATAAAACTTTAATACTTTTAGTAAACTATAAAATATTATATAAGCATATATATAGTTATAAAATAAACTAGCTTAGAAAATTATTATATAACTTTTTTTAAAACTAAAATTTAAATACTTAAAAAAAATAGTTTTAAAGATTATATAACTATTATATAGTTTAGCAAAATTAAGTTTATATTAGTTTAAAACCTACTATTAATATTACTATTAAAACTTAAAAATAAATATATTTATATATAACCTATACTTGCTAATATTTATAAAGTAATTAAATAATTTTAAAATTATTAGCTTATAAATAAATAATATGTTTAGCTTTATAACTTTATCCTTTTTTAAAAAAAAGAAATAAAAGCTATAAAAAGCAAAGTTTTATATAAAACCTAAAGAAGTTTTATAAGTAAATTACCTAATAAAATTTAATAAAGGCTAAATTAACCTATTATTTAAAAGTAATATTACTTTAACTTAAAAAGGTTAAGCAAGTTAACTTGCTAAAATTAACCTTTATATAAAAGACTTTATATAATAATATATCTTTTAACGCATAAAAAAAGCATATATTAATAGCATTTGCTAGCTAAAAACATTATATAACTTATTAGCTATAATATAAGTTATAAACCTTATATTAACTAATATATAAGCTTTAAACTAAAAAATTAAATAGTAAATAAATAATTAAAACTATAGCTTAACCTATATACTATTAGATTTATATTATATAAAGCTTTTTATTTTTATAAATAAATTGTTTGCTAATAATGCTAACATAAGCTTTTAGCTTAAATTTTTTATTATATTAGCAACTAAGCATTATATAAAGTAAAATTTTAGCTTTAAAATAAAAGGAAATATTATATACTAAAACTTAAGTAAATATAAAAAAGTTACTAAAAATATACTAGCTAATAAGCTATATAATATAATTAATAGCTTTAATAGTATAATTACTTTTTATATAACAATTTAAAAAATTATAGCTATATTTAAAATTTCTTTAATTTTAGTTATTTTATATTTAAATTTTAAGTTATTATATTACTATTTAGTAAAGCTTAAAACTATATAAAAAAAAAAAAATTTTTAATATATAATAAATTAATAGCAAAAATAATCTTATAAATGCATTTATTAAATAAATATTTAACTAGGTATTAAAAACCTTTATATTTATAAACAAATTAATTATATAAATAAAAGCATTTATAAAAAAAGCTTAAAAAAGTTATATATAATATAACTAGTTATAAGTTATAAAAATAAAAAATATATAAAAGTAAAACTATTATATAAAGAAAATACTATATAAATTAAATATTAAAAACTAAAGTAATAAAATAATAATAAACTTTTTCTTTTTTCTACTTTTTTTTTATTATATATAATATCTTAATAATACCTTTTTTTTTTTTCTTTTTTTTTTTAATAGTAATAATATAAGCACTATGCCTTATAAAAGCATTAAATGTAAGCGCTGCAAGCATTTCTTTAAAAACTAAAAACATGTTAGCATGCAAAAAATAGCATGCTATTATAGTAATAACACCTACTGCATGCGCTTTTATAACATGCTAGCATTACTACTTTATAACTTTAAATAAAAAAAGCGTAAAAGTAGCCTTTATAGCAAATTAATTTTACTTAAACGTTAGCTAAAACATTTAACTATATAACTTAAAAAAAAACATTATAAAATAAAATAGTAATAATAATCTTTTTTTTTACTTATTATATAATAAAACATATTAGCTTAATAATATATTAATAACTATTTATATAAAGATAAAAAACTATAAATATATATATATTTATATAAAAAACTTATATAAAGGCTTAGTAAGCCTTGCTTTTTATAAAAAGGCTATAAACTTTAATAAAGCTATTTTTTTTAGTTTATATAAAGTTTTAAAACTAAAAGATACTACTAATAGCAAAAAGCATAAAGTAAAAGTAGCTAATAAAAATAAACAGATTAATAAAGCTAATAGCAGCTATTATTATACTACTTTAAATACTATTAATATAACTTATAAAGCAAAAAAAAATACTTATATATAATAATAATAATAATAATAATAATAATAATAATAATAATAATAATAATAATAATAATAATAATAATAATAATAATAATAATAATAATAATAATAATAATAGTAATAGTAATAATAATATTATTATTATTACTATTATTATTATTATTGTTTATATAATTATTTTAAGTTAATATAACTTTAAAATAATAATTAAAACATATATATAATAGTATATATATATATACATGTATATATATATATATATATATATATACTTAAAAAAAAAAAGAAAAAAGATAAAAAACTAGCTAAAAATTCTAGCTTTATTTATATATAAAAAGCTTTTTATATAATTAAACTTTTTTACTTATATACACCTGCTATATTAAATAGCACTTTTTTATTTAAACTAGCTATTATATGTATAACTATATTATAACTATTTATTTAATTATATAAAAGCTAAGTAATTAAAATTTAAATAAATTATAAGCG
This sequence comes from Xylaria grammica, assembly GCA_004353285.2. Classification (NCBI taxonomy): domain Eukaryota; kingdom Fungi; phylum Ascomycota; class Sordariomycetes; order Xylariales; family Xylariaceae; genus Xylaria; species Xylaria grammica. The sequence goes on from NGZP02000018.1 coordinate 16,109, forward strand.
TTATTATTAAGTTAAATTAAAGCTAATGCTTTATTTAAAAGATAATTAGCTATATAGCTTACTTTTTAGTTTATATATAAAGGTTTATTAACTATTTATAACTTTATTAAACTAAAAAGAAAATTATTATACGATAGTAAAAACGATAAGTTTAAGCTTATATAAAGTTATTTGTTATTTTTATTTCTTTAAATTTATTATATGCTAAAAAAAGCGTAGTTAAAAAAAAAATAGCTAATATTAAAAGCATTAATATTAACTATACTTAAAAGCACTTAAAAGCTTTAGCATATAATATTATCTTTATATATAATAGTATTTATTTTTTTATTTTTTTAGCTTTATATGCTAGCAAAAGTTTTTATATTAAGTAAAAACTTTGCTTATATAAAGGTTTTACTTTTTTTTTTTTTTCTTTTAGTTAAAGCATTTAATATAATATAATATAAAATTATATTTTATTTGCTTTATTTTATATATAATTATATAAAGCCTATTTAATAAATAATAATATATTTTTATTAAAACTTATATTTTATATAATTAAAAAAGCTAGTAAATTTAATAAATTAAAAAAAGCTAATAATAATAAAAATAATAAAAATAATAAAAATAATAAAAATAATAAAAATAATAATAATAAAAATAATAAAAATAATAAAAATAATAAAAATAATAAAAATAATAAAAATAATAAAAATAATAAAAATAATAAAAATAATAAAAATAATATAAGCAATAAAAATAATATTTTAATATATTAATAAAAAATTAATATAAAATTAATATAAAATTAGCATATTTTTAATTTTTTTTTAATTTTTACTTAATTTATTTTTAAATAGCTTTATGCTAATTAATATAAGATTACTATATTTAGTTAACTTTTATTTGTATGCTTGGCTTAACTAAGCTTATAAGCTTTGTCTAGGGGCTTAACTAAGCCTATAGGCTTTAGCTGGGGGCCTAACTAAGCCTATAGGCTTTAGCTGGGGGCCCGCTAAGACCTATGGGCCCTTGGCGGGCCCCCATGGGTGCCCATCTCGAAAGCCTAATCAATATTACCTACGTGCGCTACAATGCCTGTGGTAATGGAGCTTCCTACGTAGTAGGTCCAGGTTTCCCACATGACTCTCACGTTATGAAATCTAGACAAGGCCTATCTAATCTATAGCTAAAGGATCTGAAATCACGTAGTCGGAATTCAATAACCGCGTTGTATTGTGCTGAGTGATCCTCTGTGTGGCCGAGCCACCACAGACACAGTTTCCAAGTCCGTGCTTACAAGGTGTACCGCACAGTATACATCTATATAACACCCGATAAGGGATCCATCCTATCGAATACACGAAAATACTCGATGCCTTAGCCAAACGTCTCGTAGCCGCCGCGCTTATCGCCCTTATTGCTAACTAAGCGATGTAACTTAGCGTAGGCCGGCGCAAGGAAGATACTAGCTATCATAACCTCCAAGGTAATCGGCCACTGAATGTCGCGATAGGCGTACCCTGCGGCTTTTAACGCCGACGCGGTAGTTAGGATAACAGCGGCGCTGATACCACTGATAATCCCAACTAAATAATAGCGATTGCCACCTCGTAAGTAAGTTAAAATATTAACATTAGAAAAAACTCACTTAGACAGGGGAAAACTTACGCCGCTTACGCATTGCGCGCTCGGAGAAAGCATCGCCAATCTCAACTGGGCCAGTTAAGTCTCCGCTGCCGCCGCTGTGGGCAAGGCCAATTGAGTCCTCATTGGCTCCGTCGCCTTGGTCATGTACAGGGCTATCGAGAAAGCGACACGATTCCGCCACCTCTAACGCTCTCATGTTTGCTTCACAGGCACGGCGAGCCACTTCCTTTACGTCGGCTATATTATCGATAAAGCGAGTGGAAAGGTCAACCGCCGAGTTTAGATGGCGGTAGGCCTGTTCAACACCAGACGCAATCTCCATCATAGCGGCTTCTCCGTCGGCAAGGAGAGTCGCTCTGGTAGATACGGCTCGGTCAGGGCTACCCTCAGTATCCCCATGCTGAACTGGAGCCGTGATATCGACTACAGATGTAGCGCCTCCTTCGTCGTAGGCAGCTTGTTCTTCAGCAGGGGCAGCGGGTGTCTCATTGACTTCGTCAGGTTCGACCGCAATAGTGACGGTCGCAAGAGCTTGGCCGGCCTCTGGGCTGGTGCCCGCAGAAGGGGCCGTCGCTCCAAATGCTTTCTCTGAAAAGGAAGCAAGGCCTACTATCGTGCCTATTCTCTGAAGGTATTAAACCAAATTGGCTAAGACTAATTATAGTTCAATAATGCATACATACCTGTAGTGTCATTGTTGATATTGGGCTGGGCAGCGGGCCCAGGATCAGCAGAACAAGGGTTAGCTTCGAGCTAGTCAGTGACCTAATCCCTAGCACGCTAGATCCTAGTGGTAGGTAGAACATACAGGTGCGTGATGCCATTTGGGTGGATGTTGATTGTGGGATAGGGTAGATGAAGTAGTGAGGCGTAAGTGAAGCGAGGGTGTGTGGAATAGGAAGCAAGAACGATTGGATTGTATTAGCTGCGATGGCAGCTTTTAATATACATCGAATTTGCACCTTCTATCTTATTGAAGGTAATACTTACCTTTACCTCCCTAGGTAGATATATGTGTTGTCCAACCCCCTACAGCTACTTCGATACTTCGATGCTTCATCCCTTGAAGCTGAGCAGTGGGGTGGGCTGTCGAATCGATGTAAGCTCCTTGGGCTGTCTGACCCGAACCGACCTATGTAATGCAAGCTCTTCGGGCTGTCTGACCAGAACCGACCTGAGCTCGTCGGGCTGTATGCAAGTTCCTTGATAGGTACACGCCCCAGGTCAGCTTTGCTGCTGAAGCTTCATTCAAGCTTAGCACCAACTCATTCAAGCTCAGCACCAAATCATTCTTGTTTATCTCAAACTCAACTAGGCGCATAGAGAGAACGGCGCAGTCAGAGCCACGCAGAATACAATAAACCCCTGCCGTCTAATGCTAGGCTTTGTTTGTTTACGCATTTAGTATTGTAGTCATAGGTCTGAAATCTGAGCTAGTTTTTCTGTAGCCGACGTTATTGCTGTTGCGTGCCCATATGTTCAACCGACCAATCAAGGTACACGATTTGCCAGACCAGGCAGTACTGCCTAGGGCCGCAAGAAAGACGACAACCTCCCCTTAGCGTGCCAAGTGTACCCGAACATGGAATGTTTTACCCAACACCACCCATAGTAGAATCCACATGGATGCGTGGCTGTGCGAGGTAATTAGGTGAATAGGAGATCGATAGCTATACATACGGGTAATTTCCTACTACGGCAGAACCTCCTTATTAAAAGAATCTTTAGGTCAAGATCCACGCACTACAATTCTGACATTTATAGTAGGTCCCGCCAGCAAATGTCCGCCTATTAGCGAAGAAATAGTGTAGTTCGTAGTGTAGCCTGTAGCCCTCTAACCTAGAGCCTATGTTCGAATCTCACTGTGACCAAAAAATATACTAGAGCTTATAAGCTGGCAGAACCCTACTTTTGCACCTAGTCGCACCATGCTACAACAGAATTAACCCCGCGTAAAATTACCACGACTAGCGAGTACTGTGTCGCGGCTGGACTATGCAAGATGTCAAGGCTCTAATAAAGAAGCTATTTACAAACGGCTGCGCGGAGTGCAGCCAGAAAAGAACCAATTTCCTTGTGGCTTTCCTAGTGGCTAAGGCATGGGGCGCAGCCACATGCCTCCTACCCGTGACTTACTGTAATTTGCATTAAGTTTGTCTTCTCGCATTCCATTCCATATACCGGTGCTCCTTAGTTACTCTCGCGCAACAGCTGCTAGGAACCGCCCCTACCTCTCACTGTGGTTTTCACTCACCTAGTCTTTATCACCTTTACTTACTAGTATAATTAGCATTAATATCACTTACATGTGCTATAAAGTAATAAGAGCTATAGATTTTCTGCCTGGTTTCTTACTGCGGCAATCACGAATTATCTGATCTAATGTTTAATATAACAGAGAATTTCGGTGAAAAAGTCCTTAGGTTAAGATCCCGCTTATGTATACGCACGCGCGCGTAGCTTAAGCGACCGGCTTGCTATTCCTGCACGTTTCTCTTACTTAAAGATTATATAGACCTCTTTCGTTTATTTATTTATTACGATATCGTTGTCAACTGAAGCATTTTAGAAAATTACTCAAGTAAACCCGCAGTAGACAGTTAGATGCTGTTCATATTATGTGTTGACACGATAGGAGTTCTTTTGGAAGGCAAGGCTTCTAGTTAGGGTATCTAAGTGTACTACGTATACTAATCTAAGGATAAAGAAGAGAAGCAAGGAACTTTAAAGGCCTGCGGAATTATCAGGCATTATGTGTGTGTGGTGGTACATGGGTTCCCTGGGGACCCTTCGTAGGGACCAGCCGTGACTTGAGTATGTGTTTATCTGTCTGTCTGCCTGTCTGTCTGTCTGTCTGCCTGTCTGTCTGTCTGTTGGCCTGTTATGTAAGGTCTAGTCACAGATCTACTGGCCGCGGGAGAAATAATAGGATACGGAAGAATACTCTTGTGTAAAGATAGTCTGAGTAGGGAATTCGTAGTAATGAAGGGTCTGGAGTTTTCCCTCGGCGGTGCTCGTGGTTGGGAGGTTTGGCCGATTGTAGGAGTAGGTGCGAATAGTGCTTATATATTACTCCTTACGGTGGTTTCTACTTTACCAGCCTCTATAGTATACTCTACGACATCAATATTACCCTCATTTGCTACAACCCCTGTAATTTCCTTACAAGTTGGAACATATTTCCTTCTAACTTGCAGCATGTCTCTCAGCGGCGTCGGCATCATCCGCATGCCAGCCCTCCTGTGTATTCTTTGGGATACGAATCAACGCGGACAGTATGAGAGCCCCTCCAGCCATTCCAATTGCTAGGTAGGCAGCTGAATGGTACCCACGAAGCAAGTTCCTCCCGTTGTCGAACGTGTGGACTTCTACTGTTCCCGCGAACCCCAACCCTGTACTTAGTCCGTACCCTAGTAGTGTTCCCACCAACGAGCCCGCGATCCCTTGTTGCTTCATCGGCACAGTGCTGCTGATGACTATCTGCGCACTCGTCACGATAAGATCAATCGTGAAGGCCGAAACGAACATGGCAGGGAAGCACATAGCCCAATACGTTAAGTCGGGTCTAGTTGTAGCCAACAGTGCATTGATTATGACCAGGGCCAAACATCCGAGGCCAATAATGACTTGTGCAGGCACTCGCGGTATCAGCCAAGCGGCTACGAAGGGAGTGATCGCCCCGACGATTGTGAGTGGGAGATATTGGAGACCGGTCGTTATGAGGCTATCTCCACGAATTTGTTGCATAAATTGGCTCATATACCAGAGGAAGATGCCCAAACTCATGAACGCTAGAGCGACGGTAACGATGAGTCTACCGAAAGACGGCATCTTCCAGATGTCAAAGGGCATAATCGGGTCCTTTGCGAATTTGCTTTCCCAGACGGCAAAGGCGACGAAATGGGCCACTGATATTATTAACAGTGCAATCTCGTAACCGGTGGCCCAGCCGACTATAGGAGCTTGGCTTTGAGTAATGGTTAGTCATGTTTTGTCTAGGCCGAATGAGAGAAAGAAAAACACTCACTTCCAAACAAAGTTGAACAGGATTAAACCTCCGACTCCTAAATATGCGCCGATAATATCAAGGCTGCCATGCGGATCCAAGGGCGCATCGTTTTGAATGGCTATACTCGCTGCACCGAAAACGACAGCTCCCACAAGTGCCCTAGAAGGTGTTGAATTAGCGACAGCAACAGTAAGAGCAATGAGATCGGGCCTTACAGCAGGAAAAAAGCCCACTTCCATTCGGCCAGTTGGATCACTATAGCCCCAATGAGGCCTCCGCCAGCCGCGCCAACAGGCGCCATAGCACCAAAGAGCGCAAAACCCAGGTTTCGCTTTTGGCCGGGGGGGAACGTAATGCCAATTAGCGCTATGATGTTAGGAGTCATCAGGCCGCCCCCTATACCGCAAAGACCGCGAAAGAAACACACGGCGATGAGATTAGTGGCGTAGCCTCCGAGGGCCGCCCATATGACCCAGATAAGGGAGCCCGCCACCAGGATATTCTTGTGCCCGTATATCGCGCCGAGGCGACCGCCTGAGAGAAACGATTAGAGTCCGGAAATATGAATGGACATTGCCATAGCGAGATGGATGAATACATACCAATGAGGACAAACGTCCCTTGTGTAAGAGGGAAAGAGGCCACAACCCATGTCGATTGCACGCGATCAGCTCCGAGCGCTTGCCCAATGGCAAGACCAGAGTTGACCCCGACACCTAGAGGAGCGATTTGAACCAGTTGTGTCAAGGTCAGGAGAAGGAGGATGAGGTTCTGTCGGATCTGACTTGGAGGTGAGGGTGTCAACTGCCCAGCTGCCATTTCAGTCCCTATAGCGTCGCCAGACATGGTATTATCCGTGTCCTCCTCCTTGATCTGGGTAATAGTAGGAGGCTTGTACAGATGGGTAACTCCATTATTGCCGTCCATGGTATCGTCGTAACGTTGGTCTTCAAAGACCAGCCCCGGCTCCGTCTTCATGATGCTAGCATCTATTGATCAGGATTCACTAACTAGTCACTGCTGCTAATGGTATGATGGTGCCCCCTTGTAGGATAGGGAGATGGTATAGCATGGTTAAAACAAAGGTCCAGGTTGGCATAGTAAGTTTAAATAGGGTTATACTTTGCGAAAGTCCCCGGGAACGAACTGCTTGTCAAAGAAAAAAGTTGGTTCGGTGGGATCGCACGTATTATGTGGGATGAATCGCGGTATGGGATAAGTTAGGGGTAAGCATGTGGCGTGTGGCGTGTGGCGTGTGGCGTGTGGTATGTGGCATGTGGCGTGGCATATATGGGATGTGGGATATGGGATGTGGCGCGCCCCCTTTGTCGGTGTGACAGGAAGGAAGCAATAAGACGGCACACACATCATTCTTGCTGACACGACGGACGGACGGCTATCTAGAGCACGCCACACGTCACGCTGCCTAACCGATGCGGCGCATTCAGATCACACGGCGGCATCTATTTCTTCTCATATTCATTCGACGAGACTAAATAAGAATCTCCCTGGCATTTTTCTGGATGGACAGACTTCCCAGTCGTCAAATCCTACAAGAACAATTTTACTATACCCTTACGTTTACGGGTCAAGGTGGAAGCGGATGAGACATGGGTAGACCAGGCCCTAAGCAAGGATCCCGTGCCCCCGCAAACTCGGCGTCCGTCAGCGCAGCGGCTCTAGACCAGCATAGCGGGAAATCCTCGACGTCCTTTTTAATATTGACCCGCAGGCCCGCAGGGTAGCGCGGCGAAAGGCCGGAGATACCTACTTCGTTACTGTTGGTTTGAGAGGTCGGCCTGCTAACCGTTCCATTCTTGTAGGCCCGATTGTATCGAAGATGCGCCCCTGCGAACCGGAGCATTGGCGACGGCCTTGCGTCATCCTTATTAACGTAATCAAAACGCCGAATTCGGAAGCCCCGTCGACTTGCAACCGCAAGGCACGCCGCTTACATGCATACACGTGGAATTTGAGTATGCTAGACGCCTTCGTTCATAAAACACGTGGGAGCCTACCAAACCTCGAGTGGGCCGAGATAATATAGTAATATCGTTCGATATCGAACGCGGGTCTCGGTGTAGCTACAGGCCTTACCGTACGGCGAAAGCTAGTGTATTGGATCTGAAGGATCAATTGCGCAATGGTACGATGAGATGTTCGTCACACGGACGATCTGTATCGACGGCATACGTCTCATGTTAATGCCATATATTTAGATTAGGGTCTGATCGCAGGCGCCACTGCTACGCGAGGTAGCCTTACCAAAAGCGGTCTGCAAGGACCTAATCCATCGCATCTATACATGCAAGGTCCTTAGTCTTCAGAGTTGTAGAAACTCGTGCCGTGATATGGCGCCTTCGACCGATCAGTCACTTGCGCCCCGGCCCAGCCTCAAGTATCATAATCGCTAGTATAGGGTGTCATGAATGCTTATTGTTGCGCAGAGGACCTACACTATCGATTCTCGGTGGTATTACTAAGTATAGGACGTTGGGGGCTATATGGGGCGGATACATAAACTGATGGCGAACGCACGATATAGAAGGGAAAGCATCAATCTTCGCGCCAGCAAACTTTGCAGCATCCCTGATTTCATCCTCAATCATACAGCCTAGATCAACCGTTTCTGGGATACCAGTCATACCAGAGATATGGCACTTATTACGCTTCTCCTTTCTTTCCTGGTTGTCGCCACCGGGGCCGCACTTTGGGCGCTCCGACGCCCAGAGAAGGCACAAATCAATTCCAAAAATAGCGATAAGATTCGTGACATCAACAAGTACGCTAGTCGTAATGAAGTTGCTTCGGCCCTCTCTAGGCTGATTAGCGAAGATGGCGCGGGTGATTGGCCTCCTAGATCTGCTCACCACGATCTCCCTTCTTGTTTTCAGCCCTACCAAGATATCTATCTGGAACTTATCCCAAACATGTCAACGGCTCACCCCACACTCGACGACGAGGCCAACGGAAACCGTATGGCGGAATTTCGCGGGAGCATGAGCAAACTTCTGGCTCAGAGGGTAAACATTCCAGAAGTAGAGGCCGCATTGAAGCGGTTCGAGGCCGGTGATCGTTCAGCCTTCACTCGCGAAGCGTATAATGCGGTTTACTGCTGTATAGCTGTATGCCGTCATGCATACAGGTAAATCTCTTACCCAGTTACTTTAATTTTTAGCAATGCGTCTAATCTTTAATATTAGATGGGCTACCATCCCTGTTGTCAAGCAGGCACAGAACGAGATGGTGCTGGACTTTCCGCGGGAACTGGACGCCCCCTGGCCGTATCTCCAGCGGCATTTCGGCCTGACCGCGGAAAGTGGAAACAACACGGCAAACGTATTGCTTAACTTTGATGAAAGCGGCGACCGGATTTACAAGATCAATATCAACATGTCGGACCTTATCAAACAAGCCGAAGATGTTTTCTTTCGTATGTTCTTGGATGTGGAGGTGTCAGTGAGTAACAAATTTCTCTACCAGCTGATAGATATCCCCGCTTAGTAAAACCCAACTAACGCCCCGATAGGGTTTCCCGATTTACCACGAGATGGTGTTGACTATCGTCGCCTTCGAACAGGGGCGCAAGGAAGCTTCCCTGAAGCACCTGGAGAGCATCACAGGGCAACTGCGCGAATTGCTCGCGATTTTCTACAACAACATGAAAGACACTCGCATATCCCGTACCGTATGGCTCAGCTACGTGCAAGGATTTCAGGGGTGGGGTGTTGGGAGAATGGTTAACGGCGAGTTCGACAAATTTGATGGCTTATCAGGCAACCACGTGCTTTTCTTCCAAGCCGTGGACGCCTTTCTAGGCCTCGGCCGGTACCTACCGGACGAGAACATGGATCGATACATTCCCGTAAACCAGCGAAATCTATGCCAGGCGATCAAAAAGCACTCGATACGGGACAAACTGAATGACAGCGAGGACTCCGCTCTGAAGCAAGAGTTCCTCAAGATCGTAAACCATATGAAGGTAAGTGCTGCAGAAGCATGGCGACGATGAGTATTTTTAGCTGACACGGAAGTACGATGCAGGTTTTCCGTGCGGCGCATAGGACCCGTGCAAGGCCTTATTTGGAACATCCAGCACCTGAGCGGCTCATCATGACGGCAGGGAAATCCGTTCTCGAAACGCCGCAGACTAAAGGCTTTGAGGACGCGTACAAGCCGCTTGATGATATGTTGGCGCAGAGGCTTGAAGTAACGGTGTGAGATATAATTAGCAAATGTTGTTTTGCTAGTAGATATTGCTGAGTACGTAAAATCGTAGAATAGTGTGGGCCAAGCTGCAATATTCCACATAGCTGAATAGAAGGTTAAATAGACACCAATCAAACACCAAAGACGACTATTATATAATAAGCTTAGCAAAGCATGTAGTCGCACGCGTTAGTTTGTATAGTAATCATAGGCTGCTTCACCGAAAAGTCTTGGATATATTGTATACTAAGTATGACATATGTGGTGTCACTCAGTAATTACGTAAGCTTGTCTCTCGCTTAGCTCCCTCGACGTCTCGTAGCCAATACCGGTGGTACCTATTGTTTCGTGGCTGATTATCTCGACGGATGTTGTAGCCTATTACTACTACTACTACTAATACCTAGGTACTGCGTGTTTCACAAGCAGGCTGCGAGGCCCTTGCATCTCACCCGTGCATCTCATATCACATATTACGTGGCTTGGACTGCGCCGCGCAGCCGCGTCGGGTCCGTTTGGTGTCAGATTCAGATTCTTCGCGGGGTCCGCCGCTGACAAAGGAACATCCCACCAAGACTATCAACCTCAGTCTTTCATACAGTAGTCATCAACGCTACTGCTTTACGTATACGGCGCATGATTTGAGAGCATAGCGTCGAGACTGTCTGGCTATAGCGTAAATGTCACAATCCACTACCGTCCCACCACCGACCATGGAGGGGGATCGGGGCCGGTCCGTCCCTATCGCACAAAACGTGGCACGGCAGCCAAGTGAGAAGCGATTCCCGTGTCCCATGCCGGACTGTCGGAAGCTGTTCAACCGAAAGGAACACGTTACCCGGCACCTCAAATCCCATAATCCAAATGCTGAGCACCAATGCCATATCTGTGGCCGACGCTATGTGCGAAGGTAAGTTGGTTGTCGCTCTTTGTTATTCCAATCCAATCCACCGCGCACTGCACACCGCGTGTCCCGACAATGGGCCCCCCAGGCTAAGCACTGTGATTTCCTCGCCACAGGGATGTCCTGAGACGCCACGTGAGCGGTCACGGGCCACAACCCGGAACCTCTAAACCCCCCACCCCAGCCACCTCCTCTACCGTGGACCAACTCTCAACTCCCGACCGAGGCAAAGACGGGAATGAGGATATCGTCCTCGGCTTTCATTCCAGGCTAGACACTCCCGCCAGCTTCGATGGCGGTCTTCCCGATGGGTTGCATGCACAATGGCCACAGCCGCAAGACCAATGCTGGCAACCACCCGTCTTTCTACCTGAGGTCAGAGGTCTTCGTGCGGCGAGTACAAATATTGCCTATACGGCCGAGTGGGCAACCAACATCGCGACATTGGCAGATTCTGAGAACATATCAAACTCCCTTTTCAGTGACACGGTAATGCCCGTGAACACCCCGGAGCCCGCACAGACCAGCCAGCCACTGTCCTTGGCTTCAGAGAGCTTGGCGGACACTGTCGACTCGACACCAAATGAGCGGCGGTTGCACACATCTTCCAACTCATCCTTCGGTGTTGATGATCCGGATCATAACCTCATAGGAGCTCATTTATCGGCATCAGAGATACAGAGACTTGTGCAGGTCTACTTCGCCCGAGTCCATCCCTACTGGCCTATCCTCCACCGATCGACCTTTGAGATAGAGCAAGCATCAAAATGTCTTTTGAGCTCCATCGTACTACTTGCTGCGTACCACGAAGGCAACACAGATCATGGAAAGTTGGCTGATGCCGTATTTAACGCCGTCACCGGCGAAGAATTGGTACATTCATCTTGCCCCTCAACCAGCAAACACAAATAGTAACGAAAGCTACAGATGTCTAATCCCTCTCTACACCTCCTCCAATCGCTCCTACTCTGCGTCGTGTATTGCCTCAGTCGGCTGGTACGTAACCTAACCCATCATCCGCGTCAACTAAGTAGGCTAATCCCGTAAAGCGAGAACATGGCATGGCCGCTAGGACTACCTATCTCAATGCTATCCTGATATCTACCTGTCGCAGCCTCGGGGTTTTCGATGATAGATATCTTTATCATAAAGAGATAGAACATTCCCCTCTGTCAATGTGGCTAGCAAGGGAACAGCTTCATAGGTACGGAGTACTACACACTAAATTTCACGAGCCAAAGTTTCGACTAACAGCGAAACCTGACAGGCTAGCATTTTCTGTCTTCTGTGCCGATACGTACATTAGTATTCTCCAGGATCACCCACCCACAGTCCGTTATCAAGAGCTTCAGATTCCATTGCCAATGTCGACGGGACTCTGGGAGGCAATCAGCGACGTAGAGCGACGCAAGTTACAATGGCAAGAGCCCGCTGGTCGGCAGAAAGTACTTTTCTCATCTATTTTGCGTGACATTCTCGAAGACGAGCCGCAGATAGAGACGCCATATCAACTGGGTCTCACCGGCAGCCATCTCGGTCTCTGTGCCTTGTGGAGCGGTGTGTGGGAAGCCGCCAGGGAGGCGCACAGCTCCGCGGCCGACGAATTATACACGAAGCATTTGCCGGGAAGCCCCTTTTTCAAATGGCGACAGAACGTCTCCTTCTGGCGCATGAGGATGGAGGAGAATTGCGCGTTGCAACAGAAATACTTTTCACTCATGACGACGGACGGCGATGACGCCCATCCCTCGCGTGCTCTCACCTTGATCCTGGGGCACCTCTATCACCTCCATATGCACGCGCCCGTCAATCTCATACAAACTGTAGCAAATGGCGGTGAAAACTCGACTAGACTCAACGAGGCGAGGAAGCGCTTGCGCACGTGGATTAACTCTCCTTGCCCACGGATCTCCGTATGGAACGCGGCGCAGATCTCGAGAGTTATCGAGCACGAATCCATTTGCCGGAGCGGTCTACCCGACGCGGCCCAAAACCCCTGCGCCATAACTAGCCTTCTCACAAGCGCTATCGTGGTATGTTTCGTTGCTCATCTGACATCTTCATGTTCTTCGTGCGCCGGGGGCGCTGGCGAGAGCCCAAGCATCGATCTATTCAATTCGCCGGAGAATGATACCGGGTTAGCGCATTGGAGGGATACCGGAGTCGGAGTGACTTCTTGGAGCTCTAGTGGCATTGTGGTATGCCGCTGCAAAACCCAAGAGCTGGCGTCTTGGTTTCGCGGTCATCTTCACAAGGATGCGAGTGCAGAAGCTGAGTTCCTTGGTTTTGTTGACAGTCTTCAAAGCACTTCCGTTTGAGGACTCCGTCTCCCTAGAAACCTGAGCTCGGTGGGTTGATGCTTGTGTTAAAAAAAGAATATAAGATAGACAAGAATCAGCGGGTTAGACGGTCTCATCTATGTATTTTTAAATTGAAAGATTTACTCCACAGGTTTTTTACTCTTCGTCTCGCTTTTCTATTGTGTGCGCGGATTAGTAAAGGCTAGGGCATATTATTGACAGGTAAGGTACTGCAGACAGCTTGTAGAGGAGACGAAGGACAACTAATAGAATAGTCGTGATGGGATAAAGGCGACATGTAGAGAGGACTATCGTGGGCAGCGGTTTGGCTAAACCGGAAACTTCCGTTAGCTCTCGGCGAATCGTTCCTCCGGATGTTGCTGATGAAACGGCGATGTGCGCTGACAACATGAGCCCGTCTTACATCCAAAGACCATTGATAATGTGCCAATCCCCACTGCACGATTTCCTCCAGGGCCTCCCCAAATGCGAGCATCACGCTCACCTCGAAGGGTGTTTGTCGCCGGAGCTGTTTTTCCAACTGGCTGAGCGCAATGGCGTCCCTCTCCCCGATCTGGAAGCCAACCCGGCCTACGCCTCTGTTGCAACCCTAAAGGAGCGCTATAAACAATTTACGTCTCTGGACGATTTCTTGGTCTTCTTCTTCCAGGGTATGACGGTCTTGCAGCATGAGCAAGACTTCACTGACCTTGCCTGGACGTATTTCCAGAGGGCGCACAGAGATGGCGTTCATCACGCCGAGGTATTCTTCGACCCGGAGGTCCACCGAGAGCGTGGAATTCCCTACGAGACGATCGTGAACGGCTTCTCGAAGGGATGCAGACGTGCCGAGCGTGAGCTGGGCCTAACCACCCGGCTCATCATGTGCTTCGTGCGGCATTTGCCCATCTCATCGGCCGAAAAAGTGTACGACGAGTTCGTTTCCGCCCGACACTTCGAAGCGGGCGTCGTTCACGGTCTCGGTTGCTCTTCTACGGAGATTGGCCCGCCGAAGGACATGTATCGCGAACTATACGCCGCAGCAGCGGAAAGGGGTATCCCGCTCACCGCGCACGTCGGCGAAGTAGGCGACCCGACGTACATTAGTGCTGCCCTGGAGCTCGGGGTCCAGCGCATCGACCATGGGATTCGGCTGGTCGACGATCCGGAACTCATGCGGCGCGTTGCCCGCGAGGGCATCCTTTTGACTCTCTGCCCTCTTTCGAACGTGCTGCTGCGTTGCGTTCCTTCCTTGGAACATGTCCCTGTGCGCCGATTCCTTGAGGCTGGGGTGAAATTCTCTATCAATAGCGACGATCCGGCGTATGTTGGCGCCTATATTCTCGATAATTACTGTGCTGTACAGGAGGCCCACCAGCTTTCTGTTGCCGAATGGTGTGTTATTGCGGAGAACAGTGTAAGGGGAAGCTGGATTGGAGATTCCCGCAAGGCGGAGTTGCTCGAGCGCATACGGGTATACGTGAAGAAGTATTTGCAGGTGGCTGCTGAGGGGGTCTGAGCTGACTGTTGAATTTAAGGGGTTTAATCGGGTTCTGATATTCGATTCCCTAATACGTTGTGAACCATGCTCATCGCTACGCATGGTAACTTCTAGATAGAAACGGAATAACCCAAAGGAATCTCAGAGTGTTTATCAAAATGCCATGCGCAAGTAATTACAAGGAAGTAATTACATAATGCAGCTAGCTATATATGCTGACTAAGAACTATATACCTATAAATCTCTCGAAAATCAAACACCTGGGGGAAATTACTGTGGCTCGTTAGGTGTGAAAAAGACTGCTTGTAATCTCGTAACAATGGAATAACATTCATGGCCATTTCACAACATATGCCTCGCCCCGTCAACGGGGAATTTCTCCATCACATGTTCTGTGTGTTTTCGAGGCCTCTGCTAGAGCTCGCGAGCTTCTAGAAGGTCGTATGGCACTGGATACAAATCCCCCGTCCCAGAGTTCAATTCAACCGCCGCGCCATACGAAGGTAAATGCAGCGGGTCCTCCCTCGCGAAAACATGAGCTGGGACTTTGAACTCAAACGGGGCGCTATCTTTTAGTACTACTTTTAAATGAAGGTCATACGATCGGGAGAGCAAACAAGTATGGAAAGTAGGAATGATGTTTTCGCGAGGGAGGAGAACGGGGACTAGGAGAGTTGCGGAATAACGATCTGTCCCGTCGGGTTCCCAATTCAACGAGGTAAACGAATGTGAAAACGGTTGAAATTGTACGGTGTCGAAATTCGACGCCCGGCCAAAGAAGTCTTTCTCCTTTTCGGGGAAATCCTTGTGACAGGTTGCGGTAAAGAACGTCGTGGAAGTTAAATATCCTCCCACGGATTTAAACTGTGGGAATACGGGATCGCCCGTTGTGGTATAGACAACGCGTACCTTGACAGAGCTGCTGATGATCATAACAGGGTCTCGCAAAGGAAGACAAAACGTCGTCGGCTCTTCTATCGCCATGGAAAGCGTTCCCAAAATCGGCTTTGGCGAACCCTGCAGAACGGTACGCTTCCCGTACGATGGGAAGTCGTGAGTGCAGAGAATTGCTTCTCGCAAAGGGAAGGGTTGGCTGGGAGTGGTAGGTTTGATCCGTACCTTTAGCCCTTTAGTTAGTGTTCTACCCGCTTGCCCAGACACGGGATGATTGTGGCGAAGCGTTAACTGAATTGTGTACACAATTATACACGCCCTCGGAGCAAAGTCATTGAGGAGTTTGCCGCCGTACCCGGCAACATTAGGATCCCCAAAACTCGGAGGCGGACGCAAATGGGCCTGTCTCACGATGCGACTCGCGGTGTCATGATCGCAAACGTTTAGAGACAAATGATCAGGGACCGTGAAAGAGAATTCAAGGTCGTATTTCTGACCCTTTGTGAACAATTTTGGTGTGGGAAGAAGACTGTCCGGTACAGACTGCCGCATGTTCAGAAATTGGCGATGCGCTTTCGCATGACGCACCGTCGTGTACTCGTCCCCTGTCGCATCTAGGCATTAGCCACCGAGCTAACTGGCTTTTTCCCAACGTCCGAATCTCCACCGGAGCTGGCCGTCAGGATCTATCAGCATGGCCCCGCCCGAGCCCAACATACCCAAAAATGAGATGTTAATGTCCCGAAAGCGCATATTCTCGCGTGGACAGAGAGTCGCCGTCCCTTCTATTTTCTCACCGGTGGAAAAGGATTTGGCATACGGGGAGAGGGAAGCGGCCGCGGAACCCCGAAGACGGAACTCGACGGAAAGTATAGCATCACTGTGATCCATAGCGCCGCCTCCTTGAGAAGAAGAGTTTGGATCCTCCTCGGAATGCGTGGGATGGGCGCGGAGATCTAACGTTAAGGAGAGGCATCAGCTGTCGATTCGGGTAATACGATTAAGCAAAAAATTGAACACTCGGTATAAAGGTCTGCGACGGTAGCATTTCCGCCAATCAGCTAGCCGTTAAGCATCATCTTGGCGTATCTTGGCACACGCCCACTATAATTGCAGTAGTATACTCTCTACTAAACTCGCTATAATTTAGGTACCTCGTAGGTAGTTAGCCGTCGCTGGTTTGGAAAGCAAGCTCCCTTCGAGTCCCATTTGATTGAAGACACCCATTGCCTTGTTAGCTAGGCTGGCCCCGACGGCCTGGCTCTCACATTTTCCATACTCCTCGTACAGCTTCCTTATCGTTCCCGGTTCGTGATACAAGATATGGCCCCAGTCTCCGCAGTTTGGAACCCCATCTAAACCGATGCCGTCGCAGTGGGTTTCCCAAGCGAGGTCTCCGGGAGAGCCCTCTGGCCCAAAATCCTGCCAAACGTGCAGGTCTAGAAACTGAGGGTTAAGCCGGACCGAGAAATCGGTAGCGCAACGAGGGCACGCTCCCGTATGCTCTTGTCTGTCGCCTTGAGCCCCGTGTGCCATTTTTAATGCCTCCTGGAGGCCATAACTCGGATCGTGGGGGCCCCATGTGCGAAAAGGATCTATCATGACATGAGGACAGATTGGCAGGTACCCGATGTTATCAAATGATATGTTCCCAAGGCCTTTGTGGTATCGCCAGGTAGATAGAAGCAGAAATGTAAGATTGCCGTTATGGGCCGTGGCGATCTTAGGATACGCTGAGTAGTGGGTTTTAAGTTGAGTGTTGTTTCTAGGGCTGAAGTTTGGATCGTAATGCGGTGCTAATAGGGCTCGCAGATAGGAGTTATATTTATACTTTTGTAGGCGAGTATATTTCAGGGCAAGCTGAATATGGTGGTGTTCAAGTCGTATTTGGCCGTAATAAAGGCGGCTATCGTACCGAATTTCTCCGTGTGATTGACGGGGGCAGGAGGATCTCTGGAGGTTAGCCGCAGGAGTATCGAGCCCTACAACAGGATGAAGAGTCATGCATTTCCCGCATACCCACTTCCGAGGATCTTCTCTAGCATGACCAGCGAGATACGAGAGATACTCGGTGCGAGAGAGTTTGACGGTATTTATGTACTTTTGGAGGACAGCCCGCAGGGGGTGGCAAGTTTGAGAAAATAGGATAAGGTCCGAAGGGTTAAGGAAATCGGCTATATAAAGAATTAATTCAGGCGGTAATTGTAACAGGCAGCTGTCCAGGTTGTGTTTACTATGGGGCCGCTTCAAGAGTGATCCTAAGATAAAAAGTGCATTGCGGGCGATTTTCGGGATTGTCATGTTGGTGGATAACTGGAAGGGGTTCGGTGGTGTTTGAGTGTTGGCAAATCAGGGTCGCCTGGGTATGGGGCGAGAAAAGCCGCAATGCCAACGTGGTATAAATGGGGGGAGACGGTGTTTTGTTGCGATGGGAAGACTTGGTTGGGCATATTTTATACCTGAATCTGGCTAACCTAGAGGGTTATTATTAGAGTTCTCCTAAATAATGTATGAGGAACACTCAGGGAGTGTTTTGCGAAATTACCTTTCGTTGCAACCTAAACCTTATAGCCGGACCTCACAGCACGTACGAAAAAAAAAGTATTATTTAAGCTATCGCTTAACCTTTGAGATTTACTTAGATGAAAATAACTCCTAGCTCAACACGATTACCTGCGCCATTTCCGTGGACTTAAGGAAGAGAGGATTGGTGAGATGTGATAGTTGCCATCGTGGGTCCGAAGGCTACCTCGGACTGTATAGTACCAAAATAGATGTGGTTATGGATAGATAGCCTTAGGGTTGGAAAAAGAGACAAAATGGGGGGCAACAGCGTGACGGATTTTCTAGTCGTGGCTGAAAAGACTTACATACTAACGTTACAAGGTATGCTGAAAACCTTATGTAGAAATATCTCGGACTGCTACTAGGTACTTTTTGTTACTTTTACGTAAAGTACCCTAGTAGGATATCAAGGTCGCATGAATAATCGTCTGATGTGTGTTAATTACCGGCCAGTGGGATAGGGTGGGTAGTCTGGCTTTATATACCCGTAGGTGTGAGGTAGGTAGGGTAGTAGGCTAGGACAAGTACATAGAACCAACGTTGGGATAGGACTGATTCAAACATGTCAAGAACCTTGGCGAATGCTCTGCAAGTATTTCCCCCCCGGGGGGAGGGGTTGTACCGGAATTCGACATGGGAAGGATGGAAAGTCATGGGGCGCTTCTCCACCTAAGGCTCAGACGTCTTTCCGTCTCCTAGCCAAAAGATTCCGAAAGAAGTGACTAGGTCTAAGCCTGTTCTCAGTGGAACTATGGTGTTTCTTTGATAACACATTAGGGTCATCCTCGAATTTCACAGCCTCAATCCGAGAACCATCCGGGGACAGGTCGATCTTCATCAGATGGTCCCCTGAGCTATCTTTGAGCAGCTTGGAAATTTCGTCGTCTTTGGCGTTGTTAGATTCTCGCAGAACGCCGCCTAGCTCGGCGCATTGCAGCTGCGATACCGTATGCCAGATGTTCCCGAGCCGTGAATGGCGTGTTTGCGCGAGGTATAGGCCTGTGATAGAGGCGACGCACATGATGTGGATGAATATGAGTACCGATACGGCGATGAACCCTCGGCAGCCATTTTCATCCCAGCAACGGCCCGGTGCTTCTGCTGCTCTCGTGAATCCGATTTGGACTTCCTCGGTTACGTCAAGGAATTGGTGTATTTCGTAATAAACTGCCTGGATAACCATAAGTATCCAGCTGTCGATGATAAGCGCGGCGCGGTTAGTCTGGCTGATGATGTCCGTCAATATGGCCGCAATCAGCGGGTTCTGCGAGACGCCTACTGTTGAACAGAACAAGCAGGCCATGATACTGGTGGCATGCGCAGCCTGCCCATTCTCAACCTGATTGAGGGTATTTGTAACCCTCATGTAAGTAGACCATTCAAGAACATTTATTTTGTATTGGTTGTTGGTTTGGTTGCCAGAAAGTATAGAGTAGTCTGACTTGGGGACAACTTCAGGATTGTTTAGAGTGAGTATGCCTCTCTCTTCCGGAGTTTGATGATTTAAGTCTGCCCCTAAAAACTGCCGAGAGAGCCTAGTATTTCCTCCATTCGCTTCCGGGACGACCCAGCTCTCTTGTGGCTCCGACAGGGATGCGGTAGTAGCCATACTAACATTTGCGTCGACAAAATTGAACCCGGCGAAGCACATGGAGATATTGACATAGCGCATCGGCAATAATTCGTAACTCGTCCACTCACCATATTTCTGAGTAGAAATAAGAGGCGTCGTTTGGAATGTTTCCCACTCAGTCTTTCCCATATTTGTCGACAAAATCAAGTAGATCGAGCTGTGGTTAGCCCATGGGGCGTCAGAAGTTTTCCAGCTTGGACCATCCGCCCGTGGCCAGTAATCTCCACCGACGGCCCCTATAATGCAGATCGAACTCTGGGGCACTCTGCTCCCGGATACCAGCGCTGGGACTGAACAGTCCAAAAGCAAGGGCTCACATCTTGACTCTAGACAAGAAGGAATTGCCGAGTCCCGAGCTGCGGCACGGAAGCTCCCATTATAATCGAGCGTGCCTTGTGCCCGACCAGTGAAAACCGTGCCGTCGACTTCGGGGTCAGGCACCGCACTGCCATGAATTGTCGGTGGCATGCATGCCACTCTACTATTGCCTATCGTAGCAGATCCCTGATACGACCTCACCATTGTCCGGTTTTCGGCATAGTCCAGCGGAAGCAGAGCACGTTGTTTTAGCCCTGTGTCGCTGAGACCCCAATCGTCTGGCTTGACCGTAACGTTCGACAGCGCCTCACCATAGATAGCCAAGACCGGATTATCGGCCATATTGTCCATGTACGCGAGTTGGGCGGTATCACTGAGTGTGGTTTCGAGGGGCGTAGGTTTCGGATCAGTGGAAATGGGAGCATTTCGCAAATCGGAAAGCAAGATAGTCGAAGAGAATTGTAGGCCTAACGCAGCTAGGGCGAGGACTAGCATAAGTAGAGCCTCAAGTGTAAGCAGCATATGGCGGGTGCTCGACCCGATGACCATTTGAAGCAGTGCTCTTGGGCCATCGTTGGTGCCTCTGGCTACAGAGAAATGGGGCAAATATGAGATGGGTACGGCTCGTTTCTCGAGAAACAGTGCCGCAAGGAGTGAGGTGCAAGATGCGGCCTGGGCAGAGACCACGATGCGCAGCAATAGGGATGAAAGGGTGATTGCTTGACCTATCCGGCCACTCAAGACGATGTTCTGCCATAGCCTTGAGGCGCCTACTGCTTCTCGGGCTCGGCCGCCGCCAAACCACAGAAATGCGATAAAGGTGAAGACTGCTAGAATACTGATACAGCCTCCGATGAGTACAAAGCCACCCCACGCTCCGATGGTCTCCCATCGACCATGTTTTGGTTTTGCCTGTGGTGGTTTCGCTATTACTGAAGCGTATCTTTCTAGATCACCAACACCAGTTTCCGTTAGCGATGGACTAGTTGGAGTCTGGAGCCTTGGAAATAACCGAATGCTCTGGTCATTCCGCTCTAGTTGATGTTCCCGATTATTGTGAATGGGAAACTCCACCCCCACGGGAATAATGGGAGATGGGTCAGACGATTCACTCGGTGGAGTACGTTGGAAAGTCGCCTTAGTATCAGAATCAGGCGCTCGTTGGGTCTTGGCAGGTGAAGAATGGAGCCGCTCGAATGCATTGGCTGTACCAGGTCGTGGTCCGATGCTCCCCCGGAAGCCATGGTGAGTAGCTCCTGGAGAATACCCGTCTCTTGAAAGAGTTTCCTCAGCCATTTTGGTTGCTTGGACGGCGCTGGGCCGAGAGTAGGGTATGATAGCTAGCAAGGGAGTAGTGTTCGAACGTTGAAAGGCGCATCACTCTTCTTGGGCATCTTACGCGTGGCGGGTATTTATACGTAGATCTAATATGGTCTCCTTTAGTTGATCGAATTATGAAAGTCCTAGGTAGTGTATGACATGTTTCGACGCTGAAGTCAATGCCAACTTATGGAATAGAGACTTTCCCTCATATGTGCCTCTTTGAAACGACAGCGTATGGCCCCCTAATCTATAAGAAGCATGCTGTCAACATTTAATAATAGGCTATAGACCCTTCATCGCCATGGTCTATGTTAACTGATACTCTAATTGATTCTCTCAAGCCCGGCCTGTATTACCACATGTTACGTTCTTTTGTGTTTGGCCTCACATGATTTATCCCCTCATCACGGACGCAAGCCGGGGCGAGCTGAAGCTTCCTTGGCGATTGTACTGACTTTTGGGGGCTGTTTCAAGCACATTGGGGGGCGGCTGATGTAGCAAAATTTAAAATAGTCCTACTAGTAAACTGGTTTGGTGTCCGTACTACTAATTGTCTAGCCCCTTATAATAGACACCTAAATGGGCGTTCAGCCCCTTCCATAGGCGCCATCGCGCCCCGTGACTACAACTGCAGCTAATATTTGTGAGTGTAAGGCTGAATTATTTTCTGCTTTGAATTAGGGGCTATATATAAGTGAAGCTGCATTTGCAACCTTCCGGCGGGCCGGCCTACCTAGATACTGACCGGACTAGGCGTTACAAATGTATTAATACCCCTTGCTTATCTCATCTGCCAGAACTTCGGGGCCGCTTCAGGCGAACATTAGGTCAATGTTCTATAAGTTTATTATTCCTACAGAGAAAAGGTGTGTTGCATTACCCGCTATCAAAAGCTGCACGTGTTTCGTTTTATCACATTGTTTTGATACAGATGATCTTTTGGAGCTTGCCCCTAACCCCTAACATAACTGATATCACTATCACTATCTAGTCGCGATTCATCACGCGGTGGACTGTTTAACTATAGCAAGTCTGAAGTAGATGATGGACCCGACGCCGTCCTATAGTTGGATAAAAAGGTCACCTCGCAGGGGTTAAAGCGCCTATCCAAAGTTAGAGGCTCGTTCATTGGGCCTGGGAGTCATATGTGCCATTCGATTATTTGTACAAATTAAAGTGACTCTATGTACGGTTACTAGCTCAATATGAGGTCTAGTCGGATACTTGGACGCGCAAGTGCTGCATGATGAGGGAATCGGGGGAAAGCACTTGTCCACTACGGACCGGCTGCGGCTGTCTCCTGTACCCGTGCGACTTTGACGCAGTGACCTGAGGCCTCTTCAGCGGCTGCTCAATCCCGCCGGCCGCGCACTTGCCTCCCTTGAAGGCGGCTTGAGCCGCCGCCTTCCAGATTTCCCCGGTGTTTTGAATCATCGACTCAGTCCAGTACAGCCGGCAGTCGGCAAGTTCGGTTTTGAATTGGGTGGGAATGCCGCTCTCAAGCTCGTCGGGAAGGACTGCGTCTCGGACATTGACTGTGGGCACCTGGAACGGGCTCCGGCTGCTGACTAACGTGGCGTCGAGCCGCTGCAACTCCTTCACGAGAGCCGGGTCCTCGGTGTACTCGAGCGCCAGTTCTGCGAGGGCGCTCATCTGTCGGAACGGGTACACTTGCGAGCCCTTCACGCCGCCCACACCCTGGATCGGCCCCTCCTGGGGCCGGCCGCCCATAGCGATGCTCTTGACGCCCGCGCCGTGCCTCATGAACTGTGAGAAGATGGAGCACGTCGAGGCGCAGTACCCGTCGTAAAGCAGCACGATGTTCTCAGGACCGCCGAATGGCCGGGTGAAGTTTGTGCGACGCCCGTACCCTGTGATATCCGTGCCGAAGGCCTGGCGCGTTAAAACCGGGTTCGCGGGGTCCCATTCCATGTAGTTGGTGTAGCTGTCGCCACCCGACGTCAGAGGTCCGAACTTATCGGCATATGACGTGAAGCGGCTGTTTGTCTCATTGAGGTCGTTGCGCCAGTTGTTCACAGTGGTGCAGGGGATGTCCAGATTCTGATAGTCATCGGCCTTGGGGGTATAATTGCTACATATGGGAGACAGTGTCTCGGACAGAGCGTTGAAGCCGGGCGACGATCGCCACCTGCTGGGCCCAGCCTGAACTATATCGGGGAAGATCTGGCGGAAGGTGTCGTAGCCCTGAAGGATTGTACCGCCCCCGTTGGCCTGTACGTCAATGATGAGCTTCGTCTTGCCCGCCTCGACAGCTTCGGCAAAGAAGTCCTGAACAGTGGTTTGGAACGCTACGAAGTCATAGGGTGAGAAGGAGAGCATGACTAGGACCGCGACATCCTCGAAGCCGGGCTCGTCAATAAAGTAGCCGGATACTATCTGATCGTCTGAAATGAGGACAGGCTCCGGGTAGCCGTCGATCTTGTTTGGTTCGTCCTGGCGACGAGCTAGCGAAACAGGGGGCTGGGGGTAGCTGTGGATCTTTTTTGGTGCAGCTGTGCGTCGAGTCGACTTAACATCACGGATAGAGGGGCGAGACGACTCGATGGGGTACGCTCCGCGACAGAATTCTTTGTGCATGGTGTCGGCGTCCTTGACATTGTGCCAATCATAAGGACCATAGTGAAATTTAGCGATGTTGGGCTTTGAAACCGTGGTTCCGTTTGCGAAAGTTAGGACTGTGGCATTCCCGGGGTAAAAAAACCTTCCCCAATGTTAGTTTCGACGGTGTTTAGAATACTGACAGTCAATTTGTGTCATTGCTTAGTATTCTAACATACCTCTCACGTCCGCCGCCTTCGAAGTAGCCGTTGGCTTGAAGCCCGGCCTTATTGGCTTGGCTGAAGAACATAGTGTTGTATCCCGCGTCAGGATCTTGCGTGTTGGACGAATCGGTCACACGCTCCTCGATAAATGTAGCGGCATCCACTCCGTTGATTTCCGTAACATATGAGGACTCCTCGCCGGGTGACACTACGTCTTCGAGCACCTTGACCACGGGTAACGAGGTGCCGTCCTCGCTTACCGACACCAATGTCCAGGGACGAACCCATTCAAACGGTACAGTCAACAGATCTGGATAGTAGGCCAAGTGGCCGTCGTGCGGCTTCCCCGTAATGGCCTTGAATAGTTCCTCCTGCCATTCCAACTCACCGCTGTACTTGTCCGCTTCGAGGTTAGAACGAATGTTTTCCAGTTCCCCAAATATGTCAACCGGAGGGTAAGGGTAGTCAGATGGAGGATCCTTCAAAACGGCCTGGTCAGACTGCCACTCAAGAAACGGCTTCAGCGCGTCTAATAGCTGAATGGCGGGCTCCTTATGGGCAGGGACCGATTTCAGGCAGTCGTAAGCGAGCGACGCCGCCATCGTCGGCGTCACACCCGGGGAAGCCAAGGTTTGTGAAGTGAATGCATCTCGAGCTACCACACAAGGTTCGGTCGCTGTCGGCGTGGGCGCTGCGGTAGTGGTACCGTTAGTAGGCTTTGAACCGCCGCATGATTTCCCGTTGCTATTCCTTGAGGCTACTGCGGCGGATGCCGGCGCGACGGCGGACAACAGGGCTGCTAGGGCTACCGCACTTAACGTGAATGACTTCATCGCGAAAATGAGTGGCTCTGAAAAGAGTGACAGAGAGTTGGATGACCGAGATCACCTCCATCTTCGCCCTTCCTAGGGCCTGGGGATTGTTATATACTAGTAGTCATATTACACGACATGATCAGTAATAGTCGCGCCTCATGCATGCATTGTTGTTGGTTGTGGGAATCCTTCAGCGGGGAGCTTCTGCATCAAACTTCTATACGTAGTAGACTATAGGCACTGTATGCATGGATTGTATC
Organism: Xylaria grammica; assembly: GCA_004353285.2. Taxonomy (NCBI): domain Eukaryota; kingdom Fungi; phylum Ascomycota; class Sordariomycetes; order Xylariales; family Xylariaceae; genus Xylaria; species Xylaria grammica. Next base: position 41,258 of record NGZP02000018.1, read on the forward strand.
AAACAAGGGGCCATGGGTACTGCATTCTACTCTGTATACAGACTGCCTACTACTACTACTATGTAGTGTACTAGATAGTACTATGTATGTGCAAAGGTTGGGTAATCTCAAGGGTAGTCTGCATCTGACAACTTTCTATTTAGGGCTACGGATGAGACGACTGTTCCTGCATAAGTACCAACAATATGACCCGTTTGACAGCGCAATATTAAATTATACGAGGTTCAGCAACGATCTGCCGGCACGAGCTATGCCTGGTGAAGCAAGTGGATGTGCCAGAACGAGCGTGCCAACGCAATTTGGTATTAGCGCTGATGGGATTCCAACCAAGCCCCGTTTAACTACCAACCAACATGACCTCCTGTGCCGTCTCTATCAGATTAAAGTGGAACGGGATAGGGTGAAGGACTTGTTGATACTGAGGATTATTAATCATTAATTACTCAACTAGCAATAGGTATTTGATGTTAAACTTGATGGTTTCATGCCTTCTATAGTTTCGAGAGCTACTTATTATTACTAGCATATGTACTCCGCATGGCTGATAAGTAGACTAGGGAGAGAAGCGGGTGTGTGGCCTATTCTTTTTTTTTTTTCTTAAAAAAAATTTCGTTTCGTTCGGCAAGTTGCCGAAATCTTTACCACAAATAGGTATACCCTGGCCCTGACCCCGGCAGAAGTTGTGTTATTTAGTCCCAGAGTCGCACCGCACCCTCTTTTAAAACTTCGGGTATCCTACGTATTACTCTACTCGTCTGGAGGAATATCAATTCACGCCGATACCGCCAAGGTAACTGATATCGCTCGCCAAGCTTAATGTAGCAGTGCTAGACCAAGAGTGGTAACCATTAGGCAGCACTAAAATTAAACCACGCCCTCCGTTGGGAACTGCTCGTAGAATGCTCCCGCCTTGAGGGTCTACGTCGAAATCGATGTGGCAACGAATGGCTTGTAGGTTAGGCTCCGCTAGCCTCGTATCCCAGGTCTAGTATAGATGACACGCCCAGATCACCAGTATGATGAATTTGATGGAACAGCGGCCAGTAGCAATGATTAATATTTTCGGACCCGATCTTGTCGAGCTCAGTTACGCATATATACTGCTATTGGAGACAAAGGACCGAATCTACCAGTCGGAAGGCGCGGAGTGATTGTGGTAATATTCCGGTTGTAATCGGCGTGATGTTGCTCCCACCTCCCCCTTAGAAGTTCGGGTTCATGATGAATACCGAACGGATATGAGATTGGAGAGGGAAAATTTGATTTGTCCCTCGGCCAGGGGTGGCTATTCATGGCATCAAATTAGGGCCCCAAGCTTCTCTGTAGGCGCACCGAGAACGCTCTCTAGCTAGGGCACGAATCCGAAAAAGGCTCAATCGAAACGAAGTGCACAACCCGCTCGGTCATTTGCACCCTATCACGCGTAGTAATCGTTCGTCACCTTTCGGCATGCGTACCTCGTTCTCAACTTCACAAACTCCAAGATAATACACCCCTCCCCCGTACTCCGAAGCTCTATCCCCAGTAAGTCTACACGGTAGTACCAGCGCCCCCCCAACGCCGTTTTCTTTCGGCAAGTAGGATGAAACCTGCGGGGAGGGTGGCGTATGTACGGGCCCAAGCCGAGGTCGTGACCGCTGATGCCAGAAGACGTCGTCTCCCCATCCATTTGCGCGCACGTATCATACGCGTTAACAGAATGCGTATTCCAGATACTCGGCTATTATGCCAGCCGTACTATGAGTAAAATTTGTAATTAGCAAAATATATGAGTTAAAAGATTCGTGGAAACTAACTTCGAGTCTTTCACTATTAGTAGTATCTAAAATGCAACGATCTGAGCCCGTAAATCTAAGTCCGAAAGAAACGAATCGATTATATCCTCAGGGGTGACGAGAGAAGCGGCTAGGAGTGTCCATACGGCGATCGTGGCTTGTATGGCTTTGATGGGCACATATCCTATAATAATAAGTAACAGGGCGTTAGAGACGTCAATTTTATAGGTTGGATAGATCAGCTTGGCTAAACAAGCGCACCATGGAATAAAACCAATTATTACGTTTTCCAAAATAGGAGACTCAACTGCAGTCCTTTAAGATTCTATATGCGACAGTAATATTGATATTGAGAGACTTTCGATCGATTCCCTACAGGAGTCTCCCAAAACCGAAGGGGAGAGGCCGAAGTATTGACGTGCATATTTGGTCGGAGGATATGTTCACAGATGAATATGTTAATAGGCTGAGTACAATACTAACGGCTTTGGACAAAATAGTTTTTAACAGGCTAGTCACTAGAGACCGAAAAAGGTTTCGATATGTAACCTACAGCCCATAGCTTTTGATAGCTCAGATCTCGCCATCCTGGAACAACCCCTCCTCAAGCCCCTTGATTTGCAACGCAAGCAGCCTGGAGTAGTATCGACACATCGCGAGATTTCCACCGTGAAACCAGAACCCTGGGTGTCCGCTCCTTTGCCAAATTGTTCTAATTTCCCCTTCGCTATTGAATCCCCATACATCACCGACTCTGTCAGCGACTTCATCTCCGAACATAAGACGCGTCTGTGTCCGCATGTTCTGATACCCCGTGGCGAAAACGATCTCGTCAGCTTCCAATTCGGTGCCGTCTTCGAACCGAAGTCCACGTGGCAGCACTTCATCAATCTCTTTCCCTTGCTTGACCTTAATCTTACCGTCCGCAATAAGCTGAGATGCCCCGACGTCGATGTAGTAGCCGCCGCCACGCTGGAAATATTTGAAAAAGAGACCCGCACCATCAGGACCGCGATCCACCTTGAAACCAGCTTTATCTAGTCCATCGAGCATATCTTTATCACATTCCGCTTGTCTTTCAGCGACCTTGATTTGGATTGCCTTGAGCACTGGTGTCGGCAGGCCATGCAGCAATAAGTCGGCATCATCAACCGGCGGCCCGTCCTCGGAGTAAAGCCCTTTTAGGGCAATTTCCGTGATGGCCTTAGATGACACCACATGGGTGCTTGATCGCTGAACGATGGTGATGTCATACCCCTTTTCCAAAAAGTCTTGCGCAATGTCATGCGCCGAGTTGCAAGAGCCAACTACGATAGCCTTTTTGCCCTGACTATTCTCTCTGGCACCGGGGAATTCGGACGAGTGGCATAGGCGATCGCCTTTGAAATTCTCAACGCCTTTCATCGACGGCTGATTCTTTTTGCCAGAGTGTCCGGTGGCTTGAATAAGGTGGCGAGGGTGGAAGGTTCGAATATCACTTGTCCCATCTTCGCGCTTTCGGTTGACGATCACTGTCCACACCTTTTTCGACTCGTCCCATTTTGTGTAGACGAGTTCAGTCTTCGTCCACACATTGAGCTCGAGGAGATTGGCGTAAGACTCAAAGAACTGGGCTAGCTTATCCTTCGGCGTGAAGATGGGCCACTGTGCAGGGAAGTTGAGGTACGGCATGTGGTCATACCAGACTGGATCGTGGAGGACGAGCTGGTGATAGCGTTTTCGCCAGTTGTCACCCACGCGTTCATTTTGATCGATAATGAGTGTGTCTACGCCGAGCATTTTAAGCCGTGCTGCGGCTGTCAAGCCAGCTTGGCCAGCGCCTAGTAATTGAAATGTTAGAGAATGGTTAGACTGAAATTCCTCAACTCCACAACTTACCAATTACTAGGACGGCTGGCTCGTTTCCGGCGGTGAATTCAGCATCAGCTACTCTTTTTTCGGCCCAGTTCTTTCTACCGGGCTTGCCACCATGTTCAGCACCCTTGGCCCGTCTGTGGTTGATTGCCTCCTCGTGTCCTTCGAGTTCTTCGAGTCTAGTATATAATGTGAATATCTTCCACTGTCCATCTTGCTTGACAAGACGGGCGAGCCCAACACCGGCACCATGAACCGTAGTCACTTGAATGAAGAATTGAATACCGGAGACGGTCCCAGATGCATCCACGGGGACAATCTTAGGGCTTCCAGTGGATGTTCTAGCATCGACATCTATAGATTTTAGCCGAAAGCCATCCCTGGATTTCGTGCAACTCTGTAGAAATTCGACAATCCGTGGGGGTGTCTGAATGGTGCGAAAGACCCATGACAGCGCAAGGTGGTCGCGCCAATAGCCATCTTCCGCAAAGAGATTCGCGACAGCCGAATAGTCTTTCACCGCTAGTGCTTTGTTGAAGTCTCCCACTAGATTTGATGCAATCTTAGACGGATCCACATCTTCGACGTGTTTTGTCGGGGAAGGGAACCGGGCGACCTTAATGTTGACAGATCCAGGCACACATCTCATGTGTGAGGGAACAAGCGGTACAGGCTCAACTTTGGCGGTAGCCATAATGACAATAACTAGGGACAAGAATAATAAGAGTTTGGTGGTTGAATGTTCTATGTTCTTTTCGGATGGAGTGCTTCTGTGTTAAATAAGTGTCTTCGTTGCTCTCAATGAATGTGTAGTGTGACCTATTCTCTATACGATCTCGCATCACCTCAGGTTCAAAAAGGCACTTAGAGATTCCCCAGACGGGGGCTATGGAGACTGCGGAGGTGCCGACCCAACGAAGCCAAGCCGACCGTAGCAGCGGAGCCGCTCGATGGCGCGCGATCGACAGTCGGACCCGATCATCCCCCGCATAGTTAGGCTACTGATGCTTGTTAGGCTAGTGAATTGAGTCGGAGCCCCTTTACTGAAGTCTATTGTTCTTGCGATTAATCTACTGTTAACCAATACGAGGTCGGTTCGTCACTCCGCAAATTAAAATCACAAGGACCTAGATCCTAGCTTTTCCCCAGACCACACTAACTGTCAAAAGTCTGGGGTTAAGTTTCCGAAGTCCCGGATATGTGGAGGAGTATAACTATAAGCCTGGCGATGCCTTCATCTTTGGACTCAGTTCTGACTATGTTACCTTTTCCTATTCAGTCATCTTATAGTTGATGCACAACCGCCCAAAACACCATGTCCCATCAAGATCACAAAGTTCAAACTGAGCATCGTGACGAGATGCTAGACCGTACTCAAACAGCAGGTGGTATCTCCATCTCCCCTGAGCTGTTTGAGCAGCTCTACCTAGCTCCCAAAAGCCGTGTCGAAGGTCAGCTCCGGCATACTTTCGGAAACCCGACACCCATAGGTCAGTCAGACAAAGTTGCTATCACAGGATATACCCAACCGGAACTAACTGGACTAAAAGCTCTGGGAGGGTTCTTATTGTGCTCGACGCCTTTGTCGATGGTTCTGCTAGAGTGGCAAAGCGCAGGCGGATTCGGCGGCGCCGCAAATGTGTAAGACAATCTCTCAAGATATTACCGAGTTTCAAAGCTAAGATACTATTTGAGTGGCTCGTACTTCTTTCTTGGTGGCCTACTAGTGCTTCTTGGTGGAATTGGCGAGTGGATTTTAGGTAACTTAAGACCGATATATCTACCCCTACTTCACTATACTGACTTATGCTTTCAGGCAACACTTTTCCGGCTACCGTGTTCTGCCTCTTTGGAGGATTTTGGCTCACCTTCGGCGCAACCATCGTCCCCGGGAATGGCGCTTACGGCATTTACTCCACGTCCGGGATCACCGCGGAAGGCTTAGATGAGCCACAGTTTTACGCCACGTTTTCCTTCTTCCTGGTAGCAATGGCGTTGCTGTGTACGGTTTTCACGGTTGCTAGTTTACGGACCAACATAGTACTTTTCGTCCTTTTACTTCTCCTGGTCCCAACGTGTAAGACGCTACTTCCGTACCTCTTTAATGGCAACTACAGCACAACTAACTTCGATGGGGAAACAGTTGGAGCTCTCTCAGCTTCTTTTTTCGCTGTCGCTCACGGTCTCCCTGCGAGGGCGAAAACGCTACAACATGTCGGGGCTGGTCTCTTGCTGGCAGCGTCTTTCCTAGGATGGTACATATTTTTGGCGCTGGTGCTTCTGGGTGTCGAGTTCCCGTTCATGTTGCCTCTCGGAGATCTGTCGACCCTGATACCCGCACGGAAAGATACAGCAGGTCGGGCGCACTGAGGAGATTTACTCTAGGGGGAGCAACCCGAAGGTGTGTCTAGCTAGCAGAAGAATACGGTCGACGGGCTAGGTTGATGGTAATCTAGTGTAATTACTCGAATGGTTTAACTCGAAAGGAGAGAGATACGAATTGACTGGAAATACTTTCCCTGCAGATTCCCACTCTCAAATAATATGGAGCATTGATTACGAATAGGCCTTTCATCTGTAGACAAGCTATTGTGGAGTCAATGAAGTAACAGTAATCCATGTCTTCCAACGGACACCTCCACCCACCCAATCGACACTCTCGCGATATACTAGTGCATAGACTGACAGATACTAGAAGATCTAGAGCGGGTCGATCACAACTCCAGCCCAATCCCCTTCCGAGTACCCCGTGGGGAGCAGCATCACACCCCGCATGGGAATCGCTAGCGCCTTGTAGCGCGGTGCGGTGGTGCGGGACACTCGGTGAAATGGAATGGATCCTTTATCATACACATCCCATTTCCATTTCTTCTCGTCTTTGGCCCTCTCGAGATGTAGAAGTGACCTACAGCGTGGGTTTCCGGTTAAGTGTATCATTACTCGGCTCACTGTGGACCTATTTTATGTCGTCTTGCCTGGCCTCTGGGTCACTCGACAACGGATACCCACTCTCTAGACGTAAAGAGCCTCACTTAACCGGTCGACTTCGCACGCCGAACAATGTCCGATATAAGAGCCAGGCGCCAAAACAATTCATGCGACCAATGTAGGAGAAGCAAGAAGGCCTGTGATGGATACTGGATCAATAATAGAGCGGGTTCAGGGTTCTCTTTAGGTACGCCACCAAAGCTTACATGACAGAGCCCGCTCTTCAACCTCCAAGAAGCTAATCCACCTTATCTCCGAGCACAGAACTCCTTCCATGCTCTTACTGTGCCAGAACGAAGAAGCAATGCGGTTTGAACCCGCATTGGGCAGTCCAAACTGAAAGGTCCCCCCCTTCTGTCTCTCCCCACGCACCCCTGGAGAGTGGTTTCTCATCCGGACAAGATGCAATCGATAATCAGGATGATTTCATGTCTATCAATTCAAGCAACACGTTAGGGTTCTTAGAAGCGCCCTCGCCAAATCACTATGCCTTAGGCTGGGGCGCGTCTCTTCCTAGTTTGGGACAGTTAAGCACATTCGACACGGAACCTAGTCTCGAGATAAACCTACGTGCTGGAGAGCAGAACTTCACAACCGCGAGGCAGGCTGCGTCCGCCGATTATTTCCCACAGTCGGAAGAATATACCTCCTCCCAGCCGTACCCGGATTCTACTTCCCAGGCCACAGACTTTGACCATCTCACGACTATCTCGGGGGTCTCCCAGTCTCATTCCATGCCCGCTTACCCTAGTCATGCGATGCAAGATGCGTATCGTAGGAGAAAGTCCCTGCGAAAAGGCTACCGAGCGCGTCGACGAAGTGATGGTTGGTCTGAACGTCTCGCTACCGCGGTTTCCCCTAGCTGTACCAGTCAGGGACCAATGGCGAGTTTTAACAACCATCTGATCACAGAAAGTCTGCTTCAAATATACCATGATGTTCTGGAGAACAACCTCGCATGTTGGCTAGCTAAGGATACATGCCCATATAAGATGCATCCGAGAAGGCCTCAACTACCTCCTTATTCAGGCGCAAGTGTATTAATGCGAGGTGGCGCGCCCGATACCACCGAACTAGGCCCAACATGGACGAATTCAATGTATCGTCGCGTCAAGCTCCTCGATAGAGCCGCTCAATCGACAGGGTTGATCCGACTTACCTACAACGAAAACCAAGCGACCTCTAAAGCGCTCAACTTGGTTATAATGGCGTTTGCTACTCAATGGGCTCAGGGCCAACGGCGGAGGGAAAAGATGTTCTCAACTTCCCAAGATACCGTCGACTCAGCTCGGCTGGAGGACGTCACCGACGACTTTGTAGATGAATTCGAACAGTGTTTTCAAAATTCGCTTTGGGAACAAGCCAAGAGAGCGCTGGAGGATGTTTCTAGTGTGGAATCTTACCGAGTTGTCTACGCAGAGTTAATATTTGGTCTAATTCAGAGGCCGTGGGCGGCCGACGACTATTCTAGGACTGGAATTCCTGAATCCCCCAAGAGTAACAGCCTCAGGGACATGAGAACTTCAATGCCACAAATTATGGAAATCATATCCCAAGACGGACCGCCAGTATATACGGAGAGGGCAAGTCGAAAGATAAAAGTTCTAAGATATCACCTTGAAGCGAAGGAGGCGGGGTTTCTAGGACAAAATTACGCTTATTCTTCACAACACCAAGAAGACGCTCTTTCAAAGATGACGGTCGAGGATAGGGTTACTATTGGCCAATTGTACTGGCTTGCAGTCATGTTCGACACGGTGTCTTCATCAATGAACGAGCGGCCCGTTGCCTTGACCGACGAGGACTGCCAACACGATGCGGCCGATAACTCGTCTGCTGCAACAGACCAACAATACAATTATCGTTGGAACCTTGAGCTCTTCGCTCAAGACAACCCGGCAAACCCCTCAACACTATCTTGGCCGTGCCCCTACGACTCTTCCGTCCAAGCCGTTACCAGATCAGCGGCGGTCAAAGTTTTACTTTTCCGACATGTTTCGTACCTCCAGAATGCATTAAGGAAGCAGCAACGAGGCCACAGAATCGAGGAAATCATCCAGAAAACAATACAGATATACAGATATTGGAACGTAACCCACGGGGCGTTTTTCCGATCCCTGATAAAAAACTACGACTCTGTTCCCCCACGTATCAAAAGCTGGTTTCCCTGCATCCATATTCCCTGGCATCTCGGTGCACTGATGCTTGCTGACCTGATTGAGTTTGTCGATCAAAATGGACTCGGAAGTGAAGCGGCGAGCCTGGAGCGTCTCAACGTTAACCTGGCAGCAAGGATTAGAAAATCCAGCGCGACGGAACTATCCGATCTTGCCCGCGTGACTACACCCCAAGAAATAGACAGCATGCCAACAGAGCAGCTGCCCGGCTATCATTTCGCCGTCAACGAAGGCTCTATCTTGACGGAACCTTGGACCGTGTTGCTTATTAGAGCATTCACTAAAGCATCTATATTTCACCTCGGGGTAGCAGAGGACCTACGGCGCCAGGAGTGGGCTATCCTGGGCCAAGAGAGTGACGAATACAAGGAGAGCCTCGGGCGCTGCGACACCTGTATCAAGGCGCTTTGGTTTTTAGGCAGGAAATCGGAGATGGCGAGAAGCATCAGCAAGATATTAGCTAGGCTGTTACAGAACCAGCAAGCGGAGCATGCTCCTGAGGAGGCCTTCAGCCAGCATTCTGTCTAAGTATATAATTCCGTCACTATCTTACAAGATAGTGCTTTACATTATTTCCCCTGTGTTATTGAGTTATTGATTCAAACTGTTTCGTGATATAAAGGTAAGTAACTAACCCCCTTACCCTCCTACGGGCTCATATCGTCTCGCGCACTAAAAGACAGTGTGTTGCATAAGGCGCTAGGAATCAGCCCCCAGTATTATACGCTGCTAGTTACTAACCCGGTATCTAGATCCGCCTAGTACACACACGCAGTTTGTCGGTATTCGTTACCCACCATTTAGGGTGGTTGGTGGTCTTGGGCTTATGTGCCGGGAGAGTTTTTGACCACTTTCCACACTAGGGCTTGGGTGAAAAAAAAAGGAAATCCCACTCGTTCGAGTGAACAAGCGCAAAATAATACGAGAAAATCGCTCTCGACCAGGGCCTGATTCGAACAGACGCTCCCGAAGGAAGTAGATGATCTAGAAATTCTAGTCTACCGCGTTAACCACTCCGCCACCTGGCCAAAGACCCTGAATGGTCCGATGATGCATGATGTCCCACTATTGGCTTTACCATAGGACGGAAATAATGTCGTGTTCATCAAGTATGGCTTCAGAGGTGTCCGTTCCTTAATATGTAGCTTCCAGCTCTGAACAATACATTAATAGTGGCTATCATCTAACCTGCGGTGGTTGAGATCATCGCATCGTGTTGTCGGTACAGCGTGTGATTGATTCTTCATCTTTTCGTGACACCTTAACTAGAAAATACGATCAATCCGTGGTACAGCCGCATGTTTTTGTGAGAAACACCAGAAACCCTTAGTCAGTTCAATCGGGTTTATCTTGACTTTCTCCCTATTATGTGTCAACTATTTAGCATTTACATCAACAATAATCTTTACATGATTATCCTTGTCGGAAATAAGTCTCTTGATGCCATCCTCGACAACATTCTCAAATTTGATCTTTGCGGTAATCATGCCATCGGGCTTAATAGCGCCTAGGGGAATGTCAGCGACCGTGTACGCAAATCTGTATGATTTTTCTTACCTGTCCTTAAGTTCTCTATAACCGCTTCGAAATCTTTTCTCCGATACCCAAGCACAGACTTGTAAGTGCTCTCTTTCGCCGTCATCCAATTCGGATTAAATGGAACTTCCTTTTCCCAAATGGCCAGGTTCACCACGGTCCCCTTGGCCTTAACAGCCGTGCAAGCGCTCTTTATACTAGGGCATTGTAAGACACTTCTAAATCACGAAACTTAGATGAAGTGGAAAACTTACCTGGCAGGGACACCAGCACAGTCGAAAGAGACGTCTACGCCTCGTCCGTCGCTCAAATCTCGCACAGCCTTCGCGACATCATCAGATATAGGATTGACGACTTGCGTCGCGCCAAACTGCTTTGCGAAATTCTGGCGAGAAGTCGCAATTTCCGACATGATGATGGTTTCGACACCTTTCGCCTTCAAACACAGGATCATAGCCAAGCCGATCGGGCCGCCTCCGATGATCAACACGGTGGAATCGGGGCCGATCTCAGGGGCCGCAGAGAGTGCATGCCAGGCTACAGCGAGCGGCTCAACAAGAGCCCCAGTTTCCAGCGGAAGGTCTTCGGGCAAAGGGAAAACGTTTGTCGCATTCACGCAGACGGCCTCGCTCAGCCCGCCGCCCCAGCCGCTAAGCCCGATGAAACCGCCATCGTGGCAGACGTTCTCGGCGCCGCTCTCACAAGCCGCGCAACGTCCGCAGTAGATGGTAGGCTGGACGGCGCATGTTTGACCGATTTTGAAACCCGTGACTCCGGGGCCAATGTCTTTAATAACGCCGGAAAACTCATGGCCGAGCGTGACGGGGATGGCCTCGCCAGTGATAGGATGCTGGCTCGTGGGGCAGAAATTCGGACCACCGAGATATTCGTGCAGATCCGTTCCACAGAGACCTACGAAAGCTGGGGCTACCTAGAGAACAGCTTAAGCAAAGAGCCCGATCACCGTCGCCGACATGACGACTCACCTTGATCTGTCCCGGGCGAACAGTCGGCTCAGGCACCTGCTCAATGCGGATGTCTTCCTTGCCATAGTACCTCGCCGCCTTCATAGTAACGAATATCAAGACCTGAGGAACCTAGAGCTGCAGCTAAGCCAATGCCAGAAGCCGCAACTTCAAAAGCGGCATAAGTATTGTTTATTTGGCGCTTCCGAGTTCCAATTCCCGCCATCCAGTGCACTAACGTTGCTTAAATCCATAGTTTCCATTGCCAAAGCATCCGATCGGATCCGCGACTACGTTCGGTTCCGCCCACATGATCAACTAGACCCCCACATAGTGAAGAGGGGGTTTGGGGAAACTCCCCGCGTAACGGGAGATCAACTGACCACCGACCCTCTTGGCAACTAACTAGAACGAAGAACTAAAATATTATATGATATACTCCATGTCCACGATAGCCGTAATAGCTAGCCGCGAAGGATACGTCCTTGGCAGGCAACGTAGTGCCTTATTTCGATGGATTTGCCCAGGCTACAAGTCCATGGCGAATAGGGGTTAGATGGCTCAACCAATTATTTTCCCCCCAATTCAATAGATCTTCTTAGCTACACAACTTGACAGAAGTTACTCAACTACATATCATGTTGTTTATGCCAAATTCAAGTTTCTCAATTGTCTCGGAAGAGCATGGTAGCGGCTGAGTCGCTTTCCCGCACACTTCCACTTTATAAATGTTACCCTCTAGGTAATAAATTTTTTTCGTTGCTTTAACTCGTAAATTCACGCCGCAGTGGTGAACCGCATGCTACACGTGACATAGCAAGCCAGCTGGCCGTACGACCATTCGACTACAACCGCTAATATCAAGTACCTACTTGCCAATTATTTGCCTACAGCGTCGAGGCCAGTTCCTATGACAGCTCCCGCATCCTTTCTCAGGTTAGCCTGCTCACATAAATGCGTTGCGTGAAACTTACCATAGCTGATTGTGGCACTTCCGTCGCGGTTGTGCTCATTTTGACTCTATCAGCGTTCGAACCATACCAAACTCGGCCTGAAGTTCGCTTGACGACATCATCTACGACCGCATTGGCATATTCCATGGTATCCGTCCTGGGCATTCCGTCATTGCCTTGCGCTCGGTTAACAAAAGTAGATTCAATGCTCTTATACAACCTATAACCTGTTAGCATATCTTCACGGTCCAGAAAGATTAGTCGGCGCGCAGCTTGGACACCCTGTAACGAAGGGCTAGAGCTACTTACTATAACTAGGTTAGCACTCAGAATGGACAGTTGGAGCAAGAAGGTGTAGAGGATTCTAGGAATGTACGCACACGTACCGATTGGTCTGGAAGCTTTAAGTCGTCGAAATACGTTTGACCCCTAGACTTGACTGCGCCTGTAATTACTTCGAGCACGCCAACACCGAACGGGCCCAGCTCAAGCCGTAGGGTTTCGGCTACAATTTCTATAGATGCTTTTGATGCCGCATATGTCCCTTCACATCAAACGTTAGTAGGAGGGGGGACGCGCCGATGAACAGCATAACCACCCACCCATGTACGGAATATTGAGGTGTCCAGAGATGGACGCAATATAGACAGCCATCCCCTGGGCTTTGATCAGCAACGGGGCGAAGGCCTGAGTCAGAGCAATGGGGCCTACGGAGCATTAGTTTTCCGGATATTTGCGTGGGGGCTTGCACAAAGGCAGTCGGACCTATGAAGTTGATCTCAAAGAGTCTCCTGACCACATCGAGGTCCTCGTCTAGAATCGGCATAAAATGGTTGCGTCCCGCGTTACTGACTACGCAATCCAGGGTACCGCCGGTATGCTTAGCGACCGCATCAACCGCCGCTTTGATGTCATCGGACTTGACGATATCCAGCGTCAGAAACGTCACGTTGGGCAAGCCCTCGAGGTCGCGCATTTTAGACGGGTCGCGCGCCGTGGCGAAGACGTGATAACCTCGCTGTTGGAAGGTGGCGGCCAGCGCGGACCCGATACCTCCGTCACTACACCCCGTGATGAGAGCCGTCTTGCGAGCAGCCATGTTGGGAGCGAGTTTTAGCGGAAATTTGGGAACCGACGGAAAATACTAAAGGGAGATAGGCAAATGGGGTACGAGAAGAAAGGAGAAAAAGTCATGTTTGAGCAACCAACTTGGCATCCGGAGCACAAAGTAGATTCCGAGTAGTTGCGCTTAGGGCGGGGGCGGTGTATGACGGGCCGTCCGGACCCCGGATAGCGATAGCGATACCTAGGTAATGTACGTACGCCTAACGGGAACGGATGCTCTCCAGTGACGCGCCAGGTAGTCAAGCCACGACAAATCATGTGTGGTGCCGTTCTCCTGGGTGCGGTATTTGGTAAGCGTGAACAAGTCAGAGATGGAGGGGTTATGCTGAGGGGTTATGCTGAGGGGTTATGTTCTACCGTAGCGTCGAGGTCGAGCTAACTACGCAGGTATAGATATGATAGGTAGCTAGTTTGGATCTGGTATATTCCCCCCAGTCCGCTAGCACGAAGTGATGCTGGAGAGGGCCTCATACGATCACAAGAATGGGGGCACACCTACGTTGAACCCTTCATTCGGCCCATTTTCTCGTGAATATACCTACACTTGATTATCCGAACACAGGAGTAACTCGCAAGCAGCAACTCTGCGGCCGCTAGCCCCTCCCACTTCCCCGATGCTATGCTATGCTATGCGCCACTCGAGAACCGGGCTGAACGAATGCGGAGCGATGAAACCGACGTGTTTTACTGCTGGTATTGCCAGCCTACGCCACTCGAAGCATACGAAATGAAGGAGGCGGTTAGATACGACGATAGCGGTCCCAAAATACTTGTTAGTATTGTAGGTAGCGGGAGAATTGTTTTGATTGGCTGCATTAACCACATAGACGTTGCTAAAAGCTACAAGGATGGTACTGTTTCGCAGCCAATCAGAAGCGTGAATAGCGATTATATCGATTATCTATCTATCCATATCCATCGCGTTAAAAGAACTAACCAATCCGCAAGCTAACAGGCTCCTCCTAACTTGCGAGTATCAGTGCTTCATGTTACCAAATCCATCACTCCTGCGCGTGGGCTAGACTCAGCGCTCTTCTATGTCCGGTCGCTCAGCAGTCTAAGCGTCCTGCTCCGCGCCCATCATTGCTGAGACCAGGCTCATCTCAAGCCGACGAATCGTCTATGGCGCAAGAGTCGTCGGCCTAGTAACCGTCCTTGCTGGCCTCCAACCATCCTGGGTTTCGGCCGGTGACGCATCGTCACTATGAGGCTATAGCGCATCGATGTTCCGTCACAAATCAGGCGAAATAAGAATGATTCGCGAGACTAAGCGCGAAGGTATCGCCGCCGTGATAATCTATGCTCACTCATCGAAGAGTTCGAGAGTAGCCATCCGACGTATCTATCCACACTGATAGACAGGCGTCTCAGTATGCCAATATGCGTACAAGTTCTTGTTCCCCTTCCGGTCGATCTTCCCTTGCCTCCGCCTCTCTTCCTTTTGCACTTTCTCCGCCTGCCTGTGTTGCGTCGCCAGTATCGAGCGCTGCTCGGAAGCCGGTAGGTGCATCAAGCCGCTTCTGTCGCTCTCACTCAGATTTGCCAACTGTAACGTCACCCTTGCCCTCTCCCGCTTCTCCCTCTTCGATAATACCCGTGTGTCAGGGGCATCCGAGCTGGGTTCCTCCTTGCTAGACCCCGCCTCGGTGTCGGGTTCTGCCGGGGCGTATTCTAGTTGTGAAGCAGGGTTCCGGGTTCGGCGGCGCGACTGAGTGGATGTCTGCCCGGCTTGTGCCGATGAGTGCCTCGATATTATTCTGCCTGACGGTAAACGGATCGAGTCTTCGTCGGCCAGTAGTGGCTTTCGGTTCGCGCTTGTCGCCGTGTCCTCTTGGTTCTTCTGCTCGCCATCACTCTCGATGTCACTCTCTGTGTTGTCTTCCGACTCGGAAAAGTCGTAGAACTCGGCAAACTCCGAGTCGTGTTCTGATGCATCGAATCTGCAATGGCCCTTGCCAGTCATGTGCTGCTGTACACCCTGTACGGTAGCCCTCTCTGTCCCGCATTGTATGCATTCCCGATAGCCAAAGATAACGAGGTGCAGGTACTTGAACAAGGTCTCCAGGTCAACGACCAGATGTTGCTGGTGTGGAATAAACAGGCCGTGTGATTTTTGCATGTGTACCACGCTGTCGGCGAAGCTTGGTGAGAGAGTGGGACAGAATAGGCATTGCCCAGGGGTGAAGGGTGGCACGGCCACGATAGGAGAGTCGGTTGAGTCCATGGCGGGTGTCGGTGTCGGTGTGGTTTCAAAACGCAATGACGATAAGCTCATTGGTAAAGTCTCAGTTGTTGTCGAAGTGGCAGTTGTTGTTGTGCCTACCATATAGCTGAACTGGAGATCGGTTGCGGTTTTAGACTGAGCTGAGCTCAAGCGTTGTAGTTCTCGAGTGTTGACTCAGATGTTGATGTCTTTACTGATGATGGAATGGTATGGATTGGATTGGATTGAATTGAATTCCTATCTGTTAATATATATATCTATCTGTTTTGTATAACTCGAATGGTCTCTAGAAAGAAAGTTGTTGAATTGCGCGATGCAATCATCTGCAGTCACTTTTGCCCACCTCCATACTATCAGCGACAATCTAGTAGCTGTCAGGAACGAGAGCTGTCAAAGCCACGGGACTAAGCCGTTTACAGTCGAAAAGCAACGCTACCGCAGTAGAACCCCGCTGCATTGCCACTGGAGCTTGCGATTTCTACCAATCGAAATGCTGACTGGCCCACTGATTCAGTATGATTCATAATGAATACCTATGAAAGGTATTCTAGATTAAGATAGCTGGCATCCTGAATAGGCAAAGGCTTCGAGAATGGGTCGAGTAGAAGTCGAGAGCCGTCGGATTTCTCATCGCCCCGAATCTGGCACATGCGTAATAGCCTTCTATTTACGTCGTATTGCAGTCTAGATCCCATCATTCCGGAATTGGTAATGGGCATATGTTAGGCGTCCGTAATTCCATCTCCACTACGCCCCAATGGAGCATCGATAATAGCGCTGCTAGTAAGTAAGAGCGCTACGATTATAGTGATGTTAGTAGGCGTAGGTACTGTAGCGCGACCTCACGGTGGGCCGCAATGGCCGTAAGCCAACACGAACGATCATGAGACCAAAAATCTACGTGTTTGTAGGTACCTACTCACTTAACAAGATACAATAACTACACAAAGTAATAAAGATTTATTTGAAACTTGTCATACAAGATATGAAAAATATTTTCTTGATTACAAAAGCCATCACTCGTTTTCCATACGTACCTAGGTATGCGTCGTCGGGCTCGTTAAGATTTGAACAAGAGGTCTACAAGTTTACAGGCTAATCACACGCGGGTGTCTTAATCCCGGAAATATGTTGTCATTCTTGACTACAAAGATGTAATTCAATGAGAGGCTGTTGCACATATGCTAGTAAAAGTGCAATTGGGGGGATTGTAAGGTATCTGGGAACAGGCGCAGTGTTCCCAGAAGTACCACGCCATAGAAATCCCGGTGTCCTAGTACCTAGAATATTACAATCATCGTAATCTCTCTTAGTTTCCCGCTATATTAACTAGGCATGTTGTTGTAAGTCTAGGAGCCCAACTGTGTTCGAGGTGCTCGGGGCTGTTTTCGGGCTGAGTTACTTAGGTTCAGAGTTGTCTCTGGATTATGAAAGGTCGTTTCCGAATAACTATGTGAATCAAGGGCGTTGTAGTCCTTTGTTCAGTAGGTGGGAACAGGAAACAGGTAGCAAGCCTTCGGGATATCACCAAGCCTCAACGATGGTCGCCGTCTAGGTCTGTTCGTGTACATAAAGGCCTAGGATTCCAACTTTACTTCCGGTTTTTTTGTTCGGTATCCAACAGACATCGGAATCGTAGAAGAACTACTACAACATCACTCTACTCTTTAAGCATTATTACCTAGCCGTTGTTACAGCAACCACATCACTACACCAGACCCTTTTGTTGTGATACAGATTATCAACTTGTCAGCTAAAATCGTCAAGATGCTGTTCTCTACTCTCGCCTTCGTTGTCTCCTCTTTTGCATTCCTTGCCGAATGTGCTCCCCTCGACGAGTCCGCCGGCTTCGTTGTGCTCAAGGAGGTCACCAGTAAAGATGGTGTTTCGAAGATTACCGTTTACGGCGACGCGGCGAAGTCGCACTCCGAGGTGCCGGCCAGAGGCCTCGACCTCCTCCCAAGATGCGGCAGCAACCAGCTTGTTTGCGACGACCAGCACCTCGCGAACAGAAACGCGTGCACCAGCCTGGTCAACGACCTCAGAGACTCATTAGAACGCGTACCCGATAGCCCGCGGGCTCTCTGCGGGCGCTACAACAACGCCCTGTGCTGCGTGACCTGGAGAACGCCGGTGCAAAACGCCGTTTTCGACAACCTTGTCGACGCCGCCCAGAAGGTCCTGGACGGATGCCGCGGAGACACTGGGGTTTCTGGCGAGACCAACGACACCTTGATTGGCTCAACCTGCACTACCCAGTGCTTGTCGAGCGAGATGAGCGGCTGCTAAGTTCCGCGACTCGGACAAATGGTAGGACTGGTTACAGCCAGTGCTTACTCTCTATCAAGGCGAGGCACTGTGGCAGGAAAGAATGTTTGGTAGAGAAAGGGGCGTGATTATTGAGGGAACTATTCATTTAGTAATTTTGGAGACCTACAGAGATTGACCGCACAAGTCATACTTCTTGGGGCGTATTCGAATCGTATATTTACGCATGTACCCTCCCATCATCCCTTACACACTCATTAGATAGTAACTTGGGGGTTGTCCTTTGTTTTGGGGATTTTCTTTTTTGTTAGTACGGGCAGTATTGGGTCCTTTGCGCGCCGATTACGGTTCGTAAAAGTCGCCTGAAACACTCACGCCCCCTTAATATACGCAATATAATCTATTACCTAATAACCCGAAGTGTACTATAGATGATTTACCGGTTGGAATGTGGACGTTATAGCTATTTCCCGTCTGTCGATATTTAAATAGCATGGAGAGTATCCATTATGCTCTTGACTATGGTGTTAGCTGCGTCAATGCCATCCTCTGCACGAACATTCAGGCTCTGAATAGGGATGATTGTTTCAGTGGCAGGAGAGCTAATTTGAGCTTTCTACGAGCGCCGATACTCTCCCCTACGCCACAAGACAGGCGCCCAATAGAGTGGGATTCGTACCGCCAACGCCAACATGGTCAATATCATCTTACTCAAGAGCACATCCTTCTGGGAAGCTATGAATGACGCCTTCGACCGTGCTAACTAGGCTTTCGAGATGGGCGCCCATGGGCGCCCGCCAAGGGCCCATGGGCTTAGTTGGGCCCTTAGGTAAAGCCGATAGGCTTAGCTAGGCCCTATTAAAGCCTAGGCTCAGTTAGGCCCTTGGGTTCTTAGCAATAGGCCGGGCCTCGACGTATGAGTGTCGTTAATCAGCTCCACTTCTATGTTGATTTGTTAAAGCTTTACCTAATTCGAATGTCGCCGGGGTGGTCCGTAACGGGACGGCCCGTGACTAGTGTGGCCAGCTTACAGTGCGACGCCGCGAGGGGCAACGCGGATCGAGCCGCAAATTAGTTGTGTCTTACATATAAGTTTACTATGACATATATCGGATATTGTCGTAATGTCGGGCAGGCATGTCGCTCGCTGACCTAGATAACTAAGATAGGGAATTATCCCCAACATATCGCATTTTTTACCTACCGCACTACCGCTTTGCGAGAGCTGTAGGGAGTAAACCTACCCGGTTCCCTACCGTCGTACCTAGCACGTAAGACATGCTAGAACGCAAGGTTTGCTAGTTTTCGGCGTATTACACAGGAAGACCAAGACATCATTGTGCGAATTCAGCCCTTACTTGAAGTCTAAGACAATCAAAGGAATGAGTCAATTTGGGCAATATTAAGCGAGCCTGAATAGTCGCCGACTGATGGATATAATCCCGGCGGTGGTTAGAAAAGTTAGCCGGGGGGCCTTTGGCATCTTCGAAGATTATTGATGATTCGAAGTCATTCCAAACCCTATCACTAGCACTTATTATAAATATGGATCTAAAAAGGTTTTCTTCGTGCGGCTTGCAAGTACGATGAGTGGCGGCATATAATTCTCTCGTGCGAACCATATTACGGAGATGTAAGTACTCGGACTAATACATTCTTTCTACTAACAGAATTTGAAGCTATTAGTATTATTAAAAAATTCCGAAGGTTAATCCTAATCTACTATATTACCAAAGTGCACTCTACTAATGTCCGTACAGCCCTTAGTTATCTATACGTGTGTTGTTGATGCCGTACAATTCTAAACCTACGCTTTGACGAGGAGCCATATACACTTTCGGAGATAGATGGGCCGCTCGCGTCCGTGCTCCGAGTAACAAGGGTACGGGAACTTCTCTATGTTAGAACGTCGTACCAGCGACGGACGCTCTTTAGGATTTTTACGTTGCGGCTTACTTTCTACTAGTATTTCGGAATCCTTGACTCAGCGGCATACCTACATCTCCGGCTCACAAGTTGGCGATTCTCCCACTTTTTCCTATTCCGAATACTTAGGTAGTTTATGTACACACAATAAGCCCATTACCTCGCGCTGTTCCCGACTTCTCTTTCAACAGTTCCCCCAACTAGCCCCTACCTACCACACTACCTATAACATCCCGTATGCTTGGTGAGGAATATAACGCGTTAATACCTTGACGTCAAGCTATATATGAACGAACCCAATGAGCGACGTCAGGGAACATGATTCCTGTTTCGTAAACAAGCCGAAGTAGTTGACCATAAAGGCTTTATGTTTCTTTACATTGCCAACCACCTCATAGGCTAATGGTCTCGTGAGAATCTAGATCCAGTCGTTACAAATCATTGATGTGACCGTACTGTGACCGTAGCACTTCTTCCAATGTTTCGCGCAAATCTCGCCCCCCTCGAGGTCACCATGACAGTTGTTCGTGATCTGGGACCAAGCATCCTGGATCTCGTTGGGAGCGCAGCCCTGCTTGTGGGCCCAGGAGCAAGCAAAGGCGATGGAGCTGGCGTATCGGGCTATCATGATCCCGGGAACCACGTCTGTGTACTTTGTGTGCAGCGGCGGGATCATGGCCCCGCTATCGCACCAGTTGCTGAGGATTTCGGCCGCCCGATCATGGTCTTTGCGGCTCTCTATTGCGTGAAAGCAGCCATGAGTGGTTGCGGGGACTGGCACCACCCCGATTACCGAGCGTTCGGATACAGTCGTAGAGGGTACGACGTCGCCGATGGGAATTGGTTCCCCATAAATCTCCCAGGAGGCCCGAAACTTGGTCGAATTGGTGAGGAGTGGGATAAAATAAGCTCCATCCTTGAGGCTCGGGTCGATCCGATAGCTATTAACGGCGGGAGCAGCAACGAGGGCGAGGAGGAGTGTTATAAAATGCATATTGTGAGACTTGATACTATAATGGGCGACTTCCTAAGTAATTAGACCTTTCAATAAGTGTGTAAAACGCCCCGGGCCCGTTGTGAGAAGCGGTGCTTGCGGGAGGGAGCAGTGCAACCTTATCTCGCCAGACAAGCATTGTCTTTTGTACATATACAATTCTACCCGTGACTTACAACGTCCTATCGACATATAACAGCCCAATTGCGCTCGTCCACAAACCGTCCGAATGTGCTTGCCGAGTCAATTTGCGGGAGTCACCGGGAAAAGGATCTGAGCTCTTACGTCACGCAGGAGCAAGTCAGCAACACATTTCCCCATGATAATTGCGATTAAAGTATAGCCAAGAGAGAAAGTGACGCTTGCCACGGCCTTATCTTATTGATCGCTTCTACGCGCTAGTTGGCTATTCCATATAACAAGCGCAAGTAATCCTTCGTGTCGCTATTCACGCTCTAGGTTAGTCAACTTCCGTTGACTTCAACACGCAAATAGGTCAGTTCCTCCATCGCCATGCCATAGTATCACACATTTGCAGATTAATAGGCTTGGAATCGCGTGAAGGTAATGGTGAAGCTGAACTAGGTTTAGCTAGACAAGGTGGCTTACATACTCTGTAATTACTGACCATTAAAACCTTAGAGCGCATGACACAACCCTCGTAAAGGAGTGGATAATGATTAGGGTAAGAAAGGTGTCAGAAGGAGTGGAGCATATATGAATAATGTAGCAGAATAGTGGTTATATTCAGGATAATTAAAAGTAATAAAAAGGAAGCTAGTCCTTCGGACTAAAGGGGATATAGCAGTATATATATACGCATATATATACGCATAAAAGTAAAGTTAACTAACCTCCTTTATTTTAATACTTCTACTTACTTTAAGCTTATGCTTTTATAATAGTTTATATATAATATTTAATAATATAAAGTAATAATATATAAGGTAAAAATATACAAGGTAATAATATATAAGATAATAAATAGTTTAATTATAAGTTGTTAAGTTTTTTAAAATAAAACACCTTAAAAGGTATTATAATTATTAAAGGCTAGTTTATAGCTTTATTAATACTATAAACAAAGATTTTAAGCTAAAAAAAAAAAAAGGAAAAAAAAAAACTAGTATATATAAAGGTTAATAATATATTATATATATAATAGGTTTTTTTAGTTATTAATAGTTTTATTAATAAAAGATTAAATTAAAAACTATTATATTAGCAATTATTATAACTATTATATTTTTTTTTATTAAAATTAAAATATAGTTATAAATTTTATTAAGGTTATTTATACTGTTTAATTTTTATAATAAAGCTTGCTTTTTTAGCTAAATTATTATTTAAATAGTTTTTTGCTTATATATTTTTAGCTGCTGCTTTTATTTAATATTAAAGTTTTATTATAAAACTAAGCGCTTTTTTATGCTATTTATAAAATTATTTTAGCTATACTAATAAGTTCTTAAAGTTTTTAGCAAGGTATTATATATTATTAAGGTTATATTTTTGCTATGCTATTTAATATTATAGCATTTTATATTTTTTATATAGTTTAAATTATAGTATTTTTTTTACTTTAAATTTTGCTTTACTATTAATTTTTTTTGCTTTAGGTAGCAGTTATGCTTATTATAATAGCAGGTTATTTATAGCTTTTTATAGTTTATTAATATAAAATAAGTTAGTTATTTTATAAAAGTTTAAAAGATTTAAAATATAGCTATATTTTTATATTTATAGTATTTTAAATAGCCTTGCTTATTATAAGTTTAGCTTAGTTATTAGCGCTTAAGTTATAAAGCCTTTTTTTTTTAAAAATATATAATTGCTAACTATAAAGTCTATTAATTTTTGCTTATAGTTAGCCTGCGTTTATTATTGCTTTTATATTTTAAGTGCTATTTTATAAGTATATTATTAAACCTTTTACGCTTGTTATTTTAGCTTAAGCGCTTATTTTTTTAGTTTACTATTTACTTTTACATTAAATAATAGTAGTAATAATAGGTTATAAATATTAGTTTTTATAGCTACTTTTAATAAAGTTATATCTATTAATAAATGCTATAAAAAATTATATATAAAATTTAAAGCAAGCAAATAAACACTTTAGTTGTTTTAATACTTATTAATATAAAATCTTAATTATTAATTTAGCTTTTAGTTTATAAGCTTTATAATATTTTAAGTTTATAAATAAAATATACTATTATAATAGTACTTTATACTAGTTAACTTATTAATTTTAGCTATAAAGCTTAAAATAAATAGTTTTATATTATTAAATATTTAAACTTTTAATATGCTAAATAATTAGTAAATATATTAATAATACCTTAAGGCTATATCTTTTATTATATTAGTTTTATAAGCTAAAATGCTAACTAAAAAATAGTTAAATTTATTAATAAATGCTTAAATATAATTATATTTATATTAATTTTTAAGTATAAATTTTTTATTAACTATTATATGTTTTTAAACTAAAGTAAATATTAGCAGCAAATATAATAGGCCTAAAGTTTTTAATATAGGCTTTTATAAGGCTTGTATTACTATGCTATTTAGTTAGCACTTTATTTAATCTATAAAAACTTAGTTTTTATTGTAACCTTTAAAAGGGGTCTTAATAAAAACTAAAGATCTTTATCTTTGTTTATTACTACTACTAGTTTTTTTTACCAAGTGGTGCGGTAAGTGCATTAATTATTAACCTTTATTAAAAAGGTTATTAAAGGGACTATTAACCTTTTTATTTAAAGGTTATTAATCTTTTTATTATTTTAGTAGCTAATAGTAACCAGCCCTAATATAGCTATTTTTTTAGACTTTATATTAAGGTGTTACTATTAGCAGGAACTTACTTTTTTTTTTACCTTTTTAACTATATTATAACAAGCCTTAAGCGTTATAAACGCTGTTTTTTAAGACTTGTTTGCAATAAAAAAGGATGCTAACTAGAAAAACAGAGCTATTTTTTTAAACTTTTTATAACTAAAGGAAGCAATACTATAAACAATCTTTTTTACTTATCCTAATTAACCTAAGCATTCTTATAATTATTTTGTTTTATAGTACTTATATAGATAAATAAGTTGTATGCTTTTTAGCATAAGTTCTTTTTAAGATAGTATGCTATTTTATTAGCCTAGGCATATTTAAAGTTATATTATATACTTATTTTTTAAGACTTTATATAGTATAGTTTTAATATAGCGCTTTTATACTAATTAATTATTTTTTAAAACTTTTAATTGATTATTTGCACTTTAGGCTATTTAACGCTGTTTTTTAAGACTTAATAAATAGTTTAATTATTAAACCTTTATACTGCTAACGCTGTTTTTTAAGACTTAATAGCAGTTTTTTTATTATACTTATTTTTTTTACGTTTAGTTTATATATATAGCATGCTACTTTTTTATTTATGTAGTTATTATTAATTATAGGTTATTAGTATTTATATAGTTTAAGCAAGGTAATCTTATACATTATAAAATATAGCAGTAGTATTGCTAGTTATTTAAAGAAGTTATAAAGCAAAACGCTAAGGAATACCTTAACGTTAAGTAATAATTTAGCTAACAAACAACCTGTAAATAAAAAATAACGCTATTTATAAACACTAAGTATAACTTATAGGTAAATTATCTAAAATTATATTATATGCAAACAAAGAAAAAGTAAGATAAATATAAACTACTTTAGACTATACCTTAAGATTTTATACTATTTTACCTTTATAACCTTATTTATATATATAGTTATTAGTTATAAAAACTTTTAGCAATAAAAGAACTTATATTTAGGCTTTATTACTGCGAATTAATTATTATGTTTAATTAACTTGCAAAACAAAATAAAGGATCCTTTGCTACGCTAGGTTTTAAAGATACCTTAGTATAAACTAAGGAATTTATATTTAAATTTTAAACTTTGTCCTAAGTAGAAAATATTATACCTAAAGTAAAAAAGTATAAAAAATGCATAGCAAAAGACTAGCATATAGCTAAAGGCTTAAAAGCAGGTAATAATAAGCTAAAAAAGCAATTATATATAATGTTAGCAAGTATAGCACCTTTTATTCTAAAGAAATAGTTTAATAATGCTATAACGTAAGCAGTAGTTTAAAAAAGCATTACTACTGCTTAAACACGCTAAAATAAAACTAATAAAGCAATAATAAGTATAGCGCACAACATTAAAAATATATAAGATAAACTAATAACTTTTACTAATAGTATTAAAAAAATTATAATATAGCTTAAAGCTAAAACGCTTAAAACACTGTTTACTTTTTTAAAAGTTATATCTATTAGCTTTAAAGCATTTATAGTACTACTAAAACCTAGTAGCTTAGCTAAATCTTTATTAGAAACAAGTATTTTAGCAATAACTAAGTTAAAAAAAAATAAAATTTTGTTTAGATTACCTAATTTACTTACGTTGCTAAAAAACCAAATAAAAAACCTAAAAAATTCTTGTCTTAGCCTTAATATACTTAAAAACAAAAAAAAAAGCAAAGGTAAAAAGGTACTATTAACAAAGCAAAAAAAATCTTTTAGATTAATAATATTAAAAAGATTAGGTTTACTTTTGTTTATAAAAAGGTTTGCAACCTTAGCACAAGTATATTTTGCGGACATTTAGCTGCTAAGTGTTAGCAAGCCTAGCAGCATTATCTAACCTAGCATAAAAGCTTTAAATTTTATAATTAAAAGACTTAAATTGTTATAACAAGTACTAGCAGGTAATATTAAGCAATTATTCGACTTTATATATAAAAAAATAACTATATATTTAATAATATATTAATTTTTGCAAATAGCTAAAAAGCAGTAATATTTAAATGCTTAGCTGTAAAAGTAGTTACTACGTATTAAAGTAAAGCTTATTAAGGGAGTTAGATAAAAGATATAAAGAAAAAAAGGTTGTTTTAGCAGATTAAAAGCATAAAAAAACGCAAAACAAAACAACATCTATACGCAGAATTAACTTATTTGCTTTTACTAATATCTTTAAGCTATAATTAATTAATTTCTTATGCTATATTATATTTTAAACATATAAAAGTATAATGTTTAAACTATTTTTATATAGTAGCTATATAAGCTTTTGCTTACTTACTAACTTAAAGCAAAAGATTAAATAGCTATTTTTAATAGTATTTTTAATAAGGCTTTTTTTTTACTTATATAACTTTAATAGTATTTTAAGTTTCTTTAGCGTTTTTTATTTTGCTGCTATAAGCAGTAGCATTAATAGTAATCTTAAGCAAAGCATTCTTTTTTTTTCTTTTAAAAAAAGCAGCTTTACTAAAAGGATTTGCAATGCTTTAATTAAAAGTTTCCTTTTTACTAGTATTATACTTTTTTTTTAAAATATAAAGATTAAAGCAATTAAAAAAAATCTAAGATAATAAAAAAAGTAAAAGTTAAATTAACTTTTAAGATAGCTATAAAAAGCTTTTTTAACTACTAAAGCCTTGCTTTTTTGCTTTAAAAAAAAAGGGTTTTTTGCAATTAAAATCTTTTGCATTACTATATTAGCAATTATTGCTAAATTATATACTTTTTATTGCAAAAAAATAAACTAAATATTAAAATAATAATAGCTTATATATGCTTGTTTAAAAAACTAAAATATAAAGTACTAATAAAAAAAACCTTATTTTAATAAGCTATAAAACTTACGTAAGTTTTTTAAAGATTATAAAATACTACTAAAATAACTTTATAATAAATTAAAAAATGTTATTTTAAAAAAAAAAAAACTTAATACTATATTAAAATATATAAAAAAAATCTAAAGCTACAAGCAATAACAAAAATACTAAATAATTAAAAAAGCCTAAAAAATATAACCTAGTAAGCTTATAAGTAGCTAAAAATTGCATAAAGCTATATATAAGTTAAAAAAAACACTAAAAACAAATATTTAAAAGATAGCTTAAAGCTTTATAATTAAAGCTAGCAGCTATTACAAACGCATATAAATTAAAAAGTATTAATAAAAAAAAAAAAAAAAAAAAAGATAAAAAAACTAGAGATACTAATATATTTATAGCTTTTATAACTTTTTTTTTTTAAAAATAGATTAGCTTTTTAAAAAGCAAGCTAATATACTTTTACTATAAATTATAAAAAGCTATTAAAACAACTATTATAATATAGTAGACTTAGCATATTATATTTAGCTTAATTATAATAACTTTTATCTTTTACTTAGTAAAATAGCAACAAGTATAAAATCTTTAAACTAAAATTTTTATATGCTTAGTTTAGCAAATAGCTTATTAGCTAATATAAAAAAAGCTAAGCTAAATTAAAGCACTTTTAAAAGCAGCTTAAAAAAGCGCTATAGCATAGCTTTTATAGCTTTTAACCTTTAAATTAACCTTTATTTATTATTTAATAAGTTAAAAGTTAATAAATAAATAAATAATTTAAATGCTACTTTTTATACTAAATAAATAAAAAATGCAGACAAGATTTAGCAAGCTTTTATTTATATTATTACTTTTTAAATTAAGCATATTATAAAAATAGTTTTAAAGGACTGTAAAAACTAAAGCAAAGCTTATAATTAACTAAAAGCTAAGTTTAAACTTAAAAACTTTTAGCTAAATTGCTTTGCAGTTACTATTTTTTAAAACTTTAAGACTTAGCTTAAATTTTTTAATTTAATAAACCTAAAGGCTTATTTTTTTTAGCACAAAGTTTATGTTAAAGATATAAAGAAAAGCAAAAAGCTTTATGCTTTTACTTAGTTTATACCTAAGCTTTTAAAAGGCTTAAGAAAAAAAGTTATTAATAAAGTTATAAAGGCTACCTAAAAAACTTATAATAAACTTTAAATTATAAATTATAATAACTTATATAAAACTTTAAGTAAATAAGTTAATATTAAGTTTAAGCTAAAACTTTACTTTTAATATAATAAAAAAGCTGCTATAGCATAAAAATAGCTTAATTATTTTTATAATTAAAAGTTAAACTAGCTGCTATATTTATATAAAGCATATATAAATTATAAATTTATAACTAGCTTAATAGCTTTACTTAATAAAAAAAAGGTTTAAATAAACAGCTAAACTATAAAACTAGCTTAAAAAGCTTAAGCTTTTAATAAAGTAAATAAATTAATAAAACATATTAAAAAGCTTAAAATAAAGCAAAAAAAGATTATATTAACTAAAAATAAACTAAAGTTTATATTAAAAAAAGTTAGTAACCTATATATAGCTTTAAGCAGGCTAAATCTATAAAATCTTTAATATTATAAATTTATAGTTCCTTAAGCTATAGCTTTTTTAAACTTAAATATAAACTTTATTAAGCCCTTTTAAAGAGAAAGGTACTTTTAAAAAGGCAAAGAAAAAAAAAAACAAATATTAAACCTTTTTTGTTAATAATATCTTAAAAACCTATATATAGCTAAAAGTATTATATGTTAAAAATATAAGTAAAATAATTATTTTGCTAATAAATATAACCTATTTAATAAAATAAGTTAAAAAAAAATATTATATTAAAATAAGTAGTAGTATTTTAAAGGCCTTTTATTTTTAAATTTCCTTAAATATATTAAAGTGCTTAAAAAAGTAGTAAAAGCTAGCTAAGCTAGTAATAGCATTATAATAAAAACTTTATAGTAAATATATAATTATATCCTAAAAAAAAATAAAGACTTTTGCTATAAGGTATACTATTAACTTTAAAAAAGAGAC
This sequence comes from Xylaria grammica, assembly GCA_004353285.2. NCBI lineage: Eukaryota > Fungi > Ascomycota > Sordariomycetes > Xylariales > Xylariaceae > Xylaria > Xylaria grammica. The sequence goes on from NGZP02000018.1 coordinate 69,778, forward strand.
GCTGTTTTTAAAAATAAAGAAATTAAAGCTTCCTAAAATATATTTTTTTTTAAAACTGCTATTAAAACTATAGCTAAAAAAAGTAACTAAAGTAATTAAAGCAATCTTTTAGCTAACTTAAAAACTAAAAAAAACCCTATTTTAAAAATATATAATATAAAGGTAATAAAAGTATATAATGCTTATAGCAACAAACTTTTAATAAAATAATATAACAATAAGTTTATTAATAAAAACTAGGTTTAAGATTTTATTTAAAATACTACTATTAATTTAAACAGAAATAAAACTTTTTAAGGCTTTATACTTAAAAATAAAAACTTTACTATTAATATTTTAGCAGTTAATCAGAAAAAAAAAGCCTATAAAAAGGCTGCTTTTTATTTAACTAGACTTTAAGCATTAAAAAAGCTAACAAAAGTACTTAAAACTAAAAATAATAAAGATTTACTTTTTAAAGGCAAGCCTAATAAAAGTATAACTAATTATAATAATACCTATAAGCAATATAAGCTACTAGATTATCTAGCAACTAAAAGAAAAGCTAAAGTTTAAAAAAAAGAACTTAAAAAAAACTAAATATAAGCAAAAAAAACAAAGAAGTTACTAAATAAAAAAGCTAATATAACCTTTAAAAAGTTAATAGTAAAAATACTTAAGTATTTTAAAACCTTTATATAAGCTATTACTTAAGTTAAAATATAAGCTTTTATTAATACTAACAAAGTTTTTTAGTTTATTTTTAGCTTTTTATTTAAACTTATAACTAGTAATAAAGCTATAAACCTAATATAATTAAGCATTAATACCTTATAAGTATCTAAGGTTAGTAAAAACTTATAGCCTGTTTTTTTAGCTAACTAAAAGCTTATAATTAATAAAAACCTTAAAAAAGCTATAAATAATAGCTATTAAAGTAAAAAGTACCTAAGATTAAGCTAAAGATAATTTAGCCTTAAAATATAAAAGCAAAACTTATTAACCTAGCCTAGCAAAAAATAAAAGCATTTTAAAAATACCTAAAAGTAAAACAATAATTTAACTTTAATTAAATATATGCTTTTATTTTTAAATGTTAATATTGCTTTAGCTTAAGCTAAAAGCCTTACTATTTTAAAACAAAAATAAAAAGATATATTAGCTAGCTAAGTTAAAACTAAATTTAAAAATAAGATTTTTACTTATATATATATGCTTATATAACACTTTTAAAAAATAGTCTTACTTTTAACTACTTATAATAATAGTTTAAAAACTAAAAAAAGACTTTTTACTATTATTTATAAAAATACTAATACTTATAAACTATTATTGCTTTTATTATTAGATTTTTTATTTTTAAAAGTTACTTTAAATATAATAACTAATAAAAAAGTAAATAATTATAAAACTTAGTTGCTAAAAAACTAATCTGCTTATATAAAGTTCTATAAGTTTAATTGCAATAAAAATAAAAATAAAAATAATAATAAAAAGTCTTATAAAAACTATGCTTTTTATATTTTTATATTAGCATATAAACTAACTAATAATTATAAAAGCAGTAATAGTAGTAAGCTTAATTAGTTAGTTTTATTAAACATATATTTAATATTAGCTAATTTAAAAAAGCAGCTTTATACTTTTTTAGTTTTAACTAGCATAAATAAAGTTAAAAACTATATTAAAACTAGCTTTTGTTTTACTATCTATATAAAATTATAAAAAAGCAAAAGTATTATTACTAATATTATTAATATTAGCGCTTAAGCTAGTATTATAGTAAATAGCTTTGTTAATAAATATTAATTTTTAATATAAAATATTATAGTAACCTAAAAAGGCTTTTATTTATAAGCTACTTTTATATACTATATTAAATGTTTAAAAACTACTATATAAATTGCTAAACAATTGCTAAATCTTTTTATTTATATAGTAAAAAATAAGACTATATCTTTTTTATTGCTGCTAAAAATAAATTTTATTATAAAATCTTAAATAGCTTTTTATTATTAAAACAAATATATAATAGCAAAAATAAACTTTAAAGGCTATAAGATAGTAATATTAGTTATTACTTAAAAAAAAAAAAAAAACTGCTTAATTAAAAAAATAGTTAAAGACTTATTAAAAAACTAAACGTTATTTACTTACTATAAAAGCATATAAATAATATTTTAAAGCTTTTTATACCTTTTGCAAATAAAAAAAAAGTTAATAATTAAAAATATTTTTATAAAAGTAATAAAATTAATAGTTAAGTTTAATAAAAAAACTTAGATTTATACCTTTTGCTATTTAACTTAAAGTTAAAAAAAGTAAATACTATACTTTTTAAAATATATATACTTAAACCTAATAAAAAAATAAAAGCAATCTTTAATAATAATTAGTTTATTTTTTTATTTTAGGTAGTTATTATAACTGCTTTAAACTAAAGCTAGCAAAAGCAGCTTAAAAAAGTTAAGCGCTATATAAAATTAAAGTTTTAACTTGTTTTACTAATAGAAAGTCCTTATATAATAGCTAAAAATAGCCTAAATATATAAAAAAAGCAAAAATAAGTTTTTTTTATTAATATAATATATAAAAAAAAAAATAAAAAAGTACTATTAAAGAATAACGTTTTTTTTAATAAGACTATTTTTTTAAAAACTTATAATTAAAAATATAAAGCTTTTAAATTAGCTTCTTAAAACTTTAAAAGCAAAAAACTTTCTAATCAAAAAAAAGTATATAAAAATATATACTTAAAATTTGCAAAAGCATTAAAAAAAACTAGATTAACTAAAGAAAAACTTTAACTAGTTAAAAAATCTATTATAAATATAAATCTAACAAAAGCTAAAACTAAAATCTTTATTAAAATATTATTTTAAAAAAAAATAGCACTTTTTTAAGATTTTTTAAAGATTAGCTAAATTAGTAAATAGATATTCTTTTTATATAAAATTAAAACAATCTTTTATACTGCTTAGCAAGTTAAAAATATCTTAATACTAAAGCTTTTAAAAAAAGTTATTATTAAAGTTTTTAAAATAAAACTTAAAAATAGCCTTTTAAAAAAGGCTTATTTAATATATTATAATGCTTAGTTTTTAGTTAAAAAAAAAAATAAAAAGGTTTATTTAATTAATTTAGCAACTTAACTAAATAAAGTTACTATTAAAAACGCTAACCTTTTTTTAAGTTATAATAAGTTTGCTAAAGATTTTATAATATATAAAATGCTATTAGTAGTTAACTTATTTTTTAAATATAACTAAGTTTTTTTTTTTAAGTTTAGCTAAGCTATAACTATATTTACTATCTTTTTTAAAGCGTTTTAAATAATTACTTTTTTTTAAGGTGCTATTAACTTTATAGCTTAATTTTTAAAAATAATATTATAAGTTTTATATAATATATTGCTAATAAAGTATAAGCTGTTTTTTAATAATATTAAGATTAAAAAACTAATTATAATATATAATAATTATAAGGTTACTTTAAAAGTTAAGTAATATATTTTTAAATATTTTAAAAATTTAAATATTACTTTGCTAAACTTTAAGCTTACTAAAGTAACTGCTAGTATTATAAAAAATAACTAGTATAAGCAGTTAGCTTAAATAATAAAATATATATATAAAACTAATAAAAAACTTTTAGTATATACTAAAATTATTAAAATAATTAAGTAGCTATTATATAATAATATTATAAAGGTTAAAGCTTTTTTTAGCTTTATTATATATTATTATATTTAAATTAAAAAATATATATTAATTATAGCATTATTAACTATTTTACTATAAAAAAATAAGCTGTTTTAATTTTTTAAACCTTAGCTTAATGCTATAAAAACTTTAAAGGCTGCTTTAATGTTGCTACTAATTTTAGTTATGCTTAACTATAAAAAAGATATTATATAGCTTAAAGTAAATGCGTTAAAAACTAGCTAGAAAGTTTTATTATATTAAGAAATAAATAGCTAAATAAAGCTTTTATAATATAAGTTAAAAGTATAAAAAAAAGCAAAGTTAAATTATAATGCTATAAAATAAAAGTGCTTAGCTATTATAAAAATATTTTAAAAGCTAAAAAATTACTTATATAGCATTAAATTTTACTTTAAAACAAATATTAAAATATTAATTGCTTAGCTAAATAATAGGTTTTTAGCTTTTTTAAGTATATAACTTATAAAATAAATAGCTTTTATTAAACTATTTAACTTTAAACTTTATTATATATTAGAAAAAAAGCATACTATAGCTAATAAACTATTAAAAAAATCTTTTAAGCTATTTAATAAGTTAAACGTTAAATAAAAAGAAAATATAAAAAACTTTATTAACTTTTAACTATATATAATAGCTATTATAATAAATATAACAACTAAATAAAAACCTTTTAAAAAGGCTAGTTTTACTTTAGAATTAGTATGGTTAAATAAAAGTAAAAAGATTATAAGATTTTTTGTTACTAGTAATATTTTTAACTGTTTAAAAACTAAAACAAAATGGAGATATTTTAAAAAAAAGGCTTTAAAATTCTTTTTAAGCAAGTCTTTGCTTTAAAAAAAAACAAAAAAAAAAAAACTTCTAAAAAAAGTTATTAATAACTTTAATAAAAAAAAGATATTAATTAAAATAAGCTATAAAAGCTTTATATATAAAAAATAGCTTGCTATAATAGTAAAAGTCTGCTAAAAATATTATTAAAAAAGCTTTTATAAAGATATTTATAATATAATTAAGTGCTGCTTTTAATGCTAAAGATTATAGGATAAAAAGCAAGCAAAAAAGCATAAAATAAACTATTTTTTAAACTTATTAGTTTTTTAAGTACTAAATATTTAAACTATGCTAGCAAATAATAGCTATAAAGCTATAATTAAAGCTTATTATAAAATAATAGCATAGTTAAAAGCTAAATTACTAAAAAAGGTTAACTTTACTATAGTTTTTAAGTTTTTAAAAAAAAAGATTATTTATTAATATAAAATATTTATAAAAATAAAGTATAATAATAATATTAAATTCCTAAAAAAAATAAAAGTAGTAGCAGCTTTTCTAGGATATAAACTAAACTATAAACTTGCATATTACTTTTAGTTTTAAAGCCTTATTAAAAAAGGCTATTAGCTAATTAAAAAAAGCTTTATAAAAATAATAAATAAAACTAGAAAAAATTAGGTAAGTTATTTAAATTTAATAATATTAGCAAACTAAACGGCTATTTAATATTATAGCTATTTTTTTTATAAACTAGTTTATAAGAAGCTTTTTATTATATTAGTTAAAAATGTTATTCCTATATAGCAAATTATAAAATAAAACAAAATAAACAGCTACGAAAACTTAATTGCAGCTTAAGTTAGGCAGCTTAAGCGCTATAATATAAATATTTAAAAAGTTAAAAGCATTATAATAAAAAAAAAAAAAAAAATAACTAATATATGCAATATTTAAAATAGCTATAAGATTTTTATACTTTTTACTAAAGGCAATCTAGTACTTTTATATAATATTTTACTATTTATAAATATATTAAATGCTAAAAAGCTACTTTACTAATAGCTAAGCTTTTTTAAAATAGCTAAAGCTTTAGACTATAAAAAGTATAAACTAAAAGATTTAACTAAAGTCCTTTATAAAAAAGTGTTTTTACTTAAGCAGTTAAAAGCTTTTATTAAAAATAAAGTAGGTTATTAAAAACTTAAAGATTTAAATTAAAACTTATAAATAATAAAAAAACTATTGCTTAATATTAAAAAAAAATTAAACTAAAAAGAAATAAGTAATTAAAAACTAAAGAAAAAAAATTGCGTAAAAAAATAAGAAAATATAATAAATTATCTTTAAATAAGTTAATATAAAAATAAAAGAAATTAATTTTTAACGCTATAAGTAGATTTTTATTTTTATATTTACTTTTAAACTTTTAATTTAACTAAAAAAAAGGCTAAAAACTTTAAAAAAAAAGGCATTTTTTATAAAAAAGGCTTAAATATTACTGTTAAAACAAAAAAAAAATATAAACAATAAAATATAAACTTATTTTTTAATTATATTTACTTTTAGTAAACATTTAAAAGAAAATAGTTAATTACTTTTATAAAGTTATAACTTTATTATTATATTTATTAAAAAGCTACTTTTAATAAGAAAAATTTTATACTTAAGTATAAAAGTTAATTTTTATGCTTGCTTTTGCTTTAAATAAAAGATATTATAAAACTTAGTTTTAAAGCAGTTAGTTAATTCTTTTGCTAGCTTTTTTTTAAAAGGGTTTTTATTAGCAGTACTATCTTTTAGTATAGCTACTAAGCATTTAAAAAAAATAAAAATTATAAGTTAATCTTAAAGCTAATACTAGTTTTTTTAATTATTATAAACGTTTTTATTACTATTTATGCTATTTTTTTTAAATCTTTTTTTAATACTTTTTAAGCATTAAGGAATGCTTTTTTACTAGTAGCAGCAGCAATATTTATAATACTTTTAGTATTATTTATTTTATTTAAATTATATATTATAAAAGTTGCTACTATGCTTATTAACGTTATTTTTTATTAAACTTACTTTTATAATTAAGCTATTAACTAAAGCATACTAAAAGCAATAAAAAAGCTTAATATAAATAGCTATAGTATTAATATAAAAGAGTAAAATAAGCAAAAAGATTAAAAGTAATAAAAAAAAAAGATAATATTAACAAGAGAAAAATATAAAAATAAAGTAACATTAAAAAAAAAGTAATAATAGTTATAAAAGCTAAATAATATAAAAAACTAAGTTAATTAAGCATAAAAAAATATAAGCTATATAGTTTTTTAATAACTATAAATTTTATTATTTATTTTTTTATTTTACTTAATAGTTAAAGTAGCTAAAAAATAAAAAAAAAAAGTTAAATTTTTTTTAATTATAAAAAAAACTGCAATTTAATATAAAACGTTAAATTAAAATTAGCTATGCATATATAATTAATATATTTTTTTTTTACTTTTTTTAGTATTACTACTTATTACTTTTTGTTTTTTACTTTTAGATACTTTTTAACTAGTTTTATATTAAATTTTTTTTTTTTTTACGCTTGTTTTTATCTATAATTATATAATATCTATTATAATAACTAATAAGGTAAAGGTTTATAAAATTATGCTTTTAGTAAAAGTAAAAAAAAAAGAATAGCTAGCTAAGCTAGTTTTAAAAACTAAAAATATAATTAAGCAGGTATATTATATAAAGCTTTTAAAAAAATAAGTTAGTATAAAAAAAACAGAACAGCTAAAAAAGACTTATTAATTATACCTAAAAAAAGTTACTACTTTTTTTAATAGTTTTAATAAATTGCTAAGAGATAATTTTAATAAAAGCATTAGGTAACAATATAATAATTAAAAGAAAGTTTTTTAATATAAAGTTTTTAAAGATATTTTTTATTAAAAAAAAGGTTTTAAAGTAAATGTTAAAGCTAGATCTAAAATTAAAAAAACAGTATTGCTTTTAAATACTAAAGATATAGTTAGTATAAGCAAAGGTTAAATAGCTTAAAAAGAAATAATATAGAAAGAAAAGATGCATGCTAATATAATTAGAAAAATTTAAAGAAATAAAAAGTAATTTGCAATGCCTGCAAAAAGTAGCGTTTTAAGTTTTAAACAATTAAATAAATAAAGTAACAATATAATAATTATTTTAAAGCAAGCAAAATAAGTACTTTTTTTAAGAACTACTTTTTTTAGCTTTAATATATAGCAGCCTAGCTAAAAGCTTTTTAGCTAAAAAAGATTTAAAGAATTTAATATAGCTTAAAATCTTTAAGCTAGCTTTAATTTTTATAAAAAAGTCTTAAAAGATCTTTTACTAAATATAATAACTTTTAGTATAACCTTTTAAGATATAAATCTATAATCTTTTTAAAGCTTATATAGTTAGTAATTACAATAAAAAAATAGCTAAAAAGTTTGCTTTTTTTACTTGATTTTATTTAAAAGTATATATTTTATTATTAATATAGCTATATCTGCAAATAACTTTTTATATAGTATTTATATTATTAATTTAAGTAATAAACTATTAATCTTTAACTATAAAAAAAAAAAAAAAGTATAGCCTTAGTATTATGCTACTATTTTAATAAGCAAAGCAGTATAAATTGTTAGAACTTATAGTAATAAAATCTAATTATTAAAATAAAACTAAAAAGAAATAAAATAATTACTTATAAAATAAAAAAATAAACTATAAATAAAAAAAACAAAATTATAGAAAAAATTATAAAAGTAATAATATAAGTAAAAAATAGCAAAAAGACTTATACTTTTAGTAGATTTAATAAAGTAGTAACAAATAAAAGAATTATTTACTTGCTATTGCTATATTTAACTATATTAACTATACTAACTATAATAAAAATGTTAAAAATTTAATTAAAGGAATTATTTAATTATAAAAATATTAGTTTTTAAGTTGTTAGGCTATATTTTTTAAATAAGATTTAATAAAAAAAAAGTATATAAATATTAGTAAAAGTGCTTTTAAACTTAATTTTATACCCTTTTTATTTGTTTTAAGTCTTTATACTTAATTTAATATAACTTTTTTATTATTAGTATTATTATAACTACTATAATAATATAGCTATATTATTTATTTACTAAATTAAATTATTACTAAATATTTTTAACTAATATAAACTTTTTTTAATAATATGTTTTTAGTTATTACTTTTTTTTAAACCTAATATAATTACTTTATACTATTATTTCTGCAAATATTATTATAAATAACTATTACTATAGATTTGCTAGTAAAAAGTATTATTAATTTAATATTTAAGTATATTATAAACTTATGCTAAAACATTTGCAATTAAAGATTAAAAAATACTTTTACTAATAAAATAAGCAATTAAAAAAAAGAAAAATATATTAACTGCTTTATTTAAAAGCTAGTTTTTAAATATATTAAAACTTTTCTTATTAACTTGCTTTTTTTTATTAGGTTAGCTAAAATAAAAAGCATTTTAAATATTTTTAATATTTTTAGCTTATTATTATAATAACTATTTTTTAGTTTTTTAGGCAAAAGTGCAAAAAAAAAATAGCTAAGTAAAGTTTTTTCTGCTATAATTAATATACTTTTCTGTATTAAAGCTAAAAATAAGCTACTAATATAAAAAATAAATGCTTTTGCTGTACTATTTTTTAAAAACTTTTATAAAAAAATAACTTATAAACATAAGTTTGCTGCTACTTTTAATTAAAATAAATTTAAAATAATACTACTTAAAATAATTATATAAAATATTTATTTAAGTATTAAACTACTAATTTTTAAAGAAAATAAATTAGTAAGAAAAAGCAGCTATTAGTTTGTAATTATTATTTACATTAGTTTGTGTATAGTTTACTTTTTTAATTTTTTTAAAGCTAGTTTTGCTAAAAAATATTATTATATAGTTTATAAGCATATTATTATAAAGTTATAGCTAAAAAATTTTACTAGAAAAAAACAAACTATTTTATATTTAAATAAAGTATTTTTTAATATGTTTTTTAAACAAAAAAATAGCTAATGCTATAAGCTTTTTATAATTATAGCTATATTTAATATAGTTTAATACCTGCATATAGTTAAAGCATATTTTTATAATTTATAAGACAAGAAAAAGTGCTTTAACTTTTTTAATAATATATAAAACGCTTTTAATAAAAATATTTAACTTATAATATACTATAAAGTACTAGAGGTATAAAAAGCTAGTAAACTATTTATAGCTAACTTAAATACTAAGGTAGTTATGCTTAGTATTAAAAAACCTATTGCAAAAAAAGCAGCTATATTATTAGCTTAGTTTAGCAGCATATAAAAATTTACATATTTTTTTAAAACTATATATTTTGCAAGGCTAAATAAATAAAATTTAAAGTTTAGTTCTTTTTTATAGGCAAAAAGAAATTATATAGTTTAAAACTTTAATATAAAATACTTTAATTAAAGCTATATTAATAAGGCACTTAAAAATCTTTATAACTTTAATATTGCTTACTTTTTTAATTTTTAAAAAAGTAATATTGCTATATACCTAAAAAATGCTTTAATTAAACTAAAAGCAAAAAAGTAGTTAAGTAAACTAAAAATTTTAGCTATGCTAAAGTTTTTTTTAAAGCTTTATTTTAAGCATAGTTTTTTACTTCTTAAAATTATTCTTAAAAACAAATATAGTATGCTTATAAAAAATTATAAAAAGTTAACGTAAAATAAAGCATAAAATAATAAAGTAAAAAATATTAAAGCTTGTTTTGTTGTTTTAAAATGTTGCTGCTATAGTTATTAGACTATAATACTTATAAACTTATATAACTAACTAGCTTATTTATTTAATTTACTTTTTAAAAAAAAAAGCAGCATTAAAAAAACAATAAAATAACTATAAACCTTATAAAAGGCTAGGTTTAGCATAGCTACTATACTTACTTAACTAATTAGCTTGCTTATATATAACTAGTTTAATAAATATATATATAAGTACTTTAACTTTTATATGCTATATTTAATATTTTGCTAGCCTAACAATATTATTATATACAAAAAAAAAAGCTAAAACAAAAGGCAGTTATTAGCTTAAGTATATTGCAAACAGATAGCAGCACTTATTAAAACATATATTAATATTTAAATTAAAAAAAGTTTACTATTTTTGCTTTTTAATTTTTACGCTATAAAAAAAGTTTACAATTAAAAAGCATAAGACTTAAAAGCATTAAAGAAAATAATAGATTTATTAAAGCTTATATATAAAAATAATTAAAATATTTAGGCTTAGTTATATAAAATGCCTTTTTAGCTAAATAACTACTTAGCTTAATTAAAAAAGCTAAAAGAAAAGCTAATTAATAATGCTTAAATATTTGCTAACTATATTAATTTTAACTTTAATAATTTTAATGCTAATTAGCTTATTTATTAGCAAATAGTAATAGCTATATTGCTTATATAAAGCTTATGTTAAAAATAGCAAAATAGCAAGTTATTTTTTTAAGATTTAAGTATGCTAGTTAAAACTTTTATAGGCTTTTATACTAATGTTACTAGATATGCTTTAAAGATTATAGTTAAGCTTATAATAAAAAATATTTTTATAAAAGGCAATATAATAAAGCTAATAGCATAAATAAATAAAAAATATACTATAAATGCAGTAATACTAAGCAAAAAAAAAGCTAATTTATAATAAAAGCTTATTTTAATATATACTTAATAAAAGATAGTTTTTATGTTTTATATAAAAGTTATTAATGCTTAAAAAAGCCTTAATATAAAAAAAAAAATAATAGATATATAGCTATTAATGCTGCTTAGTATAGCTAAACCTATAGTATTTTATACTATTGCAATGTTTGCTAACTAAAGAAAAGCTAAGTTTAGGTTTTTTAGCGCACTTTTTTTATATTACTTATATTGCGCTTTTAAAGTGTTACTAAAGTATATGCAAAAAATTTAAAACTATTAGTTAAAATAGCATATAAGAAACTTGCGCAATAAAATAATGCTATATTTAAAAATTAAGCCTAAGAAAGCTTTTATAAACAATACTTATATACTATTAAGTAAGCTAAAAAAACTAAAACTTAAAGAATTATATAATTAAAGCAAAAATATTACTAAAAAGCTAATTAAAAAAAAAGGCATTAAAAAAAAAAGCATAACTAGTAAACTAACTTTATATAAATAAACTTAACAAACTTACTTTAAGGTATCTTTTAACCTTTTTTTATGCCTAAAGTTATATTATAAACAATATAAAAACGTACTAAATATAGCTAAGTTCTTTTAAAATAACACTTTAAATAACGTTTTACTACTAAAGTTTTTTTAATTAAGCAATTCTTAATAGCAAGCCTTTTAATTATAGCAAAAAAAGGTGGCCTTTTTATATAGATAGCTTAAAAATACTTAATTTAATATTATATATAAACTTACTTTTTTGTACTTAGATGGCTAGAAAGGATAAAATTAATATAACTAAAGTGTTAAAGCATTAAAAAAAGCAAGACAAGCACTAAAGGTGCAAAAAACTAAAAGAAGTAAAGATAATCTTATAAAACTTAATAATAAAAGCAAAAAAGCTAAAAAGCTAGTTAAAAAAAAATAAAAAAAAAAAGATAAATTAATTATATATACTATTAAGTTAAAGCGTTAAATTAATAATTAAGCTATATTAAAGTTAACTATATTTTAATTAAAGAAAATTAAAGTAAAGCTTATTAAAAGAGTTAAATAAAGGATATAAAAAAAAAAGGGTTATCTTAGCAGATTAAAAGCACAAAAGAACGCAAAACAAAATAACATCTACATGCAAAATTAACTTATTTGCTTTTACTAATATCTTTAAGCTATAATTAATTAATTTTTTATGCTATATTATATTTTAAACATGTAAAAGTGTAATGTTTAAACTATTTTTATATAGCGGCTATATAAGCCTCTGCTTACCTACTAACTTAAAGCAAAAGATTAAATAGCCGTTTTTAGTATATATAGAAATAACTTTAATAATAGCAGCAATTTTTCTAATAAAATAAACCTATAAGGTTTAAAATAACTAAATCTACTACTACTATTAAAAGGTTTAAAAGGATAAAAAAGGCTATAAAACCTTAATAACCCTTTTTAGTATAGTTTCACATTATTATTAATAAAAACAGGTAATAGTCGGTTATATTAATTAAAATATGCTAATATTAGTTAATTTAATCTAAACTATAAAGATTTAAATAACGTTAGTATAATTGCAGAAAAAACTAGTTTAATATTTATAAATGTTTATTGCTTTATAAAACAAATTAACTTTTTTTTAAAAAATAAGTATACTATAAAAAATAACGCATATTAAATTTTATTTATATTTTAAACCTTTTTAAAAGGCAAAGCAGCAAGATAGTAAACAAGTAAAATAACTATAAAAACTTAAAAAAAACTATAATTAATAAAACTTAACGGAATTATTAATGCCTTAACAGATTAATTTATAATGTAACTAGTAATAGCAACAGAAAAATTTAATACTATATAGCTAACTTTTAAAGATCTTATATATAGCAACTTTGCTATAACTATATTTATATAAAAAAAGTTGCAATACGTAAAAGCAATAAAAACATTAACGCGTGACAATATAAATTAGCAAGGCATAATAATGCAAATCTAAACTAATATAAACTTAAAAATAAAATTATATTTTAAAGCTTTTAGTTTTAAGGGAATTTTTACATTATATATAATTTATGTTGCTAGATAAAAGCTAGTACTACTAGCAGTAGCACGTAATACCTACCCTACTATAAAAAAGCTATTTACTTATATTTATAAAGGAAGAAAAAATTAGGACATAAATAAACAAATAGGCAAGGCTAATAGAAATAATAATAAGTTAAGCAATAACTAAAATTAGAAGAAAAAAGCAAAGGCTAAAAAAGATCGCAAGAAAAGATTTAAGGAGTTTAAAAAGAAAAAAGACAAAAAAAAGCAAAAAGCAAACTTTGCTAACCTAGCAAATAAAACGTCTAGCCTTAGCTACAGCAATAAGTCATAAAGCAAAAGCAATAGTAATAGCAATAACATATATATTATTATTAATTATAATATAACATATAAGTTCTATAGCAAAACATTTAACTTAGAAAAGCATAAGGCAAAGCATACATGCTATTATTATATATAGCTTTTAGAAAACATTAATATATTATTAGCTATAAAACATACGTGCAGCAACTATATAACGTTATTAAACTTATAAAACTAGTTATTTTACTATTTACTATATTATACCGGTAAGGCATACTTATATATAAATGTTAACGTAAAAGCACTAGAAGCAATATAACTAACTATTTAAATTAGCTTTAATTTAAAAAACAAGCAATACGCAAACAGTAAAAAATAGCTTTGTAACAAATACTTATACTTAAAAATTAACATTTAAATAAAACTAAAGAAAGAAAACGTTAAAATATATGCAAATATAAAAGTAGGTAAAAGTTTAATTATTAAAAGCTTACTTAAAAACTTTAAACATAAAGTAATGCTAAAGACTTAAAGAGTTAAAAAAATTAAAAGTGCATATATTTTATATTATAAGTAAGCTATCTTTACATTTTATCTAGTAGGTGCTAATAAGCATAAGGCACTAGTACTAGTAAAATTAAAAGCATTAGCATAAGTAATAAATTAAAAAATTGCCTTACAATTATTATTAGGTAACAATTTTCTTAGGCCTGCAGGCGTAATTATTAACTATATAAATAAGATAATATTTTTAAAAACCTTTAGTAACTTTGCTATAAGTTTTAAAGTATTTTTAAAAGCATATTTTTATGTGCGTAAGGTTACATTAAAAAAAGATATAAAACTTAAGCTAAAAAAAACAGTAATTATGCTAGCAAAATATAAGCTACTGCTACTAGATTATAATTTTGCATTTAATTTAAGCTATGCTAATAATATTAAAGCATTAGTAAAATTAAGCACTTTATAATAAGTTATACTAAGTAATCTATTAAAAGAAAAAGCAAAAATTAAAAAAGAAATAAGGTTAAAAACAATTAATAAGCAAACAAATATTAAGTTTATAAAAGTATCTTAAAAAAGCTACCTAAAAGCAGTAGTAGTTGCAACAATGCTAAATAGCTTAATAGCAAGCATAAAATAAGCAATTGCTAGCACTATTAAAAACAGCAATATTTAATTAACAAATATAAAAATATATATTCCTAATGATTTTATAGTTTTTAATATATGCAAACTTAATTAAAACTTTAAAATAACATTAATATTTAAAGCTTTAGCTATAAATATAATATTAAATAACAAAGATAAAAACTTTTTTAATGTAATAAAATATTAAGAAATATTAAAAGTAATAGCTACTTCTTTAATAAATATAGTATATAATATAATAAATTAAACTATAAGCAATAAATATAATATTAATATTAAAAATGCTAAGCTAAAAATTCTAGGCATATATATAACAATTAAAATTAAAAAGCTACTAAAAATAATTAAAGTATTTACACTAAATAGACAATTAGTTTATGCTAGCCTTAATATAGCTAATAAAAAGATCTTATAATTGCTTAAAGACATACTAAAAATCTAAAAAAACTAAAAAATTATTAACATACCTAAAGAAAAACAAATAAAAGTACTATTAGTTAATAATTAGCAAGAACATAAGCTAAATAACAAATTATATTCTTTAAGTAAATATAATAAACAGGCATTAAATGCTATGTTTAATAAGCTGCATTAACAAGGCTATATAATATAGGTAGACAAGCTAATACTATTTGCATATTTAACGTTTTTAGTTTAAAAAACAAAGGAGCTAAACCTAAAAAAGCACTTAGTTATTAATTTGCAAACGCTTAATTATATAGCCTTTTTAAACAATTACCTATTACTACTATAAACTAAAGTTATGTTAGCAATTTATAAAAAAACATTTATTACTATTGTAAACACTACTTTATTTTTCTATTAATTTAAAGTATATTTAGATTATTATAATTATTTTATTATTATTAGCTTAAAAAAACTAAAACAATTAAACATAGCATTAATAAGATTTAAAAACTTACTAGCTTATATATAAAAGTTTATAAACTAGCTGCTATAACTATTTAATAATTTTTATTAAGCATTTATTAATAATATTATAATTTTCTTAAACAATAAAAAAAAACACTTAAAACATCTTTACACTATCTTTAAACTATTTAAAAGGAAGCATATATTATTATTGCTAACAAAGTTATTTTTTAGCTACCTTTTAGTAAAGTTGCTAAGATATAAAGTTAATGCTTTAAAACTTTATATAATAAAGTAGCATTTAGTAGCATTTAAAAATTTAGCATTTTTTAATTAACTTAAAGCATTAAAGTTTTACTTAGGAAATAGTAGGTTTTTGCGCACACTTTTGCTATATTATACCTAGTATATAAAACTGCTATAAAAAAAAAAAACAGCTTTATTAGCAAAAAAGCAAAATAAAAGTAAGATATAAAATAGCAACTTAAGCAAGCAATAAGCATATTATTGTTTTATATACTATAAACCTACACCACTAAAAAAAAAGTCTTTTAATATAGTCTAAGATCTTATATATATAAATATAATGATTTATTATTAAAATCTAAAAAAAGCTTTGTTTTTTTAAGTTAATGCTTTATTAGAAAAAAGATTTAAAGTTATAATCTTTTAAGTAAAAAATAGCTATAAATAGCAAGCAAGCTTTTTAATACCTAGTATATAAATACTTTTAGTTATATTTTTAAGTTAATATTTATTATAGCTAAAAATATAATATAAACTATTTAAATTAAAAGTAGCTTGTGTAGTATAAACTAGCTAATATATTTAAGTAATATTGCAAGCAAGTATTAGCAATATACTGCTAACAGACTATTTTGCTATTAAAAAGATATTAAACTAAATAAAGCTAAATATAACATTTATAGATTAAGCTAATCTTTAACTTATTAACGCATCTATTTATTTGTTATAATATAAAATGCAAGTATATTATATACTAAGCAAATAAAACTTTGTTTTAGATATATTAAGCAAACTAAAAGCTATATAAGATTAATTTAACAAAGATAAAAAAATAATCTATACTAACAAAAAACTTATGCTAAATTAAATATAGCTAATAACTAAAGCAGTATTAAATCTTAAGCTTAAGAAATAATTTGCGCTTAGGTATATTATTAATATAAAGTATAAACATATACTTAAAATTATTAAAAGTAAAAACAATAAAAACATTAAAAGTAATTTTTCTAGGCTTAAATATTTATTTACAGTATAAAACAAATTGCTTTATAATGTTAATCGCAATAAAAAATATAAACTATATATTTTAAAAAGTTAAGTAAATAATATAATAAAAATAGCTTATAACAAGAAATATTATTTTAAAGTAAAATGCATAATGTAAAAACTAAAGCTATATGTAATAGCTAATAAAATTTAATTAGTAAAAGCATATATTAGTTATTACAACGCATGCAAAGCATACACTATAAGTAGAAACAAACCTACTAAAAACTATTAACTTATTTGCTTAAAAAACCTATAGCTAATAAAAACTATTGCAATAAACTTTATTAAAAGATTACCTAGCTATTTTTTTGCAAATATACTATAGTAGATAAAAAAAAACAATAAAAAATACTTTAATAACGTTATAATAGTTACTTACGCTATATTTAAACAAACTTTACTAATCTTTAGTAATAAAAAGTATACTACTTGCAATTAAAGAACAGCTATAGCTAAAATGTTAATGTTAACAAACTAAAGTATACTTAAAAACATTATTTTTAATAAAAACTAAAAGTTTATATTAAAATTATAGCAAGGCTTATAAAAAGCATTAAAAATTAAACTTTTAATAACTGCAGCTTATTACCTATAAAGAAATAATCTATTAAAAAAAAAGAACTAAATAGTAGAAATTGCTATTAGGTATTATATCTTTAACTATTTTAAAGATAATTAAATAAACCTGCTTATGCTTTTATAGTAAAATCTTAATAGCATATATTTAAAAACTATTAAGTTTTCTTTACATAAATAGCTATTTAGGTTTAAACTGCTTAAAGCTAATAATATATTAGCTAATATTAGAGACAAAAAACTAGAACAAACTAACATTTCTATAATTTGCAAGCAATTATATAAAGACGCTAAACTAGCAATAAACTTTACTGCAGCTAAAGCTAAAAAGTATTATAACTAATACTACTAGTTAATAAAGTTTAAACTAAGAAATAAAGTATATTTATAATTGCATTAAAAATATTATCTTTTTAGCAAACCTTTAAAAAAGCTTTTATAACAAAAGGCTAAACCTTTTAAAGTAAAAAATAAAATAAAAAAGCTAGCTTATAAACTAAATCTGCTTAAAACTTTTAAAATCTATCCTATTATTTTAGTAACTTATTTATTTCCTAGCAAAAATAAAAAAAACTTATTCTACTACACTATACCTGCTTTAAAACTAATATTAAGAAATTAAAAAGACCTTAATAAAAAAAGAAAGTTTTTTAAAATAAAAACTATCTTTAATTATTGCAAAGGACGCACTAGTCTAAAATACTTAGTTAAATAAAAAGGATACAGCTATAAAAACAATTAGTAAAGATTAAAGTAGCAGTTACACACTACAAAAGACGTAATAAAAAAATATTAGCAACAAAATAAAAGAAAACCAGCTATAGTAGCTAAAAAAGCTATGCTGCCTAAGCAAAGCAAAAGCAAACCTTAAAAGATAGCTAATATATAATAAAAGCTAATAAATAAATACTAGCTGCTAAAAACAGCAGCTACTCTTTATAGTGGCTAGCACTTTAATATAAGCCTTTATAAAGCTTATATTATTATGCTATTTAGTTAGCACCTTATTTAATTTATAAAGACCTAGTTTTTATTATAACCTTTAAAAAAGGTTTTAATAAAAACTAAAGATTTTTATCTTTGTTTATTACTACCACTGGTTTTCTTTACTAGTTTTATTTTATAATGCTTTATTTTTTTTATAATTATAGCAGTTTTATATATATTTTTTAACGTTTTTTTTAAAGTAAAGCTAATAGTAGTTTTATTTTAGTGCTTTTATAGTTTTATTTTATTTTTAATAAGCTATAATAACTAAATAGTAAGCTTTTTTTATTAAAGCTATTTATAAAAAAATTAATTTATTAGTTATAGTCTTTAAAACTTTTAAGTAGTATTTTTTTATGCTTAACTATTAAAGTTTGTTTTTTTTTTTAATAAAATCTACTAGGTTTGCTTTTTTTAAAAATGTTATAGTTAGTTTTACTAAAGTAACTAATATAGCTATTTTTATAAAATTAATTAATTTTATGTTTTATTTTTTAGCTTTTTATGCTTTAATAATAAGTAAATCTATAGTTTTTTATAAAAATACGTTAATAATTATATTTTATTAGCTTAAATAATATTAAAATATAATATTAAAGTTAAATAAAAAGTTAGCTTATTATACTTATTGCATTAATAATATCTTTTTAATTAAAAAGTAAATTAAAGCTTAATAGTTAATAACTATAAAAAACTTTATTTTTAATAGTTTTAAATAATAATATTTTAACGTTTATACTACTATTAAAAAGTTATAATCTTATATAAAGTATGCTTTTTTATATAATATTATTATCTTTAAAAAATATTTAATAAGTTTTTATTAGCTGTTAGGTTATTATTACTAAATAATACTTTTAATAGCATTATATAAAGTGTTTATTTTTATTTTAGTAAATACTTTAGGTTTAAAAAAAGCAAGCACTAATAACTAATAAGCTAATTATTTTATAGCTTTAAAGGTTTTTTTTTATTTTAAGTTTTTTTTAAAAAGTGCGTTTTTTTTAAGCAATTAATTAAAAGGTTTAGCTATATTGCTTATATAATAAGTAAACATGCAAATAAAGTTATAAAGCCTTAAAAAAATTAAACTACTTATATTTTATTAAAGTTTTTAAATCTTTAATTAATAATAGCTTTAATTTTAGCTAGATTTATTTTAATATTTATTTTAGCTTTTAGCATTATATTTAAATAGTTTATTTTTATTATATTAAACTATAACTTTTTAATATTGCCTTATAAGTTTATTTTATATAGTTTATAAATAATCTTTTTATAATAAGTTTAGTACTATTTTTTAATATTAAAATATATTAAAATATTATTAGTATATATGCTTGCAAACTTATTTAATAATTTTTATAGCTATATGTTAATAAAAGTTTATTATTAAGCTAGTTTTACTTTAAGTTTAAAAAATAAAACTAACTATTAAAAAATATCTTGCTAAGTTTTAAAAGCAATAAAATATTTTAATTTTAGTGCTATTTTTATTTTATAAAAAGCTTTAATAACATTAAATTTAAAGTATTTTTTAGCTTAATAGCTATTAAAGATAATATTAAATAAGTTTAAAATAAAAATAATATAGTTTTTTAAATATTTATTTCTTTATTAATAATTAATATAAAATTATTATTTTTATAAATAAAGCTTTAAAGCAAATAAAATAAAAGTTATATTAACTTTTATATATAGCTTAATAAAACTTAAAGCTAGCAACTAGTTATTAACTTTTTTTTTTAATAAAAAATATTAAATTAAAATATAATATTTTAAAGGTAAGTTAATAGGTTTTTTGTTAGTAAGTTTTAGCATTATATTAAAATTAAGTTAAAAAAATGCTATAATATTTACTTTAATTTTAAAAAAAAGCTTTTTAAATAAGCTAATAGTTTTAATAATATCTTATAAACTAATACTATATATTTTAAATTTTTATTAAGTAAAAAAAAAATATGCTTTTTATAAAATGTTTTTTATAATTTTATATATTTTACTTATTTTATTAGTATAATAAACTTTATTAATATAAGTTATTTTAGCGCTTTTTAGCTAGCTAAGCTTATTATTATCTGTTTAAGTTTTAGTTAACTTATTATATAATATTTATAATTACTTTAAGGTTATTATTAGTATTGCTTAGCGTTTTTTATTAAAATATTTAATATTATTTCTTTAGTATTTAGTTTTAGCAATTAATATTTTTTTAAATAATAAAGTTAACTTAATATTAAAGTAAAGCTTATTAAAAAAGTTAAATAAAAAATATAAGGAAAAAAAGGTTATTTTAGCAGATTAAAGGCATAAAAAAACGAAAAATAAAACATTATTTACGCGTAAAATTAACTTATTTGCTTTTACTAATATCTTTAAGCTATAATTAATTAATTTTTTATGCTATATTATATTTTAAACATATAAAAATATAATGTTTAAACTATTTTTATATAGTAGCTATATAAGCTTTTACTTATTTACTAACTTAAAGTAAAAAATTAAATAGCTATTTTTAATAATATCTTTAATAAAGTTTTTTTTTTAATTATATAACTTTAATAGTATTTTAGGTTTTTTTAGCGTTTTTTATTTTGCTGCTATAAGTAGTAACATTAATAGTAATTTTAAATAAAGCGTTTTTTTTTTTTTTTTAAAAAAAATAGCTTTATTAAAAGAATTTATAATGCTTTAATTAAAAGTTTCCTTTTTACTAATGCTATACTTTTTTTTTAAAATATAAAGATTAAAGCAATTAAAAGAAATCTAAAATAATAAAAGAAGTAAAAGTTAGGTTAACTTTTAAAATAGCTATAAAAGGCTTTTTTAACTGCTAAAGCCTTGCTTTTTTACCTTAAAAAAAAAAGATTTTTTGCAATTAAAATCTCTTATATTATTATGCTAGCAATTATTATTAAATTATATACTTTTTATTATAAAAAAACAAACTAAATATTAAGATAATAATAGCTTACGTATGCTTATTTAAAGAATTAAAATATAAAGTATTAATAAAAAAAACCTTATTTTAATAAGTTATAAAACTTATATAAGTCTTTTAAAGATTATAAGATATTCTTAAAATAACTTTATAATAAATTAAAAAATATTACTTTAAAAAAAAAAAAACTTAATATTATATTAAAATATATAAAAGAAATTTAAAGTTATTAGTAATAATAAAAATATTAATAAAAAGTGTGTTTTAAGGTAATTTTATAATATTATAAATGTAAAAGAAAGGAAGGAATTTTTATAGGCTTTGCTTATAAAATTCCTTTATATACCTTAGTGCTATAGCTATTGCTAGGTAATATAGTTGTTATAGCTGCTAGGCTATAAAGACTAGTATAGGTGTGTTTTATATAAGCTTTGCTTATAAGACACCTTTATATTATTATGTTAAATTACTGCTTTATAAAAAGAACTAGCTGTTTTTAGCTGTTATTTAATTATATTTATGCTTTTTTTAGCTTTCTTTTGCTTTTAAATAGTTTTTTACTATTTTGTTTCTAATACTTTTTAATTAATTTTTAACTACTATCTAATTAACTTTTTGTTATCTATTAGTTATATTAGTGACCTTACCTTTTCTACTTAATTAAATAATTTATTTTACTTTAAGTTATTTAATGCTTAAGCAAGATCTTTACTTTATAAAGATTTTTTTTACTATTTTAATCTGCTTTTATAAGACTAGGTAAGGGAATATACCTATTAAAAGGATTATTATTATTTAACGTTAGCTGTAGGTGCGCAACAGAAATGATAGGGTGTATAATATAGTTAGAAGGTAAGTTTAATTTATAGGCTAAGGTTTTAACTTGTTATTTAACTTTAAACGGCCTAAATATTTGCTGTAAATATTTACGTGATAGTTTCTTAAGCAAATAATAACCTAAATGTAACTTAAAGTAAACCTTGTTATTAACCTTAAACTTTATGCTTTTATATTTACTATTATAGTATTATTTAGCTTATATAGCTATAAAGTTTATAGCTAAATTTGCGTTATAATAAAGGTGTTCTTAAAAGAATTTTATATCTTTAAATTGCTTAATATTAATTAACTTTAATTAAGTATTAGTTAATGCTTTTAATGCTTTAGGAAGTTTAAAGCTAAATAGCTGCTTATAAGGTAAGGAATAAATAGCCTTTAAGTACGCTGCGTTAAGGTTTTATTGCAAAAAAAAAATAATATTAAGCTAACATGATTTTAGATTAGTGAAATTATAATAGCAAAAAGCTATTTCTACTGTTTGGTTTTTGCGTTTAGATAGACTATTTGTTTGCAGGTGATAAGCAGTGCTTATTAAAAGTCTAGTGCTAAAAGCTTTTTAAATACCTTTTTAAACTTTTAAGGTAAATTTCCTGTCTTTGTTTAAAATAATTTCTTTTAGAATTCTTTAATTAAATAAGAGTAGTTGCTTAGTTAGTACTATTCCTTATTTTTTAGCTATGTATTTTTTATAACTAAGGATTAGCAATGTTTGCTTAAATATATAGCATAAAACAGTTATTAATTAATTATATTTTAAAAAGTAGTTTTTACTACTACTTAGCTGCTAAGGTATACTAATTAACTTTACTTTAGGTAACAATAAAATAAAATTAATTGTAATAGTATATATTAGTTAAAGGTTTTATAGTTAGATTAAGTGTATGTTACTAATTAAATGCTATTTATTAGTTTAGTTAAAGTTGCATTTATAGCAGTGCTTAACATATTTTTTAACTAAATATATTTTCTAGTATATTTAGTATAGATTTAAGTCCTGCAATATATGCTTTACTTTAAAGTAATGTTTATTATTATATGCAATTGTAAGTATATCTTTTATTATTTTATGCAGAACATAAAGATGTTTTTTATCTTAGTATGTATTGTATATTAGACTTTTGCGGACCTTAAAAGGATAGCTAGGCTTTAAAAAGAAATTAACGTTCTTGTTAGTCTAAAGTTCTTAAAAAATAATAATAAACTTTAGGTTAAACTTATACGCTTTTTTAAACTTATTAACTAGCTTTTTGTTTATAATTACTTTAGTAGTGTGCTAGATTATATTTAATGTGTTTAGCTTGTTATTACGCTTTAGCTTACTAGTTTTAGCGCTAATTGCATTTATAACTATTTTTAATTAGCTTAATACATTAAGGACTAAATTAAAGCGTTTTAGCAAATAGAATATTTGCAAGCCATACTAGTTTAAGTATACTAAGGCATTAATTAACTAAATATTATAGCAATCTATTATAAAGCTATCTAGTATAGTTTTATCTATAATTTTTTTTATTGCAAAATAATTAATTAAAACTATAACTAAGTTTTTACTTAAACTAATAACCATGCATAACTTTTTAATAGCTTAAACTAAGCATGCTACTTTTAGCTTTAATAAACTATAGCGTAATTCTAGCTAAGTTAAACTTTTGCTTAAAAACATAACTAGCTAAACATTTATTAATAATATTATTTTGCTTAGATGCTACTTAGCATTTAGCTAAAAATAAAAAACTATAGCGCTAAAGCTGCGCTTTTTTAAGCTATTTACTTGCAGGAACAACCTTTTATTAAGGTTATAATAATATACTAATATCTTTTTGCAGATTATATCCTATATAGCTTAAAACAAAGCTATTTTAGCTGCATTAGGCTTAAAGTATATAGACTGCATATATACCTAGCGCTTGCTAAAGCTAGCTATTTGTTTTTTCTTACGCCTTATTGCTAACAATAATGTTTTATGCTGCTATAATAGCTTAATTAAACAAGCATAATATAAAATTAGTCTTTACAAAAATCTAGTTATACTAATATACTACTTAAAAGCCTTTAATTAACGTAGGAATGCTAAGTTGTAAAACGCTTTTAACTTATTTTTATTTATAGCTATTTTAAGACTATTTATTTAAAATCTAAGCAACTTAATAAAAAAATATCTAATAAAAGACTTTTTTAGGTTAATTGCAATATTTTTGCTTTTAAATAATGCAAACATTTTAGTTAAATGCTTTATATACTTTTTAGTAGTGTTAGAAAATATGCATATATTATTAATAAACGCTTTGCAGTAATAATTATAATTGCGTAACAGCTTATTTATAAACCTTTGTGTATATATTAGCGTATTTTAAAAGCTTATTAATGCTACTTTAGAATGTTTTAAGCTTTTTAAACTAATAATTATAAATTTATCTTTATAGTTAGGATGCACGCTAAACTAATAAAAAAATCTAGTTGCATTAATAATTGTAATAAATTTCTTGCCTTTTAATGCGTTAATTATATTAGCTTAAAAAGGTAGCAGGTAATTGTTAGGTATTGTAATTCTATTAAGATTACGCAAATTATTAACTACTTGGCCTTTTTTTACGCTATGCACAATATGTCACACTATAAACAAAAGGTATGCAAATAGTATAGGCTTTAATACTTATTTTATTTAATCTTTTTTGTATAAGTTATTGTAAATCTTATTTAAAACTTTTATGTTCTTGCAACTTAATAGATATAATTAAAAGCTTAGCTTTTAGTTTTGCTAGCCTTTAACTAAAGGAATTTTTATTTGTTTTTCTTTAAAAATGTCTACTATATTTTTATTAACCTAAACGTTTGCTTAATTAACAACTTTAGTAAACATGTTAGCAATTAATGCTTGCTTTAAATATATATAGATTTTTAAATTTATAATCTACTTTAGCAAATTAGTTAGTTTTTTTATCTTTAAAGTAGTGAAAACCTTTAGTAACTTAAGCTTAAATAGCTTTTTAAAAATAAAGATATATAGATTATTATCTTTAATTTAAGTAGTAAAGGCTTTATTAATACTAGCTATTGCTTGCTTAAGTGCTATAGCTATTTTAGTTTAGTTTTATATATTAGTACTTGCAAGTAAAGGAATAATATATAGATTTAAAACGCTATTAATTTTAGCTTAAGTTGCTAACGTTCTTGCCTAGTATTACTAAGTTTAATCTTAATAAATTGTTTTACTTATTAGTAAAGGTTTAGCGGTTTAAACAATATTATATACTATATTAAATATAGGTATGTTTATAGCAAATTTTTACAAATATGCTTTTATAACTTTTGCTATTTTATTAAAAGTAAACTTATTTTCTTGCGGTACTATATTAGTAGCTACTGCATTAGCAATTAAGGTTATACTAAATTTAGCGTTTAAGGCTATATTTTTAGCAGATTTTCCTGCTAGCACTTTTACTTCTTTTATATCTCCTTTAGTAGCAGCAGCAATTATAAGTGCATTTATAGCTTCCTTTTATAACATATTATAACAACTATTATTTTAGTTTTTTATAATTAATTTTAATTTTATGCTTTTATTTAGCTTTAACACTTTGTTTATAGTGTTTTTTATTAGTACTACATATAAAGTTTTAGCATTAAAAATAGTATATATAACGTTTTAATGCATAGTAAAAAACGCAAAGTTATAATCTATTAATAATAGCTTATAATTTACTATTATATATGCTAACTCTTTAAGTCGTAAAGCTACCTTATTTTTACTTGTTACTTTATAAGTAAAAGGTTTTTTTTAGCGAATTGCATTAAAAGGTATAGCAAAGTTATTTCTGTTAGAAAATATAATCTTAAAATCAGCATACTAAATAGTAATATAATAAAGCATAAGAAAGTTATTTCCTAATAAACAACTTAGTTTAAAGCAATTATTAACAACTTAAGCTCCTTTTTTAAATTTTAATAACTTTAGATTGCTTTTATTATTTATGCTTTAAAACTAAAATATAAAGATAGCTTACTTTTAAATATAAACACTTTTTTTACTAATGCTTTTTAATGTTGCATGCTTTGTTTAAATAGTATAATTAAACTTTTTTAGAAACTTTTTGCTAATTATAGTATTTTTTAATTTAAAATCTTTACATATATATAAGTCTTTCCTGTTTAGTATGTTTTAAACCTTAAACTTTAAATATATATAGCCTAAAGCTTGCATATCTTTTTAAGAATTATATATATTAGTTGCATCTTTAATTAGTACGTCCTTATTATTAACTGCAATTATATATGCTTTTTTTTTTATGTTTTGCTTATGCTTTTTATTTATAGGCATTTTATAAAAGAGTATAGCTGCTAAATTATAGATTACTTTAGCTGCTTTTATAATATATGCGCGCAAATGCTTAAATAAGCGATTTTAAGAAAAAAATAACTTATTATAATATTTATAGGTTTAACAACTTAAATTAACTAGTAAAAGTGTTAATATTGTTTTTAATAATAAGTTTTTAGTGTAGGCTTAATAATGCTTAAGCTTATATATAATAAAATCGAACTTTTTATTATATTGCAAACATATTATTATTATGTTTATAATATAATAAGCATAAACTTTATTGTTAAACTTTTTGTTATTTTATAAATAGTTATTTTCTAATTAATTATTATTTTTTTTATGCCTTTTAAAATTGTTAACAAAATAAACATAACTATTTTAACGTGTATTACGCTTTTAGTTATATTTTTAACGTTTTTTTGCTATATTACTATTTTGTTAGGTTTTTTTACGATTATTTTAATTATATTGCTAATTATTACGATTTTATCTTTAATTGTCTTTGTATTAATTGCGATTACTTTAAAGGAAATGATTATTTTATGCAAATCTATTATTATAACGGTTATTGCGTTCTCTGCTAAAGCTATAGTTATTAGCTTAATATTAATAAAAATTACAAAAAAAGTTTTATCTTAAAAATATAAAATATATTTAATTATTTTTATAATTTTTAATATAGTACCTTTTATTTGCTTAAGGCTTAAGTTAATATAAGGTAGTTATATAATATAATAGCTTTTAATTATTAACAACCTTTTTTGCTAAATCGTTAAGATTTTTTTTTATTTTTTTTATTACTAGCATATATTTATTTAATGTTTAGCTTTAACAAAAAGGCTTAATAAACTATTTAACTTTTAGCAACATGCTGTTTTAAATTTAAGTTATAATATTCTGCTAGTTAATATTGTTTATAGTAAGTATGCTTATAGCTTAAGCATATTATAACTTGCGCTAAATAAATTGTAGTAATTTATGCTGGTTTTATTAAATGTTATTTAATGTTAAAGTGGCCTGTTTAAAACGTTAAGTAGTAATCTTTAAGTTTAAAGCAAAATGCTTTTATAGTTTTTTTATTACTTTATAAAAACCTTGCTGTTTAAATATATGCTTTATAGTAAAGGTTATCTTATTATTTTATTAAGATATTATAAGACCTGTTAGTAACGTTTAAAATAAACCTATAATTTATGCTTTATGTAACTGCTGCAATGTAGGCTTCTCTAAAAACGACTTAATGTAATTAGTAAATAAAAAAACATCTATAAATATAAGGTTTTATCTTTTAATAATAATACTAATATTATTTAGGTTATTATACTTAAAATTAAACAAACTAATATCTTTTTATTTAAGCTTAAAACTTTTTGCAAAGGATATAGTAAAATATAAGGTTTTATTTTATTTAATAGGATTGTTAAGGTTGTTAAGGTTGTTAGGATTATTAAAATTCTTAAAAAGGTTAAAGTTTTTAAGTATATTAAAATATAGCCTTTGCTTTATGTTATAATGTCTGTTTTAATAAAACTTATTAGGATTGCTTTTACTATTATTGCTATTAAAGTTACTATTACCTTTTTTTGCTTTTGCAGTAAGTGCACTAAAATTAAAAGGTTAACTTAAAGTATTAGTAAAGTTAATAAGGTTTTTGCTAAATCTAACAGGATTAATAACTGTTACCTTACTTTTATTAGCGTTTTTAGCAAATCTTATTACTAAATTTTTAGTAGTATATAAGGTTTTACTAGGAGTAGTTTCTTATATTACTTGCTATTAAAAAGCTGTTAATAAGTTTATATTTTTTAAAATGTAATGCTAAATATAATAAAACTTTAGGAAAGCATTAATGTTAGCATTTTGCTTATTATTTTTAACTTGCATTAACTTAAGACTTTATTTAATGCTATTAATTTTGTGCGCTAACTATGTAGCTGTTTTTTTGTTTCCTTTAATTTTTATTAGACGCTAAAGAGGTGCAGATATTATTAGTGAGCAATTATTTTTAAAGGTATTAAGTAAAGTGCTAGCAACTTTTTTGCCTTTGCTTTTATCTTTTGCTAGTTTTATATCTTTTGCTAGGCCTAGCGCAAAGCTTAGCTTTTTTAGCATAAAATTAAGTAATGTTAAATAAGCTAGGTTGATTTTAATATTAGCTAACATTTTGCTTATATTTTTTGTTTAAAGCTTTAGTAGTATATAATTCTTAACGTTTTATATAAAGATAATTATATAACATTAATTAATAAGATTATAAAATATAATTTAAGTTATAACATAGTAATTATAAAATAAAGTATAAGATAAAATAAAAGTATATGCTTTATATTTATTTTAATTGCGCTAACGCGTTGTTTAACCTAGATAATTTACTGTGTTTTAATATATACTTAAGTTTAATGCTAATAAAAAAAACTATAATGTTTGCATAGCTTTTAAATGGTTACTTATGTTTACTATTAAAAGTACTAGGATATAGTGGTGTAAAGCAAAGCAAGTACTTAAAGGTGTAAGCCTTTATAAAAAAGTGCAAGGATATTAACATAGTAATTAAATACTTGCTTTGATTAGGTTTAAGTTTAAGTAGCGCGTTAATTACTTCTTAGTGCGGGCGCGCTAAAAAGTAGTCTATATGCTAAGGTTAATATAACTTAAAGGTTAATTATTTAACCTAAAAATATAAGTAAAAAATAAGATAAAATAAATAAAAAAAGCTATAAGGCTTAATAAAATTAATTGGTTTTTATAATAAAACTATATAGAGGCACTACTTTAAAAAGTGTATCTTAAAGTAATTTTATAATATTATAAATGTAAAGAAAAAAAAGGAATTTTTATAGGCTTTGCTTATAAAATTCTTTTATATACCTTAGTGCTATAGCTGTTGCTAAGTAATATAGTTGTTATAGCTGCTAGGCTATAAAAACTAGTGTAAGTGTGTTTTATATAAGCTTTGCTTATAAGACACCCTTATACTATTATATTAATTAAATAATTAAAAAAGCTTAGAAAATATAATTTAATAAGCCTATAAATAGCTAAAAGTTATATAAAGCTATATATAAGTTAAAAAAAATATTAAAAATAAATATTTAAAAAATAGCTTAAAGCTTTATAGTTAAAGCTAGCAGCTATTATAAATATATATAAATTAAAAGATATTAATAATAGGAAATAAAAAGAAAAAAAAACAAGAAAACTAAAAATATTAGCATATTTATAACTTTTATAACTTTTTTTTTTTAAAAATAAGTTAGCTTTTTAAAAAGCAAGCTATTAAAATAACTATTATAATATAGTAAACTTAATATATTATATTTAGCTTAATTATAATAACTTTTATTTTTTATTTAGTAAAATAGCAATAAATATAAAATTTTTAAATTAAAATCTTTATATGTTTAGTTTAATAAATAGCTTATTAGCTAATATAAAAAAGGCTAAGCTAAATTAAAGCATTTTTAAAAGCAGCTTAAAAAAGCGCTATAATATAGCCTTTATAGCTTTTAACCTTTAAATTAACTTTTATTTATTATTTAATAAGTTAAAAGTTAATAAATAAATAAATAATTTAAATACTATTTTTTATATTAAATAAATAAAAAATGCAGATAAAATTTAGCAAGCTTTTATTTATATTACTACTTTTTAAATTAAGCATTTTATAAAAATAGTTTTAAAAGACTGTAAAAACTAAAGCAAAGCTTATAATTAACTAAAAGCTAAGTTTAAACTTAAAAACTTTAAGCTAAATCGCTTTATAGTTACTATTTTTTAAAACTTTAAAATTTAGCTAAAACTTTTTAATTTAATAAACTTAAAAGCTTATTTTTTTTAGCATAAAGTTTATATTAAAAATATAAAAAAAAGTAAAAAGCTTTATACTTTTACTTAATTTATATTTAAGCTTTTAAAAGGCTTAAAAAAAAAGTTATTAATAAAGTTATAAAAGCTGCTTAAAAAACTTATAATAAACTTTAAATTATAAATTATAATAACTTATATAAAACTTTAAATAAATAAGTTAATATTAAGTTTAAGCTAAAACTTTACTTTTAATATAATAAAAAAGCTGCTATAGCATAAAAATAGCTTAATTATTTTTATAATTAAAAGTTAAACTAGCTATTATATTTATATAAAATATATATAAATTATAAATTTATAACTAGCTTAATAGCTTTATTTAGCAAAAAAAAAGTTTAAATAAATAGCTAAACTATAAAACTAGCTTAAAAAGCTTAAGCTTTTAATAAAATAAATAAATTAATAAAATATATTAAAAAGCTTAAAATAAAGCAAAAAAAAATTATATTAACTAAAAATAAACTAAAATTTATATTAAAAAAAGTTAATAACCTATATATAACTTTAAGCAAGCTAAGTTTATAAAATTTTTAATATTATAAATTTATAGTTTTTTAGGCTATAGCTTTTTTAAACTTAAATATAAACCTTGTTAAGCTTTTTTAAAAAAGAAAATATTTTTAAAAAAGCAAAAAAAAAAAAAAATAAATACTAAACCTTTTTTATTAATAATACCTTAATAACTTATATATAGCTAAAAATATTATATAGTAAAAATATAAATAAAATAATTATTTTATTAATAAGTATAACTTATTTAATAAAATAAGTTAAAAAAAAATATTATATTAAAATAAGTAATAATATTTTAAAAGCTTTTTATCTTTAAATTTTTTTAAATATATTAAAATGCTTAAAAAAGTAATAAAAGCTAGTTAAACTAATAATAATATTATAATAAGAATTTTATAGTAAATATATAATTATATCTTAAAAAAAAATAAAAACTTTTGCTATAAAGTATATTATTAACTTTAAAAAAAAGATGCTATTTTTAAAAATAAAGAAATTAAAGCTTTTTAAAATGCGTTTTTTTTTAAAACTACTATTAAAACTATAGCTAAAAAAAGTAACTAAAATAATTAAAGCAATTTTTTAGCTAACTTAAAAACTAAAAAAAACCTTATTTTAAAAATATATAATATAAAAATAATAAAAATATATAATATTTATAATAATAAATTTTTAATAAAATAATATAATAATAAGTTTATTAATAAAAACTAAGTTTAAGATTTTATTTAAAATATTACTATTAATTTAAATAAAAATAAAATTTTTTAAAGCTTTATATTTAAAGATAAAAACTTTATTATTAATATTTTAGTAGTTAATTAAAGAAAAAAAGCTTATAAAAAAGCTGCTTTTTATTTAATTAAACTTTAAGCATTAAAAAAACTAATAAAAATACTTAAAACTAAAAATAATAAAAATTTACTTTTTAAAAGCAAGCCTAATAAAAGTATAACTAATTATAATAATATTTATAAATAATATAAGCTATTAGATTATTTAGCAATTAAAAGAAAAGCTAAAGTTTAAAAAAAAAAACTTAAAAAAAACTAAATATAAGCAAAAAAAATAAAGAAGTTACTAAATAAAAAAGCTAATATAACTTTTAAAAAGTTAATAATAAAAATATTTAAATATTTTAAAACTTTTATATAAGCTATTACTTAAGTTAAAATATAAGCTTTTATTAATGCTAATAAAGTTTTTTAGTTTACTTTTAGCTTTTTATTTAAATTTATAACTAGTAATAAAGCTATAAACCTAATATAATTAAATATTAATATTTTATAAGTATTTAAAGTTAATAAAAACTTATAGCTTATTTTTTTAGCTAACTAAAAGCTTATAATTAATAAAAACTTTAAAAAAGCTATAAATAATAGCTATTAAAATAAAAAGTATTTAAAATTAAGCTAGAAATAATCTAGCTTTAAAATATAAAAGTAAAACTTATTAACTTAGCTTAGCAAAAAATAAAAGCATTTTAAAAATATTTAAAAATAAAATAATAATTTAACTTTAATTAAATATATACTTTTATTTTTAAATGCTAGCATTGCTTTAGCTTAAGCTAAAGGCTTTATTATTTTAAAACAAAAATAAAAAAATATATTAGCTAGCTAAGTTAAAACTAAATTTAAAAATAAAGTTTTTACTTATATATATATGTTTATATAATACTTTTAAAAAATAGTTTTACTTTTAACTACTTATAATAATAGTTTAAAAATTAAAAAAGGATTTTTTGCTATTATTTATAAAAGTACTAATATTTATAAACTATTATTGCTTTTATTATTAAATTTTTTATTTTTAAAAGTTACTTTAAACATAATAATTAATAAAAAAGCAAATAATTATAAAACTTAGTTACTAAAAAACTAGTTTATTTATATAAAGTTTTATAAGTTTAATTATAATAAAAATAAAAATAAAAATAATAGTAAAAAATCTTATAAAAACTATGCTTTTTATATTTTTATATTAGCATATAAACTAACTAATAATTATAAAAGCAATAATAATAGTAAGCTTAATTAATTAGTTTTATTAAATATATATTTAATATTAGCTAATTTAAAAAAATAGCTTTATGCTTTTTTAGTTTTAACTAATATAAATAAAGTTAAAGATTATATTAAAACTAGCTTTTATTTTATTATTTATATAAAATTATAAAAAAGTAAAAATATTATTATTAATATTATTAATATTAACGCTTAAGCTAATATTATAATAAATAGCTTTATTAATAAATATTAACTTTTAATATAAAATATTATAATAATTTAAAAAGGCTTTTATTTATAAGCTACTTTTATATATTATATTAAATATTTAAAAACTATTATATAAATTATTAGATAATTGCTAGCTTTTTTTATTTATATAGTAAAAAATAAGACTATATTTTTTTTATTACTGCTAAAAATAAATTTTATTATAAAATCTTAAATAGCTTTTTATTATTAAAACAAATATATAATAGTAAAAATAAACTTTAAAAGCTATAAAATAATAATATTAGTTATTACTTAAAAAAAAAAAAAACTATTTAATTAAAAAAGTAGTTAAAAACTTATTAAAAAACTAAATGCTATTTACTTATTATAAAAGTATATAAATAATATTTTAAAGCTTTTTATATTTTTTATAAATAAAAAAAAAGTTAATAATTAAAAATATTTTTATAAAAGCGCTAAAATTAATAGTTAAGTTTAATAAAAAAACTTAAATTTATATTTTTTACTATTTAATTTAAAGTTAAAAAAAGTAAATACTATATTTTTTAAAGTATTTATATTTAAACTTAATAAAAAAATAAAAGCAGTTTTTAATAATAATTAGTTTATTTTTTTACTTTAGGTAGTTATTATAACTGCTTTAAACTAAAGCTAGCAAAAACAGCTTAAAAAAATTAAGCATTATATAAAATTAAAGTTTTAACCTGTTTTATTAATAGAAAATCCTTATATAATAGCTAAAAATAGCTTAAATATATAAAAAAAATAAAAATAAGTTTTTTTTATTAATATAATATATAAAAGAAAAAATAAAAAAGTACTACTAAAAGATAACATTTTTTTTAATAGGACTATTTTTTTAAAAACTTATAATTAAAAATATAAAGCTTTTAAATTAGCTTTTTAAAACTTTAAAAGCAAAAAACTTTTTAATTAAAAAAAAGTATATAAAAATATATATTTAAAATTTATAAAAGCATTAAAAAAAACTAAGTTAACTAAAAAAAAACTTTAACTAATTAAAAAATTTATTATAAATATAAATTTAATAAAAGCTAAAATTAAAATCTTTATTAAAATATTATTTTAAAAAAAAATAATATTTTTTTAGGATTTTTTAAAAATTAGCTAAATTAGTAAATAAATATTTCTTTTATATAAAATTAAAACAATTTCTTATACTATTTAATAAGTTAAAAATATTTTAATATTAAAGCTTTTAAAAGAAGTTATTATTAATGTTTTTAAAATAAAACTTAAAAATAGCTTTTTAAAAAAGGCTTACTTAATATATTATAATGCTTAGTTTTTAGTTAAAAAAAAAAGAAAAGGTTTATTTAATTAATTTAGCAACTTAACTAAATAAAGTTATTATTAAAAACGCTAATCTTTTTTTAAGTTATAATAAGTTTGCTAAAAATTATATAATATATAAAATGCTATTAATAGTTAATTTATTTTTTAAATATAATTAAGTTTTTTTTTTAAGTTTAGCTAAGCTATAACTATATTTACTACTTTTTTTAAAGTGCTTTAAATAACTGCTTTTTTTTAAAATACTATTAACTTTATAGCTTAATTTTTAAAAATAATATTATAAGTTTTATATAATATATTACTAATAAAATATAAGCTATTTTTTAATAATATTAAAGTTAAAAAACTAATTATAATATATAATAATTATAAAGTTGCTTTAAAAGTTAAGTAGTATATTTTTAAACATTTTAAAAATTTAAATGCTATTTTATTAAACTTTAAGCTTGCTAAAATAACTGCTAATATTATAAAAAGTAACTAGTATAAACAGTTAGCTTAAATAATAAAATATATATATAAAACTAATAAAAAACTTTTAGTATATACTAAAATTATTAAAATAATTAAATAGCTATTATATAATAATATTATAAAAGTTAAAGCTTTTTTTAGCTTTATTATTAAATAAGCTTTATATAATCGTATATAAAATAAGGTAAATAAAATATAATCTTATATTATACTATATTAAATGCTTTATATACGATCGTATAAAGCTTATTTAATATTAATTAATGTTAATTATCTTGTTTTTATATAGCTTAATAGCTAGTGCATAGCTTTATTTTTCTTTTTAGGTTAAAAACATATAACTAATCTATTATATAAAAAAGGTATAAAAGCTAACATTTTTCCTTAGTTTTCTTTTTTTCTTTTATATAGTGGAAACAACTATTTAATCTTTTGCTTTAAGTTAGTAGGTAAGCAAAAGCTTATATAGCCGCTATGTAAAGATAGTTTAAACACTATATTTTTATATGTTTAAAATGTAATACTGCATAGGGAATTAATTGATTATAGCTTAAAGATATTAGTAAAAGCAAATAAGTTAATTTTGCGCGTGGATGTTGTTTTGTTTTGCGTTCTTTTGTGCCTTTAATCTGCTAAAACAACCCTTTTTTCTTTATATCTTTTATTTAACTTCTTTAATAAGCTTTACTTTAATTCTCTTTAATTAAAATGTAGTTAACTTTAATACGGCTTAATTATTAATTTAATGCTTTAACTTAGTAGTATATATAATTAATTTATTTTTTTTCTTTTATTTTTTTTTAACTAGCTTTTTAGCTTTTTTACTTTTATTATTAAGTTTTATAAGATTATTTTTGCTTTTTTTAGTTTTTTGTACCTTTAATGCTTGTTTTGCTTTTTTTAATGCTTTAATACTTTAGTTATACTAATCTTATTCTTTTTAGCTGTTTAGGTATAAAGAAGTAAGTTAATATGCAATATTAAACTAAGTATCTTTAGGCTATTTATATAAAAAGGCTACTTTTTTTTGCTATAATTAAAAGGCTTGCTACTAAAGATTGCTTAATTAAAAAAACTTTAGTAGTAAAATATTATTTAAAGTATTATTTTAAAAAAACTTAGCTATATTTAGTATGTTTTTATACTATTTATAGTATAACTTTAAGTGTAAAAAAAAGTTAGAAGATATTTTAAAGTAAGTTTATTAGGTTTATTTATGCAAAGTTAGTTTATTAGTTATGCTTTTTTTTTAATGCTTTCTTTTTTAATTAGCTTTTTAGTAATATTTTTGCTTTAATTATATAATTTTTTAAGTTTTAGTTTTTTTAGCTTATTTAATAATGTATAAGTATTGTCTATAAAAGCTTTTTTAGGCTTGATTTTTAGATATAGTATTATTTTATTGCATAAGTTTTTTACATGCTACTTTAACTAGTAGTTTTAGGTTTTCTGCATATATTTTAGCAATACTTTAAGGGCGTAATATAGGTAATATAAAAAGAGTGCGCTAAAAAACCTAGACTTAGCTTTTTTTTAGTTAGCAAACGTTATAATAATATAAAACGCTATAGGTTTAGCTATATTAAGCAGCATTAATAGCTATATATCTATTATTTTTTTCTTTATATTAAGGCTTTTTTAAGTATTAATAACTTTTATATAAAATATAAAGACTATTTTTTATTAAATATGTATTAAAATAAGCTTTTACTATAAATTAGCTTTTTTTTTGCTTAGTATTATTATATTTATAGTATATTTTTTATTTATTTATGCTATTAGCTTTGTTATATTACCTCTTATAAAAATATCTTTTATTATAGGCTTAACTATAATCTTTAAAGCATATTTAGCAATACTAATATAAAAGCCTATAAAAGTTTTAACTAATATACTTAGATCTTAAAAAAATAATTTGCTATTTTGCTATTTTTAATATAAGCTTTATATAAGCAATATAGCTATTATTATTTGCTAGTAAATAAGCTAATTAGCATTAAGATTATTAAGGTTAAAATTAATATAGTTAGTAAATATTTAAGCATTATTAATTAGCTTTTCTTTTAGCTTTTTTAATTAAGCTAAGCAGTTATTTAGCTAAAAAGGCATTTTATATAACTAAGCTTAAGTATTTTAATTATTTTTATATATAAGCTTTAATAGATTTATTATTTTCTTTAATGCTTTTAGGTCTTATGCTTTTTAATTATAAACTTTTTTTATAGCATAAGAATTAAAAGGCAAGAATAGCAGACTTTTTTTAATCTAAATACTAACATATGTTTTAATAAGTGCTACTATTTGTTTGCAGTATACTTAAGCTAATAACTGCCTTTTATTTTAGCTTTTTTCTTTATATATAATAATATTATTAGGCTAGCAAAATATTAAGTATAGCATATAAAGGCTAAAATACTTATATATATATCTATTAAACTAGTTATATATAAGTAAGCTAATTAGTTAAGTAAGCATAGTAGCTATACTAAATCTAGCCTTTTATAAGGTTTATAGTTATTTTATTATTTTTTTAATGCTGCTTTTTTTTTTAAAGAGTAAATTAAATAAATAGGCTAGTTAATTATATAAGTTTATAAGTATTATAGTCTAGTAACTATAGCAGTAACATTTTAAAATAATAAAATAAGCTTTAGTGCTTTTTATTTTATTATTTTATGTTTTATTTTATATTAACTTTTTATAATTTTTTATAAGCATATTATATTTATTTTTAAAAATGATTTTAAAAAGTAAAAAACTATGCTTAAAGTAAAGCTTTAAAAGGAACTTTAATATAGCTAAAACTTTTAGTTTACTTAACTACTTTTTTGCTTTTAGTTTAATTAAAGCATTTTTTAGGTATATAGCAATGTTATTTTTTTAAGAACTAAAAAAGTAGGCAATATTAAGGTTATAAAGATTTTTAAGTACTTTATTAGTATAGCTTTAATTAAAGTATTTTATATTAAAGTTTTAGACTATATAATTTTTTTCTGCTTATAAAAAAGAATTAAACTTTAAATTTTACTTATTTAGCCCTGCAAGATATATAGTTTTAAAAAAATGCGCAAATTTTTACGTGCTGCTAAACTAAGCTAATAATATAGCTGCTTTTTTTATAATAAGTTTCTTAGTACTAAGTATAACTGCCTTAGTATTTAAGTTAGCTATAAATAGTTTATTAGCTTTTTATACCTTTAGTACTTTATAGCATATTGCAAGTTAAATATTTTTATTAAAGGCGTTTTATATATTATTAAAAAAGTTAAAGCGCTTTTTTTTATTTTATAGATTATAAAGATATGCTTTAACTATATATAAGTATTAAACTATATTAAATATAGCTATAATTATAAAAGGCTTATAGCGCTAGCTATTTTTTTGTTTAAAAAACATACTAAAAAATGCTTTATTTAAATATAAAATAGTTTGTTTTTTTTTAGTAAAGTTTTTTAGCTATAACTTTATAACAATATGCTTATAAACTATATAATAATATTTTTTAGCAAAACTAGCTTTAAAGAAATTAAAAAAGTAAATTATGCGTAGATTAATGTAAATAATAATTATAAACTAGTAGCTACTTCCTTTTATTAATTTATTTCTTTTAAAAATTAATAGTTTAATATTTAAATAAATATTTTATATAGTTATTTTAGGTAGTATTGTTTTAAACTTATTTTAATTAAAAGTAACAGCAAACTTATATTTATAGGTTACTTTTTTATAAAGGTCCTTAAAAAATAGTGTAGTAAAAGCATTTATTTTTTATGTTAGTAGCTTATTTTTAGCTTTAATATAAAAAAGTACGTTAATTATAGCAAGAAAAACCTTATTTAGCTATTTTTTTTTTATACTTTTGCTTAAAAGACTAAAAAACAGTTATTGCAATAATAAGCTAAAAATATTAAAAGTATTTAAAATGCTTTTTATTTTAGCTAACCTAGTAAAAAAAAGCAGATTAATAAGAAAAGTCTTAATATATTTAGAAACTAGCCTTTAAATAAAGCGGTTAATATGTTTTTCTTTTTTTTAATTGCTTATTTTATTAATAAAAGCATCTTTTAATCTTTAATTATAAATGTTTTAGTATAGGTTTGCAATATGCTTAAGCATTAAATTAGTAATACCTTTTACTAGCAAATTTATAATAATAGTTATCTATAATAATGTTTATAAAAATAGTAGTATAAAGTAATTATATTAGGTTTAAAAAAAAGTAATAACTAAAAATATATTATTAAAAAAAGTTTATATTAGTTAAAAGTATTTAATAATAATTTAATTTAGTAAATAGATAATATAGCTATATTATTATAGTAGTTATAATAGTACTAATAGTAAAAAAGTTGTATTAAATTAAATATAAAAACTTAAAATAAATAAAAAAGGTATAAAGTTAAGTTTAAAAGCACTTTTATTAATATTTATATACTTTTTTTTTATTAAATCTTATTTAAAAAATATAGCTTAATAACTTAAGGACTAGTATTTTTATAATTAAATAATTTTTTTAATTAAATTTTTAACATTTTTATTATAGTTAGTATAGTTAATATAGTTAGGTATAGCAATAGCAGGTAAGTAACTTTTTTATTTATTACTACTTTATTAGATCTGCTAAAAGTATAGGTTTTTTTATTATTTTTTACTTATATTATTACTTTTATAATTTTTCTTGTAATTTTATTCTTTTTATTTATAGTTTATTCTTTTACTTTATAAGTAATTATTTTATTTTTTTTTAGTTTTATTTAAATAATTAGATTTTATTACTATAAGTTTTAATAATTTATGCTGCTTTACTTATTAAAATAGTAGCATAATGCTAAAGCTATACTTTTTTTTTTTTTTTATAGTTAAAAATTAATAGTTTATTACTTAAATTAATAATATAAATACTATATAAAAAGTTATTTGCAAATATAGCTATATTAACAACAAAGTATATACTTTTAAATAAAATTAAGTAAGAAAAGCAAACTTTTTAGCTGTTTTTTTGTTATAATTATTAATTATATAACCTTTAAAAAGGTTGTAGATTTATATTTTAAAAAGTTGTGCTAAAAGTTATTATATTTAGTAGAAAATCTCCTAAGACTTTTTTATAAAAATTAAAGCTAGCTTAAAGATTTTAGGCTATATTAAGTTTTTTAGATCTTTTTTAGCTAAAAGGCCTTTAGCTAGGCTGCTATATATTAAAGCTAAAGAAAGTAGTTTTTAAGAAAAGTACTTATTTTGCTTGCTTTAAGATAATTGTTGTGTTGTTGCTTTATTTATTTAATTGTTTAAAACTTAAAACGCTGCTTTTTGTAGGCATTGCAAATTATTTTTTATTTTCTTAGACTTTTTTAATTATACTAGCATATATTTTTTCTTTTTATATTGTTTTTTTTTAAGCTATTTAACCTTTGCTTATGCTAACTATATTTTTAGTATTTAAAGGTAATATTATTTTTTTAATTTTAAATTTAGCTTTAACATTTACTTTAGAACTTTTTTTTTAATAAAAGATATCTTTAAAAATCTTATACTAAAGAACTTTTTTTTAATTATTATATTATTACTTAATGCTTTTATTAAAATTATTTTCTAGCAATCTATTAAAACTATTAAAAAAAGTAGTAACTTTTTTTAAGTATAATTAATAAGTTTTTTCTAGCTGTTTTGTTTTTTTTATGCTAACTTGTTTTTTTAAAGGCTTTATATAGTATATTTGCTTAGTTATATTTTTAGTCTTTAAAACTATAACAGTTATAACAATTGCTAACATAACAGTTTTTAATTTAACCTTTTATCGATAAAACTACTAATAACTAGAAGAACCTATTATATATATAATATATTACTAGCCTTTATATATGCTAGTTTCTTTTTTTTTTTTTTTTTTTTTTTAGCTTAAAATTTTTATTTATAGCATTAATAAAGCTATAAACTAGCTTTTAACGATTGTAATACTATTTTAAGCTCTCTTCTTTGCTGTTAAGCATTTTATAAATATATTATTTACAATTGCTATAGTTGCAAACCTAAACTAACTATTTATTATGCTGTTGCATACTTAACTTAAAACAAATATACTATTATTAAAAACTAAAACTAAAACCTATAACTTTTCTAAAGCAACAACCTATAAAGATTAATAATTTAAAATAATCTAAAAGAATCTAAGACTATGTTGCACTAAATAGTACTTTACTTGTAGACCTAAGCATAAATATTTTAAAACTAACTATAAAAAAAAACCTTAACTTTAAGTTTTTAAAAGCTAAACAAAAACAAGACTTTAATGCTGCTTTAGATAATATAGCAGCTAAACAGGCAATACTAAAAGACCTATAAGCTTAGATCTTTTAGTTAACGCAATAGTTAAAACAAGCTTAACAAAATTAAACCCTAAAATTAAAACAAGATAGTACTGTTAAAAGCGCCTTTAGCAGCACTACTTTCTAACTAATAAGCATAGCAGCTTAAACTATCTTTAAAAATATAAAAAAAGCAATAATAAATAGCTTTAACTTATTATATAATAATAAAGCTAAAAACTAAAAACTAAACCTAAGATATTTTGCTAGCAATAAAAAACAATTTAACTATTAGCTAGGCAAGCTAGCTAATAAATTTAAAGAAAATGTTACTACTTATTATACTAAAAAAAGCTGCATATATTATATTATATTTTTACTATAAGATAATATTATATAAGCTTTTAAAACACGTTTTTGTTTTACTACTAAATTATATAGCAGTATAGCTAAAATAATCTAAGCTTTAAAAACTGCTTATTATAACCTAAATTAGTTAGCTAAAGCTTATAATAAGCTAAATAAATATTACTATAAAGCTAGACAGGATATCTATTAATTTATTGCCTAATTTAATACTTTAGCATTAAAAGCTAAGTTTTTTAAATTAAAATAGTTTTAAATCCTTTAAAAGCACGTAAATCTTAATCTAAAAAGCAAGATTTTTAAAGCTAGTACAAACCTGCATATAAGCTATAAACGCTTCTATAATAAAATATCTAAAGCTATATATAACTATAAATATAGCTACTAGCGTTATTAAAAATGTAACTAAAAACTAGCAGATAAGCTTACTGCTAACAAAGCTTTAGTAGCTTAATATAATGCTAAACTAAATGCTGCAAAAACTTTAGGATAGCTTAAAAAAGCTTTAAATAATAAAGAAAAAAAGGTTTACTAAGCTAACAATATATGTTTTGTCTACAGAAAATCTAGACACTATACTGCTAAATGCCTTAACAAGCTTAAACTTAAAAGGGTTGCAAAAATACAACCTATTAAAAAAGTTAAAAAACAAAAAGAGTTAACTAATAAATCCTTTAATTTAAAAAACTAATAAAACTGCTAGAAGTTTTTATAATAGTTTAGTTATTATCTTTAGCTAAAATAAGTAGTAATAAAAAGAACTTTTTTTTTTATAATATTATTTAGTTATAAGTAAATAATATTAAAATAAAGGCTACTATATTATATAATACTAAAGCTTAAGTCTTTTTAATAATAAGCTTAAAGTTAGCTTAATAGGCATACTAATAGCTAAAAGCTAGATTAATAATACTAATATAAAAACAATTTTTTTTTAATTATAAAGAAAAACCTATAAAAAGCATAAAGTAATATTTGCATGCTACTTTTAAAATTAATAAAAGGAGATTTAAAGATTAGCTTTTTTAGGTTATTAATATAAAGCTAGATATTATAATTAGCTTAAACTAGCTAGCTAAACATTAGATCCTTTTAAACTATGCTAGTAGAAAGCTAGTATAGCCTAATGACTTACTACCTTTTGCAAAGTTTTTGCTAACAATAAAAGTCCTACAAATAAAAGCTTTAAAACGTTAAGTTAACTCTGCTGTTTAAAAAGATGCTAATTGCTAAAACTAAGCATTAAAGAAATAATATTAGATATTCTAACAAAAAATACCAAGCAGTGCTAACAATAACTTTAAAGTAATTATAAATATTATATAATAAGTTAATTAAAACCTAAACAGATAATAATAGGCTTAGCTAGCTAAAAAAGCATTAAAATAACTTATACTAATAAAGTTTGTTATACTAATAAAATAAGTAAAAAGTATAAAGTTATAAAAAACATTTAATAAAAAGCATATTTTTTTTCTACTTAATAAAAATTTAAAATATATAGCATTAGTTTATAAGATACTACTAAAACTATTAGCTTATTTAGAAGGCTTTTTTTTTAAAATAAAAGCAGATATTATAGCACCTTTTTAATCTAGTTTTAATATTATGCTAAAATTTACTAACAAAAAGCCTACTAACTTACCTTTAAAATATTACACTTTAATCTAGTATCTCTTATTAGAAAAGGAAGTTATAAACTAGTTGCTAGCTTTAGGCTTTATTAAGCTATATATAAAAGTTAATATAGCTTTTGTTTTGTTTGCCTTAAAGCCTTATTTATAAGAAAGATAATTTTATATTAATTATTAATAAAGGAATAAATACTTAAAAAACTATATTATCTTTGCTTTAGACTTATCTAGTATTATTTTTAATAGCTGTTAAGCTAAAAGATACTTTAAATTTAATATTATTAAGGCCTTTTATAGAATAAAAATAGCGCTAGAGTTAAAATACCTTACTGCTTTTAAAACCTAGCAAGGTATTTTTTAATAGCTAGTTTTACCTTTTAGACTTAAGGTAGAACTAGCTTAGTAGTAAACTTTTATTAATGCACAGCTGTAAGAATTGCTAGATAAATTTGCAAGCGTATATGCTAATAACGTCCTAATATATTCTAATATTAAAGAAAAGTACTAAACCTATTATAAAAAGGTTATCTATAGACTATATAAGGTAAACCTATAAGGCAATATTAAAAAGTTGCAGTTTAACGTAACAAAAGTAGACTATTTAAGTATAGTGCTAAAGGCTAAAGTAAGCGTTAGGGTAGACTTAGCTAAAATTAAAGCTATTATTAGTTAAAGATTTAAAGACTTTAATAAAGTATAAGCAGTTTAATCTTTCCTAAGGCTTTATAACTTTATTTGCATGTTTACTTACTATATAAGTAATATAGCTAAA
Source organism: Xylaria grammica (assembly GCA_004353285.2). Classification (NCBI taxonomy): domain Eukaryota; kingdom Fungi; phylum Ascomycota; class Sordariomycetes; order Xylariales; family Xylariaceae; genus Xylaria; species Xylaria grammica. Next base: position 113,799 of record NGZP02000018.1, read on the forward strand.
CCTTTTAATTAATTACTTAAAAAAGACGCGCTTTTTAAAAAAAGCTTAAAACAAAAAAAAGCCTTTAAAGCTATAAAATAATTAGCTTGTTAGTTATTAGTGCTTGCTTTCTTTAAATCTAAAGTACTTACTAAAGTAAAAATAAACGCTTTATATAATGCTACTAAAGGTATTATTTAGCAATAGTAACCTAACAGCTAATAAAAACCTGTTAGATATTTCTTAAAAACAATAATATTATATAAAAAAGCATACTTTATATAAGATTGCAAACTTTTAGCAGTAGTATAAATATTAAAATATTACTGTTTAAAACTACTAAAAATAAAGTTTTTTATAGTTATTAACTATTAAGCTTTAGTTTACTTTTTAACTAAAAAGATATTATTAATATAATAAATATAATAAGCTAACTTTTTATTTAACTTTAATATTATATTTTAGTACTATTTAGGCTAGCAAAACATAGTTGCTAATATACTCTTATAAAAAATAGTAGATTTACTTACTATTAAAGCGTAAAAAGCTAAAAAGCAAAACATAAAATTAATTAACCTTGCAAAAATAGCTATATTAGTTGCTTTAGTAAAACTAACTATAATATCTTTAAAAAAAGCAAACTTAGTAGATTTTATTAAAAAAAAAAACAAACTTTAATAGCTAGGTATAAAAAAATACTACTTAAAAGTCCTAAAGACTATAACTAATAGATTAATTTTTTTATAAATAGCTTTAATAAAAAAAGCTTACTATTTAGTTATAGCAGCCTACTTAAGGCAAAATAAAACTATAAAAGCGTTAAAACAAAACTACTACTAGCCTTATCTTAAAAAAAACGTTAAAAAGTATATATAAAATTGCTATAATTGCAAAAGAAATAAAGCACTGCAAAACAAAACCTTAGGCCTATTATATCTGCTACTAATGCTAACTTTAGTTTAAAAATATATAGTAGTTAATAGAAAATCTATACTTAAAGATTAATATAGATATAACTACGTCTAAGCGTTTATTAATAAATTTAGCTGTTTTTTAGTTAGTATACTAGCTTATAAAACTAATACTACAAAAAATATAGCCTTAAAATACTACTAATATATTTATTAATTATTTAGCATACTAAAAGTTTAAATATTTAATAATATAAAACTATTTATTTTAAGCTTTATAGCTAAAATTAATAAATTAACTAATATAAAGTACTGCTATAGCAGTATATTTTACTTATAAACTTAAAGTGCTATAAAGCTTATAAACTAAAAGCTAAATTAACGATTAAAATTTTATGTTAACAAGTATTAAAATAACTAAAGTATTTACTTACTTGCTTTAGATTTTGCATACAACTTTTTATAGCACTTATTAATAAATATAGCTTTATTAAAAGTAGTTATAAAAACTAACGTTTGTAACCTACTATTACTACTGCTATTTAACGCAAAAGCAGATAGTAAACTAAAGAAACAAGCGCTTAAGCTAGTATAATAAGCGTAAAAAGTCTAATAATATGCTTATAAAATAGCATTTAAAACATAAAAGCAATAATAAACGCAGGCTAACTGCAAGCAAAAACTAGTAAACTTTATAGTTAGCAATTATATATTCTTAAAAAAAAAGGGCTTTACAACTTAAGCGCTAATAACTAGGCTAAACTTATAGTAAGCAAAACTATTTAAGATACTATAAATATAAAAGCATAGCTATATTTTAGATCTTTTAAACTTTTATAAAATAACTAACCTATTTTATACTAATAGACTGCAAAAAGCCGTAAACAACCTGCTACTATAACAAGTATAACTGCTACCTAAAGCAAAAGAAATTAATAGTAAAACAAAATTTAAAGTAAAAAAAATACTACAATTTAAACTATATAGAAAATATAAAATGCTGCAATATTAGGTAGCATAGCAAGAATATAACCCTAATAATATATAATATTTTGCTAAAAACTTTAAAAACTTACTAGTGCAGCTAAAAAAATTTTACAAATAGCATTAAAAGGCACTAGGTCCTCTAGTAAGACTTTAACACTAAATAAAAGCAGCAGCTAAAAACATATAGGCAAAAAACTATCTAAATAATAATTTAGCTAAAAAAGCAGGCTTTGCTATAAAGATTAAATAATATAAGTAACTTTAATAAAGTTTATAACTATATTTTAGTTTTAGTAAAAAAAAGTATAATAATTATAACAATTGCTAACGTAATAGTTCTTAATTTAACCTTTTATCGATAAGACTACTAATAACTAAAAGGATTTACTATATATATAATATATTACTAGCCTTTGTGTATGCTAGTTTTTTTTTTTTCTTCCTTTTTTTTTTAGCTTAAAATCTTTGTCTGTAGCATTAATAAAGCTATAAACCAGCCCTTAACAATTGTAACAAAAACTAGCCTAGCTAGCTACTTTTTTTTTTTTACTTTTGCTAGGAGCATAGTTTTATAAACCTTTACTTTATTAGTTATTATAATAAATATTATATAATTATAAATAAAAATAAATATAAAAAAAAAAGAAATTAATATAAAACTAATTAAAAAGTATTTAAAAGTAAAAGATAAAAAGTAATAAGTAGTAATACTAAAAAAAGTAAAAAAAGAATATATTAATTATATATATATAGCTAATTTTAATTTAATATTTTATATTAAATTATAGTTTTTTTTATAATTAAAGAAAATTTAACTTTTTTTTTTATTTTTTAGCTATTTTAACTATTAAGTAAAATAAAAAAATAAATAATAAAATTTATAGTTATTAAAAAACTATATAGCTTATATTTTTTTATGCTTAATTAACTTAGTTTTTTATATTATTTAGCTTTTATAACTATTATTACTTTTTTTTTAATATTATTTTATTTTTATATTTTTTTTTTGTTAATATTATCTTTTTTTTTTGTTATTTTTAATTTTTTTGCTTATTTTGCTTTTTTATATTAGTATTATAGCTATTTATGTTAAGCTTTTTTACTGCTTTTAGTATGCTTTAGTTAATAGCTTAATTATAAAAGTAAGTTTAATAGAAAATAATGCTAGTAAACATAATAGCAACTTTTATAATATATAATTTAAATAAAATAAATAGTACTAAAAGTATTATAAATGTTGCTGCTGCTATTAGTAAAAAAGCGTTTTTTAATGCTTAGAAAATGTTAGAAAAAGACTTAAAAAAGGTAGTATAAATAGCAATAAAAATATTTATAATAATTAAAAAAACTAATATTAGCTTTAAGATTAACCTGTAATTTTTGTTTTTTTTAAATGCTTAGTAGCTATGCTAAAAGATAGCACTGCTAACAAAAACCTCTTTAGAAAAAAGCTAGCAGAAAAATTAACTAACTGCTTTAAAACTAAGTTTTATAATATCTTTTATTTAAAGTAAAAGCAAACATAAAAATTAACTTTTGTGCTTAAATATAAAATCTTTTTTATTAGGAGTAGCTTTTTAGTAGATATAATAATAAAGTTATAATTTTATAAAAATAATTAACTGTTTTTTTTTAAATATTTGCTAAAAGCAAATATAATTAAAGAATAAGTTTATATTTTATTGTTTATATTTTCTTTTTGTTTTAATAGTAATATTTAAGCCTTTTTTATAGAAAACGCTTTTTTTTTAAAGTTTTTAGCCTTTTTTTTAGTTAAATTAAAAGTTTAAAAGTAAATATAAAAATAAAGGTCTACTTATAGCGTTAAAAATTAATTTTTCTTGTTTTTATATTAACTTATTTAAAGGTAATTTATTATATTTTCTTATCTTTTTGCACGATTTTTTTTTTTTAGTTTTTAATTACTTATTTTTTTTTAGTTTGATTTTTTTTTAATATTAAGCAGTAGTTTTTCTATTGTTTATAGGTTTTAATTTAAATCTTTAAGTTCTTAATAACTTACTTTATTTTTAACAAAAGCTTTTAACTGCTTAGCTAGGAATACTTTTTTATAAGGAACTTTAATTAAATTTTCTAGTTTATACTTTTTATAGTTTAAAGCTTTAGCTATTTTAAGAGAGCTTAGCTATTAATAAAGTAGCTTTTTAGCGTTTAATATATTTATAAATAGTAAAGTATTATATAAAAATACTAGATTGCTTTTAGCAAAAGGCGCAAAAATCTTATAGCTATTTTAAATATTGCATATATTAGTTATTTTTTTTTTTTTTTTATTATAATACTTTTAACTTTTTAAATATTTATATTGCAATGCTTAAGCTGCTTAACTTAAGCTGTAATTAAGTCTTTATAGCTGTTTATTTTGTTTTATTTTATGATTTGCTATATAAAAATAACATTTTTAACTAATATAATAAAAAGCTTTTTATAAACTAGTTTATAAAAAAAGTAGCTATAATATTAAATAATTATTTAGTTTGCTAGTATTATTAGATCTAAATAATTTATTTAATTTTTTTTAGTTTTATTTATTATTTTTATAAGGCTTTTTTTAATTAGCTAATAGCTTCTTTTAATAAGGCCTTAGGACTAAAGGTAATATGTAAGTCTATAGTTTAGTTTATATTTTAAAAGAGCTATTACTGCTTTTATTTTTCTTAAGAATTTAATATTATTATTATACTTTATTTTTATAAGCATTTTATATTAATAAATAATCTTTTTTTTTAAAAACCTAAGGATTATAGTAAAGTTAACTTTTTTTAGTAATTTAGCTTTTAATTATACTGTTATTTTATAATAGGCTTTAATTATAGCCTTATAGCTATTACTTGCTAGCATAGTTTAAATATTTACTACTTAAAAAACTAATAAGTTTAAAAGATAGTTTATTTTATGCTTTTTTGTTTACTTTTTATCTTATGATTTTTAGTATTAAAAGTAGCACTTAATTGCATTATAAATATTTTTATAAAAGTTTTTTTAATAATATCTTTAGCAGACTTTTGCTGTTATAGCAAGCTATTTTTTATATATAAAGCTTTTATAGCTTATTTTAATTAGTGTTTTTTTTTTATTAGGGTTATTAACAACTTTTTTTAGAAGTTTTCTTTTCTTTATTTTTTTTTAAAGCAAAAACTTACTTAAAAAGAATTTTAAAGCTTTCTTTTTAAAGTATTTTTATTTTGTTTTAGTTTTTAAACAGTTAAAAGTATTACTAGTAATAAAAAACCTTGCAATCTTTTTACTTTTGTTTAACTATACTAATTTTAAGGTAAGACTAGCTTTCTTAAAGGGTTTTTGTTTAGTTATTACGTTTATTATAATAGCTATTATATATAGTTAAAAGTTAATAAAGTTTTTTATATTTCCTTTTTATTTAGGATTTAACTTATTAAATAGTTTAAAGGGTTTTTTTAATAGTTTATTAGCTATAGTATGCTTTTTTTTTAGTATATAGTAAAGTTTAAAGTTAAATAGTTTAATAAAAGCTATTTATTTTATAAGTTATGCACTTAAAAAGGCTAAGAACTTATTATTTAGCTAGGCAATTAATACTTTAGCGTTTGTTTTAAAGTAAAATTTAATACTATATAAGTAATTTCTTAGCTTTTAAAGTATTTTTATAACAGCTAAGTACTTTTATTTTATAGTATTATAATTTAACTTTACTTTTTTTTATGCTTTTAATTTATATTATAAAAGCTTTATTTAGCTGTTTATTTTTTAATATAATAAAGCTTTTTAGCTAGTTTTTAATGTATTTACTTTAAGCTATATAGCACTTTCTTTATAGTTAAGCATAACTAAAATTAATAGCAACGTTAAAGCAGCTTTTAAAGTTTTTATAGCATTAAACTAAGGTTTAAAAAATTAAAACAGCTTATTTTTTTATAGTAAAATAGTTAATAATATTATAATTAATATATACTTTTTAATTTAAATATAATAATATATAGTAAGGCTAAAAAAAGCTTTAACTTTTATAATATTATTATATAATAGCTACTTAATTATTTTAATAATTTTAGCATATACTAAAAGTTTTTTATTAGTTGTATATATATATTTTACTATTTAAGCTAATTGCTTGCACTAGTTACTTTTTATAACATTAGTAGTTACTTTAGCAAGCTTAAAGTTTAATAAAGTAGTATTTAAATTTTTAAAATGTTTAAAAATATACTGCTTAACTTTTAAGGCAACCTTATAATTATTATATATTATAATTAGTTTTTTAACCTTAATATTATTAAAAAATAGCTTATACTTTATTAGCAATATATTATATAAAACTTATAATATTACTTTTAAAAATTAGGCTATAAAGTTAGTAGCACCTTAAAAAAGAGCAGTTATTTAAAGCGCTTTAAAAAAGGTAGCAAATATAGTTATAGCTTAGCTAAACTTAAAAAAAAAAACTTAGTTATATCTAAAAAATAAGTTAACTACTAATAGCATTTTATATATTATAAAATCTTTAGTAAACTTGTTGCAACTTAAAAAAAGGTTAGCATTTTTAATAGTAACTTTATTTAGTTAAGTTGCTAAATTAATTAAATAAACCCTTTTATTTTTTTTTTTAACTAAAAACTAAGCATTATAATATGCTAAGTAAGCTTTTTTTAAAAAGCTATTCTTAAGTTTTGTTTTAAAAACTTTAATAATAACTTCTTTTAAAAGCTTTAATATTAAAATACTTTTAACTTGCTAAGCAGTATAAAAAATTGTTTTAATTTTATATAAAGGAAATATTTGTTTACTAATTTAACTAATCTTTAAAAAATCTTAAGAAAGTATTATTTTTTTTTAAAATAATATTTTAATAAAAATTTTAGTTTTAGCTTTTATTAGATTTATATCTATAATAGATTTTCTAACTAGTTAAAGTTTTTTTTTAGTTAACTTAGTTTTTTTTAATGCTTTTATAAATTTTAAGTATATATTTTTATATACTTTTTCTTAATTAAAAAGTTTCTTGCTTTTAAAGTTTTAAAAAGCTAATTTAAAAGCTTTATATTTTTAATTATAAGTTTTTAAAAAAACAGTTTTATTAAAAAAGACGTTATCCTTTAGCAGTACTTTTTTATTTTTTCTTTTATATATTATATTAATAAAAAGGATTTATTTTTGCTTTTTTTATATATTTAGGCTATTTTTAGCTATTATATAAGGACTTTTTACTAATAAAACAGGTTAAAACTTTAATTTTATATAGCGCTTAACTTTTTTAAGCTGCTTTTATTAGCTTTAGTTTAAAGCAGTTATAATAACTACCTAAAGTAAAAAAATAAACTAATTATTATTAAGAACTGCTTTTACTTTTTTATTAAGTTTAAGTATAAGCATTTTAAGAAATATAGTACTTATTTTTTTTAACTTTAAGTTAAATAGCAAAAGGTATAAATCTAAGTTTTTTTATTAAATCTAACTATTAATTTTAGCGCTTTTATAAAGATATTTTTAATTATTAACTTTTTCTTTACTTGCAAAAGGTATAAAAAGCTTTAAAATGCTATTTATATGCCTTTATAGTAAGTAGATAGCATTTAGTTTTTTAATAAATCTTTAACTACTTTTTTAATTAAGCAGTTTTTTTTTTCTTTTTAAGTAATAACTAGTACTACTATTTTATAGCCTTTAAAGTTTATTTTTACTATTATATATTTGTTTTAATAATAAAAAGCTATCTAAGATTTTATAATAAAATTTATTTTTAATAGTAATAAAAAAGATATAGTTTTATTTTTTACTATATAAATAAAAAGATTTAGCAATTGTTTAGTAATTTATATAATAGTCTTTAAATATTTAACGCAGTATATAAAAGTAGCTTATAAATAAAAGCCTTTTTAAGTTATTATAATATTTTGCATTAAAAGTTAATGCTTATTAATAAAGCTATTTACTATAATATTAGCTTAAGCGCTAATATTAATAATATTAGTAATAATACCTTTGCTTTTTTATAATCTTATATAAATAGTAAAATAAAAGCTAATTTTAATATAGTTTTTAACTTTATTTATGCTAGTTAAAACTAGAAAAGCATAAAGCTGCTTTTTTAGATTAGCTAACACTAAATATACGTTTAATAAAACTAACTAATTAAGCTTATTACTACTACTGCTTTTATAATTATTAGTTAGTTTATATGCTAATATAAAAGTATAAAAAGCATAGTTTTTATAAGACTTTTTACTACTATTTTTATCTTTATTTTTATTATAATTAAACTTATAAAACTTTATATAAGTAGATTAGTTTTTTAGCAACTAAGTTTTATAATTATTTACTTTTTTATTAGTTACTATATTTAAAGTAACTTTTAAAGATAGAAAATTTAATAATAAAAGCAATAATAGTTTATAGGTACTAGTACTTTTGTAAACAATAGCAAAAAGTTTTTTTTTAGTTTTTAAACTGTTATTATAAGTAGTTAAAGGTAAAACTATTTTTTAGAAGTGTTATATAGGCATATATATGTAAGTAAAAACTTTATTTTTAAATTTAGTTTTAATTTAGCTAGCTAATACGTCTTTTTATCTTTATTTTAAAATAGCAAGGCTTTTAGCCTAAGCTAAAGCAATGCTAACATTTAAAGGCAAAAGTATATGTTTAATTAAAGTTAAATTATTATTTTACTTTTAAGCATTTTTAAAGTGCTTTTATTTTTTGCTAAGCTAAGTTAATAAGTTTTGCTTTTATATTTTAAGGCTAAATTACCTTTAGCTTAATCTTAAGTACTTTTTACTTTAATAGCTATTATTTATAGCTTTTTTAAGGTTTTTATTAATTATAAGCTTTTAGTTAGCTAAAAAGATAAGCTATAAGTTTTTATTAACTTTAAACACTTATAAGGTATTAATGCTTAACTATATTAGGTTTATAGCTTTATTACTAGTTATAAGTTTAAGTAAAAAGCTAAAAGTAAACTAAAAAACTTTGTTAGCATTAATAAAAGCTTATATTTTAACTTAAGTAATAGCTTGTATAAAGGTTTTAAAATATCTAAATACTTTTATTATTAACTTTTTAAAGGTTATATTAGCTTTTTTATTTAGTAACTCCTTTGTTTTTTTTGCTTATATTTAGTCTTTTTTAAGTTTTTTTTTTTAAACTCTAGCTTTTTTTCTAGTTGCTAGATAATCTAATAGCTTATATTATTTATAGGTATTATTATAATTAGTTATACTTTTATTAGGCTTGCTTTTAAAAAGTAAATCTTTATTATTTTTAGTTTTAAGCATTTTTATTAGTCTTTTTAATGCTTAAAGTCTAGTTAGATAAAAAGCAGCTTTTTTATAAGCTTTTTGTTTTTAATTAACTGCTAAGATGTTAATAGTAAAGTTTTTATCTTTAGGCATAAAGCTTTAAAAAGTCTTGTTTTTGTTTAAATTAATAGTAGTATTTTAAATAAAATCTTAAACCTAGTCTTTATTAACAAACTTATTATTATATTATCTTGTTAAAAGTTTGTTGCTATAAGCGTTATATACTTTTACTACCTTTATATTATATATTTTTAAAATAGGGTTTTTTTTAGTCCTTAAGTTAGCTAAAAAATTGCTTTAATTATTTTAGTTACTTTTTCTAGCTGCAGTTTTAGCAGCAGTCTTAAAAAAAGATATATTTTAAAAAGCTTTAATTTTTTTATTTTTAAGAACAGCATTTTTTTTTTAAAGTTAATAGTATGCTTTATAGTAAAAGTTTTTATTTTTCTTTAAGATATAATTATATATTTACTGCAAGGTTTTTATTATAATGCTATTACTAGCTTAGCTAGCTTTTACTACTTTTTTAAGTACTTTAATATATTTAAAGAAATTTAAAAATAAAAGGCCTTTAAAATATTACTGCTTATTTTAATATAATATTCTTTTTTAATTTATTTTATTAAATAGGTTGCACTTATTAGCAAAATAATTATTTTGCTTGCATTTTTAGCATGTAATATTTTTAGCTGTATATAGGTTATTAAGGTACTGCTAACAAAAGGGATTTAGTATTTGTTTTTTTTTTTTTCTGCTTTTTTAGGAGTATTTTTTTCTTTAAAAAGGCTTAATAAAGTTTATATCTAAGTTTAAAAAAGCTATAGCTTAAAAAACTATAAATTTATAATTCTAAAGATTTTATAAATTTAGCCTGCTTAAAGCTATATATAAGTTAATAACCTTTTTTAATATAAACTTTAGTTTATTTTTAGTTAATATAATCTTTTTTTGCTTTATTTTAAGCTTTTTAATATATTTTGTTAATTTATTTACTTTATTAAAAGCTTAAGCCTTTTAGGCTAGTTTTATAGTTTAGCTATTTACTTAAACCTTTTTTTTGCTAAGCAAAGCTATTAGGCTAGTTATAAATTTGCAATTTATATATGCTTTATATAAATATAGCAGCTAGTTTAACTTTTAATTATAAAGATAATTAAGCTGTTTTTATGCTATAGCAGCTTTTTTATTGCATTAAAAGTAAAGTTTTAGCTTAAACTTAGTATTAACTTATTTACTTAAAGTTTTATATAAGTTATTATAATTTATAATCTAAAGTTTATTATAAGCTTTTTTAGTAGCTTTTATAACTTTATTAATAACTTTTTTTTTTAAGCCTTTTAAAAGCTTAAGTATAAATTAAGTAAAAGCATAAAGCTTTTTGCTTTTTTTTATATTTTTAATATAAACCTTATGCTAAAAAAAATAAGCCTTTAGGTTTATTAGATTAAAAAGTTTAAGCTAAGTTTTAAAGTCTTAGAAAATAATAATTGCAAAGCAATTTAGCTAAAAGTTTTTAAGTTTAAACTTAGCTTTTAGTTAATTATAAGCTTTGCTTTAGTTCTTGCAGTTCTTTAAGACTATTTTTATAATACGCTTAATTTAAAAGGTAATAGTATAAATAAAAGCTTGTTAAATCTTATCTGCATCTTTTATTTATTTAGCATAAAAAGCAGCATTTAAATTATTTATTTACTTACTAATTTTTAACTTGTTAAATAATAAATAAAGGTTAATTTAAAAGTTAAAGGCTATAAAAGCTATGCTATAGCGCTTTTTTAAGCTGCTTTTAAAAATGCTTTAATTTAGCCTAGCCTTTTTTATATTAGCTAATAGGCCACCTGCTAAACTAAGCATATAAAGATTTTAATCTAAAAATTTTATATTTATTGCTATCTTATTAAATAAAAAATAAAAGTTATTATAATTAAGCTAAGTATAATATATTAAGTCTACTATATTATAATAGTTATTTTAATAGCTTTTTATAATTTATAATAAAAGTATATTAGCTTGCTTTTTAAAAGGCTAATCTATTTTTAAAGAAAAAAGGTTATAAAAGCTATAAATATGCTAATATCTTTAGTTTTTTTGTTTTTTTTTCTTTTTGTTTTTTATTATTAATATCTTTTAATTTATATATGTTTATAATAGCTACTAGCTTTAACTATAAAGCTTTAAGCTATCTTTTAAATATTTGTTTTTAGTATTTTTTTTAACTTGCATATAGCCTTATATAACTTTTAGCTACTTATAAGCTTGCTAAGTTATATTTTTTAGGCTTTTTTAATTATCTAGTATTTTTATTATTGCTAGTAGCTTTAGATTTCTTTTATATGTTTTAATATAGTATTAAGTTTTTTTTTTTTTAAAGCAACATTTTCTAACTTATTGCAAAATTATTTTAGCAATATCTTATAATCTTTAGAAAACTTATATAAGTCTTGCAGCTTATTAAAATAAGGTTTTTTTTACTAATACTTTATATTTTAGTTTTTTAAACAGGCATACGTAGGCTGTTATTATTTTAATACTTAGTTTGTTTTTTTGTAATAAAGAGTATATAATCTAGCAATAATTGCTAGCATAGCAATGTAAGAAATCTTAATTGCAAAAAACCTTTTTTTTTTAAGGCAAAAAAGCAAGGCTTTAGCAGTTAAAAAAGCCTTTTATAGCTATTTTAAAAGTTAACTTAACTCTTACTTTTTTTATTATCTTAGATTTTTTTTAATTACTTTAATCTTTATGTTTTAAAAAAAAAGTATAGCACTAGTAGAAAGAAAACTTTTAATTAAAGTATTGCAAATTCTTTTAGTAAAGCTGCTTTTTTTAAAAAAAAGAGAAAAAGCGCTTTGCTTAAAATTACTATTAATGCTACTGCTTATAGCAGCAAAATAAAAAACGCTAAAAAAGCCTAAAACACTATTAAAGTTACATAATTAAAAAAAAAGCTTTACTTAAAATACTATTAAAAACAACTATTTAATCTTTTACTTTAAGTTAGTAAGTATATAAAGGCTTATATAGCCGCTATATAAAAATAGTTTAAACATTATATTTTTATATGTTTAAAATGTAATACTACATAAGAAATTAATTAATTATAGCTTAAAGATATTAGTAAAAGCAAATAAGTTAATTTTGCGCGTAGATATTATTTTGTTCTGCGTTCCTTTATGCCTTTAATCTGCTAAAACAACCCTTTTTTTCTTATATCTTTTATCTAACTCCTTTAATAAGCTTTACTCTAATAGCTAAAGGTTAAAAAGGTTATATAATAGGTAGTTCTTTCTTTAGGTTATTTAAAAGTAAATCTTTTAGGTTAGTTAAAAGTAGATTTTTTAAGTTGTTAAAAAGTAAATCTTTAGTCGTATAATAATATAGCTTAACTTATATATATTAAAAGCAGATTAAGCTGTTTATTAAGTTAATAATTATATTAGATTTTTTAATTAATTATATTTTATATAAACTATTTTATCTTTTTTTTTTGCGCTATATAAAAACTTTACTTTAAAAAGGTAAAAATAGCATGTTATATAAAATAAGCTTATTATATAAGTTAATTATATAATTAATTTTAACTTTAGCTTTTTTATTACATAATATTTTTATAGCCTTTTTAATTATTTTAGCTTTTTATATAATATTTAATAAAAAAAAAAAGTTTTAGTTAACTTTAAAGTAGGTTTTAAAAACTAGCAATATTAATATAAAGCTATTTAGTTTAGCAATATTATTTAATGCTTTTATTACTATCTATAAAATTAACTTTTTTTTTATATAATAGTTAATCTTAGCTTTAAAAATATTATATATATAATAAAATAGTTTATAAGCTTATTTAATTTTATTAATTGCTTAATATATTTTTATAAGCATTATATAATATTATATGCTTATAATCTTTGCTTAGTTTTAAAACTTTTTAAATAAAAAATTTGTTTTTAGGTTATATATAATATAGTTAAAAGATTTTTAGTATATATTAATTTAATACTTATATAATACTTTTTATATATTTTATGCAAACATAAATTTAAAAAATATTACTACTTAAAATAATATTATAGCATTAATTATATAAAAAACTTAGCTATTTTTTAGTTATATAATATTAATAATTACTTTATAATTAAAATTATAGTTATTTTTAATTAAAAATTTAAACCTTTATAATGCTTAGTTATATAATTAACAATAATAATAAAACTTTTAAATTTTTTCTAAAGTAAAATAGTTTATATTATAGCTTATATAACTAAATATATTATATAATCTTTTTATATAAAAGTAACTAAAATAGCAATATAGCTATTATAACTTTATTTTTATAAAGTAAATATTAATTTTATATAAGCTAATATTAAAAAATAAATATTTTTACTTTTATATAATAGGTATAATTTTCTTATCTTTTTATATAATTATATCTTTTATATTATTATAGTATACTTATAATTAGTTAGCATTTTTTAGTAAAAAAAAAAAAAGTATAAAGCTATTTAAAATATAGTATATAGTAATACTTAGTAGGTTATTTATTTATATAATGCTTATAGCTATAATAATATTACTTTTTATAATTTTAATGTTTTAGTATTTTTTTTGTTACATTGCACTACTTATACTAATAAGGACCTTAGATTTTAAGGTTTTTTTAAAGCTAGTATTTAGTCCTTACTTTTTTTAAGGTCTTTTAAGTTATATTTTAATAAGACTTTAATATCACTATATAGTATAATTTATAATAATATATAAATGTTATAAGATTTTCCACTTATAGCTTAATTATTAATACCTTAATAGTTGCCTAAATTTTATTTTGTTTAATATAGCGTAACGCTAATTTTTAGTTAATAGTTTTAGTTAATGCAAGCATATTACATTATTATTATTCTTGTTAGTTTATAACACGCCTGCACTATAGCGTATTATTATATAGTTTTATTAGTTGCTTTATTATTATATAGCAGTGCATTATATAGTTATATTCTTTTGCATATAAATATAACGTTAGCTAGTTAAATATTAAAGTAGTGTTGCTAAGCAAACTTTGCAATTTTTTTTTATTAATAATATCTATTATTTATTATTATAGCAGACTTTATAAAATGCTAATCTTTAGTTTGCTTTTATATAAACCTAGCATTTTTAACTATTATTAGTGCTTTAGTTATAGCTTTTATACTTATTATTATTTATAAAGACTAATATGTTTACATTTTATAACTATCCTTTTAATCTTTCTTTTTTTTTTATTTATTACAATTTATTAATCTTTTTTAAGGCTTTGCATAATATATAACATTTAATTTATTATTATTTTAGTAAAACTTAGTTTTAGTTTAAAGCTTATATAAAAAGTAAAAAAGTAAACAATAACTTATCTTATATTAATAATATATTTTTTTATACTTTAATTAAATTTAAAGTTTATTAACTAGCTAATAATAAAAAGTATTTAATTTGTTTTATAGCTGCTATTAGCTTTAATTTAGTATATATTACAGCTATAAGTATTAAAAGCATTTTAGGTTTTATTACTTTTTAAAGCACTAAGCGCTATAGTTTACTATTAAATATATAGGTTATTAGCGTTAATATTGCAAGCGTTATTAGGTTTAAAACTATATATTATTACTAAAAGCATTTTAATTAAACTTACCTAGCCTTTTACTGCAAAATTATTTTATTAAGTAAACCTATTTATTTTTTTCCTTTTATTTAAGCTACTTAATAAAACTAACTTGCTATTAATTTTAACTTATAATATTGCTATATGCTAACTTTTAGTCGTTGCTATAAAGGTAAGCAAAATAAAAAAACAAGATTTATTACTTAAGCGTAACAACGTTATTATTTATTGCATAGCAGCTTTTATTGCATGTGCAATAAAAGTAAGCGCATTAAGCTAAAAAAGATCTACCGCATATACTACTATTAAAATATATACCCTTTATTACCCTCGCAACAGTATAACTATATAAATAACATAACATATAAAATTTAGCCTTATAATAATATAACTATATAATTAACTTATTATATAGGATTTATTTTTATAACATGCTTTATAAATACTATAAAAGGTATAGCTAGCATTTCTAGCTAGATTACCGGCAATATTAGTTAGTTAAATAGTTAAAACCTACACTACAGCGTAAGTTTTATAAAAAAGTTAATATTATAAGTAAAAATAATAAAGATAATATACCTGTTAACCTTAAAGTATATACTAATAACTAAAATATAAGATTTTTATTTTTTAGTATTAACTTATTAATAAGTATATATTGCTTAAGTAATAAAGTTTACGTTAAAAAGCTAAGCCTTAATTTAAAACTTTATATATTTTAGTTATATAATATATAGTTTTTAGTTTAATAAAGCACTGCTGTTTAAACTTATTTAATCTTTTAAGTTAAAAAAGTTAAAGATAACCTGTAAGCTTTTATATTAAGTTTTAGTTTTAATAGTGCTAGGTTTAGTAGTATATTAAACACTAACAATAGTATTAGTTTTTTTGCGTTTTAAAAAGATAACGTTTTATTTTTACTAAGCAATTATTGCTTAGCTTTTTTTTAGTTTATAAACTTTAAGCAACAACAGTTTATAATAATAAACAAGGTATATAGTTTTAATATTAAGGTAAAGTTATAATTTTATTTACTTTAAGTATAGGTTTTAGTTTTTAAAAGATTATAAAGTTGCAATAGTAATACTAATAGGCTTTATTATATTAGGAAAAAAATATTAGTAAAATATAATATGTATATTATAGTTTTTATGTATATCTTTTTATTTATAGCTAAACAGTTTATTTGCAGCAGTGTTTTATTTTTTATGTATAATATATTTAATTTAGATATAAAAATAAAAAGTACTAACAAAAAGGTTTTTAAAAGTAAAGGCAAAGCTAAGGCATGCTTTGCTTTAAAAATTTTAAACTTTTAAGATAATAAGTTTAATCTACTGCGTAAGCAGAAATATAAGGCTACATTTACCTTTTGTTTTAGGATAAAACTATTATTAAGTATTTTTAAAGTAGTAGAAAGATTAACATTAAAAAAGCTAAGTATTACTTTTTTAGCTTTAAAGGTTAAAAACATGTCTACTATTATATATTAAACTAAAAATAAAAAATTGTTTAAAACTAATAAGTATAAAGAAATTAGTTTTTAGTAGGATTAAGTTAGTTAATAGATTTTTTATTTAAAACTACTATCTGCTTTTAAGTTATTTATAAATTAATCTATTATTAATATTATTCCTTATATATTTAGTTTTAAATAAAACAATAGCTTTATTACTTTAACAAATTTATAATTTCCTTTTAACTATTTCTTATTAACCTTTATATAATTACGTAAGTTTTAGTTAGCTAAATATATATATAGCAGCCCTTACTTTGCTAAATATACTTTTTTTATATACTTATTAATAATTAAAAAGTTATTTTAACACCTTAGTACCTGTTTATAATAGCATAGCATATTTTTATTATCTAGTAGTATATTATTAATCACTATATATTTTTTATTTAATTTTAATAGTGTTATATTTTAATATCTACTTAAATAATAATAAAGCCTAAGTAATTAAGCTTATATTATCTTATATAATTTTATTTTGCTATATAAGCATAATAACTTAGGTTATACTATATAGGTTTAATATTAAATTTGCAAAACAAACAGTGCAGCCTAAAGTTAAAGTTAAGTTAAAGTTAAAGTTAAAGCTAATATTAAAGTTAGTTTAAAGTTAAAGTTAAAGTTAAAGTTAAAGTTAATTAAAGGTTAAAGTTAACCTTTATAATTATATTTATATAATGTTTATATATAATGTTAAGGTTAGTATTAATATATTTACGTTAGTTAGTTTTAAGATAATTTTTAATCTAGTTTTAAATTAAGACTAGCAACAACTATTCTTTATATAACTTAGGCAACTTATACTTTAGTGCTATCTTTTTAAAAATATTTTCTACGTATGCACAAACATTAAAGTAATAGAAAATTAAGTTTTAAAGGTTAGTTGCCTTAAACTATAAAAAGAATTCCTTTTACGCAAAGATTAGCACTACTTTTGCTTAAAAATCTTATTAAACCTCCTTTTAGTACTTATATAGCTGTTTTATATTACTACTAATATATTCTACACCTTTTTTATAAAAATACTTTTATATAGCTAGTTAATTTTTAATAAAGCTAATATTAAAGTAAAAGTAATTAATATTAAATATGCAAAAGTTTTTAAATTATCTTTTTTAATTTTACTCTTTAATTATATAATAATAAAGAAACTTATTTTTATGCAACTTTTATACTGCATAAAAATAATCAAACTAAAAATTCTTTAACCTAACTAAAAATAGTATAGGTTTTAAATTATACCTTAAATATATTAAAAAAACAGATTTTATATTTAACCTAAATTTCCTTAGTATAAAAAAGTTATAAAGATTAAGTTTTTAAAAAAGACTTAAAATAGGTAATAGTTATAAAATACTAATGCGTTTTTAAAGTTATAGTCTTAAAATATATAATAGTAATAGTACATTAAAACTTAAAGTCTTAAAAAAAGTTAATTTATATCTTTATATAAATAAAAGCTAAAAAGTAAATTATAGCTAATATAAGTTTAACTATATAAGTTATAAAGCTAGTATATATAGTTTACTATTAGGAACTATAAAGTTAACTAGCAATCTTAAAGTTAATAAAGTAGCTAACTATTTATTAAGTAAGTATAGCATTAAGGTATTATCTTATAGTTTATTAACGCTACTTTTTATAAGGAATAATTAAGTTAAACAAAAAAGCATATTAATAATTAAATCTAACTTTAAACTTTTTATTTACTATATATTTTAACGCAAAGTTTTAGTTATTTAAAAGATTTAATATGTTTGTTTTTATTATAAGCTTATATATTTAAAAAGTATTGTTTATATTTAAGAGATGCTAATTATTATTAGTATTATTATGTTCACTTATAGCTAACAGCTAAATATAACTAACAAGTCACTTAGCTTTACTAAAATTATAGAATACTTTTTAATTTTACTTTTTTTAAACTTAATATTTATAGTTTTTAAGATTTAGCTAACCTTTATATAAAAGTAAATCTTAAAATATACTTTTAATTATGCTTTTTTTACTGTTAAATAGTTTAAAGCGCTTATATCCTAAAGTTTACTTTAATACTTTATATAATATTAATTATTTAAAATAAATTAGTTATATAAAATATTTACGTTATAGTTTTAAATATCTTTTTTAGTTATATAATAAAAAAATATATTATTTATAAAAAATTAAATAAATTACTTTTTAATTTTCTTATTAATATTTTTATTACTTTTATTTAACTTAAGATATTTTTTATATTTTATTAAAAATAGTAAAAATTTATTAAGCATAGGTTATAAGCTATTAATTATTTTATATAAATTAAAATATTAGTTTTTTATATGCGCTTATTTTTATAAGGTATGTTTAATTAACTAGCAACTTTTTTTTTAGCATATAAAGCAAGTTTTATTTATATAAAAGTAAAAGCTTTATTTTTATGCTTATAGTTGCTTTTATTATATATTAAACTAATTTTTATACTTTAGTTAAAACTTTAGTTTAAAGCTTTTTATATAGTTACTTTAAATATACTGCTTATTAGTAAAATATATATTGTTATTTTTTTATATAAAGCTTTTTAATAATATATTTTTTACTATATAAAAGCAAGCTTATAAGTTAATAAAAAAGCTTTTATATAATAGCTTTTAAAATATAAAAGCTATGTTTAGCTTTGCTATTTTATAGTACGCTTATATAATAGTTATATTTAGTTAGATTTCTTTTTAGTAATTTGCGCTAAGTATTTGTTATGCTTTTATAAGCTTGTTAATTATTAAATTTAATACTATATGTAATACTAAGTCTAAATTTTTTTCTTTTATTTATATAAAGGTAATTATAGTTTAATTAGCTTAATAATAACTATAATTTATATTTATATTAAAGTAAGTATTTATTATATAATAAATTTTGCTTTAAGTTTTATTAAAGCTAATATAGTAAATATAATAATTTTTTATATAACCTTATAAAATAGTTAAAAATATTATATAGTATTAATCTTTTATAATTTTAAGTTTTTAGCATGCATTAATAAACAGCTATATTTTATTATATAAAAGGTTATATAGCTTGCTTAAATAGTTTTACTTATACTTTTAAGTCTTTTAAAATAGCATATATTTTTTAGGTAATATTATCTTATTTTATATATTTTTAGTAAAAAGTAAATTTAATACTAAGTTTATTAAAGCAGGTTTTAATATTATATATAAGTACGTTTGCTGCCTTAAGGTTTAAAAAAGGTAATATATAATAAAGTATTTATATATAAGTTAAAAGTTTAGCTTATACCTTAGCCTTAGTATACGCTTATATATAAGTTTTAATTAAAACTTAATAGTTAGTTATATAAAGCTTTAAGCATATTAAACTTTTAGTATTTAAAATTATATATTATTAGCTGCTTTTAAATATAAATTTTCTTATTATATAAAACTTTAAAAAGTTAATATATCTTAAAAATTTAACTAAAGTTATTAGCTTAGTATAAGCAAAGCTAATATATATTATATAGTGCTTATAAGATTATTTGTTAATAAAAAACTTAATTAGTTATTTTTTATAATATAATTCCTTTTAAATATTTATATAAGGTTATTTAATATATTTAACTTTTTTTATTTTTTTAGTTATATAAAAATATTTTTTTTTCTTAAGACTTTAAGTAATCTTTTACTAATTGCATAATATATTTATTTAAAATAATTTATTATCTAGCCTTTAAAGTTTTTTATATATTTTATATATGCTATATTACTTTTATTTATTATATAATAGTAATAAATAGCCTAATAAGCTGCTTATATATTAAGCTATTACCTAGTTATAGTTTTAAAGTTAATATTTATATTTTATTATATTATATTAATATAAGTTTATATAATATTTAAGCTAATTTTAATCTTTTTAGCTATATTTTTATATATATTAAAATTGCTTAATTAAAAGTTTATAAGCTAGTTTTATAGTTTTGCTAACCTTTTTATATTATAAAATATAAAAGTATTTATTTTAATAATTATTATATAATAAGTATATTGTTTTGCTTTTTATATAATAGTTTGTTTAATATAATTATATATTATTTCTTTTGCTATAGTATAATATTAAAAGTTTAACCTTTTAAGTTTTTAGCTTAATTTAATATTATATAACAATAGGTTTAATCTCTTTTTTTATTCTTGCAAACAAAAAATGCTATATAAATATAAACAACATATAAACTAAAACAGCTTTATATAATAAGGCAAGTTAAAGTGCAATATAAAAACCTATGCATTAAATTATATAGGTAAGCTTTATTTTTATTTTTGCTACTTTATAATACATCCTGCAACTATTAATTAGTATTAAATAAGCTTTATATAATTATATATAAAGCATTTAATATAATATAATATAAGATTATATTTTATTTGCTTTACCTTATATATAATTATATAAAGCCTATTTAACATTTATTATATATTATTATATTTAAATTAAAAAATATATATTAATTATAGTACTATTAACTATTTTATTATAAAAAAATAAACTATTTTAATTTTTTAAACTTTAGCTTAACATTATAAAAACTTTAAAGGCTGCTTTAATATTACTATTAATTTTAGTTATATTTAACTATAAAAAAAGTGCTATATAGCTTAAAGTAAATATATTAAAAACTAGCTAAAAAGCTTTATTATATTAAAAAATAAATAGCTAAGTAAAGCTTTTATAATATAAGTTAAAAGCATAAAAAAAAGCAAAGTTAAATTATAATACTATAAAATAAAAATGTTTAACTGTTATAAAAATATTTTAAAAGCTAAAAAACTATTTATATAATATTAAATTTTACTTTAAAATAAATGCTAAAGTATAAATTATTTAGTTAAATAATAGTTTTTTAGCTTTTTTAAGTATATAACTTATAAAATAAGTAGCTTTTATTAAGCTATTTAACTTTAAACTTTATTATATGCTAAAAAAAAAGTATACTATAGCTAATAAACTATTAAAAAAACTTTTTAAGCTATTTAATAAATTAAATATTAAATAAAAAAAAATATAAAAAACTTTATTAACTTTTAATTATATATAATAGCTATTATAATAAATATAATAACTATATAAAAACTTTTTAAAAAAGCTAGTTTTACTTTAAAGTTAGTATAATTAAACAAAAGTAAAAGAAATTGCAAGGTTTTTTATTACTAGTAATACTTTTAATTATTTAAAAACTAAAATAAAATAAAAATACTTTAAAAAAAAGGCTTTAAAAAAATTTTTAAGCAAATTTTTGCTTTAAAAAAAAACAAAAAAAAAAAAAACTTTTAAAAAAAGTTATTAATAACTTTAATAAAAAAAACACTAATTAAAATAAGCTATAAAAGCTTTATATATAAAAAATAGCTTGCTATAATAATAAAAGTTTATTAAAAATATTATTAAAAAAGCTTTTATAAAAATATTTATAATATAATTAAATGCTACTTTTAATACTAAAGATTATAAAATAAAAAGCAAGCAAAAAAATATAAAATAAATTATCTTTTAAATTTATTAGTTTTTTAAATAGTAAATATTTAAACTATGCTAGCAAATAATAGCTATAAAGCTATAATTAAAGCTTATTATAAAATAATAGTATAATTAAAAGCTAAATTATTAAAAAAGGTTAATTTTGCTATAGTTTTTAAGTTTTTTAAAAAAAAGATTATTTATTAATATAAAGTGCTTATAAAAATAAAATATAATAATAATATTAAATTTTTAAAAAAGGTAAAAATAGCAGTAGCTTTTTTAAAATATAAACTAAATTATAAACTTATATATTATTTTTAGTTTTAAGGCTTTATTAAAAAAAGCTATTAGCTAATTAAAAAAAGCTTTATAAAAATAATAAATAAAACTAAAAAAAATTAAATAAGTTATTTAAATTTAATAATATTAGCAAATTAAATAGCTATTTAATATTATAGCTACTTTTTTTATAAACTAGTTTATAAAAAGCTTTTTATTATATTAGTTAAAAACATTATTTTTATATAGCAAATTATAAAGTAAAACAAAATAAATAGCTATAAAAACTTAATTATAGCTTAAGTTAAACAGCTTAAGTGCTATAATATAAATATTTAAAAAGTTAAAAGCATTATAATAAAAAAAAGAAAAAAAATAACTAATATATACAATATTTAAAATAGCTATAAGATTTTTACGCTTTTTATTAAAGATAATCTAATACTTTTATATAATATTTTATTATTTATAAATATATTAAATATTAAAAAGCTATTTTATTAATAGTTAAGCTTTTTTAAAATAATTAAAGCTTTAAATTATAAAAGGTATAAACTAAAAGATTTAACTAAAGTTTTTTATAAAAAAGTATTGTTAGCTAAATAGTTAAAAGCTTTTATTAAAAATAAAATAAGTTATTAAAAACTTAAAAATTTAAATTAAAACTTATAAACAATAAAAAAACTATTGCTTAATATTAAAAAAAAATTAAACTAAAAAAAAATAAGTAATTAAAAACTAAAAAAAAGAAATTATATAAAAAAATAAAAAAATATAATAAATTATCTTTAAATAAGTTAATATAAAAATAAAAAAAATTAATTTTTAATGCTATAAGTAGACTTTTATTTTTATATTTACTTTTAAACTTTTAACTTAATTAAAAAAAAAGCTAAAAACTTTAAAAAAAAAGTGTTTTTTATAAAAAAAGCTTAAATATTACTATTAAAATAAAAAAAAAATATAAATAATAAAATATAAACTTATTTTTTTATTATATTTACTTTTAGTAAATATTTAAAAAAAAATAGTTAATTATTTTTATAAAGTTATAACTTTATTATTATATTTATTAAAAAGCTACTTTTAGTAAAAAGAATTTTATATTTAAATATAAAAATTAGTGTTTATGCTTACTTTTGCTTTAAATAAAAGATATTATAAAACTTAGTTTTAAAGTAGTTAGTTAATTTTTTTGCTAGCTTTTTTTTAAAAAGGTTTTTATTAATAGCGCTATTTTTTAGTATAGCTACTAAGCGTTTAAAAAAAATAAAAATTATAGGTTAATTTTAAGGTTAATACTAGTTTTTTTAATTATTATAAATGTTTTTATTATTATTTATGCTATTTTTTTTAAGTTTTTTTCTAATATTTTTTAAGCATTAAAAAATGCTTTTTTGCTAGTAATAATAATAATATCTATAATACTTTTAGTACTATTTATTTTATTTAAATTATATATTATAAAAGTTGCTATTATATTTACTAGCATTATTTTTTATTAAATTTATTTTTATAATTAAGCTATTAACTAAAGTATATTAAAAGCAGTAAAAAAGCTTAATATAAATAGCTGTAGTACTAATATAAAAAAGCAAAATAAGTAAAAAAATTAAAAAAAAAAAAAAAAGATAATATTAATAAAAAAAAAATATAAAAACAAAATAATATTAAAAAAAAAGTAATAATAATTATAAAAGCTAAATAATATAAAAGATTAAATTAATTAAGCATAAAAAAATATAAGCTATATAGTTTTTTAATAACTATAAATTTTATTATTTATTTTTTTATTTTATTTAAGAGTTAAAATAGCTAGAAAATAAAAATAAAAAGTTAAATTTTCTTTAATTATAAAAAAAACTATAATTTAATATAAAACGTTAAATTAAAATTAGCTATATATATATAATTAATATATTTTCTTTTTATTTTTTTTAGTATTGCTACTTATTACTTTTTATTTTTTACTTTTAAATATTTTTTAATTAGTTTTATATTAATTTTTTTCTTTTTTTATGCTTGTTTTTATTTATAATTATATAATATCTATTATAATAATAGTAAAATGTTATAAAAATAGTAAGTATATTAATAATAAAAGAAGGTTTTATTATTTCAACTGCTTTTTAGGCAGTAAAAATAATAAACCTTTTAGTAAGTCCTATTTATTATATAGGTAAACC
Source organism: Xylaria grammica (assembly GCA_004353285.2). Classification (NCBI taxonomy): domain Eukaryota; kingdom Fungi; phylum Ascomycota; class Sordariomycetes; order Xylariales; family Xylariaceae; genus Xylaria; species Xylaria grammica. The sequence goes on from NGZP02000018.1 coordinate 138,083, forward strand.
TTTTACCTAGCTATATTAAGTGCTAAGGCATATTAAAAAATTAGTTATCTTTAACTGCTATTTAATTAAGCATATAATTAAGGTTTAAATTAATTAATCTTTTTTAATCTTGTTAATGCTTTTATAAATAACCTTTTTTTTTTTTTATAGGTTTTTTTGCCTTGTTAACATCTTTTAACAAAAGAGTTTCCTAACCTTTTTGTTATTTCTAGTACTTTTTAATTAACTTTTTAAAGTTATATAGTTGCTATTTAAACCTTTACTAGTTATTCTTATAATTATAACCTTTTTATTTAACTAGGTATTAAAAACTAGTCTTTTATTAGTTAAGTTAGTATTTTAAAATAGTTTTAATTTTAAAGGACTTGCTATTCTTTTTATAGTTAAATTAGTTATTGCAAATTAGTTTAAGTGCTAAAACTAAACAATAAAACAGGTTTTTGCTTTTATAGCTTAGTAATAAATATATAATTAATATAACAAGGTAGATTTTAAACGTTTTAGGAAGGTTTAATTTATAAGCTAATTGTTTTATGCGTTTTAAAACCTTTTAAAGACTAGCTTTTTATTATAAATACTTTTTAAAAGGTTAACTTAATAAATAGTAGCTGTTATATAATTTAAAATAGACTTTATTTTTTATGTTAAACTTTATTAGCTTATGCTTTTTATTGTAAAAGCGTTTAGCTTTAGTAGCAGCAAAATTTATTGCTAGTTTAGCGTTTTTTTATAAATATTTGCAAAAAAAGCAAATGTTTTCGTAAAAGGTAGTGTTAACTTATACAAGAATATTATTTAGGCTAAAAAGTTAAAAGCTAAAAAGCTGTTTATAAAAGGATAATTTAATTAAAGTAAAGTAAGCGCTATTTAAGTTTTACTGCAGGGCTAATAGTATGTTTATTTATACGCGGTTAAAATTTTTAAAGATATAATAGTATAACACTATTTCTATAGTTTAGTTCTTTTGTTTTAATAAGCTGTTACTTTGTAGGTAATACGTAATAGTTATTAAAAGTTTTAATTTAAAGGTTTTTTATATATTAGCCTAAAAGGCTGCTATAAACTTATAGTTTCTATTAGAAATTAAACCTATAAGTATGCTTTAATTATATAAAAATAGTAATTTAGCTAGAAAAGCTTTTTAGTTTTTAGCTTTATATTTAAAGTAACCTAATATTAGTAACAAATGTTTAAATATAATATAAGTTACTATTATTATAGTATTATATTTTAAGAAGCCTTTTATTTGCTATAAAGTATTAGCTAATAATATAGTTAAAAGGCTAACAATAAAGTCTACAGCTATTATTTTTATAGGTTTTAAGTCTTTAGGTTAAATTAATTAATAGTTTTTATATAGTTTCTTTTAACTTATAATATATATTTAATAGCTATTATAATATTTAAGATAAAACGTAACTTTATATATTTTAAAGTAAATAAAGTAACCTTTTTAGTTTTATATTATTTGCTTTTATTTAAAATAATGCTTATTATTATATGCTATTGCTAAAAACTTTTTAACTTAGTCTTTAAAAATATATAGTTTATAGGTTTTTTTATAGTTAATATTATATAATAATTTGTTTACTATTATAAATAAATAGCTAAAATAAAAAAAGTTTTTAATGTTTTTATTGTTATTATAAAAAGTTTAAAAGATTTTGCAATATTTAAAGTCTTTTATATAATTAGCAGCAATTTTATCTCTAACTAAATTATTAAAAACTGCTTTAGTAATAACTTTATTAAACTATATATTATTAAGGACTGCTACTTTATTAAACCGCTTAATTTTGCTGTTTTTATTAAGTTTGTTTAAAACGGCTTACAAGCAACTAAGTGCGTTAGAAATAAAATTATAACGTCTTAAAATATAATATACTTATAAGCTATACTATAATAAGTAAATAAAAGTATTAATTAGTTGTTTGTTTGCTTTATTAATAAATGTTATGTTTATTTTAGTTTAGTTTAAAATGCTTTTTATTATAAAGTAATCTATTAATATAATTATAAGGTTATAAAAAGCTTTAATAGTTGTTTTAAGTTTTTTATAGGCTTATATAACGCATGTAACCTTTATTTTAAAAGGGCTATATTATATTTCTAGTTAAGATATATAATAACTAAAAAATATAGTAAATAAAACTTAAGTACTAAGGACTATTTAGCTTAGTTTTTACTTATAACTGTTTTTAATATAAAAAAATATAACTTTAAACCTACGTTTAAGCAACGTATTAACTTGTATATATAACTGCTTATTAAGATTATAATAGTAAATAATTATATTTTTATATATTAGTTTTTAAATTGCTTTAAATGTAGCTTTTTTTTTTTTTATAGGCTTATATTAAGTTAATTTAATATAAGCTATCTATTTGCTAAAGTTTTTAGTTTTAATAAGCTTTTTTTTATATCTTTTATTAAATAAAGCTATCTTATGCTTTTATAATAGTTTTATAATTTTAGCATAATATAAAAATAGTAGTTAAAAAAAACTAGTAATACTAATATACTTTTTAAGTGCTTTAAGCTAGCTAAAAAATATAAAGTTACAAAAAGTAGTTAGTTTTTCTTTAAAAGTAAAAATACTAAGGCTATTTACTTAAAAGCTAAACAATTTAATAAATAAGTAACTTAAAAAAAACTTTTTTGCTAAAAAGGTAATATTTTTTTTATAAAATATAATAAAACTTTACTATAAGTATTTAGCATACTTTTTAGCTATATTTAAAAAAATTATAACATTATTAATAAATGCTTTATAAAAGTTTTAATATAGCTTAAATTTTTTATTTATAAACTGTTAAGCATAAGCTAAAAAATTATAAAAGCTTATTATTATTATAGTAAACCTTTTTAATTTTTTATAGCTAACTATTATAAAGCAATTATAATATGCTAAATATACTAGAAATTAAAAAAAGAACTTTATTACGTTTATATAAGTAATATATTTTTTATTATATAATATAGCAATAACTTTAAATTATAAAAGTAATAAATAGTTATTAAAAATAGCAACTTTATTTAAAGCTTAAAAATTAATAACTAAATAAAAATATAATTTGCTATAAAAGATCTTTTTTGCTATAAAAGTAAAATATATAAAAAAGCAAGAACTATTAACTTATTTTATTTTTTTTTGTTTATGTAATTAGTTATATAGCATATTAAAGATCTTATAATTTTAAGGACTTAAAAGGTATAATTAGCTATTTAGTTTATATTTTTGCTAATTATTTATAAAAGGTACTTTTATTTGTTTATTTTTTAGTATTTTAATTAAACTAATATTATTTTATATATTAGAAAATTTAGCTAAGATTTTTTTAATTAGGTTAAGCATATGATTTTTGCTAGTATAAACTGTTTGCCTTTTAAGTAAAATAGTTTTTTTGCTATTAAAAAGCTTTTTAATACCTAAAGTTATATAAACTTTTAAAATCTTTAGTAATAAGTTGTTTTTATTTATTTTTGCAATTAATATAATAGCAAATAGCATTTTAATAAGCTTAAGTAATAACTTAGTTATAAAAAACATAGCGTTAAATAATAGCATTTTATTAGTTGCTATGCTTTTGCATTTAAAATTATTAATTATATTAGCAAAGTAGCTTTTAAAAAGGATATTACAAGCTTTTATTATATTAATTAAATTATTAGTAAAATAAGTATAAAGTAATAAGTTAATTTACTTTATAGCAAAAGCTTTAAGTATTAATATTAGCTTATATTTTTAATTTATTATATATGTTTATAGCATTTTAAAATTATTAAAAAGCTATAATTAGGTTTTATTAATGCTAAGCTTAATTAGCATAGCTTTAGCGCTAAGAATATTACTAAGTTTTATTAGCATGCTAGCTACTATTATAGCTTTAACATAACTTTTTTAGGTTGTATTAATAAAAGTTTTATTATTATTTTATTTTTATATAATGCTTACTTAAATATCTTTTAATACTTTTTTTACGTTAAAACTAAAGTTAAATATTATTACTACATAAAAAGTAGTAGATCTTACTAGTACTACAATAAAGTTTTCTTATAATAGTTTAAATATAAAATTATAATTAAATAGTAAAGCAATATAGTTACATAGTACATATAAAGTTTTGCTAAAAAGAATAACGATTTCTTTTTATAATGTTACCTTATATATGCATATATATGCTTGTAAATATACTTTAAATTTTTAGTAGAAGTTTTTTATGTTAGCAAACCTAATGCTTTAATTTTTAAAGCTAATTATAACTTTTTATAGATTAAAAAAGCTAGTGCTAAACAAAAAAAATATACTAAAGTCTTTTTTTAATACTTAAGCACTTTTTATTACTTTAAATAAAACTAAAAATCTTTTATTGTTTTAACTTAGTAAATATAAAATAAATATAGCATACTTTTTATATTTAACGCATTTTTTTTTAATGCTTTTAATTTTGCTAGTTTTTTATTTAATAGTATGCTTTAAGATATTAAAGAATTTCTTTATAATTAGGCTTTTTTTATAGCTTATATTATAATAAACCTTTACGTTAAGTTTATTTAGTAAACTATACGCAACTATTTAAAAATAAAAATAATAATTACTTGTTTATTTATTTATTAATTTGTTTAGTTTATATAATCATAAAAAGGCCTTGCAAGTTTAAAGTAAAGTTACTTTTTTAAATAATACCTTTTTAGCATTGCATGCTAGTTTAGCTATTATATTACTTAATGCATTACTTTTATAATTAAATAAATGCTAAAATAGCTTATTATATAACTTAAAGATAACATTATATTATATATATATTAATTAGGACTTATATATAAATAATATGTTAGTTATGCTTTTAGGTAGTTAATATTTATACTTGTAAGCATATTAATCTTTTTGCTTTTTTAAATTAAACGTTTTTTTATAAAACTTGCAGGTTAAAAAAAAGTTAATAATAATATAAGCGCTATTAAAATCAGATAATTTATCTGCTAAGTTATTAAAGTTTAGTTTAATATTAATATAATAATTAAATTTTAAGTTTTATATAGCTACGTTAGCTTAGTTACGTTTTTTTTATTTATATTTATTTTTATGCTTTTTTTAACTAGTTTTTTATTTGTTGCTTTTAATCTTTTAGTTTTTTTTCTTGTTATTTAACTTATTTTTTTTGTACTAATTATATTTTTTAAATCTAATATTATTTAGTTTGCGATCTTTATATATTTAATTACGTTTAAAAAATAATAATTGCTTTTAAACTTAATATTAATTCTTAAAAAATTTTAAGTACTTGTTTTTAGCTGCAAATAATAAAAGTAGTTTTACTTTTGCTACTATAGTTATATAATTAGCATATATTTTTTTTAACTTAAAAGCTTATAAAAAACTTTTAATACTAAAGTTTATTGCTATTTAAACTTATATTATAATGCTATGCTAGTTAATATTATTGCTAGTAAATATTTTTATTGCTTTTATATATTAGACTTTTTTTTAGATATAGCATATTATAGCATTTTTATTATAAGCTATATCTTTTAAGCAAAGATTTATCTTAATAAATCTTTTATTAGCTAAAGCAGGTTGCATTAAAAATTAGGTTTTTATTTTCTTAAAAATCTTTATTAAACCTTTTTATTTAAGTTTTTTATAATAAGTACTAATAAGTTTATTATTTTACTATAATAACGCTTAGCTAGCTATTATAATAAAAAGTATAAATAAAATCTATTGCTTATTTAACTTAGCTATTTTTTTATCTTTTATAAAAAACTTAATACGCTTAATAAAATAATAAATGTCTATAAAAATAATTTTATTTTTATTTGCTACTATTTTTATATTCTTAAAATTATAGTAATTTAGGTTAAAAGTGCTAATATTTTCTTTTTTTAAGCAGTATAAGCTAATAGTACTTACTGTTAACGTAGCTACGTTTAATATAGCGCTAGCTTTGCTAAAAATACTTTATTAGTTGTTACAATTAAAGATATTAAGCATATTTAAGCAATTATTATTATTTTTACTATTGCTTAACCTGTTATTATTAGGGTTGCTGCTAAGATTAAGTGCGCTATTTATATTACGTTAGTTTTTTTAGGCTTATTTTTTAGCTTTTACTAACTATTAATAGGTTATAAAATATATTAATAGTCTATTAGTATTTATTTAGTCTAGGTTTTTTATTATATTAATAAATGCTTTAAAATATATATAAATGCTAGGTTATTTAAATATTAAGTATAGTTAAGCTAATAAAGTTTAGCTAAACGCTATAAGTATAAAAAGCTAAATTATTAGCAGTTTAAAGGTTTCTAATATAAATATTAAGACTATAATAATTAGTAGTCCTTTTTTTTTATTTAGCAAAGTAATAAAGTAGTTATAAAAACTACCTTTTATAATGTTACTAGCTGCTTAATATTAGTTTTATATAAATCTCCTACTAAAGTTTAAGTTTTTTTATAAAATTAAAGCATATAAAAATATTAGTTATAGTTAAGCAAAAGTAAAGTAATACACTAAAAGCATTTAAATATAAGTTATTTATAAAAAATAAGTTATTTATACTTTTAGTCTTTTACTTTTTTTATTTTAGTTTTATATTATTTTGCTATAAATATAGTTAACTATTTTGCTTATTTTAAAAACTATATTGCTAACCGTTTTTATAAACTACCTTAATTTTTTAACTTTTTTTTTATTAGTAACATTAGCTATTATATAATTAATATTATAAGCTAAAGTTTATATCTACTTATTTTGCTATACTAATTTTTATAAGACTTAGTTTTAAGTTTTTTTATTATTTATTATTTATTTAAAAGGTAGCATTTAACTTTTATTTACTTTTAACTTAAATAAAACAAATAAAAAAGCGCTTATAGTTACAATATCTTATTAAATATATAGTATTGCTAATATTAGTTTTTTTAGCGTTAAAACTAAGCTTATTAATAGTTATATTAATAATAATATAAGTAGATTAAGCGTTTAAAGCACTAGTAGTTAGTAGCTTAACATACTAATAAACGTTTAAGGTTTAATTAAAATAAATAGTTTAGCAGAAAAGTTAAAGTTTAGTTTAAGTTTAAACTATAATTTAAAAGTAAAAATCTTTTTAGCTTTAATTAATTTAGGTATAAAATTTTTAATTAATAATAAAGTTTAAAACTTAAAGATTAATAATTTTAGTTTATTTTATTAACTATTATTTAATATAGTAAAGTTATTAATAGTAAGTAAATATAATTTATAAATAATAAAATTTATAGGTAAAGTATAATTTATTTATAAAGAAAGTATTTCTTTATAGATTAAATAAAATTATAAAATAAAACTTTTTTTGCAGATTAAATAAAATAAAATAAAATAGTATAAGCTACTAATTTAATAATCTTACACACATAAAAAATTTTTATTTATATAAGGCAGCTAAAATAAGCATAAAATTGCAAGGTTAAAGTTATAATAAGTTATATAAGTAGCATAAGATAAAATTAAATATAATAATTTAAAAGACTAGGTTTAATTATATAATTTATGCTTTATATTATAAAGCTAATAAAAACCTAAAAAAATACTACTATAATATTATAAACGTTAACTTTAGTTAAATATAGTTAAGTAAAAAGTAGCATATTACTTAAATAAGTGCAAAATTAAATGTAACTTTAACTTAGCTAGATCTACGTTTTTTAAAGGTATTTATAATATAAATTACATAAGATAGCAGCATTAAAAGATGCTAAGATTAAATTAATTCTGCTTAAATTACTAACAAGCTAATCTTTATAGCGTTAATATAATTAGCGTTGTTAAAGCGTAGGTTGTTAATAAATTAACCTAGCATTTTAAAGTATATTAGTTTTTTAAGCGCAGCTGTTAATAAGCTAACTAAGCATTTAATACTGCTAATATAAAAAATTATTAATTATAAACTAAAATAAAATTACTAGATATAATTATATATTTATTATATTATTTAGTAAAATATTATAAAAGTAGTAAGTATATTAATAATAAAAGAAGGTTTTATTATTTTAACTGCTTTTTAAGCAGTAAAAATAGTAGACCTTTTAATAGGTTTTACTTATTACGTAGGTAGACCTTTTACCTAGCTATATTAAATAACTAATAAAGTAAAAGGTTTATAAAACTATACTTTTAGCAAAAGTAAAAAAAAAAAAGTAGCTAGCTAAGCTAGTTTTAAAAATTAAAAATATAACTAAGCAAATATATTATATAAAGCTTTTAAAAAAATAAGTTAATATAAAAAAAAGCAAAATAGCTAAGAAAAACTTATTAATTATATTTAAAAAAAGTTATTACTTCCTTTAATATTTTTAATAGATTATTAAAAGATAATAAGTAATAATATAATAATTAAAAAAAAGTTTTTTAATATAAGGTTTTTAAAAATATCTTTTATTAAAGGAAAAGTTTTAAAGTAAATGTTAAAGCTAGATTTAAAATTAAAAAAATAATATTGCCTTTAAATATTAAAAACATAGTTAGCATAAATAAAAGTTAAATAGCTTAAAAAAAATTAACATAAAAAAAATATATGCTAGTATAATTAAAAAAGTTTAAAAAGGTAAAAAGCAATTTATAATGCTTGCAAAAAGTAGCATTTTAAGTTTTAAACAATTAAATAAATAAAGTAATAATATAATAATTATCTTAAAGTAAGCAAAATAAATACTTCTTTTAAAGACTACTTTTTTTAGCTTTAATATATAATAGCTTAGCTAAAGGCCTTTTAGCTAAAAAAGATTTAAAAAACTTAATATAACTTAAAATTTTTAAGCTAGCTTTAATTTTTATAAAAAAGTTTTAAAAGATTTTTTCCTAAATATAATAACTTTTAGCATAACTTTTTAAAATATAAATTTATAACTTTTTTAAAGCTTATATAATTAGTAATTATAATAAAAAAATAGCTAAAAGGTTTGCTTTTTTTACTTAATTTTATTTAAAAGTATATATTTTATTGTTAATATAACTATATTTACAAATAATTTTTTATATAATATTTATATTATTAATTTAAGTAATAAACTATTAATTTTTAACTATAAAAAAAGGAAAAAAATATAGCTTTAAAATTACGCTATTATTTTAATAAGTAAAGCAGCATAAATTATTAAAGCTTATAATAATAAAATCTAATTATTAAAATAAAATTAAAAAAAAATAAAATAATTACTTATAAAGTAAAAAGATAAACTATAAATAAAAAAAATAAAATTATAAAAAAAATTATAAAAATAATAATATAAATAAAAAATAGCAAAAAAACTTATACTTTTAGTAAACCTAATAAAGTAATAACAAATAAAGAAATTATTTACTTGCTACTATTATATTTAACTATATTAATTATATTAACTATAATAAAAATATTAAAAATTTAATTAAAAAAATTATTTAATTATAAAAATATTAATTTTTAAGTTATTAAGCTATATTTTTTAAATAAGATTTAATAGAAAAAAAATGCATAAATATTAATAAAAGTGCTTTTAAACTTAACTTTATACTTTTTTTATTTGTTTTAAGTCTTTATATTTAACTTAATATAACTTTTTTACTATTAATATTATTATAACTACTATAATAATATAGCTATATTATTTATTTATTAAATTAAATTACTATTAAATACTTTTAACTAATATAAACCTTTTTTAATAATATATTTTTAATTATTACTTTTTTTTAAACTTAATATAATTATTTTATACTATTATTTTTATAGGTATTATTACAAGTAACTATTATTATAAACTTATTAATAAAAAGTATTATTAACTTAATGCTTAAGTATATTATAAACTTATACTAAGATATTTATAATTAAAAGTTAAAAAATACTTTTACTAGTAAAATAAGCAATTAAAAAAAAAAAAAGCATATTAACTATTTTATTTAAAAGCTAAATTTTAAACATATTAAGACTTTTTTTAATAACTTGCTTTTTTTTGCTAAATTAGCTAAAATAAAAAATGTTTTAAATACCTTTAATATTTTTTTCTTATTATTATAACAACTGTTTTTTAGTTTTTTAAGCTAAAATATAACAAAAAAATAAATAAATAAGGTTTTTTTTGCTATAATTAACATGCTTTTTTATATTAAAGCTAAAAATAAACTACTAATATAAAAAATAAATGCTTTTACTATATTATTTTTTAAAGACTTTTATAAAAAAATAACTTATAAATATAAGTTTGCTATTACTTTTAATTAAAATAAGTTTAAAATAATACTATTTAAAATAACTATATAAAATATTTATTTAAGTGCTAAACTATTAATTTTTAAAAGTAATAAATTAGTAAAAAAAAGCAGTTATTAGTTTATAATTATTATTTATATTAGTTTATATATAGTTTACTTTTTTAATTCTTTTAAAGCTAGTTTTGCTAAAAAATATTATTATATAATTTATAAGCATATTATTATAAAGTTATAGCTAAAAAATTTTACTAAAAAAAATAGATTATTTTATATTTAAATAAAGTATATTTAAGTGCGCTTTTTAAATAAAAAAATAGCTAGCGCTATAAGTCTTTTATAATTATATTTATATTTAATATAATTTAATATTTATATATAGTTAAAGCATATTTTTATAATTTATAAGATAAAAAAAAGCATTTTAACTTTTTTAATAATATATAAAGCGCTTTTAATAAAAATATTTAACTTATAATATATTATAAAGTATTAAAAGTATAAAAAGCTAAAAGATTATTTATAGCTAACTTAAGCATTAAAGTAGTTATATTTAGTATTAAAAAACTTATTATAAAAAAAGCAGCTATATTATTAGCTTAGTTTAGCAGCATATAAAAATTTATGCATTTTTTTAAAACTATATATTTTATAAGGCTAAATAAATAAAATCTAAAGTTTAGTTTTTTTTTATAAGCAAAAAGAAATTATATAGTTTAAAACTTTAATATAAAATATTTTAATTAAAGCTATGCTAATAAAGCACTTAAAAATTTTTATAACTTTAATATTGCTTACTTTTTTAATTTTTAAAGAAGTAATATTACTATATACTTAAGAAATGCTTTAATTAAACTAAAAGCAAAAAAGTAGTTAAATAAACTAAAAGTTTTAGCTATATTAAAGTTTTTTTTAAAGCTTTATTTTAAGTATAGTTTTTTATTTTTTAAAATTATTTTTAAAAATAAATATAGTATGCTTATAAAAAATTATAAAAAGTTAATATAAAATAAAGTATAAAATAATAAAATAAAAAGTATTAAAGCTTGCTTTATTGTTTTAAGATGCTATTATTATAGTTATTAGACTATAATATTTATAGACTTATATAATTAACTAGCTTATTTATTTAATTTATTTTTTTAAAAAAAAAGCAGCATTAAAAAAATAATAAAATAACTATAAACTTTATAAAAGGCTAGATTTAATATAGCTACTATATTTACTTAACTAATTAGCTTGCTTATATATAACTAGTTTAATAAATATATATATAAATATTTTAGCTTTTATATGCTATATATAATATTTTGCTAGCTTAATAATATTATTATATATAAAAAAAAAGCTAAAATAAAAAGCAATTATTAGCTTAAATATATTATAAATAAATAATAGCACTTATTAAAATATATATTAGCATTTAAATTAAAAAAAATCTATTATTTTTGCTTTTTAATTTTTATGCTATAAAAAAAGTTTATAATTAAAAAGCATAAAACCTAAAAACATTAAAAAAAATAGTAGATTTATTAAAGCTTATATATAAAAATAATTAAAATATTTAGGCTTAGTTATATAAAATGCTTTTTTAGCTAAATAACTGCTTAGCTTAATTAAAAAAACTAAAAAAAAAGCTAATTAATAATGCTTAAATATTTATTAACTATATTAATTTTAACTTTAATAATTTTAATGCTAATTAGCTTATTTATTAGCAAATAATAATAGTTATATTACTTATATAAAGTTTATATTAAAAATAATAAAATAGTAAGTTATTTTTTTAAGATTTAAGTATATTAATTAAAACTTTTATAAGCTTTTATGCTAATATTACTAGATATGCTTTAAAGATTATAGCTAAGCTTATAATAAAAAATATTTTTATAAAAGGCGATATAATAATATTAATAGCACAAATAAATAAGAAATATACTATAAATATAATAATATTAAGCAAAAAAAAAGCTAATTTATAATAAAAGCTTAATTTAATATATACTTAATAAAAAATAGTTTTTATATTTTATATAAAAGTTATTAATGCTTAAAAAAGCTTTAATATAAAGAAAAAAATAATAAATATATAGCTATTAATATTATTAAGTATAGCTAAACCTATAGTATTTTATATTATTATAACGTTTGCTAACTAAAAAAAAGCTAAGTTTAAGTTTTTTAGCATATTTTTTTTATATTATTTATATTACGCCTTTAAAGTATTGCTAAAATATATGCAAAAAACCTAAAACTTTTAGTTAAAATAGCATATAAAAAACTTACGTAATAAAATAATGCTATATTTAAAAATTAAGCTTAAAAAAGCTTTTATAAATAATATTTATATGCTATTAAATAAGCTAAAAAAACTAAAACTTAAAAAATTATATAATTAAAGTAAAAATATTATTAAAAAGCTAGTTAAAAAAAAAAGCATTAAAAAAAAAAGTATAACTAATAAACTAATATTATATAAATAAACCTAATAAACTTACTTTAAAGTATTTTTTAACTTTTTTTTATGTTTAAAGTTATACTATAAATAGTATAAAAATATATTAAATATAGCTAAATTTTTTTAAAATAATATCTTAAATAATATTTTACTATTAAAGTTTTTTTAATTAAATAATTTTTAATAGCAAGCTTTTTAATTATAGCAAAAAAAGGTAGCCTTTTTATATAAATAGCTTAAAGATATTTAGTTTAATATTATATATAAATTTATTTTTTTATACTTAAATAGCTTAAAAAGATAAAATTAATATAACTAAAGTGTTAAAGCATTAAAAAAAGCAAAATAAGCACTAAAGGTATAAAAGACTAAAAAAGGTAAAGATAATTTTATAAAACTTAATAATAAAAGCAAAAAAGCTAAAAAGCTAGTTAAAAAAAAAAAATAAAAATAAATTAATTATATATACTATTAAATTAAAGCATTAAATTAATAATTAAGCTATATTAAAGTTAATTATATTTTAATTAGGGAAAATTAAAGTAAAGCTTATTAAAAGAGTTAAATAAAAGATATAAAGAAAAAAAGGTTGTTTTAGCAGATTAAAAGCATAAAAAAATAAAAAATAAAACATTATTTACGTGCAAAATTAACTTATTTGCTTTTACTAATATCTTTAAGCTATAATTAATTAATTTTTTATGCTATATTATATTTTAAACATATAAAAGTGTAGTGTTTAAACTATTTTTAAATAGTAGCTATATAAGCTTTTACTTACTTATTAACTTAAAGCAAAAGATTAAATAGCTATTTTTAATATTTTAAGGCTTTTATTTATAAAACTTTTATTATTAGCAAAAACTTTATAAAAAGTTATAAGTTATTAAGCTATATTAGCTTTTTATTAATATAGTTTAAAAAGATTTAATATTTAGCTAGCTAGTTTAAGCTAATTATAACATTTAGCTTTATATTAATAACTTTAAAAAGTTAATTTTTAAATTTTTTTTTATTAATTTTAAAAGTAGTATATAAATATTACTTTATGCTTTTTATAGGTTTTTTTTTATAATTAAAAAAAAGTTATTTTTATATTAATATTATTAATTTAGCTTTTAGCTGTTAATATACTTATTAAGCTAACTTTAAGCTTATTATTAAAAAAACTTAAGCTTTAATATTATATAATATAATAGCTTTTATTTTAATATTATTTACTTATAACTAAATAATATTATAAAAAAAAAGTTTTTTTTATTACTATTTACTTTAGCTAAAAATAATAACTAAACTATTATAAAAACTTTTAGTAGTTTTGTTAGTTTTTTAAGTTAAAAAACTTATTAGCTAAATTTTCTTGTTTTTTAACTTTTTTAATAGGTTATATTTTTATAACCTTTTTAAGTTTAAGCTTATTAAAGCATTTAATAATATAATGTTTAGATTTTCTGCAAATAAAATATATATTATTAGCTTAGTAAACCTTTTTTTTTTTTTATTTAAGGCTTTTTTTAGCTATTTTAAGGTTTTTATAGCATTTAATTTAATATTATATTAAATAGCTAAAGCTTTATTAGCAGTAGGCTTATTTGCTAGTTTTTAGTTATATTTTTAATAATGTTAGTAGCTATATTTATAGTTATATATAGCTTTAAATATTTTATTATAAAAGTATTTATAGCTTATATATAAGTTTATATTAGCTTTAAAGATTTTATTTTTTAAATTAAAATTTATATGCTTTTAAAAAATTTAAGACTATTTTAATTTAAAAAACTTAGCTTTTAATATTAAAGTATTAAATTAAGCAATAAATTAATAAACATTTTATTTAGCTTTATAATAATATTTATTTAGCTTATTATAAGCTTTAGCTAATTAGTTTAAATTATAATAAGTAGTTTTTAAAGCTTAAATTATTTTAGCTATATTATTATATAATTTAATAGTAAAATAAAAGCATGTTTTAAAAGCTTATGCAGCATTATTTTATAATAAAAACATAATATAATATATATAGCTTTTTTTAATATAATAAATAATAATATCTTTTTTAAATTTATTAGCTAACTTGCTTAGCTAATAATTAAATTATTTTTTATTACTAGTAAAATATTTTTAGTTTAGTTTTTAGTTTTTAGCTTTATTATTATATAATTAGTTAAAGCTATTTATTATTACTTTTTTTATATTTTTAAAAATAGTTTAAGCTGCTATACTTATTAGTTAAAAAGTAATACTATTAAAAATGCTTTTAATAATATTATTTTATTTTAATTTTAAGGTTTAATTTTATTAAGCTTATTTTAACTATTATATTAATTAAAAAATCTAAGCTTATAAGTTTTTTAATATTGCTTGTTTAGTTACTATATTATTTAAAGTAGCATTAAAGTTTTATTTTTGTTTAGCTTTTAAAAACTTAAAGTTAAAGTTTTTTTTTATAGTTAGTTTTAAGATATTTATGCTTAGATTTATAAGTAAAATATTATTTAGCATAATATAATCTTAAATTTTTTTAAATTATTTTAAGTTATTAATCTTTATAGGTTATTACTTTAAAAAAGTTATAAGTTTTTATTTTTAGTAATAGTATATTTATTTTAAATTAAATATATAATAATATAATAAATAATTAGTTTAAGTTTATAACTATAGCAATTATAAATAACATATTTATAAAACGCTTAATAGTAAAAAAGAAAGCTTAAAATAGTATTATAATTGTTAAAGGCTAGTTTATAGCTTTATTAATGCTATAAACAAAGATTTTAAGCTAAAAAAAAAAAAAAAAAAAAAAAAACTAATATATATAAAAGTTAATAATATATTATATATATAATAGGTCTTTTTAATTATTAATAGTTTTATTAATAAAATGTTAAATTAAAAACTATTATGTTAGTAATTGTTATAACTATTATAAAAGGTAAAAGCTTTATTAATAGCTTATAAAAAATAATAAAAAAGATTATATTATATAAAAGTAAACTTTATATGCTATATTTTCTTTTTTAATTTTTATAAGTTTAAATTTTTTTATAAAAACTTTAATAAGTTATAAAGCTACTACTATATAGCTTTTTTGCTTTTTATATTTTATTTAAAGTTTTTTAAATATTAGCTAAACTTATAAAAACTTTTATAAAGAAAAAAAAAAAATAATAAAATAGGCTAGCATAATTATATAAATATTATTTAGCTAATTTAACGTAGTTTTTTAACTTAAGGTTATTAAAGCTAATATATATATAGTTATTTATTAAAACTTATTAATAAATTTATAGCATGCTATATAATAAGCATAAGTTTTAACTATTATAAAATTAGTTAGTATAATATTATATTATTAAATTTTAAATCTTTTTAGCTATAAAGTTAAAAAATATTTGCTATTTATTTTATAAGATATTTTTAGCTTATAATTTTTTTATTATATTTATAAAGTTATAGTTTTAAAATATTATAATTTTACTTTTAGCAAAGTTAGTAATAATAGCTATAATATAAGTATATTATTTAGCTTTTTTTATAGATTTTTTATTAGCTACTTTATAAATATACTAAATAAACTTATTTAAGTTTTTTTGCTATTTTTTAAGCATTATAAAAAAAGCTAAAAATATTTTAAGTAAATATATTAAATATTGCTTTGCTAGCTTTTTAATTTTATCTTTTATTAATATAACTAAAGAAAATAGCCTTTAAATAAATATATAAAGCATTTAAAAGGTTTAAAGTATAAAACTAAGCTAAATATACTATTAGTTTTATTTTAGTTAACTTAAAATATATTAAAAGTTTGCTTAAAATGCTAATTAAGTTTATAAAAGTTGCTATATTATATATTACTAGTAGTTAAAACTTTTATTATTATATAAGTTAATAAAATAAAAGGTATAAAGTTAAAATATATAGGTTTTTAAAGCTTAAAAAGTAGTTATATTATAAAATATAAGTTAATAAAATAATAGTAACTAGTTTATATAAAAAAAAACTTTTATAACGTTTAAGTTATATAATTTAAGTAATAATATTTAATAAATTATTATTATTACTTTTATTTACTTTAAGCTTAAAGCATTTTAAAATATAAAAAACTTATTTTTTAATAAAGCTTTAGTTAGTTTATTAGCTATTTATTAATTAGTAAATATATATTATAACTTAATATTTTTAATAGCTTATTTTTTGCAAATAAACTTTAGCTAAATAATTATATATTTAATATTAATATATTATAATAAATTTTTAGCTAATGCTATAATATTTTAATTATTTTTATAAATAATTATAGTTTTTACTTTTTTTATAACATTTAACTTTTTTAATAAAAGCTTTAGCTATATAGCTTTTTTAATAGCTTATGTTTAGCTAATATATTTTGCTTTATAAGAAAATAAAAATATAATTGCTTATTGCTTTAAGCTTTAGCTAAGCATTTTGCTACTAACGTTAAAAATATAGCATAAAGTTAACTTTTAAATATTATAGTCTTTAATATAATTAGCATTTATATAGCTTATTAGTTGCTATAGCTTTTTATAATAAACTAGCTTTAAGTTAACTATTTTTTTTAAATATTTAAATATATATTTTATAGCTAACTTGTAAGCTTTATTAAGCCTTGCTATAAAGCATTTATAAAAAAATTAATATAAACTATATTAAATTATATGCTTAATATAGCATATATTAGCAATTTTATAATACTTATATATTAAGCTTTATTTTTTGCTATAGCTATATAATTTATAGTAAATAGTTTAAAAGCTTTAGTTTTTATAAGCATATTTTTAATTTTAGCATTTTAAAAGGTAAAGTTTTATAAAACCTTTTTAAAGTAAGCATTTTACTTAAAATATATTGCTTAATTAAGTTAGTTTTTTTTAATAGTTATACTTAAATAATAAAAGCATAGCTTTAAATTTATTATATTAAACTTTTTATATAAAGCTGTTTTTATTTTATTTACTTTTTTTATTAAAAAAGTAGCAATTAGAAAATTATTTATATATATAGCAATATAAATATATTTTTTAATAAATACTTTAATATTAGCATTTAAAGAAATAAAGCTTAGCGTTTTTAAAAAAGTTAAAAAAGTTTTATATTAAATTTTTAATGTTTACTTTAGCTTATATAAAGCTTTATTTAGCTTATATACTTATTTAATACTATTATTAAACTTTAATAGTTGTTTAATATAAATTTTTTTGTTAATTTTTCTATATAAAAATACTATTTTTATATTTATTTATTTAAGTTTAAGATTTAAAGCTGTAGTAATAATAAATATAGCTTTATAGCTTATAAGCTTAACTACTAAAGCAAAAGTTTTATTATAATCTAAGCCTTTTATTTATTTAAAGCTTTTAATTATTTATTAAGCCTTATATTAAATAATAAAGCTATTTAGTTTTTATTTTAGCTTAAAAACCTATTTCTTTAAAAAGTATTTTTACTTTAAAGATAACTTATATAAAGTTTAAATACTATTATTAACTAATAACTTATACTTACTTTTTATTTTTTTATATTAGCTATATTAGTATATGCTATTTTAAGCTTATTTTAAAGTTTTAAGCTTTATAATCTTTATTATAAAAAAAGCATATATAACTTTTATAAAAGATATTATTATATAAAATAGCTTTATATTTTTATAAGCTATTGCTATTTTATATATTAGATTTAAAGCTAGTAGTTAAAAATATTTTTGTTTTTTTACTTTAAAGCATAAGTTAAAATAAGTTCTTTAAACCTTAAAAGAAGGTATAATTATAATATAGTTTTAAATAGCAGATTTTTTATCTTTTAAATTAAAGCCTTTAAAAGTTTATAATAAAAAACTAGCATTAAAAACAAAGTAATATATAAAGCTATTTAAAGTACTTTTTTTATAGTTATTAAAACATAACAATTAAAAATATGCTAAGCTACTTAATTAAGTTAATAGTATATAAAATAGGTTATTTAAATATATTAAAAAAAGATTTTTATTAAAGGTATTATTATGCTATATATTAGTGCAAAAAGCTTTATTTTTTCTTAAAGTAAGTAATTTAACGTTTAAATTTTCTTTTAACTTAAAAGTTAAAAATCTAACTTATTTTAAAGCGCTATTATAACTATTAACTTTTTTAATATTTATAATTATAAAGAAAAAGTTATTAAAAGTAAAAACTAATGCTATTATACTTTATAATAAAAACTAGTTTTTAATAAAAGCATAGATTTATTATTCTTTAAAAATAATATTATTAATATATATAATTTAATTAAAGTTAAAAAAAACTATATAATTAGTAGTATTTTCTTTTTAATACCTTAGCATTATATATAGCTTTATTTTTTTATTAAAAATTAAAGCCTTGTTTTTAAATAAATAATATTTATTTAATTTAACTATTTAAAGATATATTAAATCTAGTAATATATTATATTATATTTTATAAAGTATATGCTTTTTTAATTTATTTACTAAATAAAAATTCTTTAAATAAAAAGTAATATATATTAGCATTAGCTAGTATTTTATATTAACTTTTTTTATAGCTGCTATAATAATTAGCTAGTAAATAATATCTTTTAAGACTTTAATAGCTTATTTTATTATTTTATTTTAATAGTGTTAATTTATAGCAAAAAAAAATAAAGTAATATTTTTATTATAATATAAAAACTTAAAAATATTACTAATAAACGTTAATTTTTAGTTTAAAGTAATAATATAGTAATATTTTTTTAGCTATTTTTTTTAATTTAAAAAGGTTTAAAATATCTTAAAGAATTTTATAGTTAACTTTATAGTATATACTTAAATTATTTTAAAGTAGTTATTATAAATAACTACTTATTATATAAACTTATTATATTTTAAAACTTTATTTGCTTAAGTTAATATATTAGTAAAGTTTATATATAGTAATTTTAACTTTTAAGTACTTTTTTATAAGGTATTATTATAAAAGGTTTTTTTTATTTATTTTTTAATATAGGTTTTGCAAAAATAATATTTTTAAATAAAAAAAATTTTAGTTAAGTAATCTATTAGATTTTTTAAGCTTTAATCTTTTAAATAACTAAGTTGTTTATATTAAACTTATATTTTAAAGTTAAAAATAAAGTAAGCATAAAGCTAATATTAAAAGCTATAATATTAATATTACTATTAAAAATATTAACTAAATATAAACTGCTAAAAGCTTTAGTTATAAGAAAGCTTTTTTTTTTTTTAGCGCTATAAGCTTTATTTTAGCAAAATAAAAACTTAGCTTTTTTTTAAAAAAGTTATAAAATAAAAATAAAGTTTACTTTAGCTTTAAAGCAGTAAATAATATTATAAAATACTATTTTTTTTTTTTTACTATTTATTACTAATATTAAAAAATAGTTACTTATTTTTTTAAATATAACTACTTTTTTTTTTTTTTTTTTATTTTTAAACTAATATATTTCTTTATATTAAAAAATCTTTTATAGTTATAAAAAAAGTGCTAACTAGCTTTTAAATTTACTATATATATTAATTTTACCTTTATTATTAAGTTTTTCTTTAATAAATTATTAAAGCTAGTAAAGCTAAACTTTATTAATATATTAGCTATTTAAGATTTTTTAAAAATATATTTAAAAAGATTAAAATTAAAAGATAACTTTTTATTAATAATACTAGCTTATTTAATGTTAGCATTAAATATACTTATAAAAAAGCTAGGTTTAAATATAAATAATAGTAAAGCATTGCTAGCTAAGCTAAAATTAATAAAGCTAAAGTTAATTTTGCTTTTAAAAGCGCTAATAATAGTAAATAATATACTAGGTTTATTGCTAGATTTTTTTTTAGCTTATTTTTTTTGCGCTTTAACTTAGCATGCTTTTTTTTTTAGCGTTTTTTTTAACTTATTTTTTAAAAGCTAAATAAAAAAACTTAATAAAACATTTTAAAAGAAAATAGTTACTACTATAATAAGTGCAAAAGTAAATAGTTAATATAAAGCTAATATTACTTTTTTTAAGCTTTTAGCTTTATTATTTTTATTTAGTAATTATTATAGCTTTATTAAAAGTTATTATAGCTTTAACTATTTTTTTAGCCTAGTTTTATTTAGAAATAATATTATATTATTAATAAAAAGCAGTAAAAAATACGTTAAAAAATAAGCTTAACAAAATAAAAAACTTATTAATAAAAATAAGTTTTATAATTATATAAGTAATATTTAGCTTTATAAGCTTATTATAAACTGTTTAAAGCTTTATAGCTAACTTAGTTATATTATTTTTATAGGTCTTTAAGGTAATATTATTTTACTTATATATTAAAAACTAAAATATAGCGCTTTTTTTTAGCTTAAAGTTTTTTATAAGCTTATTTTAAATTAAAGTAATAATATTAAAAAGTATAGCATTTATATACTAAATAATAGTTTAAATATTAAGTTTAAAATAGCTTTAAATAATAGCGCAAGCTTTATTTTGTTTTTTTTTCTATTAATTAACTTTATTAGCGTAAGCATTAGCGTTTTTACTATTTTATATAGCTAAATGTTTAGCTTAAGGCTTTTTAAAAAAAAAACGTTTATATTTTTAAATTAATAAGTAATTAAACATTTTTTTAGTAAACTTAATATAGTTCTTTAAAAAGTTTATTTTTATAATAGATTTTAAGCTTATTATATTTACTTTTAAGCTTATTTTATTTTTTCTATTATATTACTTTTAAGTATATTTTAAAAACTAAAGCTTTAATATTTATATTAAAAGTTAATAGTTTTTACTTAAATAAACGCTATAAAATAAACTAACTAAAGGTTAGTTATGCTAATATTATATTAAAAGGTTATAATACTACTAAAAAGTTTAAATAAAGTATAAAAGACTTAAAAATGCTTTTTTAAAATATAATAACTTTTAAACTAAAAAAATTTAAGTTATTTAAAAGCGTTAAAAAAAGTAATAATAATAATAAATTAAATAATAAGTTATATAATAAAAGCATATATATAAAAAAATAGTTACTATTAACATTTTTATTAAAAAAGTTTATTACTAAAAGATTTAATTTAGTAATAAAATAAAAAAAATTATTTTTATTAAAAAATCTAGTAAAAAAAAAATATAAAAAAAGCTTTGCTTTAAGAAAATATTTTTTAATATTTAAAAGTATTTTAGCAGCTTTAAAAATAACAGCAATAATAACAAATAATAATAAAAAAAACCTAAAACTTAAAAAGTTAAGCAATTTAAATACCTAAAAAATATAATAGCAAAAAAAATAAACTTTTTTAGTTTAAGTTTAATGCTTATATAAAACTTTAAACTTTATATAGCTAAAACTAATAAATAGTAGCTAAAACTAAAAATTTAATAGCTAAACTAATAAAAATTATAAAATAGCATTAAAATTAGCATAAAATTAAAAAAATAGCTTAAAAAAAAACATAATAGCAATATTATAATAATAATATAATAATATTATATTAAAAATAGCGTTTTAAATTAAAAAACAATATAAATAAGCTATTTTAAGCTTATAACCTATTAAAAAAAGTAGAGCATATATAAATAATATAGCAGAATAGTAGTTATATTTAAAATAATTAGAAGTAATAAAAAAGAAGCTAGTCCTTTGGACTAAAAAGGATATAGCAGTATATATATACGCATATGCATACGCATAAGAGTGGAGTTAACCAACCTCCCTTATTTCAACAAAAGGGAACTAGTGCATTCGCTAAAGGCGATCACAGAAGTGTATTCAAGTAGAATAAGTTTGGTGATTGTTCAAACCTTTTAAGTTGTGACAGTTGGCCTGCAGGGTGCAATCCCTTGGGGAGTCGTCTAAACAAGCTTCAGGCTCTGTGTTGCCAATGTGCGAACTTAGATCTCGGCTCAGCCAATGGGTCGTAATCGCGAGAGATATTATGTGCTTATATTGCGACGGCTGGCCGGAGATTGGTAACGTCTTGAATTCATCTAATTTTAAGCTGTAATATTATAAATTCAGTGCCCTTTAAGTAAAGCGGAAAGACCTCCTCGACTGCATCGCCTCGCAGTACGGCGTGAGGTAAGAGCATTTCCCCTCTTTCTACCTTCTACCGCCTGTCTGCTTGCCTGCAGTGTAATGCGGCCACATACTTATTCGAACTACCTTCTAATCACTTGTTTATAATTCCTATGCTAGTGTGCTACTAGTTGCACAGATAAATAAATTGCACTAAGGTTATAGATCTTCAGCTTCCTCGTCTTCAGATACCTCGCAAGGTATCAATATGTGGGATTTGACCAAACAATGACCTCCCAGCTCGTAGCATTCTCGACAAATATCAAAATCACCACCTTTACAGTGGCCGCAACTGTAGTAACGTCCGTTCATGCTAGCTAGGCATACACTGCAGTATCTGCCTTCAACATTGAACGACACAGGGCCCCCCATTTCCATCTCAGCCACTGATGCGTCCAAGCCAAGGCCACTCAGATGTTGACGTAAGCGGTTTACTATTTCAGCGTGGCCTTGTTTGAGAGCCCACCAAATTGGTGTCCGACCACAGCTGTCTTCAGAATTGATATCAGTATCCAGTATAGCAAGGAGTTGGTCCACTATCTGCTCCCAGCCACAACGGGCGGCAATTGATAACGCACTTATGCCAAAATAGTCCGTGATGTTCGGTTGTTGTTTGGCTCGAAGCATATCAAAGACTTCATCGTGGCCTCCCATGATTGCGTAGAATAAGGGAGACCGGCCCGCGTAATCCACGATCGAAGCATGATCAACCTTCTCTAGAAGCAGCTTAACCACGTCGACATGATTATTACACGAAGCCCAATGCAGCGGCGTCCATCCATAGTTGTCTGTTTTCACTTCAACCTTTTTGTCGAGGAGTGCCTTCACTACATCGACAGACCCATAATATCTTGAAGCCAGGTGTAGTAGTGTCGATCCGTCGTCGGTTACTGCCGTTAGATCAGCACCTTTGTCAAGGAGTAGCTTAACCAAATCGACAGACCCATGTTTCGAACAAGCTCCATGCAAAGGCGTCAATCCTTTTCTAGTTGCTATTCTTGGATCGGCATCTTTGTCAAGTAGTAGACTAACTATATCGACACGGTTATCCACCGAAGCTAAAAACAATGGTGTACTTCCATTGTTATTCACTATATTTGGATCGGCACCTTTGTCGAGGAGTAGCTTGACCACTTCGGTACGTCCCCAATGCGAAGCATATTGCAATGGCGTGTATCCATCTTCGCCTGCTGCCATTACGTCGGCACCCCTATCAATAAGGAGCTCAATTACACCAAGTTCGCAGAAACTCGAAGCGGCGCCGAGGGCATTCGAACCGAACTTCCCCGGTGCATTTATCATTGCACCGTTGTCAAGCAGTATCCAGGCGAATTTGTTGTTTCCTAACGTCAAAGCAGTCAGAAGGGGTCGTCCAGCCACGATATTGACGTCTGCACCCGCCTCTATGAGCTTTTCCGCAATCTTCCCTGCATTGAATCGCGCAGCCGCTTGCAATGCGGTTTCATGGTAACCAGCAACGTGGTTAATATCAGAACAAGGGGCCTGTTCGCAGAGCATAGATGTTGTGTGATAGAATCCAAGGAGAGATGTCCAGTAAATAACCTTCGTGCCTTCGTGACAGTCACTTCCATCCTCCCCGCTATACCAATATACCCGGTAGTTCAGGCCACAATCTATCATAGAGCCCACGAAGCGCAGCCACGTATTTCTTACTCTTTCGTCTTGCAGAATCTGTAGATGAAGATTTACATCCATTGGGGGGGCATTTGTCTCTCTTTCTGCAAGTCCTTGGTGGCTTGTCCATTGGTGGGTGGCATAGGGTAATAGCGGGTAGGAAGGTGGGAATTCCTGCAAAAGATTTTTTCGTGTTCTTCCCCTTTCGAGAATACCGCAAAAAGGTGGTCGCTTTGCTTTCTCTATCCATTTTTCTACGTCGACTTGGCTTGTGAAGTAGAGCACATACGCACAGCACCTCTGGGCCAGATCGTAATGACCATTGCTCCCAATAATGAATTTGGAAGCCTGGGAAGCTCGCAAGCGACTAGACATAAGATATTCTTTGACAGAAAAATGGGCAAGGCGGATGCGTTGGATGTAACGCTCGGAGCTGAACTTCATCGGAAGGGGGTTCACGCCCATCCTTCGGTTGGTGTCGGGTACCAGCTCAACGATAACCAAGGGCGAAAGAACGCCAAGAATTCCCGAAAGAATTTCATCACTGCATTCTTCGAGAAAAGGCTTGTTATTTCCATCCAAGCGGATGCTACACGCCTCCCCTAGTTCAGCCACAGACAGCGGACGCTCGGTGAACACGAGCCACTCCAAAGCCACCCGCACTTCATCGTGATACATCTCATCGATCGCGTCCAAAATACGCTGATAAGTTTCATCGAGGCTTCGTGGCATTTCACGTAATGCAGAGGAGATATAACTGGGACGAAGTATCTTCAGGCTGCGAATGGATTGGAGTTGCAATGCAGCCCACCGGAACCTGTGAAGTGCATCAGTGTCATATATCACTAGGCTGAAGAAGGGTATGAATAAGATCACTCACATTCCATCTGATTTCTCGTGGAACATTTGTTCGATTTCCTCCTTTATTTTAATATCGAGCTTCTTGTCAGTCGCTAGTGTATTCCTAACGAAGATGTCTATATCTGCATTTACGCTCTCCTCGTCTACCGCCATTTGGACTACCGACAACGTCTGCATGAATTCCTCGATGTCTGGATCTTTGCGGCTAGTGACCAGAAGCCGTGTATCTGTGCCTTCCTTTGCGATTTTTTCGAGTCCCTGCATGACTTGTTCCCTCTGGTTGCCGCTCTCCGGACATTCGTCTAGCGCGTCTATTATCAGATAAGGTGTCCGGCTTCCTCGGAGCAGATCTATCAGAACTTCCTCAAGAACGCTTGTGTCTGGCTTCCTTTCGGGATTGTTGTTGTAGGCTGCTAATAGTTCCGGATGGATATCACATCCTCGACTGAGCTCAGTAACCAAGGCGAGCAAGAGATTGACGTAGCTCTGCTTCTGCGCATCTGAGAAAGAGAAGTAGAAGTAGGCAAGCACGGCTCCGGGGTTATTGAGAAGCTGACGTTTAACATCCTCAATAATCGTAGAACACAATACAGTTTTACAGCAACCTGCTTTTCCATGGAGCCAAAGACGTGGAGAGAGGCCAGTGACCCAATCCTGATAGCCCTGGCATTTCAGGAACCATTCTCCTGTGCCAGGTTCGTGTTTTCTACGTGCTTCGTTGTGTTCGATAGATGGATCGGGCGCTTCCAGCGCTCTGAGCACCTGTCTTCGTCGTTCAATTTCCTCGGCTTTCAATAATATCTCAACGCCAGCAGCGGAGACTCCTGTCTTTATTTGCGTATCTAGCGCAGTTGTGTGAATTTTGGTAACCAGGTTTTGAATGTCACCAACACTGTCTTTGTCGCGTATAGTCCGTTATTACCAACGCGGTAGTAACGGCGTCGTTTTTTTCCGTGACAGTCTTCAATTCTGGTGATAACTTCGCCCCTTTCTACACCATTCTCCAGTAGCAGCACTTGTATTGCAAGCTTTAAACGTCCCATCAACTCTTGGACGATTTCTTTGAGTTTTTCAAGGGTGCTTGCACGAAAGGGATAGGACGCCCGGAGAACGCTAGCTTGAGCTTTCTGGGCAAAGCCGTTCGGATTTTGCTTGTGCAGCTTTTTCAGCTTTCTCTCAAGGTGTTGAACCTCGTCTGTGCAGGATGTCAGACATTCCACCACTCGATTCAGTATATTGCTTCCTGGGTCTACTGTTTGCATGGATCGCAACCTATTGTCCAGCAACGCCAATGTCTTGTCGAGGTCCGCGATGCAATTATACGCCTGACGCACGTCATCACTGTAACCTTCCCAGGCTCGGTAATAATCCAACAGGCCTTGAGAGACCTGGAGGGCTAGCGAGACTATACCCACAGCGGCTCCGGGATCCATTGCGATAATGACTTAGTCGCTAGAACAAAACGATGATGAGTCAGAGATTGTGGAGCGCATATGCCTGGTAAAGGACAATCGTTATGTTGGTTGATCTGCTGAATCTTCCACGCTGTTTTGTGGCTAGCGTGCAACCCCAACGGAAGCCAACAAAGGTGAGGGGGTTTTCAGCCTGACTGGTTCGGCGGCGATATATGAGGGTGGCGCCGTTTTCTATGTGCGTCTTGATTTTTTCGAATAGCACTTGATTAAGTAGGTTGGAGCCGGGCAAGTCTATAATGGGTCGTCTGAATTGCTCATTCTCCAGTTGATGCCTCACAGAGCCTCTCGTAATATTAGGCGGCTAAGGTGATATTGTATGCAGCGAGGTCAGTGGACTTTAGCCATTTCAAGAAGTTTCTTGCTCACGCCTCGTGAGCCTATCAGATTGATGTGTGGCGTGCATTGTTGTGTCAGGGGGATGGAGGCGTGTCAAGGTCGCATTACTTCCGTGGTGCCCCTCGGCGGCTGAGCTCACTGCTCTTCCGACACTAGGAGCATGCCAATGGGCTCCAACAGTACCGGGGACAAGCGGATTAGTGTTGTGGTGTTTGGCTATTACTACCAACTAAATCGCCCTGAAGTGCTGTAGGTGCCGTGATCAGCGTTCCCCACAAGCAAAACAAGTCAAAAAAAACGCGTATACCTTGTTTTGACTGATTTGAGCCCGTTTTTGGCCTGTTTGACTGACTTGGCTGGCTTCCGTACTTGACTTGACCCAAGTACTTGAGCTAAGTAATTCAAGTATTTTCTGCGCGGCCATGAAGACCTTCAGTTCAGAACTACGCAGGCTTTAAGTATAAATTCCAACGCGCGAGTGATTTGGTCGACGCGTAGGAATTGGGGTGCCAAGGGGTCAAGGGGCCAAAGGGTCAAGGGGTCAAGGGGTCAAAGGGTCAAGGGGTCAAAGGACCAGAGGTAAGGCTAGTACATATAGGTATATTAGGTGTAGAGGCAGGTAGGGGTCCTTAGGTACCTAGGTAGATTAGGTAGGTAGGTGTTATATGAAGGTGGGGTATAGGGTAGGGGGGGGGTACCTAGGGGGGGGTACCTAGGTAATCGATTGGCTCCATGTATGCCCAAAGCACTCGTGGTACAAATTCCCTTCCCCGTCCCTACCTAGGTAGCGTCAACGCATGATATGCCAATTAAGGACAGAGCACCAGGCTTCGCCTACGTCTAGCCGTGCCTTCCACCCTTCTATCGCTCCTGCGATATTCGCTTCACGGCTCTGCTTCCTTGGATTGCACTCTTCTTCACGCGTGTAGCTGTCCGCATACCTAAGCATCTACCCCCTATTATCACATAGTTTGGATGTTGCTCTGGTGATGATATAATTGATACGAGAGGTCTGTTAGGGGGGGGGGTACCGTACTAGCGTAGGTAATGACAAGAAGATTAGGGGGTTGGCGTGGGCCGCCTTTGCTCGCAGGGACAAACCGAAATAAATGGCGGAAAACGCTAGGTAGATGAAACCAATGCAGGCTTGGTTGTCATTGAAGCGCTGGGTAACTGAATGTATACCAGAGAATAATCTAGAGAGAAGCCCTTACTGCTGAATCATTGTGTCTAATGATGTATACCCTTACGCGGGAAAATGTTTGTTGCCTGGGGGCCGAAAGAGCGGAATATGACGGGTGAGGCACTGAAACGACCGCTGACTCCGCTAGCCGGCAGACTGGCATGTACACATAACAGAGATTTCTATCCGAGTTAGGGTAGTGCGCAATTGCTTAGAGATAATTTTAGGGTCTAGAACACGGGACCGGGGATCCGAGCCCGACCGACCTTGTTCGACCAAGTCCAGGAACGGGCTCTAATGCCCTCGTTTTTAACGTAAGGAGTTTACGACTGAAGTGAAACAAAGGGGTGCCTATCCTATTAAGTTCTATCCACTAAAATTATTACCTAACATTTATCTTTTTTAGATTTACAGTTGGTCCTATAGGGTAATGCAATATACTAAGGTGTAGTAATATGCTATGAAGCTGGAAGGTTAAAGGTCTGGCCTTGCGTACCCGAGTCCAGCAGTGAGGCAACCACTAGCCATACGCCAGGGCCCCTTATGGGCGCGGATCAAATTGCCGGGCAATGAACAGCCTTGGTGACCTCAACACGTTTAGCGGTCTTTATAACGGTCTTCGTAGCCTTCACGGGGTCTGGGTCGAGGATCTGAAACGAAGGCTATAGTGATGGGCCGTACGGAGGGGTTGAAGGTCCGCGGCGAAGGGTCCGTAGCAAAAGGTGCGTACGCAGGGATCGAAGGTCTGTATGGGCCACACGACAAAACAATATTACAACGTAGTTTGCATAGCCTATAAGAGAAATATTGGAACGGGGTGGCGATGCAGCATTTGCCTTGGATTGAAACATTGTTTCTTGGTTCTCTTACGTTCACCTTTTGAATTAGGCAGCAAGGCAGAATCTGCATGCTACCCACCTGCGCCAGGTTCTACGGCACTGCTAAGTAGAACGATTTATTGGTTTATATGAGATCATGACGCGGACGAGTGACTCGAGAGCTGTCCGCGCTCCGCTAGTTGCGTCTTAAAAATTGAAAACAAGAGGAGTCTCCCCAATCAAATGCAGCAAACGCCCTATTTTGCGGCTTGGAAGCAGAATTGAAGCCTTCTTAATCAACAGAAAATTTTAATAGATGTAACGTACTGCGGCAATGGAAGCTAGCCTAGATCCTGAGCAATCTTCGCGCGTGAAGCTGCTGTTTTGCTCTGTATGGAGCTCCATTTGGAAACCCCTGGTGCCTTGTCATAAAGCAACCTAACTACTCCTCTTTATACTCTACCATATCCTGTTCCGAATTACCGCCGACCCTCTGAGTCGAATTCATTGATTTTATCCCCTTATATTTTTACTCGCCTTCTGTAACAATGGCCGGCGATTTCGATTTACTATCGACGTTCTTGACAGTTAAGTCAGCCATTGATAGCTACAAAGACAAGGAACCCAGGGATCTCGAACGAGCTATTCAAGCCAGTCTTGAAGACTCGAATCCACATACTTCGAATAGGAAGGATCTAGCTATAGCGGAATCGAGCAAAAGTGCGTCGAAACGACCCCGAGCAGATTCAGGAGGCGACGTATACAATGATTCACATAAGCGTGTTAGAAATGCTCTAAGGAGCATCGTGAATGGTGACGGTGGTAACGACGATGACGACAATTATGATGACTTGAAACGATACGCGGTTGAGTAGGGTGAGACGTCTTATAATAGCCGCATCCGCAATGACTTAAACTTACTTGGATGGTCTAGATGTCATCACCACCACAGCCGCCGATGTCCACCTCCACGAGAATACGCTCGAGGCGCTCGATGTTATGATGCTATCATTGCATGACCCTGCAGCCTTCAAGTTCGGCATCGTGGCTAGTTCACCTCCCCTCGGGGTTTTATTATATGGTCCACCCGGCACGGGAAAGACTCTCCTAGTACGCGCATTCGCGAAGCGAACCAATGCGACGACCCTTACACTATCTTGTGCAGACATCCGATCAAAGTTTGTGGGCGAGGGGGAAAAAAAGATCCCAACGCATATTTTCCTACGCGCGCAAACATCACCCATGCGTAATCTTCATCGACGAAGCGGATGGTATTTTCCGCTCTAGATCAGCACAGAGCATCTGCCCAGGCCATGTTGAGGATATCAACCAATTCTTAGAAGAAATGGATGGTATCAGGTCCAACGGGGCTCAAAATCCAGTAGTGATTGCCGCTACTAACAGACCCTTCGATATCGATGAAGGGATTCTACGCCGCTTGACGAGTCGAATCTTGATTGATATGCCATACACCGCCGCACGGGACAAGATATTCCGCATTCATATAAAAAGGGAAAACTTCGCAGATGATATTGATGTTTCTGAACTTGCTCAAATCACCGAAGGTTATGCCGGTTCTGATATCAAAGCTCTCGTCTACGCAGCGGCCATTTCAGCCGTGCGGGAGAACCTACCGGGCACCACGGCGGGACTGACTCTTTGGGAAGAAACTGTCAAGAGCCCCGCGACTAGTAACAGCTGTCCTCGTGTACTGAAAATGGCCCATTTCCTCAAGGCAAAGCAGGGAATCCGCCCATCTCCCAAATCCGACACAATAGCTAGGATTCAAGATTTTCACAGCAAAATGGGGGGCTCAGCCCATAGAGTCGTGCCAGCTGACGACGCGCCTTGGGCCGAGTAACAAGAGAAAGACTCCGTATCCGTGAAGGGGTGACCTGTTATACAATATTGAGTCTTCTGGCATTTGACGGCCTGCGTAGGAATCACTTACTCTCACCTAATAGGTAGGGGAACTCACGGGGGCAATATCTCCATAGTTTCTTTTTGTTTTACTCTTTAGTCTTCATGTTATCACCAATAAAGTATTAGCTTCTTGCTGCTTGCTTTATCCCTGCTCCCCAGTACAGGTGCCGTGACATATCAAGCCTTTAATGGGACTAATCTGAAGACCTCACTTTAGATTGACACCCATGCAAAGAGGACCCTACCTTTCTTACGGCAACCAGCGTGTCTCCGAGCATACAGCTACAATAATAGGCATTAGGAGCTCGGCCGTTCAAGTTCATTATTAGGAATCAGACCAAAACCACCGAAACGGATTCGGCCTTCCAATTGCTAGGATAGACTCAATTAATGACGGGATTTCTAGCGATTGAAGGCAACGTGATGTAAATTGAAAAGAAGTATGAAGTCCAGGTGTCCCCTCTGGGTGCCACATCCTAGCTAGTATGAAGGCATCGCAACTTATATAAGTACAAAGAAGCTCCGAGCGAACTCCGTAATCTTCTTATGCTGACTTACTTCCTCCTTATGATAACCCCATTAGGTAATATCCTACTCTACTTCACTACCTATTCCATCTAACACACCATGACGATGAGCTATCGAAGCGAAACAAGGAGTCCCCGGTAGAGCCGCAGCAGATGCACAGCAAGAAAAGGCTCAAAAAAAAAAGAGCAGAAAACAAATGGAAAAGGAAATACCTAATGTTAACTTAGAATGTATAATCACCCTTACTTTGAGGCTGGGTACAAGAGGAGAGGTACTGTAGTTTTCTGTAGAGTACCTAAGCTACCCGCGCAGTGCAGAGTCTGCAAGACGTCTACAGCCAACAATACGATGTACAGTACATAATTACTTGAGGCGCATGCCCTGTAGGTGCGCATCACGGGCGGGGGCCTGTGTGATCATGGATGCCATTCATCTTAGCGTAGGTAGGGTATTATTAGGCAGCATGTCGTCTATTTCCAACCCACCTTCTTGCCCCTTAGCCCTCACCGGCTATTTTCTACACATTCTTATCATAGGACCGTTAATACCCAAATAGCTCTGCATTGTCTTCAGCGTGACATGGCGTCTTGAAAGATATTTTGGTAGACTTTGTGGCCCCCACGATACTAGACTTCCCCTCTCGTACATTCAACCACATTATATGCCATCCCCGTCATTAGTCAGTACATCTCTTTGTATTCGCCATATCAAATCCTAGACGTGTCATCTCAATGCAAAGCACCGACTCAACAGATAGCGCAATGACAATCCGGCCTACAGGCCATCCCGACGGTGAGAGATGCCCGGGTAACCTCTGCGCTTATGTCTCATCGCCGGTTTTCCAACACGCCGTCGAAAAAGAAGACATAGACAGTCTACTCCACAATTTCTGCAACAACTGCGCTTCCCAAGCTGAACAGGAACCTCTCTGCGATTTCTGTAGGCATCTTCGACTTCGTCATCTTGCCATATGTCTTCGCAACAAGCTTACCGGCCTTCACATTGAACTTGATCTTGATAGTGACACCCGCGGGAGTGGAATATCAAGGATCCTGTCAAACAAAGGATGCGTATTATGCAGTCTTCTAGCCAATACCATACACACCTACTTTGTCATGACTAAAAAGCATGAAGAGGATGAAAAGAGTATGCAAGCAAACACAAGTCTATCTATGTCATTGAAACAGGAGTACGGCACTAGAAGCCTTATTCTGCGCCTACGCGGGCTCAACGGAACTGATGAAATTGAGATCCCCTACCGCGAACCTTCGGAAGCCTCGATACCGATCGTCGGAGGTCGGGTCGATTGGCCTACCGTCCAACAATGGATTAGCCGGTGCACTGATCACCACGACTGCAAGAGATCAGAGCTCTTGACAATGCCGGAAGGTTTCCACCTCATTGATGTGAATAATTTGGAACTGGTCTCCGACTTCCTATCCGGCGTAAAGCTCGGCCATGATATCAAATTCGTTACCCTCAGCTATGTGTGGGGAAAGCAACCTATATCGGGAAACGACGCACTTCTGGCGTCCAACAAGGACGAACTTACAACCCCCGGCGGGCTAGGGAAGATTAGCTTGGCAAAAGCTATTGAAGATGCGATCACCATATGTCAGCGATTGCATCATCGCTTCCTTTGGGTAGATCGGTTCTGTATCCAACAGGATGATAAGGGGCCAAAAAAGCAGACGCAAATCAACGCTATGGGAGATATCTACTCATCGGCCGAGTTCACTATCATTCATGCAAGCGGGGCCAGCATTGAAGATCCTATTGCAGGTGTCACTGTGACGCGCGAGGTCCTTCGGTCCAATACTGTTGCGTGTGGGCTCAAATTAATATCAGGATACCCCGATATCAAAGTCGCGATGAAGGCGTCCAAATGGAGTGAACG
Source organism: Xylaria grammica (assembly GCA_004353285.2). Lineage (NCBI taxonomy): Eukaryota > Fungi > Ascomycota > Sordariomycetes > Xylariales > Xylariaceae > Xylaria > Xylaria grammica. The sequence continues at coordinate 171,503 of NGZP02000018.1, forward strand.
AGGGTGGACATACCAGGAAGCCGTTCTGTCTCGAAAAAAGCTATTCTTTACGCCTTTCGAACTTTGGTTCGAATGTAGCTATAGTTACGCTCCGTATCAGCGAGAAGAACAGTGCTCAAAACGGAGACAAGGCTCGTCCGTGAGTAACTGGGATAAATCTAGAATGACACAGTTTGGAATAAATAACTTTGCTGAAACCACGACTCAATTCGAGGACTTTGTCCGCCACCTCGAGTCGTACACAGCCAGGTCTCTAACCTACCCGTTAGATGTCCTGAATGCTTTTGTGGGCATCCTAACTACACTATATAAAACCAACCTAGGCATATATGGACTCCCGGAAACTGATTTTGATCAAGCCCTACTTTGGTACTGTAAGACCGAGCAGATGCCGAGTATGGATAACAACAGCTTTCCATCATGGTCATGGGCCTCGGTCAGTGGGATCGTCACAGCTCCTACCATACACCGCAACGAAGGGTTCTTAGGACCACTTGTTAAGTGGTCTTACAAGGATCAGAATGGAGAGTTGAAAACAGTCAGATCAAGGAACAGCCGCCATTCTCGGGACGCTCAAGACAAGCCGGACACCAACGCTCAAGCTCATATTCTTGTCGCGTGGTGGAAAGGCTGTATCGAGCCCGCAGTTCCGGAAGAGGTGAAGCAGGAATTGGAGGAATGTTCCCCAGCCTGTGAATCTAGTAATCAGACTCAGCTTCCCTTTATCGAGAGAGTCTGGGGACACATAGACAAAGCCGAAAATTGCGCCACATACATGTGAATCGAAGATTGCACAGCGTTGGCCCGATCTTGAGGAAGTCTGGAAGAGTATAGAAAGTGCCCAGAACTCTGCAATCTGGGATACACAGTACCTCGCGGAACGGTTATCGGTCGAGCTGCCGCCTGGGGTTTTGTTGACTCGTGGACAGACAGCATATTTCAAGATATCTCTGGAAGGAGGAGTACAATTGGACGATTCCTTTTCTTTCCGCGCGGATATATACTTCGTAGATTCAGGGGGCCGAAGAATAGGGATAATCCGGCCAGAGTATACGTACAATGCGCGTATGACGGTTGTGACACTTCAAGAGGTCCTGGGTATCAAGGCGGGAACAGCACAGACGGATTCTCTTGAGTGCATGGGCGTATCGTTGTCTGCTAGCCATAAACTCGCCTCAAGCAAGTCAACTTCCCTCGACTCAGATCGTCATCTAAAGCTGATGCGCGATATGGCTAGAACTCTTGACAGATCGGGCCTGAAGAGGAAGCCTCTACCTGAAGACCTAACAGGTGTTAGGCAGTCAGCGGTAAATGTGCTGATTATTCATCGTGGGGGGGAATCGGAGGGATCTCCGTTTGCGCGTCGAATTGGTGTTGGCTGGGTTTACCTTGCAGACTGGATAAAGGCAGATCGTGTGTTTAAGACGATCGGCCTGAAGTGACAATAAGTACTACTCGTAGACATGTCGGCGGATTTTCATTTCAGTAGTTTTGCCTTGTTTTATTTAATATCTTAATACATTTCATGACCGATACTTTGTTTGTTGCGATTGATCTCCTGGGGCCGGGTTTGATCGATGAACGACCATCATCAGGAATCGATCCACCGGAGACAAACGTCAGTTAACGCTGACATAACAAGCCAAGGTCCCGGCTTTGCCGTGACGTCGGACGCGACCCCAAATACTGAGTCTATCTAGTTTGTCGCGCATGAAAACCGCTGCGTCTTGACCCAATTGCACATAACCGTGCCAACGCAGCTGCAGAACAAGCATGCCTATCTGGTTTATACAGTTAGCCATGAACAGCTAAGAGAACAGTGTAGACACGTGAATGCCTTATCCTGCCTTCCTCTGCCTGTCAGCATTGTCTGTCCCGGCGATGCACTGGGGCGTCTGCGCGTTCCACCGGAGTTCGTTGTAGCAGGCGTTCGCGTCGATGACGACTGCGCAGTCATCGCTGGCTATCGTCTCCTGCGTACACGTCTAAGTCTGACCAAGGGCCCGAGCGGCCAAGTCCAACACGAGTATACCTGGGAGCTTCATAGTAATAAGCGAAGGTGTGGGTGAAAGGCGTCTGGGTTATTGTCCGCCGTCGATGGGCGCGTCTGTCGGCCTGTCTTGTCTGCCGAACTAAACAGTGACAAAGCGCGAGTAGAGCTTAGATCGTCGAGCATTTCGTCAGGATTGTCCTGGACGACATCAAAAACAATTATAATTATCGAAGCCTTGGATTGCGAGATAAACGCGACACGTTACCGTCATCTAGTAACTGTAATCTTCATGATACTACTGTTAAAGTAGACGAAGATATAGATATGGATATGCCCCCGGCTAAGTGCGCCCGAGGGGCCAGTAGGTAATAATCTACCAGCACATAAGTTAAAGAAATGATTACCTGCACACTTGTTAACTACTACTTTATACTACTATATACAAGACTATATAGGCTAACCTAGTGACACTAAACCCCTTCCTAATATGTATGAGTATTTGTTTCCGAGTCTGTGTCTGTCACTGACACAATAACAGTGAGCCCTTGGTAGCCATAACGGACTCTTCTAGAAATCCCCACATGAGACATATTCACAGCCTTTCTGGCCGTGCAAACTGTTTCTTTGAAACACAGCACGAGACGGTTATTGACGAGGGAGCCTCGAGAAGACGCTTCACCGGTCTCTGGAAGGAACATGTTGAAATCTGCATTCTTGCGAAGTGTTGCAGAATCTCAACCTCTGCGTTTATCAACGCACGTGGCCGTAACAAGGTACCATCCAGCTCCTAGCAAGACGTGCGGTCCGATTCACCGTCATTTTGTTTCTAGAGTGCAGCTTCTCAGATTGTAGTAAGAGGTAGGTGTAGCCTGTGACCCATTATCAGGACTCATTGCGATGAAAATAGATGTCCCTCGCGATATCCTGAACTACCAATCTAGGAGAGAATAGGTAAGGCCACAGGTATTTCGTGCATCCATGGTGACCAGAGACGAAGACGTGGCCGCACAAGCGAGGCCTCAGGTTGACTGCATAAGAAGAGCCTGGTTAGTGGATGGCCTCAGGATTATCCTTCACCACGTCAGGATCTCTCTCAAGTCTGACGTTATAGGTTCGTTCAAATCTGTCTTTCTTAACGAAGCTCCAACATTCACATTCGTGTACCCAGCCGCGGTCAATCTGAGCGCTGGCTAATTCGGAGAGCCCGAAGATATCCCCGGATGTGAAGCTAGAGAATGGGACGAAAAGAATTTCTACGGACGAGATAACTTCTCATGCGGGGATGCAAATGGAAAAAAAAAAAAAAACTTACCGAGAATAACAGAACGAATGGGATGTGTCAATTAGAACAGATTATGGCCTATCAGACTAATGTAGCCCGTCAGGGCGGTGTCGGGTTTGGATCACAATCTGCTCTTCGCTGCGCCGACGAAGATCCGACGTGGCCGTGCAGGATTGATCTGAAATCGAGTGGGAAGGGGTAGATAGGCCTCACCAAAAGCCTCACGGAGCTCTCGTATTCGGAAGCAAATTTTCAAAGTTAATAAATCCTCTCACAAGCTAAGGCTTGGCTAGGCGTTCTTATGCGTGGTGTGTTGGGGTTCCTAAAGAGCGGCAGGACTACCTTGCAATTTCTGTGTAGGGGATCCAGGATGTTCTGGAAAGTGAAGCAGTACGAGCACTGCCCCCGGCAGCTCGTGCATAATGTCTGCTGGTGAGCCCCGGATAAGGAGCCCCAACCCTCCCAGCGCTGCCAGAAAAGTATGCGCCACGTACAATACTAAGTAGATCGTAAGCGCTTCTCTCGGCCCGGTCCTTGTAATGAGAATTCATTGTGGGCTTCCACGTTTCCACCTCGAAGTACCGGCAGGTCTACGAAAAGACTAAGCGAAGAACAGCGGCATATGGGGGGGATGAGGCTCAAAAAGGAGCCCGACGGGCTCAGGTCACCTTTAGACGATCCCCCATCAGCCCAATCAAAGATATCTCCGCCCAATAAAGTGCGTAGACGGCGAATAAGCACATTTCGCGATCCGAAAACCCCATTGATGAAAGAAGGCAGTCCACGATATTCATTAATATGATGTGATTACATCGTGGAGGACGTGGCACAATTGATTAATTAGCGGGCGTATATGTGGCACCGTAGCCTGCTTGAACCCCCTGTCAATATATCGCTGAACGGACCGTCGAAGCAAGCTGAAGCCGGTCAGGCCGATCATGAATCAGACCTGAGAGCCAGCCGTCCCTGCAGCCGGCGCCTAATCAGATGTTTGGGAATTATTGTAGGTGTTTGCGATCGCATTCGGTGAGCTAACAGCATGTTAATGGCGCAAGATAAGGGTGCATTCGCGAATACATTCGAGGCTTTCTTTCTGTCCACCCTATCTTGTAAACCCGACCCACTCAGAGGCGCCTCAATCAAGAGATCTACGCTAAAGATCCAACCCTGTCTCGATCCGCGGGGTAAACGATGCCCAAATCCCAACAAGGCAAAAGGCCCCCATGAGGCAACATGATATGCAGGACCCGTGACTTGCGCTATGTAGGCTACTCCGGTAAAGCGGCTAGCAACAGCTCGATCACCTAAGGCGGACCAGGGAAGGATTAGCTTTTACTCCAAATCGGCGGGCAGATGAGGTACTCACGCGCGTAGTATTTTCCCTCTCGCTTCCGCCGGGTGGGGACGTTGCATCACCTGATAGGGGCAGTGCATCCTGTCTGTTGAGGCCGTCCGCAGAGCAATAGACCATGCCCTGTATCGCCTCATCGTTTTCAAGCTCCCCCAGAAAGTGTTTGGCTGACGTAGAGGACCCAAGTCGAGCGACGATGAACACCACAGCTGCAGAGCCGTAGTATTGGATATCAGCGGATTGTTTGCATGAGTGGATAGCATCTCTCAAAGTGTCGGGATTCTCCCCGCTCGGCTGTAAGCGACATGTGAGTAAGTTAACGCAACATACTAGTATTGTTAAGCGGCTTACCTTTCCGTCGATGATAATCAGCACTAGCACAGGCCTTTCGAGCGTGCGGCTCTGCGCCTTTGCGAGATTGGCTCAACAGTCTTGTCCCTCACAACAGTCCCTAATCGCGAACCTTTCTTGAACTTCACTTCCTTGAATTTCCTCTCAGCATCTTCCATGAACAAACCGTCAAAGTCCCCGTTGCCATCCTTGTCGTAGTTGAGAGAGCGAAGGGATATCCCTGTTGGCGTGAGAATATTTGTAATCTTGGCCAAACATTTAAGGGTGCTTTTGAGTAAGGTTTGTCTCAACATCATCCATAGACTATTGTCTAGCATGGTGTTAAACATAGACGTAGTGTATGACTATTATGATGTGGTACATAGCCTTATGGGTACGTACCGCATAAAATCATGAAATCGAACACGCCAAGCTTTACCACTCCCGGAGCAAACTTGGGGTCTAGATCGAAGTTGGTGTTGGTGCCATTCGTTAGCTCGGCAGCTCTCTTCGCGAACTCTTCGTAGCCGAACCCAAATCCACTCAAGTTGTTTGATGTGAAATTTGTAATATAGATACTGTATTCCTGAGGGGTTTCCGGTTGCTAAAATAGCGAATTTCGCCGTGAGCGGGATGTTGATATTGTCAACTTCCGGAGGACACACCTTTTCTTGCTTCGCCTCTGTCACATTGTTGACATGCACCGCGCTATTATTTACAATATCCCCGTAGTGCCCGTTGTTGCTGTTGTTGTTCGTTGTACTCCGGAAGCTTACGTTCCCATAGAACCTGGCACTGGGAAACTGATTACCACTACCGGTATTGTTGCTCTGTCGACCACCATGCTGTGCATTGTATAGGCTAGAATGATCATGACTGCTGAACTCCTTTCCCGGTTCCTTGCCTGGTTTCTCCACTTCTGGGCTGCTGCTTATTGTGTCTTCGGAATCGTCACTGGAATCTTCGGGATTGTAACTGGCAGTGGCATGGCTTCTGATAGCTAAAGCTTTCTGAGGCGGCTCCAATGGGGGCGGCTCTAACTGACCCGGATTTGGCTTAGGTAGGTGATAGCGACAGAAAGAATGTTCAGTCATAGGAGCTGCCCGGCATGGTTCTCCAGATCTCGTCCCCCCATTGCAGGTTTTTCTGGTATTAGGCATTGTGTCCCGAGTAGATAGTAATGAAACACGTAACTCCAAAACGTCCAAAGGACAATGAGGTTTATTGCCACAACATAGAGTATGAGAGTGGTCTATGGGCCACGGGATCAAGTTAAATGGTATAAAGTTATACGGCTGGGTGTCCACAAATTTTCTACAGAGCCGACGATTCTTTCCCTCGTAGCAGCATGTAGGCAATCATGCTGATAATCGTACCATAATGGATCGCCTGTCTAAGAGACTCGCCGCATTTTCGCGCCGTCTCCGTGATATCTTCTGCAGGATAAAAATACAAATCTTTATCCGATCAAGCGTGAATTCACAATCGCCGGACAGGTCTTCGGCGCTACTCTGTCACAAGATAAAATGTCGAGTTAGGCATTTGACTGCCGACAGTTATATGCGCCTTCGGTTGCAACTAGAACATTCGCTGACCGAAAAAAAGCCCAACGTGGCGGACCATAACTCGATTCAGCAATGGGGACCCTGACGAGTGTCTATCTCCCAGCCGAAAGGGAGGAGGGGACGAGTTCGGTCTAGGCTATCATAGTAAAAGAGCGGTTAGCCACCAAACGAATCACGTCGTAGCAGGGTAGAGCGCCGCCCGGTCTGGTACCTGGCCGTCTTTCAGTGTCTGCATGGGTGCTTATGGTCTGGGCCGTAGCAGCATTACGAGAATGCATGGCTTACCTCACAACGTTGTAGCGCAGCAGGCAAGGGGGGTTGGGGGCCCAAGCCTGCCGCATATGCAGATCTACCCCACGGAGAGTGGAGAGAGCCCTGGATCTGGGGATAAATATCTTGGGGTTAGATTCCTCGGATATGAGTAGAGAACGCGCGCCACTTCAGTACTCCCAATGCCTTCTCTTAAGTTTGTTTCCGACGCTTGGTCTCATAGAAGCGCTTACAATATTGTCTTTCCATACAAAATGAGCAGCAAAATCAATCCCAATTCTATCCCTACCATAATCCAGATTCTCAAAGAATCCCAGATAGACTACACTAAGGTGAAAGATGAAAAGGACCTTGGAGACACCTTTCATGAATCAGGTTCAGCACTGAGAACTATCTATAGAGCGCTACGAACTGCCGAAAAAGCGCTACCAAATGCGGATAAACTATCCGAAAAATCCAAAGAATCGCTGAATGCTTGTGGCGACAAGGCGAGACTATCCAAAAGCCTATTCCAGGCCGTCGCGCAAGAGCCGGCAACTTCGAGACTCGAGAGCTATAGGGCCGCGGTTGAACGGATCAACAAAGGGGATGAGGTGGAGACTTTGGTAATCGGGATGATTCAACATGTATGCGATTTGGCCGAAGATGACATACTTAAAATACCAATGCAAGAGGACGTGGGGGCATTGCAGGAGACGAGGAGCAAGTTATTGGGGATGATACCGTCAGTCCCGAAGCCTCAATCAGCCAATATCTTCAGATCCGAGGGCGAATCACACCAATTCAACGCGGTTGGCGGCGGTTCACAGAACAACAATACTGCAGGTGGCAACCAGTTTAATCGCTCTTCTTTCCACAGCCCTGTGCATTTTGGCCAGGGTTCGTCAGATCAGTCATGACAGCTGTTTCATGAGGAGACAATTTGTCGTACAACAGAAGGTCAGTAGGAGCGAAATACTGGGGGTTCGGATGTACACAACTGACTAGGTGTGTTTATGTGTTATAGTCCTTAGTATAGAGGTGTAACGAACAATTTTTGTTGCGTAGAGAGCCTAACTATCTAGACCGATTGTTAATTACTGGTATACAGAAGGCCTCTTTGTTCTGGAGGTCTAACGTCATGTCTATGTACTGGAAGTAGTTTTGGTTACAATGTAATATCTCCAGGGTGATCAGTTTCTTGATGGGTTTAGCCTCGTAGTATCAACATTGTCACGTGATCGTCTCTCAAAGAAAAGCTGTTTTATATTTGGTGCCATAGAGGAACACTTATATTAAAATAAAATAGTGCATATACACACTAGTGCCCATTAGTCAAATTAACATTTGAACCCTTTACCCAGCTGCCCCAAGACAAAATGAACGTGACGGAACGAATGTAGTATCTATTCCGAACCTTGCGTAGCCGACTTGTTTATCGGAGCCGAAGAGGATATTGCCGCTGCCCGTATTATTTATTTGAGTACCAGTGGAGGTATTGAATTGCCGCGAGCAGTCGTGGCTGCTGAATTGTGCGCTAATGAACTTGTTAACGTATGTAACTTTTATCCTCCATCATGTCAATTGGCCAAAGCGGATATTACTAAACACTGCAGACTACTAGTTCCACGTGACTGGAAGATTATAACTGACACCCAGGCCCACGATAGGCAAGAAGCCCGGCGTTTGCTCTGTCAAGGATATGGGCAGGCAGTACGTGCCTTATGGGTGGATTGATCTCCTTTCGCAGTCGAGCAAACGCATGTTCCCAACCCTCTCCATATATGAGTGGCATATGTACGTCGAAAATGCCTAGCAGGGAGTATGCTTTATCCTCCTCGTGCTTTGCTTGACGTCCCCTCGCCCACAACAGTCGTTCACGAACACTGAAACGCGACAGGGGCATTCCTCGAAGAGCTCGAACGGTAATTTTGGTTCTGCCGTGAATTTCTTTTTCTAGTTTCTTTTTATTTCCAAGCGGTTCCCACTCCCGGGCAAAGAATTCGACGGGGGTTGGCGCAAGGAGCTCCTAGAGCGTCCAACTCCGCTCGAACCATTTACTGCTCTTTATGTTTTGTTTCCTTGCCTGGAACGAGGAAGGGTCATTTATGACGGGCTTGGGAATCGAAACATCAGATAAATATGCATAGCATTTGGTTGCTCGCTGGTACCAGCGAAACATGGAATTGGTGGCTTCGGAAAGCTCCGTGCTGCTAGACTTATCAATGCAACAACTGTCTACCCAGAAGAATTTCAGGCCATCCTGTCGAACCTGCTCTGTGCAGAATCGGATCTTTTTGTAGCCGGGTTTATTCTTTCCTCTACCATCTACTATATCTCGAAAGCTGACCTCTTCGTCATCTGCTCCCCAGGTATGCGACAGAATAGCGTAAGGTGGGATTTTCTCGTCGGAAAATTCGGCGAGCCTGAAGTTGCTGTCGGCTTTGGCCCACAATAGACGCATGGTAGGTTTCGGAGGTCTAGTTAAAGATATCAAGAAGAACAAGTGTCGGCGCACAGATATTTGACTGCGATGCCTGGAAATGGTGGCCAGGATTGAATTTGGCAAATGGTGGGAGCTACCGTAGAGGATGAAATAATTATCCTTGGCGACAGTGCCACATCTACATAGAGTATACGTGCGTATAGTTTTACGCCACGCGATCAACCGATGTCTCAAAGTGGGCAGAGAAAGGATTCGCCTTCGCAAACTCGGAGTTAGGAAAACCGAATTCAGCGCCACCTTGACTCAAATATAGCCTCGGCTTTGCACGAATGAGCCCGACTGACTATCTGAATAAGCAAGCGGATATTAATTACTATGTCCTTTTACTGTCATCATTGTTGTCAGCTTACCAGAGCCGGGTGCCGTTCGTTTCTACTCACGGGGCGGCTTCATGCACACATTATTCCAAACATTTTGAGACCCATAATCGGCTATGAAACAGGAAATGCGGAAGAGAAGAGGATAGATAAAAAGATAGGCAAGCTTCAAGTGGAAAAAACGAATCTGTCATTGGAAGCAAGCTAGAATCAACCCCTGCAATAGCAAATGCAGATACACCGCTTGGTAAAGGGGTCGGTTTGTCGGCAATACCGTACCCGGCAAGCGGCATAGGATCACCCACCACACAACCTTACCCTTCTACAACCTCTCAACACATTTCTCGAAGCGTACCTAGGTATTCGAATAGTATCCCTATTAAATTAGCTAGATAGCAGTAAACGGTTGCTTTTCATGTTGTATTCTCTAATTAGTTTGGGCAGTATTAGGGCCTTTTACGTACAGCCTACCGACGGTAAAACGGTGGAGATCGCCCCCACTGGCGCAGCCAAATGCTACAATGTCGTGGCCACGATTGCATTCTATTCGTTTTGCCACTATTATTTGTTCCCACGTGAAATAAATCAAGGATAGAATTTCTTGCCGCTAATAGAAATTGTTGCTTAACAGCGATTCTTTTTTCTCAACAGTAAACCTTACCTAAGCGGTCACTAGGTCTATTAGACCCTACCTAGGTAGTTACCTAAGAGATTGGTACAGTGAGGGGACAAAAATAACATGGAACCTTTTATTTATACTAAAAATCACACCTACTTTAAAGTTTAATGCCTTATGTACTAGCTTTTTAAATAATGTTTTATATAACTATAAATTAAATAAGTATAAAAAATAATATAAAGCTATTAAAATAAAAGTTGTTTGTCTTGCTTGTTATTTTATCTAAGCACTATATGTACCTCATACGAAGTACATTGTAGATGTGATACAGGCATCTAGGGGACCAGCCCAAGTGTGGATCCCGTGGAAGCAATTGCCTGCCGTCTTTACCAAGATGTGGACTAAGCTCTTATCTCTGAGAACGATTTACAGCAGCAGAGCACTTGATAGAAGACCTATGTTTTAAGGGAGCAAAGACTACTAATTATATAAACATAAATATCAAGTAATTGTAGGGGCCATGAGGTCTAAGTGCTCAAATCCAGTGTAATTCCTAGTTACTGGGGGTCCCCAACGTATCGGTTGATATTCACAAAAAAACACGGTTCACTTATCCACTGCACTGCCTACGCTAAATACGTCTACAACTCAATTTTCCATCGACGTAACATCCCTCACCTTTTGGCAGCGTCAGGCTCAAAAATTATGGATAGTGATAACGGCGCCTTGGTATGGATTGACTGCGAGGTGGGTTATTCATGCATCAACGCAGATGACAATGAAAGGACACTCACTGATGTTTAATTCAGATGACGGGTCTAGACCCCGATCGCGAAGAAATCATCGAGATATTCTGCATCATCACAACAGGGACATTGGAAGTTATCGACGAGAAAGGTTGGGGGGCCGTGGTTCACCAGACCAAGGAGAGGATGGACATGATGGACGAGTGGTGCACACGAACACACGCGCAGTCCGGGCTGACCGCCTCAGTCATCGCCTCAAAGGTAACGCCGCAGCAGGCAGCGGAGGAGCTGCTAGCCTATATCAAGAGCTTTATGCCAGAGACGAAGACGGCCCTGTTGGCAGGCAACAGCGTACATGCCGACCGCGCATTTCTACGCAGGGAGCCATACAACAAGGTAATTGAACACCTACACCATCGGATCTTGGATGTCAGCACTATTAAAGAGGCAGCGCGTCGATGGTGCCCTCCGGAAGTCCTGCGGAATGCGCCTCGGAAACAGGGCCTCCACCAGGCGAAAGAGGACATTCTCGAGAGTATCGCCGAGGCCCGTTACTACAAACAGGCCATCTTTGGCGATAAAGGCAGCCAGCCCTAAGCCACTGCGCCCGAGTGGTAAATTCGTTGCGACGAGAAGACCCGATGTCGTACCGGAAAACGCTCAGAAGGTGCAGGGGAATCGTTAGTGCGTCTAACGGCTGTGCAGCGCCCTGCGGCACCAATGACGACCCGCAACGCCTCAAAATACCGTCCAATATTTTGTTCGGAATATCATTCTACGGCGGGATGATTTTTGTCTCCCACGCCATTCCCGATGGGAGGAAAATTGACTGCTACGATACGATGCGTGAACGGCGGCTGACCTAGATGATTATTGAGCCCTGTTGAAGAGAGCGCGTGGCAATTCAGTTGGCTCAGGACGTTCTAGATCAGGGGAATCACTCTACTAAGTAGGTACCTCAGGTTAGGCACTATTAGGGCGGACTCTAGGGTGTTTACTGTCCAGGGGAAGCGAGGGGGAAATCAATATATGGGTTGTGGCTTGCATCCACCTCCAGCTACACTGTTAGTATACTGTATCGGACAGCATACTTTTGCCCACGATTTTCAGTGTGGATATCTATCACTTACTGTATCCCCCCCACATACGATATGAGGTCACCCTACTTAGCACTTAGCACCTATAGTATACGCTAGATTAGGTGGTATGGGCCTGGCAAGCTTGATATTGCAACTAACCCCGCCATCATCCATCATCTCCCCTGTCCTTACGTAGTTTGATGCATTTCACAAGCTCCTATCACTTCCCCCCCCCTTTGATCGGACGGTCCTTTTCCCTCTTTATCACGCAATATCTCTCCTCTTCTTTATTCCTAGTTCTCTAATCGTCGTACCTGCCTCAATCGATTTCATTATGAGCGTCAAGACGGTTGAATTCGCCTCCTTCACCGATCAGAAGCCTGGAACGTACGTGATTGCTTGTTTACCTGACTACCCCACCATCATGGAAATACCACCGCTATCGTCGCCACCTAATCCCTCAGGAATCACCACCCCGAGCATCCAGTACGGCACAAAGCACTGACGGAACTATAGTTCTGGTCTTCGCAAGAAGGTCAAAGTCTTCCAGAAGCCCCATTATAGTGAATCCTTCGTCACCAGCATCCTGCTGTCTATTCCCGAGGGTGTTGAAGGTTCGTATAAGTAATTCAGATAACTAAACCCCTCTACTTCACAACCGCTTACTCGATTGAAACACAGGGTCGTTCCTGGTCATTGGAGGCGACGGCCGATTCTGGAACCCAGAGGTCATTCAGCTCATTGCCAAGATTGGTGCTGCTTATGGTGTTAAGAAGCTGTTGATCGGGCAAAATGGCATCCTATCCACCCCAGCCGCCAGCCATGTCATTCGAAAGCGCAAAGCCACGGGCGGCATTCTCCTAACAGCCAGCCACAACCCCGGCGGTAAGCTCAGAGACCTCAAGCACGAGAACCACGCTCATTGACTACGCTGCAGGCCCGAACGAGGACTTCGGTATCAAGTATAATCTGTCGAACGGTGGTCCCGCCCCCGAAAGCGTGACAAATAAGATCTACGACGCCTCTAAGACCCTGACGTCCTACAAGATTGCCGACCTCCCCGATATCGATATCTCCACCATCGGATCCAAGACCTACAGAAACCTTGAGGTCGAAATCATCGACAGCACCGCCGACTATATGCAAATGCTGAAGGACATCTTCGATTTCCCCTTGATTAAGAAGTTCTTCAGCAACAACCCTGACTTCAAGGTCCTGTTCGACGGTCTACACGGCGTCACAGGTCCTTACGGAAAGGCCATCTTTGAGGAGGAGCTGGGGCTCAAAGACTCTACTCAAAACTGTGTCCCCGCACCCGACTTCAACGGTGGGCACCCGGACCCGAACCTGACTTACGCCCACTCCCTTGTCTCGGTTGTGGACAAGAACTCGATTCCTTTTGGCGCCGCTTCCGATGGCGATGGCGACCGAAACATGATCTATGGAGCTGGCGCCTTTGTGTCTCCGGGAGACAGTCTGGCCATCATTGCCCACCATGCCAAACTCATTCCCTACTTCAAGAACCAGGGCGTCTACGGTCTGGCCCGAAGTATGCCGACGTCGGGTGCCGTCGATCTAGTTGCTAAGGCTCAGGGCCTAGACTGCTACGAGGTCCCTACAGGATGGAAATTTTTCTGTGCTCTGTTCGATGCCGACAAGCTGAGTATCTGCGGCGAGGAGAGTTTCGGTACCGGCAGTAACCACGTACGTGAGAAGGACGGCCTCTGGGCTGTCGTCGCCTGGCTCAACATCATTGCTGGCCTTGGCGAGGCGAATCCCGGAGTCACCCCAAGCATCAAAGAAATCCAGAAGGAATTTTGGAACACGTACGGCCGGGTGTTCTTCACTCGCTACGACTACGAGAATGTCGATTCAGATGGAGCCAACAAGGTTGTCGGTACGCTGAAAGACCTCGTCTCGAAGCCCGACTTTGTCGGCAGCAAGATTGGAGGTAAGATTATCAATTTCACTAGTGAAAAAAAAAAAAAAGAATCGTTTCTTAGTGACTGTGTGCTAATCCGATCGCTTAGAACGTACCGTCACCGAAGCCGGCAACTTCTCATACACCGACCTTGATGGGTCGGTCGCCTCGAACCAAGGTCTCTACGCCCGCTTCTCCAGCGGTAGTCGCATTGTCGTCCGATTGTCCGGCACAGGTTCATCCGGGGCTACCATTCGATTGTACATTGAACAATACAGCAAAGACCCTTCGACCTATGGACAGGATGCGCAGGACTTCTTGAAGGACGAGATCAAGTTCGCAACTGACTTGTTGAAGTTTAAGGAGTACGTCGGGCGTGACGAGCCCGACGTCAAGACATAGAGTGCAAGAAATGCAGATTTCTTTTTGTTTAAACTTTAGGCGCACTTAGTCTTCAGGCAAAATGACGATGAGCGTTTCTTTCATAATGAAAAAGCTGGGGTTGTTATAATGAGATTATTAATAGACAAGTCCTACTCAATCTTCTTAATGCTACCTGCGATTACATTTCTGTGTTGTCAACAGAGGAAACGGAGGGGCAAACCAATCAAAATCTCCGGGCGGCGGGGGGTTGCTATACGACCCCGATTTAGAGATGCAAGGACGCAAGATGCAAGGTGAGCCGCGGGGGCCCGAGGAAAGTTAAAGTTAACGATCGTGGTGTGCGTTGAAGGGTAATGAATGGCCTGACGGATTGTCAGACCCGGAAGGCTCGCATCGTACGATTAAACTCCGTCATACGATCATCTTGCTTTACACACACTACAAGTCGTAGGTATAAGTCCTAGTTCTTCCGAAGCGTCCGCCGTCCAATAAAAACGGAAGATGAGGGAAGAGAATTGACCTCACTGAAAGAACCCCCCCAAAGTCAATGCGATACTGTAGTCGCTCTTCGCTAGGCTATTTCTCAATCGGGGTCGTAGCAGCGATCTCATGCATGCTCTACGTCCGCAGCACCCTCACTAACCCTGGCATCGAGACTGTTATAGAATCACTCAACAAGGACGAAATGACAAAGTCCGTCATCACCGTGGGCTCGGGCCTCGCGGGCCTGTCCGCGGCGTACGAGGCGCTGAAGGCGGGGGCCAAGGTGCACATGCTCGACCGCGCGCCGAAGCCCGGCGGAAACAGCATCAAGGCCTCGTCGGGGATCAACGGCGCCGGCACGCGGTTTCAGAAAGAAAAGAACATCACGACCGACGACAGCACCTGGTTCTTCGAGGACTCGGCGCGGTCGGCGGGTGCCAGACTCCTCTCGCGGACCGGCGGGTTGGGGGAGGCCGAGCGCAAGACGCTCATCGAGATGCTGGCCTTCCAGTCCGCCGATGCCGTGAACTGGCTTGCGGACGAGATCGGCGTGGACCTGACCACAGTCGCGCAGCTGGGCGGGCACTCCATCGCGCGCACGCACCGCGGCACCACCGGGCCGCCGCCGGGCGCGGCGATCGTGAGCGCATTGCTGAAGAAACTAGCCGCGGACCCAGGGTTCACGCTGACGTCATCTGCGAACGTCGAGGCGCTGACGGTCTCCGAGGACGGGAAGGTGAACGGCGTGAAATACACGGCCAACGAGGAGACGCACGAGGTGCAAGGGCCTGTGGTGTTCGCGGCAGGCGGGTTCGCCGGCGACGCGCACGGGTTGCTCGCGGAGCACAGGCCCGACCTCGCAGGGATGCCATCGACCAACGAGGCGCGGCCAGCCTCGCACAAGCTCCTCGCGGAGCTCGGCGCCGAGTTCGTCGACATGGACAGCGTGCAGATCCATCCGACGGGGTTCGTGGACCCGAAAGACCCGACGGCGACGTACAAGTTCCTCGCGGCCGAGGCGCTGCGCGGCGAAGGCGGGATCCTGCTCTCGGCCGAGGGCCGCAGGTTCGTCAACGAGATGGAGCGCCGGGACGTAGCCAGCGACGCGATCATGGCGCTGCCGCGCAGCGAGGCAGGCGGCGTGCGGCAGTGGGACGTGACGCTGCTCCTCGACCCGGGCGCCAGCGAGGCCGCGGGGTCGCACCTGGGCTTCTACCTGTTCAAGGGCCTCGTGCAGAAGAAGAGGGTCAAGGACCTCCCGCCCGCCGTCATCGAGGCCGTGGACCGCTACGCGGCGGCCGTGGCGGCCGTGGCGGCCGGCGTGGACGACGAGTTCGGCAGGAAGACGTTCGGGCACTGGCGGCTGCCGCCCGGCGAGGCGAATCGCGAGGAGGAAGTCGCCGTCGGCACCGTCACGCCCGTGACGCACTTCACGATGGGCGGGGTCGCGTTCAACGCTCGGGCGCAGGTCCTCGCGCGGAAAGGGGACGCGTTGGCGCCTATTGACGGTCTCTGGGCCGCGGGCGAGATCACCGGCGGTATACATGGGGATAATCGCCTGGGTGGCTCTTCGTTGCTGGAATGTGCCGTGTTTGGCAGGATTGCGGGCGCGGAAGCGGCGAAGAGTCTTGTGGGTGTTTGAGGTTGCGGGGTGATATTCTCTTTTGTCTGGGGTTCGAAGGCGTCTGGGTGTTTTATAATCGTGTGTATGTTTATGATCACTATGAGAAATGCTTTGCTGGGCTTTAACCCGATGTATGAAGCTTACCCAAGACGTCTAAGCTTACAATACCTAGGTACTTTTGTGTCTTGGTTTTATCTACTGTAGCTCTTCGGAAACATCGCCCGAGTATCGCCGCGCCGTTGGCAGCTACTACGAAGAGCATGGTCTATCATTTTCACGAGCATTCTTCTCCACGCTATTTTCACCTACGAAGACGCCGTGGCTCCTCTATACCGTAAACTACCGTGTCTTGAACCTACTTTACTCATGGCGGCTACGGACCTAGTCAGGGCCACGGCCATCTACTCCCCTGATTCATCAGTCGACGCAATGCTAGAAATCCCTATTCGTGGCTTTTTCCCTACCATATCGTATCAGATGACACGGGTGCCGCCGTCCAAGGGTCGAATCATTGAACAGCCCGGATATGTTGGGAGGAGACAGCAGGCCGGTATTGCCGTCACGAAAATCTACCAAGTCTGTTTGAAGCCATATTGATGCCCCAAGAAAACGACACAATAGCGTAAAAACATTAAATGCAGGCAAAATAGAACGGGCTGTGTTTGCTATATGCGAGAAGAATAACTGGTCTTAGTTGCCGCCACAGTGAGGCCTGAAGGGTTCGCGCTTTCTAGTCTCCCTATCCGTCTTCTGCTACTAATTATGTCTATATACAACGTCAAAATTGGCTAAAGGTTTACGGCTATGCCTTCGGGGATCTTCCTATGACCAGGCTATCCCCAGATGAGGCCGGTAAAGGCCTCCCCGCCGCCCCGTGTTAAGAGACCGAGATCATGTCGCGGTGATTTGAATAATACAGGTTTAATATCTTCTGCTAATACTTAGCTATTTTTTATTTATATTTATTATTATCCGAATGATTAGCTAAAACTTTATCCTTAAATGTAATCTGCCTAAGAATATAAAAACTAGGACGCAACTTAAGATAGATATAAAAGTTAAAATAATTAAATTGCATTATTGCTTTAGTCACTGCTGCAGCGTATGTAATCAGATGAACGCGTAACTCGCCTTGCCGACTCCGCAAGTAAGCCAAAAGATGCTCTGCCTTTTCGGAAATGATACCAAGGGCAGTTTCCGTTTGGGGTGACCGTACTATCCATTCTACGGAACGCTGGGCCGTCGTTAGCGTTTGCTAAAACTTGACACCTGTGATATTTTACTTACTAAGAAGTTGTCTCCCTCGTGAGAATCCTTAGCGATCCGTATACTCCTTGTGAATTCCTCCGAAACGGAAAACGCGTGTTCAAAGCCTGGTTGTTTAGTCTTTGCCGTTGTGGAAGCCTCGAGTTTTCCCGTCTGCGCAAATTGTACTCCGTCGGGATGCATTCCAAGAAAGCTCAGCGCCTCTTATTGTGTGCGTCTCTCAACTTGTCGAACTTGCTCGACTCGCGCCTCCACTTACCTCCCTTGTTCATAGAGTAAGGAACTTCATAAAAGTCTTCCTTAATCAATTTCTCTCGCCGTCAATTGGTGAAATGGGTTTCATTTCTTTGGGACACGCTGAGGAGCCGAGTTGGGGTTACAGACACGCCCATAAGCACGCAATTACGCGTATCTATTGCATCTTGTTGGCGCGTAGACGGTACTGGTGGAGACACGCAGCGCTGCGGCGTCGGGGCGGGGTGAGCGCGGAGCGCCGGCTGTCATGTAGGCCTTACTTCAGTTAGGCAATCTATCACCAGTTTCTACTGTAAAATAGAATAATTAACTTGTACGCTATTTGAATTGCTATTGAGAACTCCACGCCAGAGTCTCTTGTATATGATTCCAGCTTGCGAGACTATCTAGATACGGTACAAGATTCTCAACGCTTTGAAGCTACCGCTGACTAATCTCATCTCATCACTGCCCCTTATTTTCATACTGCAGCATTTCAACACTCACCAGTATCTCTCAAGCCTCCAAGAGCCCTATACGAGTTCCTAACTTGTTCGTCACTTTAAAATGACAACAGTATCAACATTAATGCCCCCCAATGCTGAGACTGCCTTAGTCTTAAGGTATCCAGAGACCATTCATGACCCTGATAGAGGGGAGTTGGCTATTCTCTCTCTCCAACGCAACCAAAACACTCACAACACGCCGTCTACCGATGCATCTCCGGATATTTCCAGTCCCGGTCAGCTCGATGATCAAACGCAACGACTGCCCTTCCCCCGGCTCATGGCAGCGTACCTCTGCCTATGTCTCTGCTACTTCATCTCCTATCTAGACATGGCCTCAGTGACCACCGCGCTGCCGACGATATCAGGATATTTCCAAGCCGGCACGAGCATCACCTGGGTCGGCGCCGCGTATCTTCTAGGCCAGACCTCCTTCCAGCCCCTCTACGGCCGGATATCCGACATCTTCGGCCGGCGGCCCGTACTCCTGTCTTCCGTGGTTTGTATCGCCCTCGGCGGCGGCTTATCCGGCTTCGCCAAGACGCCGACGTGGCTCTTCGTCACGCGCGCTATCAGCGGCGTCGGCAGCGGCGGCATCTCTTCTTCGGTCGCCATCATCGTGAGCGACCTCGTCAGCCTGAAGGCGCGGGGGAAGTACCAGGGTATGATCAGTCTCGCGATTGGCGCCGGGGCTACGTCGGGCCCGTTCGTGGCTGCGGGACTCATACGAATCGGCGTAGACGGTTGGCGCTGGACGTTCTTCATTCCTGCGATTGCAGCTAGTGCATGTTTTGTGCTGCTCCTGTTTGTTTTGCCACCGAACGCGGTCTCGGGGGACTGGGGGCAGAAACTTCGCAAAATCGACTGGCTTGGAGTCGTAACCTCCGTGGCAGGCGTTGTACTAACAGTAGTAAGTGTTATCCCAAGAACAACCTCAACTGACTTGCATTATCCTTCGCAACTCATACCAATCTCCTTAGTTGGCTATAAACTCCGGCGGGATCCTTTGGCCCTGGACTAGCCAACAGGTTCTCTCGACTCTAATCATAGGTGGTATTCTGTTCTTCGTCTTCATTGCCATCGAAGCCTATCTGGCTACTATACCGATCATGCCATTACGACTATTCACGACCCGTTCGCGATGTCTGCTGCTTGTGATTGGTTTCCTTAGCGATTCCGCCTGGCAAGTGACGCAGTATTTCGTGCCCCTTTACTTCCAGACCCTAAGAGGCTATACGCCCCTACAGAGTGCAACTCTCATCCTGCCATTTGTTGCTGCGCAAGGGATAGCCGGCGCTACTTCTGGGCCCGTGATGTCGAAACTCGCCAGGTAGTCAACATGTCATTTTGGTATACCCCTTAATCTTGTCATATAAATACTAAACCTACGATTTAGATACAGCCAAGTTCTCCGCATCGGCCTATTGTTTTGGACCCTCGGTGCCGGCTTGAAGTTGTTGTTCAATGAGAAGACACCCACATATACATATGTGATTGTGCTTGCACTTGAAGGTATCGGAGTAGGCTGGGTGCATCAGCCAGGTAAGCTACGCAGTCACGCAACTTTAGAAAATGTAATTGAACGCTCATCTTGCGCGCATAGGCCTTGTGGCTTTACAAGCCAACTCCGGCACCGAGGACCGGGCAGTTGTAACAGGGACTCGAAATGTTCTCCGTTCCCTAGGTGGTGTGGTTGGAGTCGCAATCTCGTCAGCCGCACAATATGCCGCTTTAAGTGCAGCTTTGCATGGAACCGTGCCGGACTGGCTGAGGGAGCGTGTACTTCAGGGTACTTGGAATGCCGGTGATAGAGACACGTTGATGTATGAGTCGGATATCCAACGAGCGCGCTTTGAAGGCTTCCGAGTCATTTTCGCGATCCAGGTGCCGCTGGTTGGGTTATGTCTTCTCGCTAGCTTCTTTGTAGCTGATGTAGTCCTGAAGGGGGATACGGATAAGCAACAGCCAAAGACGAAGAACAAGCATAGTCGGTTGTTTAAGACCTAAACAACGTCGGGCTCAAAACTAACATCAATCTGTACACCGAGGGCTGGAATCAAGGCTTGGAATTTCTTCAATTTAAAATAATCTTTTACGGCTTTCTTCACTTTGACCCAGAGCAGGTACGCTTGGCCGAAGCTGGCTATGCTCCTCCAGGTCTTCGCAACCACTCATATTGATAGCCCAATAATTGTTCATTTTTTGTTTGGATTTAGGGAGGGAAAAGAGGGTTAAGGGGTTGGGCGTTGGTGAAAAAACCTTCCGACTACCTAAAAAAACTATCCCCTTTATGAGAGTTGCTGAAACCGAGGTCTCGAAGATCATCGAAAATCTACCAGATACACTTAACCTACCCCTCAACATGGCGGTCTCTCACAGAGATATTCAATCAGCATTCTATCTGTCTTTCCGATACGGGCAATTACAGCTGCAGGTTGAGCTCAAGCCCTCAATCTACGTGTGCCGGATTTGAAGCAGTCAAGCTGATTAGTGCATTGTAGTTGGTAGGGACAGCTTGAAGATGACGAAGATATAATGTTGGGACGTTATGGTCACCTTGTGGAATATTGACTACCTAGGTACGTTATACCTATACTCTACGTGACATTCCGCCTCCGAACGGCCTTTATCGCGTTCATGTGGTTTCTCTGTAGGCTTCAAACTTTGCCAGAGCTTCTGATTTATGCGTGTCATGATCTAGGCCATGGATATGCTGCCGTCTCGTCGTCAGCGCCTCATTCGGCCTTTCCGGATCAAGTCCGACCGCCGGATGCCTGCCGCAGAAAATGGTACCCGTCTCCCGACTGGAGCCGATGACTTTCCGACATCGGGGTTGCCGCACGTCGCTGAATGCTTGGAAAGCTGCTTCTATTTCGGTCGCCGAGCGGACGTGGACCAGGAGCGCGGCAAGGACCATGGCGTCTTCTATGGCCAGCCCGGCACCGGAGCCCTGCCAGGGTGTAGTCGCATGCGCTGCGTCGCCGACAATGCAGACCCAACCAGAGGCATATGTGGGAGTCGCCTTGTGCTCCCACTCGGGGTAGGCTTTTGGAGAGGGTTGGTCGAGGAGAAACTGCACAATCGGCAGGGATGACTATCAGCACTCTTCTCTGGACACGATCACGTACAAGGTATCGATCTCGCCAATCAGGGGTAGCTCGATGTTGGGACTGAAGAACATACCTCAATCATCCCCTGGGTATGCGCACAGTCTAGGGAACTTTCCAGTGTGGCTTCTAGAAGCTCTCTCGTCAAGGGCCGCGATCTTGCGGAGGATCACTCTCCACAGCAAAGATGACGCATTGCACCGTATTTCCATTCTCAAGGATGTAATGTGCTGTGACTACGCCGTCGTTGACCCATACGTACTGACGGTGTATCTCGAAATACTGTTCCCCAAGGTTGCCTTGGCCCTCTCGAACGGGACCCGTAGTGTCACATGACCTACACTCACGTGACCTGATAAGGTATACTTCCCTTCAGACCTACTAGCTTAGCTTCTCCAAGATAGCTACACACTCATAATAGTCACAGGTCTCTGGGAATACACCTCAATTGCACACTAAATTGCATTGCAGTGCATAGTATTCTGGCCGGAAGTGAGTACTACCACACCAGATTCCTGCAATCCCAAAAGCCTGCCGCTGACGCCTTCCAATCGTTCTGACTGTCTTACACGTCGCGGGGGACGTGACCACGCACAGTACTGAATATGCCGTCAGCGCCCACGACCGCATCGCAGGTCATGCTAGTGTCGTTGGTGAATCTCACATCCACTTTGCCGTCCTTCTCGAATATGCCAGTGAGCCTCTTGTTGGCGTGGAGGCCTACCTCGGGGAGGGGACAGAGCAGCTCTCTGAGGAGCGAGGCGCGGTGAAATACGAGACCTTTTTTGGTGCTTGTGTGGTCCCGGGTGAGTTGATTCATGTATGCGCCTGTGCCCTGGTACGGTGTGCATCAGCATCCGAAGGGATCCCTGTGTGTGTGCCGGAGCCCCTGGCTTGCCGCTTGCCTCCGGAAGGCGAATCGAGCATCGGTGACGACTTACGACCATTACTCGTGTTGAATTCATAGGGACCACTCCCTCATTCTCCAGAAACTCGCTCGCCTGGGGAAGGATGTGATGCAAGACATTCTGTGCATTGACAGCCAGCCCTACCTCCGCACCGCGTCCAGGGAACTGGGGTGTCGACTCGTAGACATGGACTACAATGTGGTCGTGTTGAGCAAGTGCATTGGCTATGGTCACACCCGCGAGTCCACCACCAATGATGGCAAGCTTGATGGATGAGATACAAGGCTCTTCTGGCATTCCGAATAAACCAGTTGGCACGGTTGGAGAAGGTCACATAGAATAGACGACGTGAAACTCCAACACTCGGGTCCGGGGGACTCCCATCCTTAAATAAGCCACTGAATACTGTGAGGGAGGGACATTCGCTTTTAGGCGTAGCCAGGCAATGCGAGGAGGAGTATGGCTAGCCGCACTCATCAGGGGCGGTAATTACAGGGAACTTGGATTGGAAAGGTTGTTTACAAAGTAAGAGGTGGTACTGAGGAAGAAAATATATAGGTAGGTATGCAGCAAAGGAACGCAAATCACCGAATATCTACGACTTTTATGTCGAATTTAGGTCCGTGTAGACACCCATAGTGGTTGTAACTTGTCAGCCATTTGGAAGAACGCGGTCCAGATCAAGCGCCCAGTTACTATGCATAGAGTACGAACTACTACGGAGCTATACAGCTGACAGAGATCATATTCAAGTCCATTGGTGACGCCATTCTCTGGCAGAAACGACATGGAGTACCAGACAGTAGAGGAACAGCTAGACTACAAAGTCCCTTGTCCCACCCGTACCATTTTACCTCACACGTTAGCCGCTTGCTGCTACGAAATCTCTTAGAAGCTGTCTTGATGCAGCTACATTCGTGTCGTAGCTTCTCGTCAGCCGAACATGAGAAGGATGAGCGATATTGGCGCTCCCGGCGGGCATCGGGTCGTGGCTGACCTGCCTCCGTACATGATGAGAGAAGCTTGCGCGAATGGATCCGCTCCTCGCTTTCCCAGATTCCACGTCATACATGCGATTAGGTGTCGTAGGATGCTTATCATGCTGTGTGTATGATGATCCCCAGTGTCTGGTGCGTAGCAGACTCCTGGCGATGGGCGTAGCCTTCTCCCACGCGATGTCCCTGAGGGGGGAAACCAGGCTGGGCAGACATGCGACGATAACGCCGATACCAAGTTCTATCATGCCCCAATATATCACCACTGTTACAATGAATGGTTACTATCAGCAGTAGAAGGAGCGGAGGAATGTGGCAACATACGAATCTCATCATTAGAAGGTGTGAATCCTAAGAAGACTGTGTTTGAGACGATAATCAAGCGAGTCGGCGAAGCAGCGATGGACCTGTAAAACGAACCAAAATGGATCAGCTCTGTATCGTATTGAAAGGGACATGGAGTGCTCGTCTTACACTACTCGAAGGAGGAACACCGCCGATATACCAATCTTCCTCCCCCTAGTGAGGTTCAAGCGCCAGATCCGCACGTACGTCAATCCGATGCTAGTTATTCTAATGCGGAAGGAGAACGAGGACCAACTCACTAATGGAACTGGGATAAGAATGATTATTATATCAACGAAGAAGTCGGTAAAGCACAAGGACACGAGCCTGCGCAGCGTATTGGTGCAGATGGTATACAGATTTTGAAGTTCTTGTCCGTTCAGCGGCAGCGTGTACCTCACCTAGCCTGACAGCTCTAGCTGACGTGTGTGTATCAGATAGGGGCTACCAGTGTAGTCCTTGGGAAGTTTGAGCGGATAAGCTACAGCCGCTTGCGAGACACGGTAGAGAATCGCTATGGCGATTCCTACCGTAAAGAACTGCAATGAACGTGAGTTTAGTAAGCCACCCGCGATACATCGCAGCACCCGAGATGGTTATATACCTACCAGAGCGGGTATCACGAGCCAATCGTCCGCCTTCAGTGGCTGGCTCTGCTTCCTCCGCACCCAGAATCGTAAGCTCACGGCAATAATGTCTGCCGCTGACAGGACTACCGCCGCGGAGATGTTGTGGCCCGGTGTCTCGCAGTACAGCATCTTGGGCCAAATATCCTATGATCATCGGCCTGCTGAGCTGCCTCCACACGGCATCGTGATGGGCAGGATGCCGTCGATTGTAGTTCACGCGATGCAACGTGGTCTGGGGTATGGAACTTACACAACGCACTTCAAGGGCACGAGCACCTCGATTTCTTCCTCTCGACGTCGTCTATTTCTGGTAGCGTCGGGATTGCTACCGAAGCTAATTATTGTGCGTCCAATGGTTTCCTCGATGCCTTTAGCCGCTGGTGTCGAGAGCAAGGAATGCCAGCAGTATCTGTTGGGTTCAGAATGGTTTCGGGGGTAAGGTATCTTCACGAGAATCCGGGGATCGAACGCTTTTTATTGAGAAAAGGAACTTACCCGATCACAGAAGAAGAACTTTCGCAGGTCATGGATTTTGCTCCCACGGCAGGAGCACAGGACAAACCTGGTGAAGCTCATATACTTACTAAAATAAAATCACCGGGGTTTAAAACCTTTATAGCCAGGGTTAAAAATTAATAGTACTAATTTAATATTAATAAGTACTAGTATTAACTTAATTTAATACTAGTAAATATTAAAGCTGTTTAATTTAATTTAACTTTATTTAATATTTATATATTAAAAACATTAAAATTAAAGATTAAAATTTAAAAATAAATTTTATTTATAAGTTTTATTTTAATATAATTAAATAAAAAGTTCATTTATATAATAAATAAAACTAACTAACTAAAAAGTTTATTATTTTTATTATTTAAAAAGCAATTAAAATAATAAAACTATTATAATTAAAAAGTTTTTTAAATTAAATATAATATAATATATATTTATATAATAAAAATTATATAATATATATAAAATTAAAGCTTATAAAAAATAAAAATTTAATATAAAATATAACGAAATAAATTATAATGTTATAATTAAATAGTAAAAAAAAAGTATAGCTAATAAATAAATTAAATAAAGTTATAATAAAAACTTTTTTTATTATTAATATATTTATTATTATTAAATAAGCTTTATATGATTATATATAAGGTAAAGCAAATAAAATATAATTTTATATTATATTATATTAAAATGCTTTAATTAAAAAAGAAATGAAAAAAAGAAAAGCTTTTATATAAAGAAAGTTTTTACTTAATATAAAAACTTTTGCTAGCATATAAAGCTAAAAAAATAAAAAAATAAGCATTATTACATATAAAAATACTATTATATGCTAAGGCTTTTAAATGCTTTTAAGTATAGTTAATATTAATGCTTTTAATATTAGCTATTTTTTTTAATTATACTTTTTTTAGCATATAATAAATTTAAAGAAATAAAAATAATAAATAATCTTATGTAAGCTTAAACTTATTATTTTTACTATTATATAATAATTTTTTTTTTAGTTTAATAAAGTTATAGCTAAGTAATAAACTTTTATATATAAACTAAAAAGTAAGCTATATAGCTAATTACCTTTTAAATAAAATATTATCTTTATTTTAACTTAATAATAACGCTTATAATTTATTTAAATTTTAATTATTTAGCTTTTATATAGTTAAGTAAATAGTTATAATATAGTTATACATATAATAGCTAGTTTAAATAAAAAAGCGTTATTTAATATAGTAATTATAGTTAGTTAAAAAAGTTTAGTTATATAAAAAGCCTTTTATATATAAATAAAGCTAAAATTTTTAGCTAGCTTTTTATTTCTTTTATTTTTTTAACTATTTATATATATATAATATTATTTATAAGTTAATATTATACCTAAGTTAATATTATATTTTTTAATACCTTGCTTATATAAACTTAAATAATTTAACTAAAATATATATAATTAAAATAAATTAATTAAAATTGTTTTTATTAAAGCTTTTTACTTTTATTTAATAAGTTTACGTATTATATTTAGCCTTGCTATAAATGCTATATTATTTTTTTATAGTTTATATCTTTTTTATTAAACAACTACTTTTATTTTTATTATTTAATTTAACTATTATATCCTTTTTTAATTATAGTAAAACTTAAGCTTTGCTTATAATAAAAAGCTTTTTATTTTTTAAATGCTTGTTTTTAGCTTTATAACGTTTATTTAAAATATAGTTAGTTTTTTATAGCTTTTTATTCTTTTAGCGTAAAAAGGCGTTTTTATATATTAACTTATATATAGCTTTTATAATTAAGTTAATAAAGTTAAAAATCTTTATTAAAAAGTTTAAAAAATGATTTTAAAGTTTAATTTTAATAAGAATTAATTATTGTTTAGCTTTAGTAATATTAGTAAGCATTTTTAAAGTTTAAATTAAAAGAGGTAATTTTAGGTTAATAAAAGGTATTTACTTAGATTTTATAATATTTAAAGCTAAAATAACTTAATTATTATTTAAAAAAACAAGTTTAAATGCTTTAAAACTTAATTAAATGTTTTATTTTATAAAAGTAGCTATAAATGCTTTAAAAAACCTAGCAAAAAAATCCTTTTTTATAATATAAGTTTAATACTGCTATATTAAATCCTTAATATATATAAAATAAACGCATTTTAATATACTAAAAATTATTAAATTAAAAGGCTAAAGCTTATAAAACAAATAAAAAAGCATATAAAAGGTAATAATATTATAGTTTTTATAATAGTTTTTAAATTTTATTAAATAGTAGCTTTTATAACTATTAAAAAATAAAAAACGTTTTAAACTTTTTATATAACTTTTTATATAGTAATTAAAATATTTTGCTTATTTAACATTTATTTTATTAGTTATTTAGCTATTAAAAAATAAGTTAACTTTTTAATTGCTTAATAAAATAATATTATAATATTAAAATGCAAAAAAAACTTTGCTTATAAAAATAATATATAATAGCATTATTTAATTTTAAAAGTTAATAGCTTAAATTACTATAACTTATTTTTAGCTTTTTTGCTAAGCTTATTAAAATCTACTATATTTTTTAAAGCTTATAACAACTATTTTTATTATAATTATACTTATTAAAAACTTTATTTTATTAAAGTTATATATATTTTTATTTATAATATTATATTTTATAATTATATTAGCTATTAGCTTAAACTACTTATAATAACTTATAAGATTTTTATTAAAGGCTTATAAATAATTAATTTAATAATTTAAATATATATAAAAGATTAATTATTAGTATATAAAGTTTAATGCTTAGTTTTTGCTAACAGGTAATATATTATATACGCGTTAAAAAATATTAGCTATTTTTTTAACATATTAAAGCTAAAGTAAAAATGCTTAAAAATCTAGTTTAATTATACATTTAATAATAATATTCTCTTTTATTATTATAAGATTTTAATGTTTTTAGTTTATAATATATTATAGTTATATATTATTAAATTTTTGCTATAAAGTATATATATAAACAAGATATATTTAAGCAAGCTTGCAAAAAAAAAGCTAAAGGTTGCATTTTTTAGCTTAAATTAATAGCTATAAATTAACTTTACTAGATTTACGCGCTATATTATAGTTAATTAAAAATATATAAGTAAATAAAAAAGATAAAAAAATATTAAAAAGTGCAACATTAACTTAAATATAATATTAACTTATAAATAACATTATATATATATATTATTATATATATGTTTTTATTATTATTTTAAGTATATATTAACTTAAAAAACTAGTTATTATATAATAGTAATAATAATAATAATAGCAATAGTATTATTACTGCTATTATTACTATTATTATTATTATTATTATTATATCTAGTATTTTTTTTTGCTGCTTTATAAGTTATATTAATAATAGTTTAAGTAAAATTATTAGTAGTAGCAATAGCTACTACTTGCTTTTACTTTATATTACCTGCTTTTAAAAGTATATTATAGTTTTAAAACTTTATATATACTAAAAATAAAAGTTATATAAAAGTTTATAGCTCTTTAATAAAAAGTAAAGCTTATAAAGCCTTTATATAAACACTATATATAAATATATATATATTTTTTTTTTTTTTTATGTAAATAGTTTTTAATATATTTTTTAGCTAATATATTTTATTATATAATAAAATAAAAAAAAAGGTTATTACTACTACGTTTTTATTTAATGTTATATTTAAAGTATTAGCTTTTAATGTTTTTACTATTATAATTATTAAAGGCTAGTTTATAGCTTTATTAATGCTATAAATAAAAATTTTAAGCTAAAAAAAAAAGAAAAAAAAAAAAGAAACTAGCATATATAAAAGCTAATAATATATTATATATATAATAAGTCCTTTTAGTTATTAATAGTTTTATTAATAGTTTTATTAATAAAAAGTTAAATTAAAAACTATTATATTAATAATTATTATAATTATTATATTTTTTTTTATTAAAACTAAAATATAGTTATAAACTTTATTAAAGTTACTTATATTATTTAATTTTTATAGTAAAGCTTACTTTTTTAGCTAAATTATTATTTAAATAGTTTTTTGCTTATATATTTTTAGCTGCTATTTTTATTTAATATTAAAGTTTTACTAAAAAACTTAGTACTTTTTAATATTACTTATAAAATTTTTTTAGCTATATTAATAAATTCTTAAAGTTTTTAGCAAAATACTATATATTATTAAGGTTATATTTTTGCTATACTATTTATTATTATAGCATCTTATATTTTTTATATAGTTTAAATTATAGTATTTTTTTTATTTTAAATTTTATTTTACTATTAATTTTTTTTGCTTTAGGTAGCAGTTATACTTATTATAATAGTAGGTTATTTATAGCTTTTTATAGTTTATTAACATAAAATAAGTTAGTTATTTTATAAAAGTTTAAAAAATTTAAAATATAGCTATATTTTTATATTTATAGTATTTTAAATAGCTTTGCTTATTATAAGTTTAGCCTAGTTATTAGCGCTTAAGTTATAAAGCTTTTTTTTTTTAAGAATATATAATTGCTAACTATAAAGTTTACTAGTTTTTGCTTATAGTTAGCCTGCGTTTATTATTGCTTTTATATTTTAAGTACTATTTTATAAGTATATTATTAAACTTTTTATATTTGTTATATTAGCTTAAGCGCTTATTTTTTTAGTTTATTATTTATTTTTATATTAAATAATAGTAGTAATAATAAGTTATAAATATTAGTTTTTATAGCTATTTTTAGTAAAGCTATATTTATTAATAAATACTATAAAAAGTTATATATAAAATTTAAAATAAGCAAGTAAATACTTTAGTTATTTTAATATTTATTAATATAAAATCTTAACTATTAATTTAGCTTTTAGTTTATAAGCTTTATAGCATTTTAAGTTTATAAATAAAATATACTACTATAATAATACTTTATACTAGTTAATTTATTAATTTTAGTTATAAAGCTTAAAATAAATAGTTTTATATTATTAAATATTTAAACTTTTAATATATTACATAATTAATAAATATATTAATAATATCTTAAGGTTATATTTTTTATAATATTAGTTTTATAAGCTAAAATACTAACTAAAAAATAGCTAAATTTATTAATAAATACTTAAATATAGTTATATTTATATTAATTTTTAAGTATAAATTTTTTATTAATTATTATATGTTTTTAAACTAAAGTTAATATTAATAGTAAGTATAGTAAGCTTAAAGTTTTATTTTATAATGCTTTATTTTTTTTGTAATTATAGTAATTTTATATATATCTTTTAATGTTTTTTTAAAGTAAAGCTAATAATAGTTTTATTTTAATATTTTTATAATTTTATTTTGCTTTAAGTAAGCAATAATAACTAAATAGTAAGCTTTTTTTATTAAAGGTATTTATAAAAAAATTAATTTATTAGTTATAGTTTTTAAAACTTTTAAGCAGTATTTTTTTATATTTAGCTATTAAAGTTTATTTTCTTTTTTAATAAAATTTATTAAGTTTGCTTTTTTTAAAGATATTATAGTTAGTTTTATTAAAGTAACTAATATAGCTATTTTTATAAAGTTAATTAATTTTATGTTTTACTTTTTAGCTTTTTATACTTTAATAATAAGTAAATTTACTATTTTTTATAAAAGTATATTAGTAACTATATTTTGCTAGCTTAAATAATATTAAAATATAATATTAAAGTTAAATAAAAAGTTAAGTTATTATATTTATTACGTTAATAATATTTTTTTAGTTAAAAAGTAAACTAAAGCTTAATAGTTAATAACTATAAAAAACTTTATTTTTAATAGTTTTAAGTAGTAATATTTTAACGTTTATATTATTGCTAAAGATTTATAATCTTATATAAAATATACTTTTTTATATAATATTATTATTTTTAAAAAGTATTTAATAAGTTTTTATTAGCTATTAAGTTGTTATTACTAGATAATATCTTTAGTAGTATTATATAAAGCGTTTATTTTTACTTTAATAGGTACTTTAAGTTTAAAAAAAGCAAGCACTAATAATTAATAAGCTAATTATTTTATAGCTTTAAAAGCTTTTTTTTATTTTAAGCTTTTTTTAAAAAGCATATCTTTTTTAAGTAATTAATTAAAAGGTTTAGCTATATTATTTACATAGTAAATAAATATGCAAATAAAGTTATAAAGCTTTAAAAAAAATTAAACTATTTATATTTTATTAAAGTTTTTTAATTTTTAACTAATAATAGCTTTAATTTTAGCTAAGTTTACTTTAATGCTTATTTTAGCTTTTAATATTATATTTAAATAGTTTATTTTTATTATATTAAATTATAATTTTTTAATATTATTTTATAAGTTTATTTTATATAGTTTATAAATAATTTTTTTATAATAGGTTTAATATTTTTTTTTAGTATTAAAATATATTAAAATATTATTAGCATATATGCTTGCAAATTTATTTAGTAATTTTTATAGCTATATATTAATAAAAGTTTGCTACTAAGCTAGTTTTATTTTAAGTTTAAAAAGTAAAACTTATTATTAAAAAATATTTTGCTAAGTTTTAAAAGTAATAAAATATTTTAATTTTAGTAGTATTTTTATTTTATAAAAAGTTTTAATAATATTAAATTTAAAATTTCTTTTAGTTTAATAGCTATTAAAAATAATATTAAATAAGTTTAAAGCAAAAATAATATAGTTTTTTAAATATTTATTTTTTTATTAATAATTAATATAAAATTATTATTTTTATAAATAAAGCTTTAAAGCAAATAAAATAAAAGCTATATTAACTTTTATATATAGTTTAATAAAGCTTAAAGCTAGCAATTAGTTAATAACTTTTTTTTTTAATAAAAAATATTAAATTAAAATATAATATTTTAAAGGTAAGTTAATAGGCTTTTTATTAGTAGGTTTTAATATAATATTAAAACTAAGTTAAAAAAGTGCTATAATATTTACTTTAACTTTAAAAAAAAAGCCTTTTAAATAAGCTAATAGTTTTAATAATATTTTATAAACTAATATTATATATTTTAAATTTTTATTAAATAAGAAAAAAATATACTTTTTATTAAATATTTTTTATAATTTTATACTTTTTACTTATTTTATTAATATAATAAACTTTATTAATATAAGTTGCTTTAGCGCTTTTTTAGCTAGCTAAGCTTATTATTATTTATTTAAGTTTTAATTAACTTATTATATAATATTTATAATTACTTTAAAATTATTATTAGTATTACTTAATATTTTTTGTTAAAATATTTAGTATTATTTTTTTAGTATTTAGTTTTAGCAATTAATATTTTTTTAAATAATAAAGTTAACTTAATATTTTAAAGCTTTTATTTATAAAACTTTTATTATTAATAAAAACTTTATAAAAAATAATAAGTTATTAAGCTATATTAGCTTTTTATTAGTATAATTTAAAAAAATTTAATATTTAGCTAGTTAATTTAAGCTAATTATAATATTTAGCTTTATATTAATAACTTAAAAAAATTAATCTTTAAATTTTTTTTTATTAATTTTAAAAGTAATATATAAATATTACTTTATATATTTTATAAGTTTTTTTTTATAATTAAAAAAAGGTTATTTTTATATTAATATTATTAATTTAACTTTTAGCTATTAATATATTTATTAAGCTAACTTTAAGCTTATTATTAAAAAAACTTAAGTTTTAATATTATATAATATAATAGCTTTTATTTTAATATTATTTACTTTTAATTAAATAATATTATAAAAAAAAAAGTTTTTTTTATTGCTATTTATTTTAGCTAAAAATAATAACTAAACTATTATAAAAACTTTTAGCAGTTTTATTAGTTTTTTAAGTTAAAAAACTTATTAGTTAAATTTTTTTATTTTTTAATTTTTTTAGTAAGTTATATTTTTGCAACTTTTTTAAGTTTAGGCTTATTAAAGCATTTAATAATATAATATTTAAATTTTCTGCAAATAAAACATATATTATTAACTTAGTAAACTTTTTTTTTTTTTTATTTAAAGCTTTTTTTAGCTATTTTAAAATCTTTATAATATTTAGTTTAATATTATATTAAATAGCTAAAGCTTTATTAATAATAAGCTTATTTACTAGTTTTTAGTTATATTTTTAATAATATTAATAGCTATATTTATAGTTATATATAGCTTTAAATATTTTATTATAAAAGCATTTATAGCTTATATATAAGTTTATATTAGCTTTAAAAATTTTATTTCTTAAATTAAAATTTATATGCTTTTAAAAAATTTAAGACTATTTTAATTTAAAAAACTTAGCTTTTAACGCTAAAGTATTAAATTAAGCAATAAATTAGTAAATATTTTATCTAGCTTTATAGTAGTATTTATTTAGCTTATTATAAGCTTTAGCTAACTAATTTAAGTTATAATAAGCAGTTTTTAAAGCTTAAATTATTTTAGCTATACTATTATATAATTTAATAATAAAATAAAAATATATTTTAAAAGCTTATATAATATTATTTTATAATAAAAATATAATATAATATATATAGTTTTTTTTAATATAATAAGTAGTAATATTTTTTTTAAATTTATTAGCTAGCTTGCTTAGCTAATAGTTAAATTATTTTTTATTACTAGTAAAATATTTTAGGTTTAGTTTTTAGTTTTTAGCTTTATTATTATATAATAAGTTAAAGCTATTTATTATTACTTTTTTTATATTTTTAAAGATAGTTTAAGCTGCTATGCTTATTAGTTAAAAAATAATATTATTAAAAGCGCTTTTAATAATATTATTTTATTTTAATCTTAAAGTTTAATTTTATTAAGCTTGTTTTAACTATTATATTAACTAGAAAATCTAAGCTTATAAATTTTTTAGTATTGCCTGTTTAGCTACTATATTATTTAAAGTAGCATTAAAGTTTTATTTTTATTTAGCTTTTAAAAACTTAAAGTTAAAATCTTTTTTTATAGTTAGTTTTAAGGTATTTATATTTAAGTTTATAAGTAAAGTATTATTTAATATAATATAGTCTTAAATTTTTTTAGATTATTTTAAGTTATTAATCTTTATAAGTTATTACTTTAAAAAAGTTATAGGTTTTAGTTTTTAATAATAGTATACTTATTTTAAGTTAAATATGCAATAGTATAATAAATAGTTAGTTTAAGTTTATAACTATAGTAATTATAAATAATATATTTATAAAATGCTTAACAGTAAAAAAAAAAGCTTAAAATAATATTATAATTGTTAAAAGCTAATTTATAGCTTTATTAATACTATAAACAAAGATTTTAAGCTAAAAAAAAAAGAAAAAAAAAAAAGAAACTAATATATATAAAAGCTAATAATATATTATATATATAGTAGGTCCTTTTAGTTATTAATAGTTTTATTAATAGTTTTATTAATAAAAGGTTAAATTAAAGACCGTTATATTAGCAATTATTATAATTATTACATTTATTAATATATAAATAAAACTTATTTATTAGAAAAAATAT
The DNA here is from genome assembly GCA_004353285.2 of Xylaria grammica. Taxonomy (NCBI): domain Eukaryota; kingdom Fungi; phylum Ascomycota; class Sordariomycetes; order Xylariales; family Xylariaceae; genus Xylaria; species Xylaria grammica. The sequence continues at coordinate 205,981 of NGZP02000018.1, forward strand.
TTTAAGGCTATACTAGTTTAAAGTTATAGTTTAATTATGCTAGCCTGCTAAAAAAGTGCTTAAAAAAAGTGTTATAGTTATTTTAAAGCATTATTTATATTATGCTATTAGGTTTTTAGATTTTAAGGTACTATTTACGTTATATATGTTTAGCGCTTATATAAAGGAAAGTATTTCTATTATAGTTAAAGGAAAAAAAAAGAAAAGCTTATAATAAAAAGAAAAAAAGCTTATAATATTTTTTTTAGTGTTTTTTAAAGTTTTTATGTTTTTAATTTATTTTTATATGTTATATTATTTATATAATATTTTTACTTTTATAATTTTTTTTTAAAATGCTTTTACTTATATAGTTAATTTATTTATAAATATAAAGGTTTTTAATACCTAATTAAATGTTTGCTTAGTAAATATATTTATAAAGTTATTTTTGCTATTAATTTATTATATGTTAAAAATCTTTTTTTTTTATATAACTTTTATAATAATATAATATTTATTATAAGGCGTTTTTTTATATAATTTTAAGCTTTATTAAATAATTATATAATAATTTTAAATTTAAAGATAAAATAGCTAAAATTAAAGGAATTTTAACTATAGCTATAATTTTTTAAATTATTATATAAAAGGCAATTATATTATTAAAGCTATTAATTATATTATATAGCTTACTAGCTAATATATTTTTAGTAACTTTTTTATATTTGCTTAAGTTTTAATATATAATATTTCCTTTTATTTTAAAGCTAAAATTTTACTTTATATAATATTTTATTATAGTTATAGCTAGCTTTTATAAAGGTCTTTAAAAGACCTATGTAAAACCCACTTATATAGGACCTTTTATAAGACCTACTTTATATATATACACTTAATCTAATAATTTTATAAACCTTTAAACTTTTTCTTTTTTCTTTTTTATCTTTATATTAATATATACACTTAAATATTTAAACTAAAAGCCTTGCTTTTTTAAAGGACTTTTTTTATAACAATTGCTAATATAATAAAAAATTTAAGCTAAAAGCTTATATTAACATTATTAGCAAACAATTTATTTATAAAAATAAATAGCTTTATATAATATAAAGTTAATAATATAAAGGTTAAGCTATAGTTTTAGTTATTTATTTAATATTTAATCTTTTAGTTTAAAGCTTATATATTAGTTAATATAAAGTTTATAACTTTTGCTATAGTTAATAGGTTATATAATATTTTTAGCTAGCAAATACTATTAATATATGCTTTTTTTATACATTAAAAAATATATAATTATATAAAGTTTTTTATATAAAGGTTAATTTTAGCAAGTTAACTTATTTAACTTTTTTAAGTTAAAATAATATTACCTTTAAATAATAAGTTAATTTAGCTTTTATTAAATTTTATTAGGCAATTTATTTATAAGACTTTTTTAAGCTTTATATAAAACTTTGCTTTTTATAGCTTTTATTTCTTTTTTATTAAAAAAAATAAAGTTATAAAGCTAAATATATTATTTGTTTATAAGCTAATAATTTTAAAGTTATTTAAGTACTTTATAAATATTAACAAGTATATATTATATATAAACATATTTATTTTTAGTTTTTAATAGTAATATTAATAATAAATTTTAAACTAATATAAACTTAACTTTATTAAACTATATAATAGTTATATAATTTTTAAAACTATTTTTTTTAAATATTTAAATTTTAGTTTTAAAAAGAATTATATAATAATTTTTTAACCTAGTTTATTTTATAACTATATATATGCTTATATAATATCTTATAGTTTGCTAAAAGTATTAAAGTTTTATATAAAAAAAAGTTTTAATGCAAAAATTAAATATTAACTTATTTTTTAAATTATAAGTAATTAAGTTAATACTATTTTTTTTTTATATTATTATATCTTTATATAATTAGCTTAAACTTTTTATATAGCTTAATTATTTTTTTTTTAACTTTTTATATAAAGCAAGATTTAAAAATATAAATATTATTATATTAAGTTAGATTATATTATATAAACTAAAATATGTTTTATATAATAAAATTATTAATTTTAGTTGCATTTAACTTTTTAAATAATATTTTAAGCATATTAATTATTTTATTTTTATATAGCTTAATAGCTAATATATAGCTTTATTTTTTTTTTTAGGTTAAAAACATATAACTAGTTTATTATATAAAAAAAATATAAAAGCTAATATTTTTTTTTAGTTTTTTTTTTTCTTTTATATAGCTAAAAGTAAAAAAGGTTATATAGTAAGTAGTTTTTCTTTTAAGTTATTTAAAAGTAAATCTTTTAAGTTAGTTAAAAGTAGATTTTTTAAGTTATTAAAAAGTAAATTTTTAATTATATAATAATATAGTTTAACTTATATATATTAAAAGCAAATTAAGCTATTTATTAAGTTAATAATTATATTAAATCTTTTAATTAACTATATTTTATATAAACTATTTTATCTTTTTTTTTATGCTATATAAAAACTTTATTTTAAAAAAATAAAAATAGTATATTATATAAAATAAGCTTATTATATTAGTTAATTATATAATTAATTTTAACTTTAGTTTTTTTATTATATAATATTTTTATAGCTTTTTTAATTGCTTTAGCTTTTTATATAATATTTAATAAAAAAGAAAAGTTTTAGTTAACTTTAAAATAAGCTTTAAAAATTAATAATATTAATATAAAGCTATTTAGTTTAGTAATATTATTTAGTGCTTTTATTACTATTTATAAAATTAACTTTTTTTTTATATAATAGCTAATTTTAACTTTAAAAATATTATATATATAATAAAATAGTTTATAGGCTTATTTAATTTTATTAATTGCTTAATATGCTTTTATAAGCATTATATAATATTATATGCTTATAATTTTTGCTTAGTTTTAAAACTTTTTAAATAAAAAATTTATTTTTAAGTTATATATAATATAATTAAAAAGTTTTTAGTATATATTAATTTAATACTTATATAATATTTTTTATATATTTTATATAAATATAAATTTAAAAAATATTATTACTTAAAATAATATTATAGCATTAATTATATAAAAAACCTAGCTATTTTTTAGTTATATAATATTAATAATTATTTTATAATTAAAATTATAGTTATTTTTAATTAAAAATTTAAACTTTTATAATGTTTAGTTATATAATTAATAATAATAGCAAAACTTTTAAATTTTTTTTAAAGTAAAATAGTTTATATTATAACTTATATAACTAAGTATATTATATAATCTTTTTATATAAAAATAACTAAAATAGCAATATAGCTACTATAACTTTAATTTTATAAAATAAATATTAGCTTTATATAAGCTAATATTAAAAAATAAATATTTTTACTTTTATATAATAAGTATAGTTTTTTTATTTTTTTATATAATTATATTTTTTATATTATTATAATATGCTTATAGTTAGTTAATATCTTTTAATAAAAAAAAAATATAAAGCTATTTAAAATATAATATATAGTTATACTTAGCAGGTTATTTATTTATATAATACTTATAGCTATAATAGTATTACTTTTTTTAAACTTAATATTTATAGTTTTTAAGGTTTAGCTAACCTTTATATAAAAGTAAATTTTAAAATATGCTTTTAATTATGCTTTTCTTACTATTAAATAGTTTAAAGCGCTTATATTTTAAAGTTTACTTTAATATTTTATATAATATTAATTATTTAAATTAAATTAATTATATAAAACGCTTATGTTATAATTTTAAATATTTTTTTTAGTTTTATAATAGAAAAATATATTATTTATAAAAAATTAAATAAATTATTTTTTAATTTTTTTATTAGTATTTTTATTACTTTTATTTAACTTAAAATATTTTTTATATTTTATTAGAAATAATAAAAATTTATTAAGTATAAATTATAAGCTATTAATTATTTTATATAAATTAAAATATTAGTTTTTTATATATGTTTATTTTTATAAAGTATATTTAGTTAACTAGCAACTTTTCTTTTAGCATATAAAGTAAGTTTTATTTATATAAAAATAAAAGCTTTATTTTTATATTTATAGCTACTTTTATTATATATTAAACTAGTTTTTATATTTTAGTTAAAACTTTAGTTTAAAGCTTTTTATATAGTTATTTTAAATATACTACTTATTAGTAAAATATATATTATTATTTTTTTATATAAAGCTTTTTAATAATATATTTTCTATTATATAAAAATAAGCTTATAAGTTAATAAAAAAGCTTTTATATAATAGCTTTTAAAGTATAAAAGCTATATTAAGCTTTGCTACTTTATAGCATGCTTATATAATAGTTATATTTAGTTAGATTTTTTTTTAGTAACTTATGCTAAATATTTATTATGTTTTTATAAGCTTATTAATTATTAGATCTAATATTATATATAGTACTAAGTTTAAATTTTTTTCTTTTATTTATATAAAAATAATTATAGTTTAATTAGCTTAATAATAACTATAATTTATATTTATATTAAAATAAATATTTATTATATAATAAATTTTATTTTAAGTTTTATTAAAGCTAATATAGTAAGTATAATAGTTTTTTATATAACTTTATAAAATAGTTAAAAATATTATATAATATTAGTTTTTTATAATTTTAAGTTTTTAGTATATATTAATAAATAGCTATGCTTTATTATATAAAAAGTTATATAGCTTATTTAAATAGTTCTACTTATGCTTTTAAGTTGTTTAAAATAATATATACTTTTTAGGCAATATTATCTTATTTTATATGTTTTTAATAAAAAGTAAGTTTAATACTAGGTTTATTAAAGCAGGCTTTAATATTATATATAAGTATATTTACTGCTTTAAAGTTTAAAAAAAGTAATATATAATAAAATATTTATATATAAGTTAAAAGTTAAGCTTATAGCTTATCTTTAGCTTTATTATATAACTATATAAAGGTTTTAGCTAAAGCTTAATTATTTATTATATAAAGCTTTAAATATATTTAACTTTTAGCACTTATAGCTATACGTTACTTGTTAGCTTTAAAAGTAAACTTTCTTATTATATAAAACTTTAAAAAGTAAATATATTTTAAAAGGCTTAGTAAAATTATTAACTAAGTGTAAGCAAAGCTAATATTTATTATATAATACTTATAATATTATCTTTTATTTAAAGGTTATATTAAATATTTTTTAGCTTATAGTTTTTTTTAAATATTTATATAAGGTTTTTTATTTTTAATAATCTTTTATTTCTAGATAATTATATAGTAATATTATATTATATACAAGCTTTTAATAGTTCTTTAGTTATTATATAATAAAGCTATTTAAACTATTTTTTTATTTAATTTTTAAAGTCTTTAATATATAACTAATAAACTTTAGTTTGCTTATATACTATATAATAATAATATATAACTTAGCAGGCTACCTATATATTAAGCTTTTATTTTATTATATAACTAAAATTAATTTTTTTGTTTTATTATGCTATATTAATATACTTTTATATAAAAGGTTTGCTTATATTTAGCACTTTAGCTAAGCTTTTATATATATTAACGTTAACTAATTAATAAGCTGCTAGCTAGGCTTAAAGTTTAGCTAGCAGCTATATTAGTAGCTAAGCTTATAGCTTTTTTAATTTTTTTACATTATAAAATATAGCAGCGTTTATTTTAATAATTATTATATAATAAGTATATATTATTATAGCTTTTATATAATAGTTTAACTAGTATAATTATATATTATCTTTTCTGCTATAGCATAATATAAAAGCTTAGTTTTTAGTTTTTTGCTTAACTTAGTATTATATAGCAGTAGATTATAATTTTCTTCTTTTACCTTTATAAATAAACAATGCTATATAAATATAATTATTATATAAAGCTAAATTAGCTTTATATATTAAAGTAAAATTAAAGTATAATATAAAGTCTTAGTTATATATTCTTTAAATAAAACTTTGTTTTTACTTTAGCTAATTTATAGTATATTTTATAACTACTAATTAATATTAAATAAGCTTTATATAATTATATATAATATAAAGCAAATAGAATATAATTTTATATTATATTATATTAAATACTTTAACTAAAAGAGAGAAAAAAAAAAAAAAGGTTTTATATAAGCAGAGTTTTTACTTAATATAAGAACTTTTGCTAGCATATAAAGCTAAAAAGATAAAAAGATAAGCACTATTATATATAAAGATATTATTATACGCTAAGGCCTTTAAATGCCTTTAAGCGTAGTTAATACTAATGCTTTTAACAATAATAGTATTACTTTCTTTAAATTTAATATTTATAGTTTTTAAGGTTTAGCTAACTTTTATATAAAGTAAATCTTAAGATATACTTTTAATTATTTTTTTTTTACTATTAAATAGTTTAAAGCGCTTATATTTTAAAGTTTATTTTAATATTTTATATAATATTAATTATTTAAAATAAATTAGTTATATAAAACGTTTATATTATAATTTTAAATATTTTTTTTAATTATATAATAAAAAAATATATTATTTATAAAAAATTAAATAAATTGTTTTTTAATTTTTTTATTAATATTTTTATTATTTTTATTTAACTTAAAATATTTTTTATATTTTATTAAAAATAGTAAAAATTTATTAAAACTAGGTTATAAGCTATTAATTATTTTATATAAATTAAAATATTAGTTTTTTATATGCGCTTATTTTTATAAAATATATTTAATTAACTAGCAACTTTCTTTTAGCATATAAAGCAGGTTTTATTTATATAAAAGCAAAAGCTTTATTTTTATACTTATAGCTACTTTTATTATATGTTAAACTAGTTTTTATACCTTAGTTAAAACTTTAGTTTAAAGCTTTTTATAGTTACTTTAAATATATTGCCTATTAATAAAATATATGTTATTATTTTTTTATATAAAGCTTTTTAATAATATATTTTTTGCTATATAAAAATAAGCTTATAAGTTAATAACAAAGGTTTTATATAATAGCTTATAAAGTATAACAGCTATGTTTAGCTTTATTATTTTATAATATACTTATATAATAGTTATATTTAATTAGATTTTCTTTTAATAACTTACGCTAAATGCTTATTATATTTTTATAAGCTTATTAATTATTAGATTTAATATTTTATATAATGCTAAGTTTAAATTGTTTTTTATTTATATATAAATAATTATAGTTTAGTTAGCTTAATAATAACTATAATTTATATTTATATTAAAGTAAGTATTTATTATATAATAAATTTTACTTTAAGTTTTTTTAAAGCTAATATAATAAGTATAATAGTTTTTTATATAACTTTATAAAATAGTTAAACATATTACGTAGTTTTAATCTTTTATAATTTTAAGTTTTTAGTATATATTAATAAATAGTTATACCTTATTATATAAAAAGTTATATAGTTTACTTAAGTAGTTTTACCTATACTTTTAAGTCTTTTAAAATAGCATATACGTTTTAAGTAATATTATTTTATTTTATATGTTTTTAGTAAAAAGTAAATTTAATACTAAGTTTACTAAAGCAGGTTTTAATATTATATATATATATATATACTGCTTTAAAGTTTAAAAAAGGTAATATATAATAAAGTATTTATATATAAGTTAAAAGTTTAGCTTATAGCTTAGCTTTAGTATATGCTTATATATAAGTTTTAATTAAAACTTAATAATTAGTTATATAAAGCTTTAAGCATATTAAACTTTTAATATTTAAAATTATATATTATTAACTGCTTTTAAGTATAAGTTTTCTAGTTATATAAAACTTTAAAAGGTTAATATATTTTAAAAATTTAACTAAAGTTATTAGCTTAATATAAGCAAAGCTAATATATATTATATAATGCTTATAAGATTATTTATTAATAAAAAACCTAATTAATTATTTTTTATAATATAGTTTTTTTAAGTATTTATATAAGGTTATTTAATATATTTAACCTTTTTTATTTTTTTAGTTATATAAGAATATCTTTTTTTCTTAAAACTTTAAGTAGTTTTTTGCTAGTTGCGTAATATAATTATTTAAAGTAGTTTATTATTTAGCTTTTAAAGTCTTTTATATATCTTATATATATTATATTACTTTTATTTATTATATAATAATAATAAATAGCTTAATAAGCTACTTATATATTAAGCTATTATTTAGTTATAATATTAAAGTTAATATTTATATCTTATTATATTATATTAATATAAGTTTATATAATATTTAAGCTAATTTTAATTTTTTTAGCTATGCTTTTATATATATTAAAATTACTTATTTAAAGGTTTATAATTTAGTTTTATAGTCTTATTAACTTTTTTACATTATAAAATATAAAACCATTTATTTAGTAATTATTATATAATAAATATATTGTTTTACTTTTTATATAATAGTTTATTTAATATAATTATATATTATTTCTTTTATTATAATATAATATTAAAGGTTTAATTTTTAAGTTTTTAGCTTAATTTAATATTATATAATAATAGGTTTAATTTTTTATTTTATTTTTGCAAATAAAAAATGCTATATAAATATAAACAACATATAAACTAAAATAGCTTTATATAATAAAGCAAGTTAAAGTGTAATATAAAAACTTATACGTTAAATTATATAAGTATGCTTTGTTTTTATTTTTATTAATATATAATATATTTTATAACTATTAATTAGTATTAAATAAGCTTTATACGATCGTATATAACGTAAAGTAAATAAAATATAATTTTATATTATATTATATTAAAATGCTTTAACTAAAAAAGAAAAGAAAAAAAAGAAAGCCTTTATATAAGTAAAGTTTTTACTTAATATAAAAACTTTTACTAGCATATAAAGCTAAAAAAATAAAAAAATAAGCATTATTATATATAAAAATATTATTATATACTAAAGCCTTTAAGTGCTTTTAAGTATATTTAATATTAATGCTTTTAATAATTATATTTATAATATTTTATTATATTTATAAAAACTTTATTAATAATTAATTTTTATAATTAATATTAAATAATATAGCTAATATAGCTAATATAGCTATTAAGTTATAATATTAATATATTTTTTATATAAGCTTTATTAATTTTATATTAACTTTATATCACTTTAAAAACAAGACATTTAATAGCTTTTAAGGTATAAGCTTTAACAAGCTTTATTAAATTAGCTAAAACGCTTGCTTATAATAATAGCTTTTTATAACAAGCCTATTATAAAAATAATACCATATTCTTAAAAACGTAACAATTATTATAAATTAATATTATAACGACTATAAGTAAATTTATTTATTATACAACCCGGATATTTCCATACACTATTATTATATAAATTTCACTATATCAAAATAAAAAGTATTATAGGGAAATGGTCCTCTTAAATCCTACCACGAAGCCGTGCCAACAGATGGCTGGGGTCCGGTATTTAAACGGATTGAGAAGTAAAAGAAAACAAACATTTGGTAATAGTAGCGGGTAACGGGGACGACAAGTACACGTCCTAGAACTTTAGAGGTACTGGTGGTAATGGATCGAATAGAACATGGGAATTTCGCAGCCCACCCGATGTCACAGGGGCTCGAGATGCAGAGCATTGGGTGGCTTTTGCCGTTGCCTTCGTTAATGGGGCGATCAGCCATGGTTGGGAAAATCGGTGCCCACCTAGAACAAGGAGAGGTAGTCTTCAAACCGCCATGTCACTTCATCTGTTCACTTCATTAGATGCTGTCCAGCATTTAGATATTGCGATCCTCGTAATTATACTCTACTCTACCGATACTTCGTACTACATTGTCCAGCTATTAGGTGTTTGAGCGAGTTGTCTCATTGCTCCAACCGCGACACGGGGTTGAGTGCTTGGGTATTCGGGAGCAAATTGTAGTTTACTGAGATCTCGGCGTGAGCACTACTTTCGTGCTTGGAATAGGGTAAATAAAAGTTCTCCAGCAAAAGTGACGTGGAGCGTTCGGATAAGCGAGTTCCATATCCCACTTGGTGATGAATGTCCCGAGTATGATCTTGATCATAGCAGAAGCATACCATCTTCCGGTGCTAGATGAGAATTAAGTCAGCAGTCGATCCTTGATTTTCACCTTGACATTGCGCTTGGTGATTCATTCCTGTCGCAGAGAACTACTTGCCATGCTGACTTTCCGGTGCCCCAAAGCTGCCAGTCGGACAGGCTTACAAACTCGGAGAACTTGTCGGGATCGGGTGATCGAAATCCATCAAGCCGGGAGGCGGCCCCTGAAAGGCTACGTTCGAGCATATCAGGAGGTACGAATCGAAAGCCGTGGAACTCGTCTACCTGTGACCAACTTTCCGGATCGAGATTCATAGCGCGAACCGCAGAGCAGATCCATTGACCGACCTTGACTTTCGTGCCATCCGATAACTCAAAAGGTTTTGTGGCTTTGCGCCGAGTGCTAACTATTATGGCAGTTTAGTGTTGGTGTGCGACGACCTCGGAATGTACTGGAGTCATAGGGTCGTACTTGACTCAACAGGAGTAAGACGTGCAGACTCTTTCATAAAGCTATCCATTAGCGGAAAGAGCTGGCCTCCAGCCTTTTCAAACTCGGCCCATGTGGTCTTTTCTATCTCTTCGCGCAAAGGCTCAACATATTCGGGATGGAGGCAAAGATCGAACAAGGCGAAACACGTCGTCTCCAAGAGAGCGTTAGCTTCCCATAAACATTTAGGTAGGGTGATGGTGTCGTCTTAAGTACCGTCGATGTGATATGAACTGACCCGAACCAAACAGCGAGAAGCTCGTGAATGACTCGTTGCACAGTCCACGGCTTCGTTTTTGGTGAAGTGTCCATGATCCACTGGATGCAGTCCTTCTACAAAAGCGTAAGAAATCATCGCCTACAGTAGAGATTAAGAGTCATACCTGCTCAGGAATATTGTGCCCCTTCCTACGGAGCTCACGCTCTTCGAAGCGCTTCGTCACAACTGGCACTAAATAATTGTAAATTACTTTCCCAGAGTTCAGACGGCTAGCTAGGTATTTGCCTATGCGTCTATGATGTTCGAAGTTAGAAGAACTCTACGCTTTGCCATACTGGTATGCCTCTGACATAACTTACCCCGAGATGCAGTGAGGTAGCAACCGTACAGCTTCAGCGATCAAAAGCGTTTGCTCAATGAACGCCATCCCTGCCTGCATAAAATCCTCGTGTTTCGCTATGTTTCTCTGGTTTAGCTCCCCTTATAGCATAACGACCTGTATAACTACCACTTACCCAACTCTGGTCCGAAAAAGGCAAAAGCATTAGACCGGGCGACAGCCCCAATAACCATCGGATACACAGGTAAAAGCTTTCGGCCTGAGGCTTTGTCAGTTCCACCTATCATCACTTTCAGGCCAGCTGACTTGGGAAAACACTTGCCTTTGAGAATCGGATGGGATTCAAATCGCTGATCAAACATGTATGAGATCGAACTACGAATATCAGGAAGGATATGAGGTAGATGTGCTGTCAAGAGGTAACGAATGGTACGCAACAATGGAGCGCCGTCAAACCCTTTCCGATCATGCCAGTCGAAGCCGACCATCGTGTATTTAGGCTGCAGTACCTCTCTCGCTGCTGCTTGAAGCGACAGCACACTGTCGGCCGCTGCGTCGATCTCTCGAATCTGATCCCATGATGAGACGAGGATGTAGCGGTTATCAGGAGAATCAACAGCAAAGGGTGCACCCATAGACTAACGTCAATCTTGAGCGTTAATTCTAATAACATCGCAAGGTACATTGTGATCTTACCTTTACATATGCTTCTTGAATGATTGCGGGGCCCCTGACAAGAAATGACCAGGCTTTAAAACGTAGCTTGAATGCCGTAACTGGGTTCGAAAAGAAAGAAACTGTTATATGTGTGCTGAGATCCTTGCATTTAGGCTCTGCTTCACGCCGTGAAGTGATGAATGCAAAGAAAATGAATGAAATAGCAAGGCTGCTACATATATATATGGTAGGGGAGTCAAGAGTCGAGAAGCTTAGCAACATCTTGGCGGTTGGCTGGTCGAAGCAGTGTTTCAAGTATTGACGGCTCTTTCGGTATAAGTTTGATAGGAAAGGGACTGATCAGTGACGCGAAAGTATCTGCCGAGGGGGAGTAGGGGCTCTTATAATGTCATGGCCCGGTTTTGGCTTTTCAGCAGGCTGATGAGATCCACCTTATTGCAATGCAGGACAACGAGATGCATCACGATGAAGAGTATCCGTAGCAGATACTACACTAGTACAATAAGGGCAGCAGTGGGCTCTGATACCTCATCGATCTACTGATGTTGCCTTTGTTTATCTACCTTTCGTTGTTCCACCCACTTGTTGTGCTCCAGCCGCGCTGACAATGGTCGGTACTGGCTCTATCTGTACAACGTGTCCAAACATACTCCGGACGGACCAGGTATATACTACTCCATTCTTGTAGCAACTCTTCAATATGGAAGAGGGTCTGGTTACCAGCTACAAGTCTGAGAAACGCCCAATCGCTCTTACTACTTGACACCCTCTAAGGAATCCTCCTCCAAATGTGCCCCTGGTTATATTTCCTATCTGCTTAGCGCCATGTCTGAATGAATTTGTACTTTGACGTCGACCACAGGTATTTGGACAAGACCATCGTAAGTAATGAGCGGAGAGCGAAGGCTAGCCCCATGGTAACACTCGGCGACGTCATAGCATCAGAAAATGTATTAGTGGTTCGTATGTATGATCAAGATAAGCATATAACAGGCCACTCAAGCATCCAGAAGTAGTGGTTGACATGCTGGTATGCATCCGGCAAAGGTTACAACCTAGCTTTTCTGATTCGGACTTGCAGCATGCGACGGCAAATCACGCCTGGCCATATCTTTCGCTGCCTACATAGATCTTCTTTTTGCTCTAATAGTAACAGTTAGGCAACCAAAGGTCTGGGTAAGACGCTGTGCTACATGCCCGAGTCGCCTAATGCAGCTCTAAACGAAATAACAGCGGTAGCAATGAAAGCGTACTCGGATCCGATTCGTTTAAATCCGGGCTGTACCGTCGTAATAGATGCAGTGGGAATCCTACACAATACCTGCAGTCTAACATTACTCAGATCGCCTAAGCGTCAGCTTTCCCAACACATCTACGGTTACACCTAGACCCTAGAGTAGCCGAAATCGGCCAATCCACCACTTTCCTACACTATAACCGCGGCCCACCTACGTTGGCCGCCCATGCTGCCTACGGTAGCCGCCCGTACTACTCACCTATTCTACAAGTACTGACTTAACAATACTATTATTTAAGTTTAAAATATTTATAGCTATAAAAGCTTTATAATTAATTTTAAAAAAATAAAATAAAAATAAAATTTAATATTAAAATAATAATATTATTTTTTATATTTTTTATATTTTTTGTTTATATTTATTTATTTAATTTTTAATTATATAATTAAAGTTAAAGCATTTGTATAAAGTATATAAAAATAAGCAGACCATACTTAATCTGCTTTAGTGCCTCCACTTAATTCCTGCTTAGGCATGGTGGGCGGCCACCATAGGCACCACGGGCGGCCAACGTAGGTGGCCCGTATAACCGCCCGTTGACATATAGTGTTCAGAAACTTGAAATACTTTCAAATCAAAGAATGTTTAGGTCAGGGTCAATGTCTGGAAGGCGAGTTTGTAGTGTACAAATCGCGTCCCACAGTGGTAACATACGTACGTACATTAGTCCTTTTTAGGCCAATATACCCGGCCACCATTAAACAGCTTCATGATAAGTCTCACTTGGAGTGCAACGTCGGCAAGCAGGCACAGCCCCTCCATCGCCGCGTCACTTTGTCTGCTACGAGTACCCGAATCCATCATGGAGGCCCTGGGCGGTCCGCCACTTGGAGATCGGCGTTGGAGTGAAGAATTACCCACATAGGTATTTATTACGAATGTACACCCTGCTTATTAAGCTTCGCTGCATGAACGAGGTCGAAAGCTAAGACCCGGTCGCCGTCATGCTTGCTGTCTGCTCATTCTCCAGGTCAACGTGCAGCTATCCTTACATGACAAGGCCAAGTTGGGCGATTGACAAAACAAATCTTGAGTATAGCAGATTGATCACTAAAGACCGATGTCGTTAGTGTGTACATGCTCTCTGCTACTAGTTTTATGCAGTATCGTTATGCCTTCGTTTACAAGACAGACTAGAGAGAATGATGTCTGAATCATTCTCTGAAAAAATGAAGCAGCCCTATATTACACGAACGGTGCTTGAATATGAGACTTAGCTGCATACTACCCTTGACTCCAGCCCCGTGCTGGGTTCTGCTGTCTTCTCCTGGGTACCACGGCCTCCATCGCCCACGCCACCTGCATCGCTAGCTTGGATGAGCCCAAACTCGGTCTCGTGATTCTTTCGCAGCTCTATGTGACTCTCCACGAAGGTAGAAAAAAATCCAACGGCCGAAATGGCGGCAAAGATGATCCAGATGACCCGCAAAGAACGCACATACACTTCAAGTACTTGGCCTCTGCTTGGTTCAGGAAGATCCTCGATCCGCACCATGCCTCCTTGTGTACTAGATGCGTAAGCATAAGCCGCGCCATCGGCAAAAAGCTCTCGCACAGCGGGGTCAACAATTGTTGCTAGGTTCGTGTTGACTTGGCTATTGAACGTGATAGCAGATATCGTTACACCCCAAACGAACCCAAAGGTGCGCACAAATGCGTAAGTTCCCGTGGCGACAGCGACATCTGACTCCGCTAAAGCTGCCAGCGTTGAGGGGAGCGAGACGGTGAATATGAAGGCAATACCACCAGCACTGAGGATCTGAAACCCGATCCAAGAACCGGTATTAGATTTCTCGTCAAGCGTCGACAATAATCCTGCACCGATAGCGCCAAGTGCCCACCCAGCCCAATGTACAGGCCGGTATAGGCCGGTCTTTGATAGAAATGCACCAGCTGAGCCTGCCAAGATGAGAAGTGCGATTGCGAAAGGGAGATAGTATACCCCTGACATCAGTGGCGAAACTCCTCGAACAGCTTGGAAATAGACAGGTAAGAAAAAGCTCGTAGCTTGCGAGTAAGTTGCCGCCAGAAATATCATGAGATAGCCAACTGCCGATGTGCGGTGCTGGAAGAGTCTTGGGGGAATGCTGGGTTCGCGGCAAACAGGAGAGGCTTGATGAACGTGGAACACAATCCAACCAAGCGCACCAAGGATAAGCGGGACGATAACTCTTGGGCTTCTCCACGAGTAGCCTTGGAGCTGGCTGCTCCCCATGATCAAGCCGAAGAAGATGGCAAGCATGGATGGGATGAAGATGGCGTTGCCGAGGAAGTCGATGCGCAATAGGGCTTCACGCCAAGTCTGATGGCGGTTTGGCTTTATCCGGAGAAGAAGAGCTATCAATACGAGCGCAACGCCTACAACAGGGAGATTGAGATAGAATATCCAACGCCAATTAGACTCTGCAAGAACACCGCCGATGATGGGGCCGACAGTAGTAGCAATAGCTGCAGACGACAGCACAACGCTTAGATACGGACCTCGATGCCTGGGAGGAACGAGATCGCACAGAATGATCTCCGGAAGGACGTAGATGCCGCCTGAGCCCAGTCCCTGGACAACTCGAGCGGCAATCAACGTGCCTGCATTTCGAGCGCCACCTGCCAGACCGCTACCAAGGAAGAAGAGGGCCACACTAAAGAAAAAAGGATTGCGACGACCGAAAACATTGGAAACCTGTGCATACAGTGGTTGGGGGACGGTGGATGCAAATAGATATGAGTTGGCGACCCAGGCATACAGATTTGCTCCCCCAATTTCCCTGGTAATGGTCGGGAGGGAAGTCGTGATGATCGACGAGTCGAGGCCCGAGATAAATGAGATCAGAGAAAAGAGGATTAAGATGCTTATTATGCGCCATGAGTGTGTAAAGTGTTCGCCATCCGCGGTGCCCATCACAGAGCTGCTGTGGTGGTCGCTCGCTGGCCGTGTTTGATACCCAGAGGCTTGGGATTCAGTGTGACATTCAGGCACGTATTCGGTCTTTTCCATGATATTACTTTTAGAGAAAGACCGAACGAGTAAGTAGGTGTGCAGCTGATTGATTGAGGTCCTGTTCTACACACGTCGGCGTACATGATAGAAATAAGAGCGGGGGAAGAGCATTTCGAGGTTGATCCGCGTCAAAGAAAAAGAGCAGTGGGAGATACCGTTGACATGATGAACGGGAGTGGAGTCGGAGCCTGGAGGCTCAGCTGAGGTTGCAACAACCACCTGAGGTACCTTACAAGTTCCTTGGACAGGCATCTTCGGGAGCCTGCTGGGGGGGCGCAACAACATGGCAAGTCGGCTCTCAAAGAGTCGTTTCTCATTATGGGCCTGTCAATGAATGCCAAGCGACTAATGATACAACTACGTGGAAAGTGGCTTGCATCCTCTCTTAACATACTTAGTACTTGCCCTGCATGACATATGGACAACTCTGGTTGGGCGATTAGGACATAACGTCAACATTTAGGTACCCTACTTGGATAGTTTTTGCGAACCCAAGTTACATACATTACAACCCTCCCCAGTCGCTCGTGATCTGCACCCAGTAGGTATGTGATTACCTCCCCTGGCTATATCCTGCGAGCGATACTTAGTAGAAAGTTCTATCGGCGCTAAGGCTGGCCCATGTGCGGCAGGTCAGAGTTTTGCACATAAATTTCTGCCTCATTCGGCACTGCAGCGAGCCAAAAAAAAAACAACAGTCTGGTTTGGTCAGTTGCGCAGTAGGCCATTAAGATCAATAGTCAGAGACTAACACGGTCGATTAAAGGCAGCTAATTTGACCTATTCGTAATATTCGTAATATTTGCAGTGCAGTATTCGCTCCGGGCAGTATTCGCGGTGCGGTACTTATGTACGTATTAAGTTCTGCTGAAGACTGGGGTAGCGCTGAGGTATGCTTGGAAACTAATGTATTTAAATTTAGTTAAGCTTGGAGCGGAACGCAGCGTAGGGGGGGGTTCTTTATTAGAAAGGGTTAAGTAAATCTGACCTGCATGTGCGGCCCGAAACTAGCCCCTAAGCCCACCCCGGCGCTTGACACTGAAGATGGACCGCCCCCTTGACCACCACTTACACCTTTTGAGTTTACATGTGATCCTACGTTCGTAGCATTTTAATTACGGCTCAATAAAACAAGCAGTTAATTATTTTTTTTTCTTAAAAATATGCATAAAATATTTGACGAATTAGAAAGAGAAGAAGTCTGTTATTTCATTTTCAACTCTTAAGCCTTATTATCATTTCCGACGTGATTCTATTGTAGAATGGTGGTCCCTCCTCGGTCCATTTTCAGTGTCACCCATGTGCCCAGGTTAGCGATTTGCTGCCGTCAATCCTGCCATGCCACAAGCACCAAACAAGAATCCTGTCACAACCCGGAAAACGGCCTTGCCGCGGCGGCCCTCTTTCCAGACAAGGTAGCCCTCAACCAAGCCCGTATAGGGGATGGTAAGCAAGACGGTGTCCACTGCGTCAAATCTGCCCCGGGAATAGAACATGACGATGAGCGCACCCAGCATAGTGGTGCGCGACCCAAAGATGATCATCGGCAGAGCGGCGGCGGGTGAGTTGGCCACGCGTGGGGAGAACCCGATTTCAAGCATAGACCAACGTGCGCTGATAAACGGCGTGAACCCCCCAAGAGTTAAAGTGAAGCCGGCAATGAGCGCAGGGACGTCTCGGATTGTCAAGTTCTCGAACATGATGGCAGGCAAACGCTGGGAGTGTGACAACAAGAGAAGAGGCTATGAGCAATGTCACCTCGTAGAATTTGTCAGATGTGTGTCTGCCGAGGCAAATAAGGGATTTTACTGCGGCTGTCGCGGTACTTCTGTTGTGCAAAAGGATGTGGTGTGTTGTTTATAGCGAAAAAGTCCCATCAAGGCCTGGCAGGCGAGATACGTTATTGCGCATAAGTCTGTTGGTATCGTTGGAAAATGAAGATGAGGTAAATTGAAGCCAACCAAGTGATGCAGCTTATTATCCGTCTACTCTTATTTATTTAGTCACAAATTAGAGTGGCCTCCCATGCCGGCGGCACCGCAAGTTCAGCTAACCTAGTATACTATTTCAAATTGTTTGACCTCCAAGGGGTATGCGCTGCCCCCCACTCGGGAAAGAAAGGAAGCAATTCTCCGCGTCTGCGCATAAAGTAGTGGACACCCAAGCCGCTATTCCAGGCGAGCCTCAAAGCTGGCCCCACGATGTTATGATCACTACTCAGCGACCTCATATAATGTTCATTTATACCCACATACGTACATAGCAGGTATGTCAAAAAGAGTTGAAACTGGCTCGCCAAGTACATGACACAAGTACATTAAGAATGTAGGTATCAATTACTACATGTAGGAAGGGGGATTTGGCTATCCGGGCTCTCTTCAGCTGTCAGCAGCTGTCGGTCACTTGCTCCTGGTGAAAGCGATCTGACAGCCAGCTGGATACAGACAGGAGTACAGCCCGTCTAACCTAGCCCCTTTAGCATGACCAGTAACGTAAGTATGTTTAATGCCTAGCTGGAAGGCTGCCGAGCCGGAGTGCAAGCATTATAGTGTAATATCGGCATCTTGATGTAAAGCAGGAATGTTCAGGAAAGCAGCGACTAACGTTGTGTAATCCTCAGCAACGCAACGAGGTAGAAGCGGGGGCCATACCCAAGAACTTTGCTGCCAGGGTAAAACAATATTCAAGAAGCAGGCAGATCCAGATCAAAATACTGCTAATTAGACATAATAGGCAACACATACGCGACCATTAAGAGCAAGTAAGTCAACGTATTGCAAGAAGGTGACGCCAAATGTACATAATGACGGTCGCGCGACCCTGGTCTGGGCATCGGGGCGATCTCTTGAACTGAGCAACGTGATTTGACCCGGTAGCGAGGTCGTCGTGAATATAGATTACAAGCGCCAGGAACGCCAAGTGCAGATACTTTAACCAACCTATACGAGTTTCTCCACTAACCACCGAGCACGGTATGTGTATTATTTAACGCATCCGATACCTTCTCAGATGATTGCCAAGATCCTAGTCAAAGCGACCCCAAACGTGTCATGTTTGCCCGAATCTCTCATAATCGATTGACTTGAGCTCCGCGTAGGAAGGAAAACTATCATCGCTGGTAACCTTTGCCGTTTTACTCGATGAAGCCCCGTCCCCGTTCTGTATGAATGATCGGAGTCCCGTCATAATTCCCCGCGGTATCTTTTCAGAAACCATCGGCGGTGTGGCGTCTACCACGAGAGTTGAAGACCCTTGGGTGTGCGATTGCCGGCTTTGCCCAGTGACAAGGAGCTGTCGGAAGGATGACAGACTAGATCCGATCCACCGGTACGTCTTTTTGAACAGGCCAACAGCAACTGGCACTGAACAACACAGAATGCCTGTGTTAAGCTCGGCGATTCTGAACATGCCTTGTTAGCCGCGACCACAATGTAGAGATAGGGTAGTCCATACGAAAGCGCTTGCATCTGGGTTCCGACCCATGTACCATCCACCCCTGTTGTGAAGAGGAACCGAAATCGAAATACTACGCCGACTGTAGAACTAACACAGGGTCTGGAAAAGATTAGTACCTTGGGCTAATTGGCCTCTGACAGGAGATATCCAATGACTTACACGAGACCAGCGAGAAAGAGGCAGCCGACCCCAATTTTCTTATCCAGGTGCATCACGATGCTCCAGACGAAGTATAGTGGTAAGCAGAACGCATAATAGTCAGTCAATGTACCTCCTACCCCTGACGCTGCAAGGATCCGTCCAGAATGCGTTGCGGACCGCATATTGGTCTTCGTGGAATCCCATCCTCCTTCACCCGGGCGAGGAATGAGGAAGGCCAAGGTCAAGATAGTGACGACAGCGTAGAGTAGCAAGGTGACAACGATACCAACCCATATTGTAATTCGAGCGGTACGGGAGGGTTTAAAAATTCGAAGGTACAGGGTAAACAGGGACGTTTTCGCTGCAGCAGCTGTAAAGTTGTATAATATGATGGTAGCAAAATTGCTCTGTGAGACGTCCGCAATGTCAGTCTTAATAGAATTAAAGATAATAGTTCGACGAGCGCACCTTGAAGTATGAGATCGTATAGACTGTGAATGGGGTGTCCCAGCTGTGGCGACCATTGGCCTCATCCATGTCTTTGTCACGATCAGCTAAACTCAGGCATGACGGGAATCATTCGGACGTCTTGGCCTACAGATATGCAATAGTAGGCCATTATACCCGATCGCGGATATCTGTGCCGTCGTTAGTGATCGTAGGTGCTTCTGAGCCGATTAGGTACGGGGTTAGCTGCTGGCCGAGACGTACCAACGCGAATATAAGTACATCTTAACTAGGTCAATACGAAACTATAACAATATGTGTAGAAGCTGCTTTCTTACAGTCGTCTGAACCTATCTGTCGGGTTCGGAGGCGTGCATACAATCGGAGCAAGGCAAAGAGGAGCATCAGCGGAAGGGTCAAATAGACAGCAAAACGGGGTCCCCACGCTACAGATGGCGGGTCTATAAAGTTGCTCATTTGGCCAGGCGGTGGTGGACTGACCGGTGTCATTGAGGGGTCAAACATCGGCGGCAAAGACGTCATGATGGCAGTCCTTTGAGGATGTGTGATGCGTGGATGTAGGTGTCGGACAGCTGAGCCGCGAGTTACAATAGATGAAGAACTTGATGAGATCTGTAGCACAAGGTCGTGTCAATGTTTTAGACAATCAGATACAAGGTAAACCTGAGCTTGTATCCTAGGTACATAACTAGGGACGTAAGAAGTAGGCTAGGCAGAGGGGTGAGTCGCAGTTTTTGGTTGCGGACCTACGCTGCATATTTCGTTATATTTTAGGCAATACATGCCGCAGTCATTTCAGTGCATGTATCAGTTGTGCGCTGCGATAGGCCCAGCTTTGGTCAAAAAGAGACAGGACCAAAGACAAGAAGCTGCACGCCTTCTTGGGGGCCAATACTACACCGGTCTTTGTTGGTGATCAGCTGCAGGTCTAGATACCACCATACCACCGAGCGACCTTGTCACATCATGAAGCTGTGCCATTTTCGGCCCTTGCGATCGCCCACTCGACGGAGGGTATGTACGGGTACGATTTGGCACGTACAATACGTATTTCACACAAACGATATGCTATGATGTGAGGAATATCTACATATGAGTGCCCTGGTGGTGGGTGGGTAGCAACAAGTGTGGAGCTTTCAGGTTCAATCAGCCTAGAGATGATAGACACAGAAAGGTCGACTACGTGAGTAAGCTGTGCCTCTAAGGATGTCCCAATATACCGACTTAAGCGGGGTGTATCTTAACATGCCGACCATAGACAGGTAGTGCTCCATCTCATTACGCCCCAGGAATGACTCAAATGAGAAGGAAAAGAAAATCATTGGCGGTTTCCAGTAGATGCATTATAGTACTACACACACCTGGGACATCGGCCCAGGATAATATCTGCAGTTGGTGTTTACTGACACAAAAGCCCGAGGCAGGCCTAGCACCCACATTGAAATTGCGTGGAACTTAGCTGTTCCACAAGAACACGTTCGATCACACCTAAATGATTGTATGGTGCATAGTATATCGATTATATTCAACAAAATGTGCCTAAGGCTAGAAATGCGAACCTCCAAGCGTCACAAGAAAAGTTCTCAGCCATCCATGTACCCTACTGCTTCTTCCACGGCTGTGACCCAGGTCAAAACTGGTAGCACCTTGTCGAGTAAGGCGCAGTGCACCTGCTCGTCGGGGTCCCAACATGCCTCTCTAACAACGGTGACGACGAAGTTGAGATCATTAGCATGTATGGCCGTACCAAGGACCGCGTTGCTTGTGGTAATGCCACACGTGATCAGGTGCGATACGCCTAACTTCTCACGCAGAAAGCGCAAGACCCCTTCGTCAGCTAAAGCCGACATATGACCAGGGTTTCTGTGAAATGTAGTCTCGTTTGAGTTGTCTCCGGCGACAAAATCCTTGTATTCGGCAACCATGTCAGGATTCGCAGCGATCATTGGCTTGATCAAAGCGTGCCACTTCTCGTTTCCCTTGCTAGTCGGAAGGGGGTCGCTGCTTGTATCCATCAGACAGTGAAGAACGGCCACACCATTTCTTCGCGCAGCTTCCAAGAGCATCTTTGCGGACTTCACAACGTTGTCCCTGCTCTCCGTATCCGAGATCATGCCGACGTGTGCGGTTTCGTAGTCAAGAAGCAGAAGTGCGGTCTTTGAAGGCCCATGACTGGAAGGCTTCCATGGCTCTAGAGTAGGAGTAGTGCCCATGTCGACAAGAGTGGAGTTAAAGTAGGATTCTAACAGGACTGTACCAACTGGGGTGATGATGGTGGTGGTGGAAGTAGAATCTAGGGGGCAAGGGAGCCGGCCGGTTATATACTAGGTACATACAGGTAGCTATCCGATTAGGGCTCTTAGGTAATCAGTCCGCTCTATCGTAATACCCGATGCTACGTCACTTACGTCAGCTTGATATCTCAGGAATTAGACCATGAGGTTGTAGGTAGGTATTACATATTGATATTTAAGTTTATCTTCTACTGAAATATATGTACATATATTAGGCATTTAATATCTATATACCTTAATATACATAAACAGAGTCCCACTTGATGGAACCTAAAAGTACGGCGCTAGGACACTTTTATGCTATCCCAGTATTTCAGCACCACAAAGTGGGCACTTACGATCGCAGAATCATACACAAACGGTTTCGTGCCCGGCGTCCACGGTCCTGCATCGTTTTCTGACCTTTAAGGAAAAGAATCGGCTTACATTAATGATCTTGCTGTGTGAGCCCTAAGCTAATTACATCAATTTCTAGGTCTGCTTCGAGGCGCGTGTTACTCGAAACGATAGTCAGAACGTAAGTTGGCGATAATTACATTTGTCGGCTAGTTTGAAAGAACAATAAATAGCTAGGTGTATGGAAAGGTCCCGTTAGGAAGTCAGTTGTGGTGCGGCGCCTCTTAACAATCACTTCCCAGAATGACTCTGGTGCCAACGCATCATGAGGAAACTTAGTTGATAGCCCGCAAATGACCATTGGATCATCATCGTTCCCGTCTGAGGTTCCATCTATGACGCCAAGACCGTCGTTGAGTAAGTCCTCTGTCGAAGACGCCATCTGGCTTTCAAACTTGGGACCCTGCTCAATTAAGCTTAAAGGAGTTTGACTAGAGGATATAATTATCGGATTTTTAACACCGATAAGACAAGGTTACGATATACAGCCTTTGGACCAAGCCATTGCCACAGAACTACGAAGACGAATCTCTGAGGTACGGCGCGAACCAAGAGCTATCGTATATCTAAGGGGTAGTAGGTGTTTTTGATTCAGAGGCGAAGCTAGAACTTGCAATAGCAATAAGTCTATATTAAGCAGCGCTGTGACAGTCATGATACTTGCGAACCCTCAAACAATGCGAAGATTAGTCAAGCGTTCAACTACTCATAATGAGATAGGGACTCGAATTTTCAAAAGTTAACGTAACACTTACGGAAGTTCACTCGTTCTCAAACAATGTTTTCTTCGTCAAACTCAAGTCTACACACTGTACCGCCCAAGTCTATCCCATATATTATTTATACACTTGTTATGATTATCTAACCCTATTCCAATAATCTCATCCATATTCCTAACAAGCAACTCATAGTCCGTCCCTGCCTAATTTGGTGGGATTCACTTGTCGTCAATCCCACGGGGCCAAAAAACCGATGTTGGCCCGGAATATTTGACCGCAGCTTGCTTTAGATGGCCCTTTCCAAGTCTAGTAACTTAAACAAACACTCACACACCATCTAGTAAGGGTCGAGTTGTTCGTCCACTTGGTTAAAGTAGCCTGTCTTGATCAGGATTTAGAGGCTTATACCGTCTAAGTTACAGTGTAATACGCGCAACCCTTCTCCGTCGCACACATATAACTTGGCATTCACAGTCATCAACAAGGACTTATTTTAAAGTATGTACCACCTCTAACGCAAGAATAATTTGTTAAACAGTTCTGTTAAGGTTACACTGTAGCTTAATACGGCGTAATTTAGAGTGTATGGCGGCATTTCTATAACTAGTCCAAAAGACCTGACCATTAGCGGCAGCATAATACATTCCGTCAGGCAGACAATGGTCAGCGGCAAGTGTTCGCAAGGGTTGCTTATTCGGGGTACCGATGCGACCTGCATACGCCACATTTATAAATTATCGAATCTAAGCCCTACGTCATCAAAGCATAGAAAGGGGCTATCCGGCTCATTCATATGAAAAGTTAAAGGCAGGCTACGAGTAGTTTGATGCTGCAATGATACGCAGTGTAGCAGTGAGATAATCCCGCATAATACCCCCCCCCCGTCGTTGCCTGCTTTATATGACCAAGAATGACACCTAGAGCAGCCTTGTCTAATCAATAGCAGTATGACGCATAACATCGGACTTCGCAGAATGCTACTGAAGTAACTCTAGTGGTGAGCCGCATTTAATCTATTACGGCCCAACTGGCCAGCAAGTTGGCTCGTCCTACACATAACGTGCAGTTACCGTCGTATTTGGAAGACAAACATGGAAACCTGTGCGCGAAAGGTTTCACCACTTGCTCATCGTGTGAAATGGATCCTAGCACACCGCCTTTTCATTTGCATTGTTCTGTTGGATGTCGATCCTTTACGCGTACGCATGTGACACTCAA
Organism: Xylaria grammica; assembly: GCA_004353285.2. Classification (NCBI taxonomy): domain Eukaryota; kingdom Fungi; phylum Ascomycota; class Sordariomycetes; order Xylariales; family Xylariaceae; genus Xylaria; species Xylaria grammica. Next base: position 230,752 of record NGZP02000018.1, read on the forward strand.
CATCACACACAGGACAACACATGCATTCGGATTCCCTAGGTGGATGTTGTAATTTGTCACAACTCCTAGAGGAACATTGGAGTAAATTATAGAAAATCTTCGTCAGATCTTGTTCGGCCAATCCCCTCCCATACCTTAGCTTTAACAGCATATCTCGCTTTGGCAGTTTTAAATCACTAACGAGGGGCATTTTATCTAGGTGTATAACTACCTATCGCACGCAGCAAGGCAACTATAACTGCCTGCTGATTCGTTCCTTCTGGCGTGAGAATTGCATGGTGTAAAATCCAATTCTACAGCACGATATCATAGAGGCTGAAATCTAATGGTCATGGAAGTTATCCCACAGCCTTGTGGAAAATGGAAACGATTACCGAACTCGGCTAATGAATCTAGCCATTCAGCGGGTAGTCGTGTTTTGATTGCCATCTTACGAAAAGCAATGGAACTAAGTCATTTCTATGTTTGATAAATTATTAAACTGCCACAGTATATTTTTTCTGTGGCTCAAGAGCACGGAGCATTTGTTGTTACACGATTACACCTGTACGCCTTCGTATCTGTTACCGACTAAGGCAGAGACTAGCCCTTTGGGTGTTAGACTGGTCTGGCCAGTCAACTAGTGTATATATAGCCATAGGGTCGCCGGAGCCTTCATGCTTCCCTTCTTCTTCCGTCCGTATTTTTATTAACAGCATGTTCATATATAGCCGCTTGGCTGCCCGTCACAGTATCTACTTCATTCGGGCTACACATCTTCGGTATAAGCCCTTAATATGAGCCTTGTTGTTTCAGGCTATTCAGCTCTCGCTTGTTTGAGACATTTAGGCAGACTCCGAAGGTGGCAAATCCGGGAGGGCCTTATATATAGAGTCATAGGAGCCACACAGGTGGATAAGCGATCTAATTGGAATTGCAAAGACCCCTTGGCGGCCATAATAAGTTATTGTAATCTGAAGACCTTTTAAGGCCTTTACTGGAGCCGTTGTTATATTTGTTGTCGCCGGCCGTTTAACCTACCATCCAAAGCTCAAAAAAGTGAAACCAAATTTAATAAATCTTACCAAACCATTTGGTTCTAATACTTGCGAAGACCTATATCCTTAGTAAAGATCTTTCCGGCCTTTTCGCCATTGACCATTGCGGCATTGTTAGTATGAGCTCCAACATTGTAATATATGATACTTACATCTGCGATTTTCAAACCGATAACGTTGTAGACGCTAAGATTAGCATCGACCACACCATTTTCATACAAGGGCAACATCTTGCATCTACCCGCCGAATGCCATTTTGTAGCAATATTGTAACGGTAGATGCGCTCCGCTTCTGCAAAGAACTTCCTCTTCAGGAGTATAAATCCAATATACCCGAGTACTTCGATCTCCCATCCCCTCCATAGATCCCCGTTATATATTTGAGAATGGATGAAATGTTGCCGCCAGAGCCGCGTGGCCCTTGGAGGAGACGAATGAACTCTCATGAAGAGATCATCTATGAGTCTGGGTATTTCTAAGGTACGATTGAGGCGGCAGAGGACCTTAATATGCTCTCTCATGAAATAGTACATGTGCATGCGTGTGCCGAGGTTATCCTTCTTTAAGTTGATAGCGTGAAGCTCCTGATATTGCTCATCCACAGGTTCATTGATTCCGCACAGATCTAGGTAGCCGCCAAGGGCAAAGGATCTATACAGCGTGCTCTGGCCTGTTGTTCGATTCATCACCAATTTAAACGGGGCTAATTTAAAATCCTCATCTTTCACCGTTGAAGCATATAACAAGTGTATGGGTATTGGCATTGTGGCGACGAAAGATTCTGCCATCTTTCTAAAGGCCGCCTGGGGACTAACCCAAAGTTTTAATGCTCGTCGAAACGAGTGGGCAGAGACCATTCCTTGAATATTCGACGGGACTGTAGCCTTCATTACTTCAGTAGTCCGATTGTCCATCATAGGGTTTATTGATGTGGATTTCGAGGCGACCCGGGTTTGTGCGTTTCTGCGCGATAAGGAACCTGATCGGTCAAGTGTCTCTAACGCCACCTCGTTTAGCTTTGTTCTGCCCTGGGCTATCTCAGCGTTGGTGAGAATTGAGACTGGTACTTCAATGTGATGGCTTAGCCGACCTCCAAAGATGGAGTCCAGCGAGTCCGGTATGAAGTTACCCAAAACTTTTAGAATCTGACTCCATGATTGTGTTCTAGGGTCTTGTGGACGAAATTTCTGAACGCGAATGTCGCTTTCGGCCACAATACGACGTATGATTCATTGAAGACCCCACTGACATAATCCTCAAGAAATTCAACGTTTTCTACTGAAGCAATCCCGATATACTCCAATAGACCTCCGAAAATTCGAAATGGCAATATAGGTCTCCAACATTTCGCGCATGCTTTTCGGGCCCGGGTGACTTAGGTGTGAGAGTCCGTTCCTAACTGCATAAACTAGGAACGCTTTCTCGATCAGCTTGTGGTAGGAAACTTCTACGAGCGGATACCCAAAGTCAAAGTGTACCACGTACTCAAGAGACGCATGGCCCATAAGCTGTTAAAAGGTCGAGCCGGAAGAATTCAATCGGTTCAAGTTGACCAGTCCACTTCTCTTGTGTGAGCAATAAAAGCTCTTCTAAGGAGAAGCGACAAACGTGAACGTGTTGAGTACCCGGCTCTGGAAAGATGACAAAGTCCCCGATCAAGTCGAGCACAGCATCCTCGGTAACGAGCTCGTCCTCCCACGCTGCGCCTTTACCACAAGATGCCGCATAAGCATGTCGCAAGTCCTTGATAGTTAAGGGCTCCAATGCGCTCATGATAAGCGCTAAAGTGTACGAGCCGTCCTCATAGGAAGCGTTGGTCTATCAATCTCACCATGTAGACTGGAGATCAGCCGTAAGAAGAGCCGCGCATATTCAGTTTCTAAATCCCGCGGAACGGCTTCCAGGCAATCACGAACAGAACTCGGACTGTGGCAGTAGCGGAGTTCCTTGAAGACTAGATCAACCCAGAGGAGCATGCCTGTTGACTTTTCGTGAAGTACCTTCTGGACGTGAGCCCTTAGATGCTCGGACATAGCGTTGAGATGAGGGGAATCTTGGATCTTGCGGTTGATTAATCGTAGAATGTCCCCGCTTGTGACAGGCTCTGAAAATTCAATATTCCTGTCGGGGTATTTTGCGGTCTCATGATGGAGGATTGATGTCCGCCCAGCTAGAAGGATATAGAGTCGAGGGAATTAACTTAACCATCTTTCAAATATCTGCATTGGTCCTTCTGTATCGCCCCAGGCGTCGTCTGATTCGTCAATATAATCAATGACGATATAAAATAGGCCTTTTGTGGTAGAGGCGACGCATTCTATGGCCCGAAGAAACTGCGTGAGGGATAAGGAATCGCAGCCGAGAATGATATCATGTACTCGACTTAATGTTTCGCTCGAGATTCCATCAAAGTTGAGCATCTGCCAGAGAATTGTAGAAAACATGGACTTGAACTTCCTCTGCCTCTCAATTCCGTGATGAAAGGGGAAGAATGCACATAAGTTGCCAGCGGATCTTATATCCTTAGAAAATGAAGCTGCGAGGACCGATTTTCCGGAGCCCTTAGATCCGTGTATCAGAAGCAGACGAGATGTTGGCAACGCAGTAGGACTCTTGGGACTCGAGGTGGTAAGCCAACTTTTGGCGACAGGGTTGGACAAAAACCAATCGAGTGTGCCGTCGAGCTTGTCGCGAATGAAATCATGGCCACAGGGATTGAGTAGACTCCTCAACTGGGCCCATTTTGCTTTTTTATACTTTTATGGTTAACTCGGTCGAAAACAATGAATTTAATGATTATAAAAGCAACATAAATGCTCACTTAATTTTAAATAATTATATAATTTAAAGTTAGCGTCATTATTAAAATAAAAAGTTTTATTAATAAATATTATAATATTAATAAGTGCGCCTTAAAGTATTAGTAGAAAGTAATATATTAGTATAAGATTGTCACGACTAGGAAGTCTCTCAGGCCAAGTATAATATAATACACATTCTGTATAGTAGGTAGTATATGGTGCATACAAGACTAAAGCTTGTAGAAGGGAAGAATATGGTACGAAACATGGCCGGATAGATTATGGTGTTATGGTCAGGCAGTCTGAAGGATGTAGCTAATTGGTGGAGTAGGTAGGGTTATGACAAAGGGGCTCCCACTCCTAGGTGTAGTGCAGTCACACGTAGAAGTTAATCGTATGGGGATATAGGTGCTATGCCTAACGCTATATTTCCTTCTTTATGAAATTACCTACTCTTCGGTGTTAAGAACTAGAATACTGGAGATTTTGGACGCGGAAAAGAACGGGTTTATACGGGGGTAGGCGACATCCACTCTCACATATCCCGCACTCAGTGGCCTTCACATTAACGCCGACGGTTCAAATACCGCTATATCTTGAGGTCTCTCTTGGATACATTACTTTATCGGACCTCCTGTATTGAAACGGCATTGCGGTCAAGATAGCACAATAGGTCTCCATCTACATTAGTATCGAACTTTTTGTTAAAAGAAGCGAGAGCCGTTAGGCACCGGTTGGTTTAGCAATGATTTAGTACCTGAAACGGCAGGTAGAAAACCATGTGGCGCCAACCGGCGAACTTAGCGAAAGAGGCAAGTCTACGAAATTAGGGTCGCATCACTCCGCTAATCTCCCTTATCTAAACTATTTTACTCCAAGATAAAGTGTTCCGCGGTGTTCCGGTCGTAGTCGGCGGACGGTGAAATCCGGGGGGACTAATTATTTCACACGGTCCTATTCACCCAGTTCTGGTGGTCAGTCACAGTACGGAAGAGACAAGGTTCAATACAACCACCGGCAAACCTTCCATATCGTACGCCACCTCCCGACTCTATTGTGCGATAAGTATTCAAGTTAGTCTACGTTGCGCTACTGTAGGTACACGTCTAGCGCGGTGTAGTTACCAGAATGACGGGGAACCCGAGGAATCCCGACAGGGGCCACGCGGGCATATGAATAGACTTATCCTCCTACAGTAGATCTTCGTCGCGCGTCCTACTCGACCCTCATCCGACGATCGTCACCTCCCTAACAGTATGTTTTACTTCAACGGGGCCCGGTGGGCGGCGCTCGTCGCCGCCAGCGCACTTCCGTGGACCCAGGCTCTTGACAATCTCCGGGTGCAGATTTCCGTAGCCGACAAGATACTCAAGGGCAGCATCGACGGTCGCGTGGTGCTTATGTTCGCGCCCAATGGCACTGACCCTCTCGATGACACGGACGTCACGTCCACCCCGAATAAGATGTTCGGTAAGAACGTCTTCGACTTTGGGGCCAAAGACGTTGTCACACTGTCCGGTGGAAGTCCCAATGATACCGCGACCGGCGTTTCTGGTTTCCCGCTTGACAGCATTGGTAAGTAGAAGCCAGGGGCATTCTTTTCGTCCACCTAGGCTGAATTGGCGTGATTGAGTCGATATATTGTGCTGCAATTTCATATTTTCGTGTGCTCATTAAGATATTCGTACTCAATGATTACTGGGGCTTAGTCACGTTTGATAAATGCTAATTCTCATGCTCATCAGACGAGGTCTCGGCTGGCGCTTACCGCGTTCAAGCCTTCTTAAACCCGTACGATAGAGCCAAACGGGGCGATGGTTCTGAGGTATACCTCAAGTTTCCATGCGGCGATGGTGCACCTAACGTCGACGGCGTGGGGAGCCTTACTACGCCAGCAATTGACCTGGAGGTGCACGGCGGCCCCCAGACAATCAAGCTCAGTTTTGATAGTGTGGTGCCTGCTGAGGCGTTCGCGGGGAAGGAGATCGGGGGGTGTTCTCAAGGCAACTACGCTGACACGACGCTGTTGAAGCACGTGAAGATCAAGAGCAAGAAATTAAGCCAATTTTGGGGCCGCGATATGTACGTGGGTGCCAATGTTCTACTGCCTGCTGGATATGACGCTACCGACAAGCATACCCGGTACCCCGTCCTTTACGATCAGAATCATTGGACGGGTGGCGCAGCTGCGTACGGCTATTCTACCAACGCGGCCTTCACAGAAGCATGGGACAAGGGTGTTATTCCGGGCACGAATGGTACCGATACGCCAGCACCTAAGTTGATCATTGTTGCTTTCCGCCACGAAGCTCCATACTACGATGATTCTTACGGCGTGAACACGGCCAATCTGGGACCTTACGGTGACGCTATCAACGATGAACTAATCCCATACATCGACGCGAACTTCAACACCATCGCTCAACCATACGCGCGAATCCAGGATGGTGGTTCAACAGGTGGCTGGGTGTCCGCCGCCAGCCTGATCTTCCGACCAGACCTCTTCGGCGCCTGCTTCTCGTCCTATCCAGACTCATTGGATTTCCACATGCACCAAGCTATACCACTATACAGCAACAAGAACGCCTACGAGTACGCCAACGGCGACAAGATTGGTTCAATCCGTACGTTTAATAACGAAACAGAGGTCGTCTTGGCGACTACTGAGCAGGAGAACCACTGGGAGCTTGTCTTTGGCACCTCGTCGCGCTCATCATTGCAGTGGGATGTTTGGAACGCCGTGTTCGGCGTCCAGGGACTCAATGGTTACCCCTTAGAGCCCTGGGACAAGGTCACCGGCGAGATATACCCGGAGGCTGTTCAATTCTGGAAGGAAATGGACTTGTCAAACTACATTACCAGCAACTGGGATAACACGAAGAATCTCGGAGAGGTGCTTCGCGGACGTATTTACATTTACGTTGGTACTCATGACAACTACTACCTCAACGGAGGCGTGGCCGAGTTCGAGAAGAACGTCAATGGTCGCGGAGGTCCCGACTGGGCCAACGTCACCATAACTCCTGGCCAGACGCACGGTGGAAACTACCAACGCCGCCAGACATGGGATTATCTCGAGCTCGTATCCAACTGGATCCAGGATCATAGTCCCGAGGGCAAGACACCCTTGTCTACAAAGTTCACGAAGTCCTCGAGCCGTGGAAACAAGTTCGAGGACGTCATTCGGGTTGGTGGGCATGGGGCCGCAGTGAAGCGCCAGCAGAACCCAGCCCTTTCATATAAAGAAAATGTTAAGTGCGGTTCTATCATCACGGCAACTGCTGGACGATGGGACCCAGGCGTCGTCTTACAGGCGCAGTGGATTGTCAACGGACTCCCAAGCGGCGCATCGTTTGCGGTAAAACAAGGTGGCTCGGTCAGATACAACTCAACCGCGAAGGGTAAAAGGTTTGAGTTGAAGCTACGTGTGACGGGCACGAAAAGGAACTACAAGGATGAGACTAGAGAGAGTAACAGTGTCCTGGTAGGAAGAAGATGAGCACACACGGGATGAAAAGTGACCTAATTCTATAGTATTACCCATGTATTATAATTATAATTAAATATATTTTCAGCCCCCTCATCACATCCTCTCTCTAGCCCATGTCAGAGTTCTGATATGGGGGTACAAGGAATACTTGTTGTTGTGCAAAGAGCCTCCACTAACTAACTAGGGGCCCCTGCTCTATACAACACGCCTTCTCCGATCTAGAAGGTATGATAACCTGAACATGGGGCGGTATACTTTAGTCATATGCCGAGAAGCAGGTGTTTTACGCGTGTGAGCGAAATCCAATCGCCTCTATCAAACTGTGGCATTTACCGCCTCTTACTGTAAATACCGCACGTACGAGTACCCTTTTGATCGAGTGAAGGGGGAGTGATGTCCTCTTGGCGTATGAGAGTAGTGCTGTATAGTACTAGCCCATTAGGTTGTTTCTCGTCCAGCTTAAAGAAGGATGATGAGCGTACGTAACCAGAATGCATACAACCGCTCTAGATAAGGGACGGTTACTGTCTGTCAGACCGTCGCCTTCTAGAACACAGAAGGCGTTCTATATATAGCGGAGATGGTCAGTCTAAGCTTTTTTGGCCTAACGACGAGGATTTCATTATAACCCCCAATATTTTGTCAAGTCGCCTAAGCATCAAGCGATTGTTCGCGGACCTATAACCCGCTCTGATATCATCTCAAAGACGAGTATGGTAGATGCGCATACACACATTGACCAATGAAGTCTGATATACATTCGTAGATGACGTAACCGGTGTGGATGGCTGTTTGTAGCAATGCGACTGGCGATTTTTTTCGATCTCACCGATCAGCTTAGGTAACCACCCTCATGCGGTGATGAGGAGAGCTAGGCAGGCTATCATCATCTACTAGTAGAGTTCTAATCTAGAGACAATAAGATTAAAGCCTAGACCCGTATAGCCTATCTCAATGAGCTAGCCTTCCATGACTCCCCGAATAATATTCTCTTCATCTACATTAAGGTGCTAAATACGATATATCCCTCACGCCACGTGAGGACCTGGAGAACCCCATGTCTAGACTGGGGAGATGAGTCGTGTTTGCAAGGATTGCTCCCATCACTCTACCTAGCTACTTTTACATGGCATAAGCGAAGCGTTCAGAGCACTGCATGTACTATGTATGCTGTACACTGAATATTAGTTCGGCTAGGAGGGAATAGTTCAATACAACCTTGACCCTGTTAACCAATGACGGTAGTGGTGTATAGTAAAGATAGTGCTCCTAGCTTAAGCAGCGAACATCGGCCCCCGCACAAGCATTTTCGCGGCCAATATGAGCTAAGCAGGTGTTTAATAACTCTCGCCGTTGCTGGCGCCATATTCCCAAGCATGTGCTGATGATGTATGTTATATACATGTGGGCATCTCCGTCTTTCGTCATCGTCCCCGAGGGCTGGTAGATATGGTGATGACAATCCGGTGGCAGGGTACCCGGATACCGGAGGTCCGACTTGCCGGGGTGAGACCAACAACGTGACTAGTGTAGCTTGGCGATTTCTTTAAATAGAATAGTTAGACCATTTGTTCTTCTACAGTAGCTAGGTTAGGGCGTGAGTAGTACAGTAAGAGATGGGAGCGTAGATATGCAGATTCATTGGATTCATAAAGTGCACTTTGAAGATGCATTATCTAACATAAGCAAAGAGAGTTACAAAACGAAAACATCTATATTGGGGATATCGGAGACCTCTTGCCTCATGCGAGAGCTAAGCCCTACCACCTTTTGCCTGCCCATGCCTTAAGTCGCCAAGCCTATAACCCCTCCATGCCATGGGTCTACCTCCACTATCTTCTCCTGCTTGCATTGATTCCCTGTTGTCAGCTTTGAAAACATGGGCCCATGAACGAGATGAGATGGTCAGAGTGCGGTCTTCAGTGCGGTCTTCAGTGCGGTCAATCGCAGAGCAAGTGTTGAGGAAGGGAGGGTGATACTGCCGTTAGCGCATCAATCCGCGCGCCATAGGACTCTGATATTTTTGCATATAACTCAATGCTATAGGCCGCAAACCAAGATGAACGCTAGAGGAACACGTCGCTGGGCAGGTCTGGACGGGTCCTCTACTAGTAACTACCTAGGTAGCTAGCAGGAAGCCGTTGGTGGCGGATGCGGAGGATGACGAAAGATTTGTCGTGGTTGTCTAAATGATGTGGTATGCGGGAGCCCTCTCTTGACCAGGCAGTCTGACCAGGCAGGCCTGTCTGGTGTGTCTGGTGTGTCTGGTCTGTCTATATATTAATACTTGATCAACTTATTATCGCGCGCTGCCGTCCCCAGCGACCTACCCGATCAATCACCATTGCCCGAGTGACTGTAACCATTGGGTTTTATTTCCTGCCTGCCTTCGGCAACAAGCGGCGACATAAATGATTTGCCAGACGTAAATCTGCCCCCAACAAATATCCAGCACCCCGGCCAGTGGCCAAGAGACCAGGGGTATGTATCTACTATAGTGTATGCTGCCAACCGATAGTAGCTTATGCAGGAGAGCTGCGCCCGACAAAGGAAATCGAGCCACTGCGTTTGATCTTCCTCCTCGTTTCTTCCTACTTATATTTCGCCGCGAGCGCAATTCTCTCTCAAACGTAATCCGAGTGCGCAGTGCTCACTGCGACATCTTCTCACGATGGTGCTTCGAAAGAAAGAGGTGTACACCATCATCACCCCCATTCCCGGCTTCATACCCCGGCAGTTGGCCATCGACATTCTACACAGCCACAGCGAAGTCATAACTCTCAACCCCCTCGTACTCAGTCACAAGCAAATCAAAGCGCCCCGCGATGCCGCCACCGACGAGTATTTTTCCACCTGGTACGAAATCACCGAGCGTGTTCAATTCGTGCCGGGCATGGGCAGGTTCGGGTCCGGCAAGATCTCATTCAACGCCTGCTTTCACGACCTTCCGTGGGGTCTCCAGACCCACGTCTATGCGCCGCTGAATATCGACATGCGCAACAAATATCGCATCGGCGGAAACCAGCCGGGCGTCGAGCTTCCAGAGCCAGCCGAGATCGGGCTCGCTGAGCTGGGAGTCCCGAGAGACGGCTTGTATTTACGGGAGGACATTGAAATACGCTGCAATATCGCCATGGTGCCGACGGTGAAGGCGCAAATGAAGGCAGCCAGCAAAGAGATGGTGGAACGCATCATTAAGAAGGCCGAGCTATTGGACGCCGGCGTATTACAAGCTATGATTGAGGATGGGAGAATGAAGACTTATAAACCCCAAAGCAGATCATACACCGGTGGTCTCGATGAGCAGATGAGATCACCACAACTATCTCCCGCACTCCCGTACGGCCAAGGGTCGCCGCAGTCCCCCACCATCCCCTACCAGGTCCCGCGGCCGATGTCAACACAATATCAACCACGCAGTCGCCCCGGCACGTCAGGCTCCACGGGGTATCCCGCCCATTGGCAGATGCAGCAGCAAATGGCGATGGACGAGCACAAGTCAGCTCACCTGCATGCAGAGCTGCCCCACAGCAGCCAGCCCGTATTAGCTCCAGGGAGCCAGAGCTTCCCGATGGAGCTGCCGGGCGACTTCTACTATCCACAGCCGCCATCGCAGCCGCCCCCAACGAACCAAGCCATGGGGCGCAACTCACCCAACCCAGCGGTTTCTTACTCCCCCGATCCGAACGGCCAGCGGTGGTCGCACCAGCCCACCCAATCGATGAAGGCCTCGCGACCAGCCTCCTACGCCTCCGACCCGGGCGTCATGAACCGCGCGTCGCCGGGGCCCGACCACAAAGCCTTCGCCGCCGAGCTGGCGACGCACCGCGAAACGCCCGAGGAGCACAGCTCCGAAAAGCCCAGGGACCGGGGAAATCAGTACCGCGCATTCAGCTATAACTACAACCCAGCCGACTATGTCAGGTCGGGTCGCTAAGGTAACGCGCGAGTTTAGATTTTAGAGTAGGGCGATGTATGATGAACAGTGTACAATAGTGACGTAACGACGCGGAAAGTGATGGCGCGGTTTAGTGTGGGATTTCCCTTTTTTTGGCAGGCCGAGTTTCTGAGCATGTGGGAGCGGCGAGACTCAACGGCGCAGCTGGCGTTTGCGAGTTACGATACCTTACGGCGGGTGGGCGGAAGTGATACCTAGGCTACTTACTCGGATTAGGGGCTCATTTGTTTTGTCCACGGCTTGCTCTCGGGACCAATTTTAGGTGTCCTTTTGTCTATTGCAGGGCGCTTACGGAAGGAAGTCTTAAAAAACAATGTCTCCATTTACCATGGTCTAGTTCTCAAAGAATCGTTAGACGAACAATTATTACTAGTCTGGTCTGGTCTGTCTCCAATGTCTAACTGCACATATTCGTGTCACTATACCATCTCCCTAGAAGGGCGTGTAAAACAGGCAATTTGATGATTCAGAGGTATTAACATGTATTTTGCGCCGACAGAGTCGCGAGTACGAAAACAAGATTCGAATACGATATCCCACACCGATTAAACTTTTAAGCATGACGTGACAACTCATAGGTTACATTGGGCCGCCGCCGGATCAATCGGCACGCTTGACGCAGAAAGGATTCGGCGTGAAGATGCCGTACGGGTCGGCCGCTTTGCGGATCTGCCGAAGCTTGTCGTACTTGGCCTGGTCCTCGTAGTAGCAGTTCCAAACAGCGTCCAGGTCCCAGTTCCCGTACGAACCCCACAGGACGCGGCGGTCTTGCTTCGAAAAGATGCCGTTGGGGCCAATGGCCTCCTCGTCATTCACCTTCTGCCAGTCTTCGGCGCGCGTCTTCTCTTCCGGGTTGCTAGGACGCTCAGTTAGTCGGGGCTTTCCGTTGAAACGGGCCAAGTTTCTTGGGAGGGAACCCGATGCACCCAAGATATGAGTGTGGGCTTGGCACGAAAACCCCCGGCCAGAGTAACCAGGGTAAAAGAAGTAGATGGATAGGTATCACTTACTGGAAACAATCCATCGTGCACCCTATGCTCGTGTCTCGCCAGCTGTACGCCGTCCCGTTGCCCGCATTGCGCGTGAACATGGAGTTCTTGCCGCCGAAGCACTGCAGCTGCGCAGAGAGCCAGCAGCGGTTATGCTCCGGCTTGACGATGGCATCGATGCGGTTGACGGCCCACTCGGCCCAGCCGTCCTTGGCGAGCGTGCGCGAGTTGGTGTTATAGGTGCGCTTCACGTACGGCTTCTCGAACTCGCGCACGTTGCGGAAGATCCAGTCGCCGGTCAGCTGCGACATCGGCTTCACCTCCACGTCGCTCTTCCCGAGGATCCAGTCCGAGCCCTCCTTGATCCGGTCGAACCACGACATGTCGCACACGTCGCCGCTCTCGAACGGGACCCACTGCGCGTACACGATGATTGTCCGCGGCCACGCGATGACACCGTTGTCGCCGTATAGCTCGGGGTGCTCACGTGCCATCGCCTCGTCCAGCCCAGGCCATAGGTCGAGAAGGGGGAAGGCCGAGCTGAGAACGCTGACGCAGAGATCGTAGTTTCTGGGGAAGTTCTCGTTGTCAGACATCTCGACAAGAATGTCTAACAGACGCTTCAGTGTCTTGGTGTCGTAGAAGTACAGCGCCTTCATCCCTCTTGACCCGTTATAGTCCTCATCTTGGTGTACTTGGATTGTGAAGTGGGTTAGCACACCCAGGTTTCCAGGACTGCCGCCCAAGAAGGCCCAGAAGAGATCAGGGTCGGTAGCCTTGGTAACCTCCTTCGAGTTTCCATCGGTGTCTATAATCTCGAGGGATAAGACGTGGTCGCCGAACAGCCCGAAGCTGCGAGCTAGTTGCCCGTAACCTAGACGTATGCGTTAGATCAATGCTCTTAGAAGCCCGTGGCTATTGATTGGTTGAGGTGATGATTGGCATATTGCCATCAAATCGAATGGGCTAGATAGGAACTTTCTCACCTCCGGTCTGAACATGCCCGCCGAGACTAAAAAGATGACGTATCAGTATTTTCTTTTTTTCGGTCAATTATCCCGGTGTTTCCGGGTTCAGGGACCACGCCTCTGACCACCACACACTTCTCCCCCCATTATTGATCAAAGTGAGGATGCTCTAACTTACTGGACTTCGGTACACTGCCCGTGAGGGACAAAGACCTTGTTCTCTGTGACCCAGGCATTGAACTCGCCTAGACTCCAGCTCACACTCGTCCGAGCATAAGCCTTGCCGTCCTTGCGGAAAATCGCACGGTCATCCGGACCCTTGAAAGTGTCTTCTAGGTCTAGCTGAATATTGGGCGCACTCGTGGAGGACGCTCCGCTGTACTGATGGCCACCAGTTTTGATAGCGACAGCCACGCCCTTCTCTTTCGCATATTTCAGCGTGAGAACGATATCTTCTTTCGTTTTCGGCCTCACGATGAGCCCGGGGTTGAGGTCGCGCTCAACTCCGTACGTCGAAGTCGCATATTGGTATTTATTGAGATCGAAAGCGGCAGTGCCCGGGAGGAACTGTGTTCCTGTGATCCCAGCAATCGTGGCCATGGTGGGTGATTTCGGTTTCGCCGAAGAAGAGAGTAGGCCAAAAGCTCGTCGTAATGTCGAAAGGAGGCTGCCCATGTTGATCGAAACGAGATTTCACAAACCATCAATTCGCTAATAGGCCGTCCTACTTATATATCCACGCTCTCGATTTTACACCGTATTCGCACCTCAGTATTACTCACGATAATAGCCTTACGGGGCTGACCGGTTGACGATCAGCTTAGCTTACGTTGGTGCATGAGTAATTTTATAGTACCACCCATCATGTGAAGCTGATGACATTGCGCATGCCAGTCACTTGTCTTATTCGTCCTAGGGCAGCGCCTCATGGGTTCAGCGCTAGAGCTCACGTATTAAACACGCGGACGCCTCTGTGTATCACTAGTTCAGAGTGGGACAATTGGCTCGGGGTGTATCTCACGCCATGGGATGGCTCGGCCACAACCAAGCTGATCTTCAGAGCTCACATCTCCAGATGCTGAGAATAGCTGACGTAGGGTTGCCGAGAAGTGGTAAGCGTGGGGAGAATGCCACCACGAAAATGCCTACAGCTCAAGGTTGCGATTAGTCTAAGCCAAAGCAATAGATAGGTGCCTAGTCTCAGTCTAATGAGAATACCCTTGAGACCTGTCTTAGGGATAGGCTTGAAGCTCATCGCCAGTAGGGTATTCTAATGCTGACCGATGGCTTCGTATGTGGATCCATACCTTGTGACATGAGTACAATAGATAAAAACTCACATCAATCAAGTCTGGAGGATAGGCATTGCCGACTAATACCTCGACGTCACTCTAGGCTTTGGTGGGTGTGTTTTTACTCAGTACTCGAAAGACCCTTGAAGACGTCTAATGAAAAGTCAAGGTTTATCGTCAAATCAGCGACGGCGTGCCATTGAGGCTTCGCCAACCTGCAGGTGTGGTAGCACCGTCCGACGTCGCATCAGGTCTCAAACCTTGTGGCAGCCGTAATTAATCCGGAGAAATATCAACCTAGGTAGTATGCCATATCGATCTCCTTGTCTCAGTTTAGCCCGAGGAACGGTTTTACAGCAGATAGGTAGGCGTATACTGGTTAAAATCAGTATACTGTAGCAGCAGAATTCCACACAACCAAGACCTGACATGGGTCGAGACGTTTGTCGGTCGCACCGATAACCAGGACCTGTATACTATACGCTAGATGATAGGTGGCGGTGAGGCGCTCAAGAATATGCCCGTACCCGTCAAGAGGTAATCTACTAGTATGCATTCAGCTAGGATCATTCAGCTGGGACAAGGCGTGAGCACCTATTTTCGATTGTAGTCCTCAATCGGAGCGAGCCTAAGACAAAGGCCGCCACCCCCAGCCCCAGCACGTACCTAATGCCAATTGGAACAAGAGGTAATCTCGATCTCGTCATCGGCGTGAGTGAGTCGTCACCATTTGTCTACCTCGGGGACTCTGTTATCGTGAATCGTGTGTGTGTGTGTGTGCGTGTGTGCATATTTCTATTCGGGTAACCAGGCGCGGGGGAATGATAACAACAACTCCTCTTAAATTAGGACGCCGACAGCGTAAACTGTAGTGTAAACTGAAGGCCCGAGTGATTCACCCACAGTGACCCAAGCGGCCCCGTTCAGCGCCCGCGACAAACCCTAAAAGCTGTACCTAGGCTACCTAGGCTACCTACTTAGGTATCCCCTACAGAATTCAAACCACCACCAACTTTTTTGGACCATAATAATGAATTTTACTCCTGGCGTTCCATGATGACGTCAGCTTCCTATACCTGCGCGGTAGGAATTGATACAGAAAGGCGGTGCACACAAGCCGTCGGCATCTGTGGGTTTTCTAATACGGAAGATATCACACCAAGTACTCGTAGACTCGTAGACCCTCTTACGATTCATCGTATGTTCTAAGCATCGGGTCTTTAAGCAATCGTCTCATTGCGCTCGTCTCTAGAGCAACACTAACATCAAAGTCGCCGGTCTCCGCGACATCAATGAGTTGCCTACACAATTAGAATCATCAGTAAGTGCCATTGTCGGGGAATTGCTGTTTCCACCAGCTCTGATGCGAGAGGCTCCTGGGGATGAGCACTTACAGCAGTCCATCCAAACGTGGTATGTGGCTCTGCACGTACCGAGCGAGTCCCGCGCCGAAGAAGTCTACTTCGTAAGCACGCGCTCGCGCCCAAGACGTCACGAGAACGTGTCGAGTGCCCAGAAAGGCTTGCCACAGACGCTGGGGGCTTACTTCGTGGGCAGCATCATGGATATAGTCCGATACCGCCTGAGGCGTGAACAGAGATAGCAACAGCCGAATAGCACCAGCGGCGGCGCCAATCGGCGAGGTACTTGCGTCGGCCCCGGTCTTTGTCGCGTATGCTAGGAGTAGAGGAGACCCGGCAAAACTGTCGGGTAGCGGCGGCGAGACCCGGTTGCGGAGGCCGAGCGTCATGTCCAGGTAGACCTGCTCATGCATGTTTTCCAGCTGGCGAGCGCGATTCACGAGGATCCAAAGATGTCCGAGGAGGGCATCCTGTCGAGAGATCCTTTGGCCCTGTAAATCACTCGGTAAGGATTCCATCGCGGCAATCTTCATCCTTTCCACCTCGGATTTACTAAAGTGTATTTGCATATGATCCACAGCGGCACCTTGATCCCAGGTGGTCCAAGGAGGGTGCGTCGAGGCACTGAGCTCGGTCTGCGCTAATTCCTCGGGGGGAGGCTTTGTCGCCTCCGAGGAGCCCGTAGCCCAAGATGGATATCCTGGGGCGTCTATCGCCCACCAATCGAAGCGATGCATTGGTAGACTACGGGCTCGTTTTATCCTTTCGGCGTCGGGCTCGGCAACTTGAGGGTTGAGATGAGCGTGTGCGTCCAACAACGCAGGATCAAACAACGCTCTCGGCATCGCAAACTCTTCCGCCGTCGTGTCGCCATGGTCGGCGCGAAATCGTCGTCGCGACCGCTCTGCCCAAGAGTGGATGAATTGCAACAAGCATGTTGCATCAGAGAGACAGTGTGTTATGTTGAGGCTTACGGCGAAGCCACCGCACTACCACAAGTCAGCGACTCCATTCTGCAGTCAAGTGGCGTCAAACCGCCCCGAATAGAGACACGCGCGCCCCCCTGAAGATAACACCAAAGCCTAGGGACTACTCACTTTGAAGACAGTGAGCTGGGCGGCTGCAGCCGGAAGACCCATGTACTCGGCGAGATGTGAGAATGCAAGCTTAGTGCCCGGGAGAAAATCGCTTTGGCGAAGACCCGAAGCGTCCCATACTCTCTTCGACGTAGAGCGCTCCGACACGCTAGGAATAATCGTCTTCAGTTCTCTATCATCTTCTGCGATCGTCAACTCCATCCCAGGGTCATCCGAAGAGCCATAAGTTGCTATAGGCCTGCCAACGTAGCGGGGATTGTTGGTCCCTTCGACATGCTTCTTGGTTGCCCATTCAAGCTGCCCTGCGAAATGGGGGTAATCGTTAAGAGTCTCCGAAAGTGCTGTTATTGGATTAGTCACCTTGTGACATTCTGCGCGGCCATTACAGCGGACTGTAGCGGAGATGACGAACCTGATTCAAGACGCTCGAAAACAGCCGGGTCATTTGCGTTAACCCCATCCGTCTTATCGTAGAACCAGATAGCACCACAAGCCGAGAACCGCGCAACCGACGCGTCCAATATAGACAGTCGAGTGACAGTCACCTTCTGCGGTCGGTTAGAAGGGAATACTCGTTTTATACTCCGTACGCGAGGTTTGTATGCTTCATCCATTGCGTCAATGCCGTATTCCGTATCGTCAGAGTCGTTTCTCCTAACCTCCGCGGTCGAAATGGCTGGAATCGTGCGAACATGATCATGATCTCGGCCGCAAATTTCAACATAATTTACCGTTTTTAAGTACAAACTTACCGTGACGGAAGAGGCGACCCGACTACTCCAAGTCCTCTTTCCGGCTCGCCGAGTCTTGCAACGGTATCATTCATTATGATTCATTCTGATGCGGCCCACATGCTCGCTTAAGGGCACTCCACTCAGGATGCAGAGAATAGCCAACTGCATGTTCGCTAGGTGAGCCGGACGTCATTTTCCACCTTAGTTTTTCGCGAACAGATTTAATAAAGGCCGGAAGGCTCTAACTTTGACATTTCAAGCGCCCGACAAAGGCGACTTGAGACATGGAGCCGTACAGGTGAAAATGAGATGCCGAGGCGTGGATGGTGGCAAGCTCTCTACCTACTTCTAACTGTTCCGAACAGGCGGTGGAATTAGGCAGAAAAACGGGGTACCAGGGCACCACGACTGCCCTCGACTGCCCTCGAATTGAATCTATTTAATAACGGGCGTTTTCTCGTAATGTTGATCTGGCTATACATGAATAAAACTTATTCGTCTCAATTAGTGGCGATTGTACCCCGATGGCTAGTCCTAACCCATCCCTAGCTGGCGAGACAGATGATCAGGAGCAGTCCCCCTCGCCGGATAGATATGGGCTAGATGAGTCAAACAAGCCACCTCACCTTGACATCTAAGTATATAAGTAGCTATGCACAGTCCGGGTAGATAGCTGCATATATAGCAAACAGGAATTGGCTTCTCAACTTTATAACTCACTAACTTCAAGTCAATGTTGCATTTGATGCCCGTAAAAGCGCTTAGTTGTGGCCAGGCCTCTAAGGGTGCACCCAGCGACGTCAAACGCAAGTGTGGCTGTAGCGTACTACCTCAGCCATGCTTAGTGAACAGTTCAACATATACACTGCACGAGCGTAACATGCGACTTGCGATATGACAAGTCTCACACCCCAGTCAATACCCCTTAATGAATAGCCTCTTGTGGCACCCTCCGCGACGTCGTCGGTCAAAAATAACGATTATGTAATACTACATGATGTGTCTCAGCGAAGGGATCTGAGACATGGCGTCGATCTACGTACCGATTCCCCCCGAGAGGGATTGGCCGACGTCATACAAGATATAGGGTACGAACTCGTTATCCCCGATGTTAATGAATGTGAGAAAAAGAAGGGGAGGGAGGGACCAATAGTATCTGGGGTTAAGGCAGTTCGTTCAGTACTGAAACATGACATCAAAGAAGGTAGAAAAGGAATTTGTAAAGAGTTTAGAAACAGAAATAAGCCGCCATTCCATGAGGTCGTGTAACTTACAAAATATAGCCTTATAATGCGTGATCATGCAACTCGAGATGAAGAGGTTATTATCAGTTCACTGTATACTCTAGAGCTGATCGATAGGTATTACGCTCATGCTCCCGCTAGAAGCTCTAGTTTTCTGCCCCTCACTTCATCCCACACAGGATGCAACTCACTTGCGGACTTCCTGTGTAAATAATGTTATAGAAACTACTTTTCATATGACTTTCATCATGACACGAAGGGCAGGGATTAGTCAACGCCGTGGTTGTATTGTTATTTAGCTGTATTTCCTTCTGATTTACAATTAATACTAGTTTCTACTGCCTTTATTATCCTATCATGTAGAAAACCTCCGGCCATGTATATACCAACGCATATATACGCACTTCTCTCAACCCGGTGTCAGCGCTGCCACATATTGCACATGGCCTCTGAGGCTGACGATATTATATGGCGAGGGGACTAGGTATAAGCTGGCTTGTAGCAGTAGTGCGGCGGTCCCGCCGACGCTCCGTGGCCCTACCCGTGTTTGAACCTAGTGAGAGCACCGGACTAGGAAAAGTAAAACCGTCGAATATTTGGTATCTTTTATTTGTAACATTCCAGATGATGATGTAATCTCTTGGTCCTATCCCCTACTGCTCGGTGGTATCATGCGGGAATCAAGCTCGGCGACTCTCAACGCGTCCAACTCCTGCGTAACCGCGGGGCTTTCAGAATGTATCTTGAACGAACCAAAGTATTGATGCTGTTGTTCTTGGTTGCTAGGGTGATACGGATATGGGTGCTGCGTGAATGGGTGGTGCGTCGGTTGCACGGGATTTGATACGCGTCGACGGCTTCGGCGTAGGAGCGAGAATACCGCAATAACGCCGATAGTAAATGCCGCTAAAACTCCCACAACGATTCCTGCAGTAGCACCTTTCGAGATTGTGCCATGCGTTGCGTTGGTTGATGTGTTGGTCGGCGTATGGGCCGGCGTATTAGTCACAAGCTGTGTTTGCCTGGTCGAACTCGGTGTCGGCTAACCAAGCAGATGTTAATGACGAATCCCCGGTACGCAGAGCTTCCCTAGACAGGCTATTTTGCAAAGGCTTGTGAGTGGGATTTCGAGGGATAAGAAGACCTACTGAGGAAGAACTACTCGAAATGAAGTCGGTGGACTGGTAACGCACTTGAATAGAGTATGCGTTTACGGCGTCCTCCGTGCCGAACGTCGACGTGACCCGCGACGTAACCCCAGACGATACTTCGCTCAGAACCAGTTCGGAATCCGGCGTAGCGATCTGGGATCTACATCCTTGTGTCGTCTCCCAGACCCTGTGAACGTCGGTTTGACACTGGTAGTTTCCTTGACTAGTGTGATGTTAACGCTATATATCCCGGACAAGCTGTCTGAGCTAGTATGCACGTTGAAAGTCGCGGGGCCTATCGAATTCCTCGGTAAAGACAGATATGTACGTACGTAGGGCAACATGTCAATACCGTCTCTTCCACGGTGCCGGCGCTGTTGACCGATTGGCATGGGGCCGTAAAGCCCGTCGGGCACCGCGCAGGCGAGTAGTATTGTTCCGTTCTGGCAGCGTAACTGCCGGGATAGCAAAGGGTTTGCTCCAAAGGACCGCGGAGTAAGTAAGTAGGGTTGGGGTTGTCCTGGTTCACCGAGGTGTGAAAGAGGTATATGTCGTCAAGCTCGCTTGCGCAATTCGCGGGGATCGTGAAATCGGTCGGAAGGGGCCCTAAGTTGCTCATTGTGAATAGATACTAGGCGTTCAATAACATTTTCAAATCGTCAATGGCGTTCAGATCTATAAGAGTGACCTAGCTAGGTACTGTAGAACTACGAGGCTTTTGGAAAGTCACGCTTGAGCTAGGGATTGGTCTGCAATTAGAGAAAACGTTAAAGGCAGATAATCGATTGAAGATTCAGCCTTATGACGGCCAACGCGGTTCTATGTTGGCCCTCTGTTTCGTGTCCGTCTTTTGCCACAAGAACAGGGGCGGCGCTTGAGCCAAGACTACGATACCATTGATAGGTTTTTTGTCTGATTGGGGTCTCCGCGCTCTACCTAGCTGCTTATGTGGCTGGCGTCGGGGATCATGAACTCAACGGACGGACATTGATTGATATGTAATTTGCAATAAGCAATATGAAACTTCAAGAGTTTCCCAAATCCGTGTCTCTGCCCGACTAGTATCAGTATCAGCCATCTGTGCAACATCTGTGGCAAGCGCTATCTAGGTTAATGGTCTAGAGGTTACGGATCGAGTGTGCCATTGCTCGAATGATCCTTCGGTCAGCCCGACGTTCCACAAGGGATGCAATTCCCATGTCGCTGGATCGTGATATGTGAAGCCTATTGAAAATGATAAGGACGTCGCAATGCTCTTAGAGTACTACCACCTGTGGTCGTCTGCGATAGCCAACGGCCATTGGCGGCCTGACCGATGCATAAATGTTCTGAGGACGGCGGCAGGCATATCAGGAGGCGCTAACCGGAGCTGGGGCACAGAAGGAATCTCTTCTCAATCCCCCTTTCCCGGCTGCTGGGTTCATCTATAGTGGCCAAGAAGTGTACGCATATAAAGTATAGCTTCCCGATGTAGCGACAGCGCGGCAGGCAGAAGTACGCAGAATGGGAGTAGGCGACAACGTTGAACAGAATGGGGACGGAATACGCAACTAAATATGCGCAGGCTCTCCTAGCGAGAGGGCGGCGCAGGATTCTTTGGGCAACCATATAAACATGCTTGGGGTTTCTTGCGGACAACGGTGAACCCGATCTTGCTCTCTTATTATAGGGCTAAAAGGATGTGTTGAAGATGTCGTGATTCGGTTGTCGCGCTGAAGGTTTGAAGTGTCGACGTAGATGGAACAGGACAGTGTTTCGATCCATTAGCCACTGTCAGATAGACCAATCCGATTGTCCATTCGTGACTGCGCCGCTCTACATTCTTACAAGCCTCGGTAGTGGTCTATCCGCCACGTTTCGGGTCTCTCGGAGCGCAGGAGTTTATTGCTACGCGTTTTGTCCAGCCTCTATTTTGAAGGATGCGTCGCGCTGTTGGAGGTTAATATCGGCAGTGGGATCAAGACCTAAAGTCCTACGGAGTGGGCAAGCGGGCAATAGCCCCCTGTATACCTTTCTACAATGCACTATAATATATTTTCCAATTATGTGAGGTTCTTTTATTTCCCTAATGACCTTACCTCTTGAAGTATAACGTTACATTAAAACTCTTGTTGTATTGGGCGCAGGTAGAACAGGGCTTCAATCCCAAATCCTACAACTTCTAGTCGTATAGGTCTCCATATGGTTCGATGTCAACCACTCACGACGAGGATGCAATATTATAACCCAACTTCTTATCCCGTCCATGCCCCCGATGATTAATATATGTTTCGACCCCAACCGGCCCATATTTACGTAGCGAGCGGCAAGGTCAGTTGACTAAATCCTACAGGCGAGCCCGTCTTACGAGGGGACTCCACGTACAACGCGGGGCTCGTGAAGAGTAAAAAACCGTTCACACATAGCCTCAAAGGGGTGTAGCGAAATGGGTCGGTCCTAGGATTCTAGTTGAGTTAGGCATGTTATACTGTATTGATGTGCGGGAGGCGAGTACGACGACGCGTGACGTTGGATAACAATCTTCAGTATGCCACGTGTAAGCTGTTGTCGGGTCCGTGAGCGGCAAGCTTCGTCTAGGGCAATCTTATACTGTTAAGTGGCATTCTCGGGCTCTCTGACGTCATGATTCAATGGGGCGTAAGTGTCGGCATGGTAAGCTGACGGTGACGGCGTAGTCTGATTAGCCAGCCATTCTTCGCTGTCATTGTGCACATAACAAGATGCTTTACTAACCCGCACTTGAGGTTCAATACACTGTCAGACATGGCTAGGCAGATATGGCAATGATATGGTATTATTATTCAGATACCAAAGGCAATCCACCATTAATACAGTCGTACTCATACTCGTGTCCCATCATCGTATGTTTCCTGATGCATTCTCGCATGCCCAACCGTAACCCGTAGATCCCATAGCCGTATTACATTAGTTAGGTTAGTTAAACATGTTATATATCTAATGGCACAGTAGCGTCGACACTCCGGCGCCGAGTGAAGACAAGTGACTTCATCACAAACTCCTGACCGAGGTCCGCA
Organism: Xylaria grammica; assembly: GCA_004353285.2. NCBI lineage: Eukaryota > Fungi > Ascomycota > Sordariomycetes > Xylariales > Xylariaceae > Xylaria > Xylaria grammica. Next base: position 253,909 of record NGZP02000018.1, read on the forward strand.
TCGGCCTCATCATTGGTAGTTGGGCGCCATTGCGTGATGGGGACATTTTTGCTTGGTGATTCATGTTCATCCGGCTGCTCACTAAGCCAGGACATGCCAAGCTCGTCATCATAGCTGTACTCGCGGGCGCCGCGCCATCGTATACTCGACTCCTCCTCGCCATTCCACTCAAGCTGCCTGCCTTCGTTGAGAGGGAACGTCCATAACTTAGCGCATTCCACAACCGAGTCTAACTGGCTCTCCTTCATGACGTAGGTCTCGAGTACTAGCTCGAGTGTCTGTAGGTCGGGCCAGTACTCCGCAAATTGCATCCCCCAGCGTCCTTGTTTCTCGAACTCGTCAAGGTTGAAGTCGGGTTGTCTGCCCTCCTTGCGCGCCTCATAGCCCTCGAGCATCGCAGAGCTCGTCTCGCGGCGGTCGGTAACGTTGATCATCGGCTCGAGGCGTAGTGCATCGTGTGGGTCGTCGGCCCCGGCCTGTGGACATGAGGTCCAAGCCCACCAGTCCGTACGAGACATCCGTAATGTCAGATGTGTGATCTTCTTGCCCATGAATATACTCTTGATTAAAGCGGCCCGGGTCTCCGCGGCCCTAGGGCGCAGCATCATGTCACCGGCTAGTGTATTCGTCTCTTTGGCGGGAGCGAAGGATGCATACCCCGCGAGGGTAAAGCCACGCGCCTCATGTCCTGCGTGCCGGCCTTTGTTGCCTGATAGACGAGAAACCCGCTCAATTGAGCCTGTTATAGTTAAATCGTATTAGCATGAGAAATCCCCTTAAAATGAGCTTATGGTCGTACACATACCGCCTTCCAGCATAAACTGCTGCACGCTCATATCTACCGACGAGATATTCGCGAATTGCCAAGGCCGCAGCTGACGACATAGCCGCAGATTTGAAGGGGTGCATTGCAACGGGTTGTTTGGGGGTACAACATCCGGGTGCCCGTCGAATACGACCATGGGGTTGACCTGGAAAGGCACGAGGAATGCCTCGAGGTAGACAGCACGACAAGTGAGCAAAAGATCGAGAGCGACACGCAACGGCGCCGCCTGGCCTGGGCGTGCATAAGGCCTGTCTAACGGATATAATGCATCAAGGTCTTCGTATGCCGTGAGTGCGTAGTCCCAGACCAATTCGCGCAGTTCGGCTGGGAGCTTGGCAAATAATGGACTGCTTGGCTGCTGGTTCACGGAACTAGGGTCGTCGAGAAGTTGGACGGCGAGAGGAAGCTTTTCAATCTTCCGGCGAGCCGCTGCTGTCGCCCTGGCCCTCCCTGAAAAGTCGCTTGCTGTGAAGCCACGACTCGACTCGCTATTCGTATCTCTTGGCTTTGACTGGTCCCGGCTGAGCCGTCGTAGGACACTGGACGTCACCGCCCACGTCTTGATCCCCATGCCGAATGAGATGATGTCGAGCATGAGACTTGAGTATTCTTCTTCTTTATTTTTCGTGCTGAGCTGTTGTTTCGAAGAGGAGAGTGTGTACTGATCAGGTTGTGTATAGGCTTGAATGAAGATGAGGAAGTCTATATGCGCGTTGCCCAGGGTTTTATTTGAAATGCGCCTATTGTCTGGACGCAGGGGTTATAGAGCGGAAACAAGGGATGGATGGGTCTGGGACAGGGACTTTGCGTGGCAGAGGGTGGCGGGACGGGGCCGCATGAGCTCATGTCGTTATGAATGAGCGCCGCGGCTTTGCCTTGGGGATATAATGCATATAATACTCGCCTCCATCCATGGATGCTGGGCTTATTACGTAGGCTGCCCTTGGGGGCCCCCCGGATAGCGAAGTCCCGGGCAGCGCCTCTCGCGGCCAAAAGTTCCCAAACCCGGTCACAACCAGCGTTGAACTATAGGACTAGATGACACTCTGAACCTCTGAACCCCAATCGCCTAGACTAGCGGCTCCAACCTGGCTTGCAGGCGGTATTGATAATTGAATCACAGTGGGGAGAAAACGTGAGGACCCTGAACCAACACTAACCGATGGGGCAGTGATCTTCCCTGTTCACCCTGCAGAATGCGCTACTGCTGTGCCGCAGAAGACAATTTGAGATCCTTTCCGGTATCTAGGCGTTGAATTTTTGTCAGCAATGCGCTACTACTACAGTACTGCTACTGCTACGCTACTACTGGTTACGCTGTGGGGTTTGACCGTGATTGGAATTTAGTTTAGTTGCCCAACAAACTAACTATCGAATGACTAACAATTGGAATATAGATTAATGGCTGATTATCAAATGGGCATATTCAAATAGCTTTCACGATTAACTGGAATCATCGCCCGGCAAATTCAGGGCGAGGTAAAGTCGGTCAAGCGATTTCAATTGCCGCGCATTCTCGGAAGCACAGTTTTACCTACCGTCAAGGGGCGACACGCCTCGGATTCTCGGAAAAAGGGTTTACTTGCTAGATATGAAGCCAAGTCTTTATACGATGAAATGACCACATCGTTCCCAGTGCCCAGTTCATTATCGGATCTTGTGTAGTTTAATAGCGTCTAGCAGACCCTCTAGAGTCCTAGCAAATTTCCCCTGATTCGGCCTAGTTTCGTGTCCAGACTGTAGTGCAGGAGAACGTTGATTTCAAAAATTCGGGGCGGATGATCTTGGTGTGACTGACCCACGAATAGTTGCTAGCGCACACTGCGAGAGGATAGCGTCGGATAACTATTCAATGGCTTCGTATAGGGGGGGAATCGAGGAATTTGAGTTCAACGGCTGCTTCCAGCCAATACAGGTATCGGTATTACCTACACGGCCATCACGAGGGTCTCAAAAGAAAATTCTCCTTTACGTCGTATGCACAAGTGCGCCGTTGAAACGGTAAAAGGTCACGGGCAAGGATATGCATAACGGCTCCGCAACCAGGGCTAGATCTGCAACGGCAGGATTTCCGTTATGTTAGCGTGGTGTCTAAGTGGAATATATGATTATTGGATGTCGGCAAACAAGAATTTGGAAACCCTTCTATACGACGCCTACAGCTTCACCCCTGCGTAGTCGAGATTTTGGGGGAATTATCCGCGATCCATATAGTTCGTAAGCCTGCGTACGTTGTGGCTTTCGGATGCGAGTATTCAAGGAAGGTCATTCAATCGCCTTTGAGACATGTTCAGCTGTTACGGGCCGAACCGCGGCTAAATATCCATTGAGTTACACTCACTACTGCCGGTACTAGATATGGTGAAGTCTTGAGATTCCTGTTGTGTCGTAGAAGCGTCGGGAAATCCCGTTTCGTCTTAGTTCACTTCATTCGTGATAGGCACCCACCCAATGATGTCTGGGTATATTCTCAAAAACAAGGCAAGATCCGACGTTGGGGATACTGACGGAGCTGCAAATCTACCCCAAGAAAGCACCTCAAAGCGGGGACGTCCCGATGTATGACACCATTTTGTACGTTAGTTATTCCCTAGCAGAGCCCTAGCTCGGTTCGCCAAGCTACAATCACACGTAATCAAGAGACTCAATTGAAATTGAAATCATGACTGACAAAGCAACATGCCCCAATCCGCCTCACGTGTTTATTGCATCAACGTCTTCTTCATTCTAATAGCTAGCGATCTTATCGTTTCCATTGGTGCAGCCTGGAGTTCCCTGGCTCATGGATCGGAGGTTATTGTGTTGATATCATCTTGTAACCGAGCAATAACTGCCCCATAGAAGTCATGGCAAAACTTATCGTTCTGCAGGCCAGCGACACTGTGAATATTATCAAGACACCACTTTACTGCCGCAGCATAGTTCATGCCTCCGTTTACAAGTGTTTCCTCCTCCAGCTGACTACCCCTTCTTCGCACAGAAATGATTGCCTTAATATCCATAGGTCTTGTCATCTCGAGCTCGTTGTCTACTCGCCCAATAATAATCTGGGTGAGAAGAACTCCGAGAGACAAAAGTTCGGGATTGATGGGCCGCATTATGCCCAACGTTTGCACTGGAGGGGTTGTCTGGGAAGGGATAGGTGGGGAGAGAGCCGGTGTTTTACGGATGCGTTTGATGACGAATGGCTGGTAGAGTAAAGAAGATCCTCGGTTGGTTGCGTTCTCTCTCCCAACCATGAATCCGATGTCATCCAGTGTCATAATCCGCGCTAGCCATGGCGTTCCATCGAGATGAAGAAAGCTAACAGAAAGAGCAAGTGCTACTTGCAACCTTTCCTCGAAGCTAAACGATGGGAGATCCAGGACGCCCCTATCAATAACTTGACGAAGTGTTATGTGTTTATGGGGGCCGGTTCCATCATTTGGGGGAGACACCATGAACTTGTGCGGGACATCATCAACATATCCGTAGCAGTTCACGGCTGGGGCTGTAGTGCTTCTCTGAAGAATACCACACAGGTCTGATACTCTAGTCGTTGGTATTTCTAGGCCCCCGGGAGTTTTCTCGTAAGATACAGGAGTCTGTATCGGAGCATTCGGTATGGAAGGTGTTGAGCGTATTCTCTTAGAGACTCCCAGTTTAATCGGCAGCGCCCATCTAATTCTTCTCGGGTTTTTTGTAGGTAAAGGTGATGGTGGGGAGGATGTGAGTGGATTTAGAATGGGTTGATCACCATTCATTAGTCTCAATTGAAAGTCATTCCAGTGAGACATTGGCCGCGTTGTGTTGGTATACTGTAAAGTCTGTATGGTACCGTTTTCGTCGGCAGTTGATGTTCTCAGAGTAATGCGAAAATCTAGTTCCTGGGCCACCTTATCTTCTACGTCATTCGGCAACATAATGGGATATCGACGGGAAAGTTGAATACCAATATCGTGCGAGTAAACACACGCGCATGTTAGCGCGCGGCACAATGCGTAGTACATGCTTTGAGAAAGCCTACGTACGAGTTTGGTAACGCGTAACTGAGATCGGCTCCGACGGTCTGGTTCTAACTCGAGGTGTACTCTAGAAAGATCTTGAAGGACGGCGTTACCGGCCTTTATTCTTGAGAGGACATCTTCGTACTCCTTTTTCTGAAGAGTGAACGAGGCATTTCGTTTGAAAGCCTCTAGTATGGATGCTTGATCTTGCGGGTTAATCTAGGGAAGCATGAGCGTGTTTCATCTTCAAAGGTCTATATTAACCTACCTGACTCCCTTCCTCGATTCCAAGCCTCAGTCTCAGTTCATGTGCGGCTACCGACATTTCCATGATACATTTCTCGAATTTATCACATGATGTGTATAGCCTCAAGCGTCTACGACGTGTGAAAATGACATCCTCGTCTCAATATTGTATTTCCCAGCATCCCAGACTAAGAGTGCAATGAATCTACTTACTGTAGAAAGGTTAGGCTACGAAGAAGTACACGGAAAGAAGGCTTGACAATAAAACGTGGAGATGACTCACCAGCTGGTCTGAGTAAGACTTCCACTCAAGTCCAAACGGATCTTCGATCATGGAGTGTATTTTGGTAGGTGGCACGATGCCGATTAACAGTGTTTCGCACGTATTCTGGAGTCGGAGCTGCTCTGTCTGTAGGTCCCGTTCTAGGTAGTCGAGGTCTCTTTTGACTTTCTTAATGGAATAGAAGGTCTCTCTATAGCATTGTACCGCTTTAACTGCTAAGGGTATTATCCCAAGGACAAGGCCTGCGACCTCCAGCCCAGACATAATACAGACGGAACCGTTGCAACTGAACTCGAGATGAATTTTTGAAGAGTTTAGGTAACCCCCAAACCCCAACCCCGCCCGTCTAAGATGGCGATATGCATCACGTGCTGCTGCACAACCCAGCTACTTCCAGTCAGGCTGGCTGCGGGGTATTACGTTACTTATGTAAAGACGTTGCATGAAAGCCTGTCTGGCTGCTTTGGCGTTCGCTGAATGTGGTGGCCTAGGAGTTTCTACATCCATCAAGCGCGTTTCGTCCCCATACCAATGAACGCCTAGAATACGATGGCGCATACCGGGGAAAATATCCTTGACTCGCACGAAATCGCAACCCTAGTAAACAGAGATATAAGTTTGATGAAAAGCCTTGCATTGTCTTTGGTTGTGGATGAAGCTCGTTACTCTGAGGCGACATCCCAGCTCGCAAGATTCAAGCTATGGGCTGGGAGTCTTGGGGCTCATCGTAAGTCTGGCCATAGATCTTTAGGCTACAGACTTCGTGATGCGTCGTCTATTAGATTACATGTCACCCTACTACTCCGGCAACTCGGGAACGCTGTCGAAGATGGTATGTGATGCTTTTCATGCCTAACACCGCTAGATTCTCTTGGCTAACTCGAACACAGCGGCATCGACCTCAAACAATCATGTGGCATCCTCTCATGAGGCTCATGGCTCTATAGAACCTGAATTGGCCAAGTACTTGATGGACGATGATGAATCAAATGAACTCGACCTCGACTCGGCCCTGGCTGACATTAGCCATATTGTCGAATGCCTACTCCGACTGTCAGTTACAATCAAGAATCCCGCACCGCATGACCAATTTATGTCCAAGGTCGAATTAGATATGATGACCACCTATGAGCCTTATTATATTAGGCATATCATGGAAAAATTCCCTCTAATCGAGAGAACGCTGTCAGAAAGACTTGGAAGAGCAATGGCGCATCGGCGCCACTTCTTCAAGTATAGGGAAGACCACCACGCTAGACTTGCCAGCGGTATAGATGATGATGACAGTCTTGGGCAAGGTGGTGATCAGACGACAGTCGCCTCTCCAGTACCAGGCCATCTTAAAGATGTAGCCGAAGAGGAGCCAACTATAAATTTAGATGATCGATCGGTTCTTTCGATAACATCTTACGCTTCCTCACTAAAGAACTCGGAGGAGTTGCAAGTACCTCAAGCACCTAAAGAATATCCATTGGGGCCATTCTTATGCCCATTTTGCTACCTAATGATTGAGATAGGCTCAAGGAATGAATGGAAGTAAGCAACTTCGATTTCTACGTGCCGTCGCACTAACCTAATTCTTCATATCCATAGAAAGCACGTCTTCAGAGACTTACAGCCTTATACCTGCCTTGCTCCTTTTTGCTTAACACAAGACCACAAATTCTCCCGGCGTTCGGATTGGTCTTATCACATGGAGCAGGTGCACTGGAGAGTCTGGAAATGTCCCTTTGAATGCCGGCAAGCGTTCCACAGCGCTGATGAGTTCCGATGTCATCTACAAGAAGCACATTCAAATGAACTGACCCTATCACAACAAGACACATTTGAAAAGATATGTGGTGATGCAGATATTTCGAAAGCATACGGCCCGTGTCCTATGTGTATTGAAGTGCACATTACCACGGAGAAACAGTACTGCGAACATATTGGCCATCATCTTGAACAGTTATCTCTTTTCGCCCTTCCGCCGACGGGCAACGATGATGACGAGAGTGAAAGCCAGGAAGAGACAATAGAAGTAGCGGCCTCCCGAGAGTGGCAAGCCATAGATTCGCCGATTCACCGCTCCTCCGAGGATGGCGACCCGAGCCAGGTTGCGGTGCGAACGACTGACAACTCACCAGAATCCCCGTTACTAGGGGTCGACCAAAAGTTAGGCGTCCTCGAAAATAGTACAGAAAGACAAGGGATTACGGCTGATCACCTACGCTCTGAAATGGAAAAACTGAATATCACTAATCCACCGGGGCCACGCCTATCACCTGATCTAGATAGCCGGGGGGGTGCTAAAAATGAAGTCTCTGGAGATGTTGTGGGTTCCTATAGAAACCCCCTAGTGGAAGCTTCCCAAACATCTCGCCCCCCGAAACAGGCAAGTTGGGTTTCCCGGCGTGGCTACTCTGACAACAAATCAAATTGGAGATGGAACTGCGTGAGTCGTCTGTCTACTAATTGTGCCATAAGCTCACCACAAGTGACTAACCGTGGATTCTCTAGTGCAATTGTAATTTCGCCAACCTATCGTACAATTATGATAGTCGATGCCTTAGCTGTAGCCACACCCGAGACGGCAACTGCCACGTTTGGGTGACAGTATAGCTCACGAAATGGGCGTTATATATCTTATTTGGAAATATAATATCCGGAGCTTAATACCTTACGGTACCTCAAGCGAAACAAGGGCGTTTATTCTCGTTAAGATAGTTTGAGTAGTCAACCAATGTCGCTCTACTCTTCCGATGATAGGCATTGGGAGGATGGTGGGGTAAGGACCGGGCTGCCTTCGGGACGGTGAAATATAGTGAATATGCCCTTCACAAATGTATTTACCCATCGTGCTGCCCTATTCACAATGTGTGAAAACCGTGGGTAAACCGGAAAATGTATTGTATAATGCATCTTTGGCACCCCTGCTCTCCTTGGCATGAAACAATACACAAGCGCGAAGGTGATTTTACTTGATGATGGAACTCTTATAAGGCGTAGTAAAAGCGGACTGTTGTTCAGTTTTGACATTTTATATAGAACTATTGTTGTATAAGAAGGCAATTTCCTCGTATACCTCATGCTTGTCGTTGCCCTCGACTTGATATCGCAACGATATATTCTTAAAAGCCACGAAACCCATTTTTTCATAAAACGGTGCAGCGTCCAAAGTGCTCTCTAGGTATCCCGGTACGCCGTCCCTTTTGCACTGACCTAACCCCCATCGAACCATCATGGAAGCAGCGCCTTTCCTCTCATGCGCCGGGTCTGTGCCCATGAAGGTGAGGCCTAGCGCTAACCATGAGTATTCCAGATGCAGTATATGAGATAGACATTTGTGAATTATCAAGCAAACTTACGATAACACGGGCGGCCTCCCACTGCCTGCTCCTGTACTTCCTCCGTAACCCTTCCCCAGCCTTCTAGAATATCCAAATTCGTTCCTGGTGGCCATATCCAAGCTGTTTCTTCGTATTCCTCACCCTTAGCCACCGGGTGTGACCACTTAGCAAAAGCAATAACTTCTCCTTCTGGAGTTTCTTCGCTTCCGGGCTGGCCAGGGAGCCCGTTTACAAGGGAACGATGAAAGCCGCCATCTCCCGCATTTGCTACGTCGGGATCGGACGGAATATTCCGAACAACAAGCACGCTGATTTTAGGGTCGCTGATATCCGCTAGCGCTTTGCGACGTATGCTCTCCCGCAATCCTTCGCGCACGTCGGGTGTGGGGAACTGAGCGAGGAGCATGGCGTTTGACCCGAAGGCCGCCATGTGTATGTCGGAGATGCGGCCGGCGTCGGGGGGAAGCGCGGGGTAGAGTTGGAGGGGCATGGCGTCGGAGTCCGCTCGGAAACCCTGGTACGAGTGTGACGATTGATTACGATGATAATTAGCACACGAGCGAAGCTGGAATTGGTTTGAGATGACGCGAGTAGGGTACACAGACAAAAACCCGTCAGCACGGTTGGCAGATAAAGATTCCCTACGTAGTGCTGACCCACTCGGGCGGTCGGAACCTGACTTGAGGTTGAACAAAGATAAAAAGTGACGCCCGGTTAACATGTGTCTTTGTTACTATCGTAAAGGCGCCAATTCCGAAACAATCCCCTTAGTCATTATGACGAATTAACCGTTTCTCCGGCATTTTTGTAACCAATGCCCTCTAAGCGTTTCTCATTACTAGCTCCCATCCTGTAGTTGAGCGAGCTGACATGAGCCAGATTGGGACCGTTGTGTTCATGAATGAGGCATTAGGTGAGATTAGATACCTTTAATATCTTCTCAAATATAATCGGAGAATGAAGCCATCTTTGCAAGTTCCATGCGTAACGACGGATTACTTATTCCAACCGCAACACTTGATTCTTGAGCAGTCATGTCATCTGATCATGCCGAAACCGGCTTTCACTCGCCCACGGCACGACTCACAAGATTCGTGAACCTACATGTAGCGACACCCGAACTCGGGAGAAGCTATTCAAATATCAGCTGAGATACCACAACGTAGAACCGTTTCAGCGCCTGAACCGGTACCGAGCTCAATACAGCCATAGACTTAATTCTACCACCAATCCTTAATATGGTATAACAGGATTTTACGCGCGACATGCATGTATGGTGGGCTATTCCAAGGTCGAGCGACATTAGTTGCATTCCGGGGTATGATAGAGGATACGCGTGATGGGTCATTCCAAGTTTAAGCAGCGTTGGCTGCATAGCGCAGTCAATAGACGCTTGCCAAGCCTCGGCTACCAGCACTAAGTCCCCGTTTATGGTTCGATATCAAATGGTTGAAGACCGGAGGACTCTCTGTTCAGGGAAGTCTGGCGATAAACAGGAACCAAGATATGTTGTCATGTTTTTCATAGTATATAAGTGACTAGGATTCCAAAGTCTAGTTTGAACCGACTGCTCGAATGCCCACCACGCGCGAAGGTGCATCTAATCTACCCCATGAAGCTGAAGTCTCTCTCATTAATCGCCATCGCTCACTTTGGAGTCGTTTGGGCACTGCCAACCCAGCTAGAGAGTCAACTTTATAACCCCTGTCCCAATGATATTTTCAATGTTGCCTACTGTTGCTCGCGGGGGTTCTTGGGGAACTATGAAGCGTATGTTCCCCCTCTCCGATAAATCTACTCCTTGTCTTCCAACACACCTTGCGAGAAGCGTGTACCTTGTGTCCTAAGTACTAGGCTTGAAGGACGGCTAACATTTGATATCGAACAGCTGTGCCTTCCGTGAGGACACCATATTTCTACCGAACCCCATGCGCGCTGGATCATCGAGATTCAATATACTAACTATTTCCACAGCCCTATTACCCATCAGCGATGAGGTTTTCCAGGGTCAATGCTCTTTGGTTGGGAAAACCCCTGTCTGCTGCGTCCGTCCTCTGAGTGTAAGTGCCCGATTCCATTTACGCTCGCCCCTTAGGAACTCCTATTAACTACTGTGATGGCGTAGGGTACACCTGTGCTTTTCTGTATCAATCCGCCTGGATTAAGCCCGCTTGACCAGAACGAGACGATAGGATTACTGCCTATTTAGGTCGGGGGGTTGGTGTTGACGATGGAAGGCATAGAGCGTATGTTCATGTATATAATGAGGTTTCCTATTTCGTTACAATCACTTCAATCATAAACTCTCAATTCGATATAGATAAGGCTTCAACTGAGAGTGGTAAAAGCTCATATGGGGATGGCCGATGAGGATGAATGAATGCACGTTGTATAGCGCAATGAATTTGACTGGGACGGATCTCCGAATATACTCTGATTAAACATTCATCTCTGCTTTTGATCCTAGATCATCTTTCATAAGTAAGCACCGAATATCCACCTGCACAAGCTATAATCCACCTAGCAGCATCGCCTACTTGAGGTCAGGCACGTGGTTCTTCAGAAACTCCTCTTCGGCGTTGGTGTTCGCCCGACCCAACAGGGCGTTTTTAGTAGGGTACCTCCCGAACTTCTCGAGTTGCTATATGCGCCCCTTCGATGCCGGAATCCCCATATTGACCCAGTCATTCTCTTCGGTGCTGACCCATCTCGGCTCCAGGGCTTCAAAGAGACACCGCGCCGCGATCACGGATATCAGGCTTTCCTGCTGTATGATAGCCACGTAGAACGCCGATGCCTGGGTGACGGTAACCTACTTATCGAAGTCTCGGGCGATGGCCCTAGTGGCAGTCTCCTACGCCGTCGCATCGCCGCTGAAAGCCTCGGGCGAGTCACGAAAGAGGTTTCGCGAGAACTGGTCTAGCATAACGACTAGGGCGAGGAGGACTTCCAGGTCGTTGATTAGATTATTTAAATAGAAATAGCCGTAATCTGTGAAGTGCGCTGTCCACCTTATGTCGCTCAGTGTGACAGACAGCCTGTTGTGTCTTCCATCGAATGAGTTCTTGTTGCTGGGGAGGCGTTTGTCGTAGAAGCAGCCCCCGCGGCAATTGTATGCGTGCACCCATCTTTTCTATGTTGCGCCCCCATAGTATTCCTATCTTCCCTTCCGTTCCTCCTTTTTCAAGCGGTATATTATTTCCACAACATACGGTGTAAGCAGTCTACGTATTATTCCCGCCACTTTTCTTTCGTTACAGTCAGTGCCTGGTAAATACACGTACTTGATTCACCTTTATGCGGCTTCATCATACAGATAACACGTAACATCCGGTAAAATGAAAATTTCAGCTAGTAACTGAGCTGCGCAGCTTTTGGGCTGACTAATGATGGCTGCAGTTGACGTTAACGTTGCAGCTAACGAGAACACGCTGAAAACATGCATTAAACCAGGACAATGGCAGTGAGCGAGTGACGGATGCAGCCAATAGCCAACTTTGTATATGTAAGCAAAGCATTGTCGCTGCACAGTGTGCCGCACTGTTGATGTAAAACCATGACGTTTCAAAATGCTCGGCGTCGATCGTTCGCGCTTGTGATTAAAATGCCAAATTGAGCCAGCATATGTCGACGCTTCCATTCGCTCGACTTCATAGCTTTAATGTATCCTTTAACAAAGGTCTTGCGAATTCTGAGGTGTTTGAATGTGTGGTGCTGTTTTCGGGATGTTCCGCTAAAATAGTATGAGTATAGGCCATCTTAGGTCAGGTGATTTTTATGAATTACCACTTATCCTCGGTGGCGCAATTGGCTAGCGCGTCTGACTGTTAATCAGGAGGTTGAAAGTTCGAGCCTTTCCCGGGGAGTTATTTTTTCCTTTTTTTTTTCGCTCTTCTCTTTTGGTATGCGTAGTTTTATATATTCATTTACGTTGTCTGACGTGGAATTAATAACTATTCGTACCATACTTAACGTTGTGCTTCGGGCAACGTGGGTGATAAGGGTACTTATATCCGCTATAATTTTACCCCCAAACTAATCCTTGAGGTCATTTTTAGTATAATAATGCCATAAAACAATTTGTTACACACAAGGGCGCGGCTAAATTGCCGAGATAAGCCTAATGCTCTCTTTTTTTAAGCCTAAGAAAGAACAACTGTTGCGAGTGAATCGATGGGGTTTTGGTTAGTCCTATTCTGAAAACATGTGACGGCAACCTATACGGCATTGAACACATTATTTATGAAAGACAAAGGTAACCTGCGTCTAAGAGTCATCCATACGGACCATTTCTCCTCTCTAACGCTCAAGTCGGCATCGACTATAGCGTCACTTGGCACACAGCAGTCGTAGAGGCCGTTGCCCACTTCCGGGTATTCCTTCATCCCCTAGTCCCCGTTTGCAGCTCTAAACTTGCGGCTAGATATATTGCGCTGGTATGAAGTCTGCCGTGAACTTATATTGGCGGATAATATATGTTCCAAGGTGTTTGCCTCCTCTAAACCCGACTGTTAGCTTCATGGCTTGCAAGCGGCTGAGGTCGGTTACTTTCAGGGCTGCAGTTGAGGTGATGCGTAGGTCTGCGATTCATCCTGGACCAACTTAACTGGCGTCAAGAAAAGCTATGAAATGTATATAGGAACAAGAGCCTCTATAGGGGACCGAAACTCAAGTGGATTCATGAATACAGTAGCATGCTCGAGATGCAAACATGCTTTCTTGGAATATCGCTGCACGCAATTCGAGGCACGGGCTGCTGCAGATTGAGAATATAGAACATATTAGGGGACCGTGCGAGCTACGAAGACCGATGGATCTATATACATACACGCTACTTGAAGCATCAATAAAATAATGAGCTTATGACTAATCCCACTGCGAATCTCCTAAAGTAGATTGACGCAATACATGTCACCAAACTATATATGACCTTTCAAGAAGTGGTTGAGCTTGTGGGAATAGATATAACTACTCCCTTCGTACAAAAGCAGGTTATTTCTCGAGTCACCGTGATCTAAACTGTGACATTGGGACGTAATAATTGTGGCTAGTCAGGACCTGGAATGTGTCCTCATGAACTTTAAAACAATAATACAAGCTGAAACGGAAATCCATACAGCGCTTCTCGACCAAAACACAAGTAAGCCTCAAACTAAACCTCTCGTGTCGCTTAACCCTTGTCGATCACCCGCATCATTCTAAGTAACTCTCTCGCAAAAACTCGATGAGGACAGGAAACGTGCCATCTCCCAGCCTTGAGAGTGTAGTTTTCCCAGGGGTTATCTGGGAGACGGTACTGGAGAGCCTGTGTATCAGCGGTGCTCGCAGGAGGGTGCTGAATCCACCACGTGAAAAGTTCCGTGGAGATTGTTCCACCAACGTATTCAGCAAGAAATAAGGGGGCGTCTCCGTCCTATATACCGCATGATTAGTCAGGCTAAATATCTAGGTGTATAGCAAACGAGCGTATCGTTCAATCAAGATAGAAGGGGTCTTACGAAGGTATCTATAATGCCACCTCCCCAGCTGTTGCCTTCTGTTTTGCAAGTCCACCTGCCATAATCGCCCCACTCGCCGTCCGGGCTAACGAAGTTCGCACCGCAGATGTAATTGTTCTTCGCGGTCCTCGGCACCTCAACGCGGTGACCCTCGATTTGCCCAGTCGCCCCGAAGAAGTTGAAGGTGGCGCAATTGTCGTCTCCAATCGGAACCACGAGGCCGTCCTCATTCATGCACCCGACGGGTGGCTCATCTGGGAGATCTCTCGGGTAATTCTGCCTCCAGTAGGTGCAGCCTGCGCGTAAATGCACCTTGCCGGTACCGTTGAAATACTGGTCCCATTTTCGGTATCCCGGATTCCCATAGATGTCTCTGGGGTCATCCCATAAGATGGGACAATCGGCGAGAGCTGTCGTGGCAGTGGCTGCTACAAACAGCGAGCTAACCATGCTGCTAAGCTTCATGGTGAGAGTGGGGGCTGGTCGTTAGGGTATGAACGCAGTGAGCTACGCATAGGAGCATCATAATTCAGAGCATGCATAGTCGCGATGAGCCGCCCTTTATTATGGACGTCCATACTTACTGGGGAGTCGATTCTTACCTAAAGCCGGCCCGCATACGAGTAGTAGCTACCATGATACTGTCCCTTCTAACACCACACGCTTACTAATTACCGTAGATAGTATGTAGGGATATTTGGCATGCCTCGTCAAGTATTTGCGGGCCGAGCCAGAGTACCCCTGACAAGACGGCACTTTACTACATAGGAGTCTATTAAAGATAGACGCCGGACGCCGGAGATAAAACCTCGAGAATTGATTCAGCTTATGAGCATTGCTGACTACACAAGTGAGCAGTCAAGACTGTAATATTATATCATCTTGTTAGATGTTTAGTATGCAGGATGTGATGGAAAAGCTAACTCGTAATTTCGACTTGGCTCGTATTGGAAGATGAATGCCACAATTAAGCAATAGCTCTTCCTTGCGCTAGCTTCTAAGTTAAGAGGGGTTACTTAGGTGGGCATCCTTGTCTCATCTTAGGCGTTTAGCCACGACATTGAGTAAAATATAGTGCTCGCCTGTGCAGGCAAGGTGGAAAGCTCTACTGCATGGCTGGGCTTCTGGCCGTGCCTTATCGGGACGGTTCATATTATCTTGACCTTGGGAACTTCCTGGTCGGGACACACGCTATATCCAGTACATTAATCATTTACGTGGAGAAAATATTAATGAATGAGATGAACAACTCTCTATGAATGATTATAGCGATTGCTTGTTAGAATTAGCAAACAGACCTTGCAGGTTCTCTAGTCCTAGACGCCCCAATACTATGCAAACGCTAGATGAGTGATACTATACGATTCTAGTCAGCATCACCCTTGAAAAGGCTCTGTGTCACATGTCTAATGAAATCGAGAACTACCAATAACCCATAGAAGAGTGTACCGGAGCCGACCGTGTCAGAAAGACTCAGCAAGTTCAGGGGGGTTCCATTGCTTTGGCCCCTTATTGAAGTGCTAGGCCATGTGGGTTCGTGCTGCAAGTCAACGCTTCTGGATTGATGATAACATATATAGATAAGGACACTACGCGGATCTCTTGAATTATATTGTAACTTTCCGGTACCTGATCCTCCGGTGCTCAAGTGTTATTTATATTGGATTGCAACTAATTAGAGAACGTGGCCCTCGGGCTGTTGTTATAAGAATGTACCATTTCATTCTTCGTGGCTGCTATCCATCGCGTCATCAGTTACTGCGTCATCTTGTTCGCCCCTCTCAGAGTCAGTGTCATAATCTGCGTCTACCTCCTGTAACAATTCCTCATCTTCTTCCGACCACCCTGCAGACCGTTTCAGAATATTTGCCGCAACGATGTGGCGTTTGGTGATTGCCAATTTCACTGCTTTGATGAAACGGCGCCGCCATCGTCCCCCGGTTAGGGCTCCCTCTGTCAGCAGAAACTCCAGCATATCGAGCCTTCCATGCTCCGCCGCTCCCTGAAGCGCAGTTCTGCCTTCCTTCCGTGATGGTGGTGCATTGACTTGGGCATCTCGATCGATCAAGTATTTAGCAAGCCCCAAGTAACCCTTTATAGCAGCGAATTGCAACGCGGTTGCTCCTCTGCATCTAGCAGGTGGACTGTTAACATTTGCCCCGGCTTGCACGAGACAATGCACAATGTCCGTTTTGCCTTGTTTCACAGCCATTTGGAGAGGAGAGTCACCTTTCCTTCTATTTATTATCCGTGCGCAAGCTAATGTTAGCAGCGTTGCGGACACCACACTAAAAACCTTAACAAACGCTAATTTTAGCGTAATCTCTACAAAACACTAAAAGCCTAATTAGCAATAGTTTCTAATAAAACCTTGTTAATGCAAGATTTAACTACTTTATTATGCCTAGCTATAACTTTTAATATTAAAATATATATAAGTATAACTATTATTAACATATTATTAAAAGCTAACTTTTAATAAGTTAAATAAATAAAAATTAAAATAATTAACTTTTTTTAAAGCTAAAAATAGCTAAAAAAAATAATAATAACTTAAAAGCTTTGCTTTAAAATATGCTTACTAAATAATATGCTAAAATTAACTATAAAAATAAAATCTATAAAAAAGTTATTATAATATTAGCATTTATATTAAATAATTTTATTTAGTTATTTTAAAAGAATATTTAAGCTAGCTATAAATAACTAGCTTAAAATTATATTAAAATTTTTAAATAGCATTTAAATATATTAATATATATTTTATTAAAAAATAATATAATAGCATTGTTATAACTAGCTAATATATAAATATAAATTAAAATATTAAAGTAATTAATGTTAGCAGCTTTTAATATATTATTATATACTAAAATAATAAAATAAAAAGCTAAGTTATTTATTAGATTAGCTTTTAAATTAGCTATTTTAGTAACTTTTAGTAAATTATTTACTTATAATGCTAGCATATTAATATACTTTTAAAAACCTTATAAAAATACTTAAGTTTTTATTAAATTAAATAATAAAGCAGCTAAATTTTGCTAAGCAATAGCTTATATAGCTAAAATAGCTTTATTTAAAAAACTTAAACTATTAACTAAAGTAATTAAAAATATTTAACCTATTAAAACAGGCTAAGCAATTAAAATAATAAACTTAATAATAAAAAATAAGCTTTTAAAAAAAAAATTATTTAAATTATTAAGAAAATAATATATACTTATATTATTAAACTATTAAAAAAATAAATAATATATATAGTTTTTTAAGTATTTATATTAATAATTAACTATTTAATTAAAACTTTAATAAATATTATATAAAAAATAATAATAATAAAAGTAAAGGTTTAAATAAAAAGCAAGCTAGTTAATATTTATATATTTTAAAAAAGCATAAACTTATAAACTAAAAAAGTTATTTAAGTTATAGCTTTTAAAAAACTAATATAATAGTTTAAACTTTTTTTAGCTAGCAAGCTAGCCTATAAAAAAAAGCAATAAATATATATTATTTAATATAATTTTAAATGCTAAAAATATTATATAATAAAGTTTTATAACTATAAGCTTTTTTATAAAAACTATAAAGTAAAGCTTAACTTTTATAATCTTTTAAATAATAAAGTATATATATTTTTATTATAATATATAAACTGTTATAACTTATATTTTATAAACTATAAAAATTACTTTTATAAACTAAAAAAAATAAATAAGAAATATATTTTGCTAATATAAGCTAAAATTAAAGCAATAAAATAAGCAAGGTTTAAAAACTATAATAATAAAAATATATTTTTTACTATAATAATAATAAAAAAAAAAGCAGCTTTAATAAATAAACTAAAATAATAAAGTAATAATAATAAAAAGAAAGCTTTACTTATATTTGCTAAATAGCTATAAAAAAAATCTAACTTAAAAATAACTGCTTTTTTTAAAAATATTTTTTTAAATAATATATTAAGTAAAACTAATAAAAAAATAAAAAATAAAATTACTACTATTATTTTAGTAGCTTTTTTACTAGTTATATTAATACTTTTTTTTTAAATAAAAAAACTAATAAAACTAATAGCTAAAAGTAGCGCTAATAAGCTTATAAATATACTTAAAAAAATAGCTAAAAGCTTAAAAAAAACCTTTAAAAAACTTACTAAGCTAAAAAGCAAACAAATAAATAATAATAGCGCTAATATATAACTAAATAATTTTAAAGATAATATAAAGCTTTTACTTTTAAAATAATATATATAGCAGCATAAAATATTAAATATAGCATAAATAATTACTTAATCTTTTTATAAAAGTGCTAAAATAAAAAAATAAATATTATTATAGTTATTAAACTATAAATTAATAAAAAAAAGAAAAAAAAAATATAAATTTATTAAAGTTATAAAAACTATAGCTTAATTAATACTTAAAATATAAAAAAATTAAACTAGCTAAAAGTAATAATATATATTTAAATATAAAAAAAACTTATAATTAAAAAAAAAGCTTTAATTTATTATAAAAATTTAATATAGCTTAATATTAATAAATATAAACTTTTAATATATTATAAAATATTAAATATAAATATAGTAATAAATTATATTATATTATTAAAACTATTAAAAAATTATTTTATAATAAATAATTTTAATGCTAAATATTTAAACTAAAAACTAAGCATTATTATATTATATAAAAAATAATAGATTTTAAACTAAGCTATTAAAGCAAGCATATATTTTATAAGTATTTTAAAAAAACTAACTTATAAAATAAAATATATTATTAATATACCTTTTTTAAATATTTTTTTTATTAATAGCTAAGTAGCTAAAAAGTTAAAAACTTTATTAAACTATAAACTATTATAAATTAAACTACTATAAAAAAATCTAAAATAATTTTCTAAAAAATTATATAAAGTTTTTATTAAAAATAAAAACCTTAAAAAACTAAAAAAATATAATAAATATAAAAGTAAATACTTTATTAAATATTAAAAAAGCTTTAATATTAAAAAAGGTAAAAATAGCTACTAAAGTATTAATAATTTTAATATTAATATATATAAAAATAATTAAAATAATAAAATATAAATATAATAAAATAGCACTTTAATAAATATTAAAATGCTAATAAATATAAAAAAAGTTTTAAGTATTACTTAATATTAAAAATGTTAAAACTACTAGATAATAGTTTTTTATAGTAATAAAAAAAGCAAAAATAAAATATTAAAAAAATAAAATAAATAATATAAAAAATAATAAAAACTTAATTTAAGTTATAAACTAATATAAAAAAAAAAGAGCTATTAAAGCATTACTTTTTATTAATAGTAAAGAAATAATAATAAAAGCAAAGAAAAAAGCAGAATATTTTATTAAAAACATTTTTAAAAGGTTTAATATAAGCAATAACCTATTAATAATTAAGCTTTTAAAACTAATAAAACCTTTAAAACTAATAAAACCTTTAAAACTAACAATGCTATAAAAACTAAAAAAAATCTTTAAATTAAATATATAAGCATAGCTACTATAAAATACTAAAGTATTTATAAAAAAAGCTTATAAATATACTATTAAAGTTACTTTAATATTACTAAAAAAAAACTTAGTAATAGTTAAATATTTAATAGTAATATAGTTTAGCATAAGAAAATATTATAAAGTATTATTTAAGAAATACTTAAAACTAAACATATTTTTAAAGGTTTAAAAAAAAGCTAATATAGTTATATTACTAAAAATTAATAAAATAAACTTTATTTTATATAAGTTTTAAAAACTAATTGCTTTGCTATTATATATAAAAAAAGGTTTAAAGAAATTAATAGCAAAGAAAATAATATAAATAGCTTTAAAAGCTAGCTTAATAAGCTTATAATATATAAAAGCAGTACTAAAAAAGTTAGCAATAAACTTAATAGCTAGCTTAGTATTAAAGTGAAGCTTATTAAGGGAGTTAGATAAAGGATATAAGGAAAAAAGGGTTGTCTTAGCAGATTAAAAGCACAAAAGAACGCAGAACAAAACAACATCCATGCGCAGAATTAACTTATTTGCCTTTACTAATATCTTTAAGCTATAATTAATTAATTTCCTATGCTATATTGCATTTTAAACATATAAAAGTATAATGTTTAAACTATTTTTATATAGCGGCTATATAAGCTTTTGCTTACTTACTAACTTAAAGCAAAAAATTAAATAGCTGTTTTTAATAGTATCTTAAGTAAAGCTTTTTTTTTACTTATATAACTTTAATAGTATTTTAGGTTTTTTTAGCGTTTTTTATTTTGTTGCTATAAGTAGTAGCGTTAATAGTAATTTTAAGCAAAGCATTTCTTTTTTTTTTTTTAAAAAAAGCAGCTTTACTAAAAGGATTTGCAATGCTTTAATTAAAAGTTTCCTTTTTACTAGTGCTATACTCTTTTTTTAAAACATAAAGATTAAAGTAATTAAAAAAAATCTAAAATAATAAAAAAAGTAAAAGTTAGGTTAACCTTTAAAATAGCTATAAAAGGCTTTTTTAACTGCTAAAGCTTTACTTTTTTACCTTAAAAAAAAAGAGGTTTTTTGCAATTAAAATCCCTTATATTGCTATGCTAGCAATTATTGTTAGATTATATACTTTTTATTACAAAAAAACAAACTAAGTATTAAAATAATAACAGCTTATGTATGCTTGTTTAAAGAACTAAGATATAAAATACTAGTAAAAAAAACCTTATTTTAATAAGCTGCAAAACTTATATAAGTTTCCTAAAGATTATAAAATACTGCTAGAATAATTTTATAATAAGTTAAAAAATATTATTTTAAGAAAAAAAAAACTTAATACTATATTAAAATATATAAAAGAAATTTAAAGCTACTAATAATAATAAAGATACTAAATAATTAAAAAAGCTTAAAAAATATAACTTAGTAAGCTTATAAGTAGCTAAAGGTTATATAAGGCTATATATAAGTTAAAAAAAATATTAAAAACAAACATTTAGAAAATAGCTTAAGGCTTTATAGTTAAAGCTAGCAGCTATTATAAACATATATAAATTAAAAGATATTAATAATAAAAAATAAAAAGAAAAAAAGATAAAAAAACTAAAAATATTAGCATATCTATAGCTTTTATAACCTTTTTTTTTAAAAAATAAATTAGCTTTTTAAAAAGCAGGCTAATATACTTTTATTATAAATTATAAAAAGCTATTAAAACAACTATTATAATATAGTAGATTTAGCATATTATACTTAGCTTAATTATAATAACTTTTATCTTTTACTTAGCAAGATAGCAATAAATATAAAATCTTTAGACTAAAATTTTTATATGTTTAGTTTAATAAATAGCTTATTAGCTAATATAAAAAAGGCTAAACTAAGTTAAAGCACTCCTAAAAGCAGCTTAAAAAAGTGCTATAGCATAGCTTTTATAGCTTTTAACCTTTAAATTAACTTTTATTTATTGTTTAATAAGTTAAAAGTTAGTAAGTAAATAAATAATTTAAATGTTACTTTTTATGCTAAATAAATAAAAAATATAGATAAAATTTAGTAAGCTTTTATTTATATTACTATTTTTTAAATTAAGCATATTATAAAAATAGTTTTAAAAGACTGCAAAAATTAAAGCAAAGCTTATAATTAACTAAAAGCTAAGTTTAAACTTAAAAACTTTTAGCTAAATTGCTTTACAGTTACTATTTTCTAAAACTTTAAAACTTAGCTTAAACTTTTTAATTTAATAAACTTAAAGGCTTATTTTTTTTAGCATAAAGTTTATGTTAAAAATGTAAAAGAAAGCAGAAAGCTTTATGCTTTTATTTAGTTTATATTTGTCACAATTGTTAAGGGCTGGTTTATAGCTTTATTAATGCTACAGACAAAGATTTTAAGCTAAAAAAGAAAGGAAGGAAAAAAAGAAACTAGCATACACAAAGGCTAATAATATATTATATATATAGTAGGTCCCTTTAGTTATTAATAGTTTTATTAATAAAGGGTTAAATTAAGAACTGTTATGTTAGCAATTGTTATAACTGTTATATTTTCCTTTACTAAAACTAAGATATAGTTGTAGACTTTATTAAAGTTACTTGTGTTGTTTGCTTTTTGTAGTAGAGCCTGCTTTTTTGGCTAGATTATTATCTAGATGGTTTTTTGCTTATGTGTTTTTAGCTGCTGCTTTTATTTAGTATTAAAGTTTTACTAGAGGACCTAGTGCTTTTTAGTGCTGTTTGTGAAATTTTTCTAGCTATACCAGTAAGTTTTTAAAGTTTTTAGCAAGGTACTATATATTATTAAGGTTATATTTTTGCTATGCTACCTAGTATTGCAGCATTTTATGTTTCCTATATAGTTTAAATTGTAGTATTTTTTCTACTTTAAATTTTGCTTTACTATTAATTTTTTTTGCTTTAGGTAGCGGTTGCGCTTGTTGCAGTAGCAGGTTGTTTGCAGCTTTTTGTAGTCTATTAGCATAAAATAGGTTAGTTATCTTATAAGAGTTTAAAAGATTTAAAACGTAGTTGTGCTTTTATATCTGCAGTATTTTAAATAGCTTTGCTTACTATAAGTTTAGCTTAGTTGTTAGCGCTTAAGTTATAAAGCTTTTTTTCTTTAAAAATATGCGATTGCTAACTGTAAAGTCTACTAGTTTTTGCTTGCAGTTAGCCTGCGTTTATTATTGCTTTTGCGTTTTAAGTGCTATTTTATAAGCATATTATTAGACTTTCTATGCTTGTTATACTAGCTTAAGCGCTTGTTTTTTTAGTTTACTATCTACTTTTGCGTTAGATAGCAGCAGTAATAGTAGGTTATAAACGTTAGTTTTTATAGCTACTTTTAGTAAAGCTATATCTATTAATAAGTACTATAAAAAGTTGTATGTAAAATTTAAAGCAAGCAAGTAAATATTCTAGTTATTTTAATATTTGTTAACATAAAATCTTAATTGTTAATTTAGCTTTTAGTTTGTAAGCTTTATAATACTTTAGGTTTATAGGTAAAATATACTGCTATAGCAGTGCTTTATACTAGTTAATTTATTAATTTTAGCTATAAAGCTTAAAATAAATAGTCTTATATTATTAGATATTTAAACTTTTAGTATGCTAAATAATTAATAAATATATTAGTAGTATTTTAAAGCTATATTTTTTGCAGTATTAGTTTTATAAGCTGGTATGCTAACTAAAAGATAGCTAAATTTGTTAATAAATGCTTAAACGTAGTTATATTTATATTAATCTTTAAGTATAGATTTTCTATTAACTATTATATGTTTTTAAACTAAAGTTAGCATTAATAGCAGGTATAGTAAGCCTAAGGTTTTATTTTGCAATGCTTTATTTTTTTTGCAATTATAGCAATTTTATATATACTTTTTAACGTTTTTTTTAAGGTAAGGCTAGTAGTAGTCTTATTCTAACGCTTTTATAGTCTTATTCTGCCTTAGATAAGCTGCTATAACTAAATAGTAAGCTTTTTTTATTAAAGCTATTTATAAAAAGATTAATTTATTAGTTATAGTTTTTAAGACTTTTAAGCAGTGTTTTTTTATATTTAGCTATTAAAGTTTGTTTTTTTTTTTAATAAGATTTATTAAGTCTGCTTTTTTTAAAGGTGTTATAGTTAGTTTTACTAAAGCAACTAGTATAGCTATTTTTGCAAGGTTAATTAATTTTATGTTTTGCTTTTTAGCTTTTTGCGCTTTAACAGTAAGTAAATCTATTATTTTTTATAAAAGTACGTTAATAACTATGTTTTGCTAGCCTAAACAATACTAGAACGTAATATTAAAGTTAAATAAAAAGTTAGCTTATTATACTTATTATGTTAATAGTATTTTTTTAGTTAAAAAGTAAACTAAAGCTTAATAGTTAGTAATTATAAAGAACTTTATTTTTAGTAGTTTTAAACAATAATATTTTAACGTTTATACTATTGCTAAAAATTTGCAATTTTATATAAGGTATGCTTTTTTATATAATATTATTATCTTTAAAAAGTATTTAATAAGTTTTTATTAGCTATTAGGTTACTGTTGCTAAATAATACCTTTAGTAATATTATATAAAGCGTTTGTTTTTACTTTAGTAGGTACTTTAAGTTTAAAGAAAGCAAGCACTAATAACTAACAAGCTAATTATTTTATAGCTTTAAAGGCTTTTTTTTGTTCTAGACTTTTTTTAAAAGGCATGTTTTTTTTAAGCAATTAATTAAAAGGTTTGGCTATATTATTTGCGTAGTAAGTAAACATGCAAATAAAGTTATAAAGCCTTAAAAAAGATTAAACTGCTTATACTTTATTAAAGTTTTTAAATCTTTAATTAGTAATAGCTTTAATTTTAGCTAAGTTTACTTTAATGCTTACTTTAGCCTTTAGCATTATATTTAAGTAGTTTATTTTTGTTATGTTAAACTGCAACTTTTTAATATTGCCTTGCAAGTTTACTTTATATAGTCTATAAATAATCTTTTTATAGTAGGTTTAATGCTTTTTTTTAATATTAAAATATACTAAAATGTTATTAGTATATATGCTTGCAAATTTATTTAGCAATTTTTATAGCTATATATTAATAAAAGTCTACTACTAAGCTAGTTTTACCTTAAGTTTAAAAAATAAAACTAGCTATTAAAAAATACTTTGCTAAGTTTTAAAAGCAGTAAGATATTTTAACTTTAGCGCTATTTTTATTTTATAAAAAGCTTTAATAACATTAAATTTAAAGTATTTTTTAGCTTAACAGCTATTAAAGATAATACTAAGTAAGTTTAAGGCAAAGATAATATAGTCTTTTAGGTATTTATTTCTTTATTAATAATTAATATAAAATTATTGTTTTTATAAATAAGGCTTTAAAGCAAATAAAACAAAAGCTATATTAACTTTTATATATAGTTTAATAAAGCTTAAAGCTAGCAATTAGTTTATAACTTTTTTTTTTAATAAGAGATATTAAATTAAGGTATAGTATTTTAAAGGTAAGTTAATAAGCTTTTTGTTAGTAGGTTTTAGTATAATATTAAAACTAGATTAAAAAGGTGCTATAATGTCTGCTTTAATTTTAAAGAAAAAGCTTTTTAAATAAGCTAATAGTTTTAATAGTATTTTATAGATTAGTGCTATATATTCTAGATTTTTATTAAGTAGGAAAAAAATATGCTTTTTATTAAATGTTTTTTATAACTTTATGCTTTTTATTTGTTTTATTAATATAACAAACTTTATTAATATAGGTTGTTTTAATGCTTTTTTAGCTAGCTAAGCTTATTATTGTTTGTTTAAGTTTTAATTAACTTGTTATATAATGTTTGTAATTACTTTAAGGTTATTGTTAGCACTGCTTAGTGTTTTTTGTTAAAATATTTAGTATTATTTTTTTAGTGCTTAGTTTTAGCAATTAGCATTTTTTTAAACAGCAGGGTTAACTTAACGTTTTAAAGCTTTTATTTGTAAGACTTTTATTGTTAGCAAAAACTTTGCAAAAGGCAGTAAGTTATTAGGCTATACTAGCTTTTTACTAGCGTAGTCTAAAAGAATTTAGTATTTAGCTAGCTAGTTTAAGCTAATTATAATGTTTAGCTTTGTATTAGTAACTTAGAAGAGCTAATCTTTAAATTTTTTTCTGTTAATTTTAAAGGTAGCATATAAATATTACTTTATGCTTTTTATAAGTCTTTTTTTATAATTAAAAAAAGGTTGTTTTTATATTAGTATTATTAATTTAGCTTTTAGCTATTAGTATGCTTGTTAGGCTAACTTTAAGCTTATTATTAAAAAAACTTAAGCTTTAATGTTATATAGTGCAGTAGCTTTTATTTTAATATTATTTACTTATAACTAAACAATATTATAAAAAAAAAAGTTTTTTTTATTGCTACTTATTTTAGCTAAAAATAGTAACTAAACTGTTGTAAAGACTTTTAGTAGTCTTGTTAGTTTTTTAAGTTAAAGGACTTATTAGTTAACTTTTTTTGTTTTTTAACTTTTTTAATAGGTTACGTTTTTGCAACCTTTTTAAGTTTAGGCTTGTTAAGGCATTTAGTAATATAGTGTTTAGATTTTCTGTAGACAAAACATATATTGTTAGCTTAGTAGACCTTTTTTTTTTTATTGTTTAAAGCTTTTTTAAGCTATCCTAAAGTTTTTATAGCATTTAGTTTAGCATTGCGTTAAGCTGCTAAAGCTTTGTTAGCAGCAGGCTTGTTTGCTAGTTTTTAGTTATGTTTTTAATAACGCTAGTAGCTATGCTTATAGTTATATATAGCTTTAAATATTTTGTTATAAAAGCGTTTGTAGCTTATGTGCAGGTTTATACTAGCTTTAAAGATTTTATTTCCTAGATTAAAATTTATATGCTTTTAAAAGATTTAAGACTATTTTAATTTAAGGAATTTAGCTTTTAATGCTAAAGTATTAAATTAAGTAATAAATTAGTAGATATTTTGTTTAGCTTTATAGTAATATTTGTTTAGCTTATTATAAGCTTTAGCTAACTAATTTAAGTTATAATAAGCAGTCTTTAAAGCTTAAATTATTTTAGCTATATTGCTATATAGTTTAGTAGTAAAATAAAAATATATTTTAAAAGCTTATGCAGCGTTATCTTATAATAAGGATATAATATAACGTATATAGTTTTTTTTAGTATAATAAGTAGTAACATCTTTTTTAAATTTATTAGCTAGCTTGCTTAGCTAATAGTTAAATTGTTTTTTATTGCTAGCAAAGTATTTTAGGTTTAGTTTTTAGTTTTTAGCTTTATTGTTATATAATAGGTTAAGGCTATTTACTATTGCTTTTTTTATATTTTTAAAGATAGTTTAGGCTGCTATGCCTGTTAGTTAGAAAGTAGTGCTGCTAAAGGTGCTTTTAATAGTATTATTTTGTTTTAATTTTAAGGTTTAATTTTGTTAGGCTTGTTTTAACTGTTGTATTAACTAAAAGATCTAAGCTTATAAGTTTTTTAGTGTTGCCTGTTTAGCTACTATATTGTTTAAGGTAGCATTAAAGTCTTATTTTTGTTTAGCTTTTAAAAACTTAAAGTTAAGGTTTTTTTTTATAGTTAGTTTTAAGGTATTTATGCTTAGGTTTATAAGTAAAGTACTATTTAGTGCAATATAGTTTTAGATTTTTTTAAATTGTTTTAAGTTGTTAATTTTTATAAGTTATTGCTTTAGGGAAGTTATAGGTTTTAGTTTTAGTTTTTAGTAGTAGTGCACTTGTTTTAAGTTAAGTATACAATAGCGTAATAAGTAGTTAGTTTAGGTTTGCAACTATAGCAATTATAAATAACGTATTTATAAAATGCTTAATAGCAAGAAAAAGAGCTTAAAATAGTGTTACGATTATTAAAGGCTAGTTTATAGCTTTATTAATACTATAAATAAAGATTTTAAGCTAAAGAAAAAAAAAAGGAAAAAAAAAAACTAGCATATATAAAAGCTAGTAATATATTGTGTATATAATAGGTTTTTTTAGTTATTAATAGTTTTATTAATAAAAGGTTAAATTAAAGACTGTTATGTTAGCAATTATTATAACTATTATAATATTTAGGCTTTTAAAAAGCTTAAAAAAAGAAGTTATTAATAAAGTTATAAAAGCTACCTAAAAAACTTATAATAAACTTTAGATTATAAATTATAATAACTTATATAAAACCTTAAATAAATAAGTTAATATTAAGTTTAAGCTAAAACTTTACTTTTAATATAATAAAAAAGCTGCTATAATATAAAAATAGCTTAATTATTTTTATAATTAAAAGCTAAACTAGCTGCTATATTTATATAAAGCATATATAAATTGCAAATTTATAACTAGCTTAATAGTTTTACTTAGCAAAAAAAAGGTTTAAATAAATAGCTAAACTATAAAACTAGCTTAAAAAGCTTAAGCTTTTAATAAAGTAAATAAATTAATAAAATATATTAAAAAGCTTAAAATAAAGCAAAAAAAGATTATATTAACTAAAAATAAACTAAAGTTTATGCTAAAAAAGGTTAATAACTTATATATAGCTTTAAGCAAGCTAAATCTATAAAATCTTTAATATTATAAATTTATAGTTCTTTAAGCTATAGCTTTTTTAAACTTAAATATAAACCTTGTTAAGCTTTCTTAAAAAAGAAAATACTTTTAAAAAAGCAAAGGAAAAAAAGAATAAATGCTAAACCTTTCTTGTTAATAATACTTTAAAAACTTATATACAGCTAAAAATATTATATGTTAAAAATATAAGCAAAATAATTATTTTGCTAATAAGTATAACTTATTTAATAAGATAAGTTAAAAAAAAATATTATATTAAAATAAGTAGTAGTATTTTAAAGGCTTTTTATTTTTAAATTTTTTTAAATATATTAAAGTGCTTAAAAAAGTAGTAAAAGCTAGCTAAGCTAATAATAGTATTATAATAAAAACTTTGTAGTAAATATATAATTATATTTTAAAAAGAAATAAAAACTTTTGCTATAAGGTATACTATTAACTTTAAAAAAAAAACGCTATTTTTAAAAACAAAAAAATTAAAGCTTTTTAAAATGCGTTTTCTTTTAAAACTGCTACTAAAACTGCGGCTAAAAAAAGTAACTAAAGTAATTAAAACAATCTTTTAGCTAACTTAAAAACTAAAAAAAACCTTGTTTTAAAAATGCATAATATAAAAATAATAAAAGTATATAATATTTATAGCAATAAACTTTTAATAAGATAGTATAACAATAAGTTTGTTAATAAAAACTAGGTTTAAGATTTTATTTAAAATATTATTATTAATTTAAACAAAAACAAAACTTTTTAAAGCTTTATGCTTAAAGATAAAAACTTTACTATTAATATTTTAGCAGTTAATTAAAGAAAAAAAGCTTATAAAAAGGCTGCTTTTTATTTAATTAGACCTTAAGTATTAAAAAAGCTAACAAAAGTACCTAAAACTAAAAATAATAAAGATTTACTTTTTAAAGGCAAGCTTAATAAAAGTATAACTAATTATAATAATATTTATAAGCAATATAAGCTACTAAATTACTTAGCAACTAAAAAAAAAGCTAGAGTTTAAAAAAAAAAACTTAAAAAAGATTAAATGTAAGCAAAAAAAATAAAGAAGTTACTAAATAAAAAGGCTAATATAACTTTTAAAAAGTTAATAATAAAAGTACTTAAATATTTTAAAACCTTTATATAAGCTATTACTTAGGTTAAAATGCAAGCTTTTATTAATGCTAACAAAGTTTTTTAGTTTACTTTTAGCTTTTTACTTAAACCTATAACTAGTAATAAAGCTATAAACCTAGTATAGTTAAGCATTAATACTTTATAAGTATTTAAGGTTAATAAAAACTTATAGCCTATTTTTTTAGCTAACTAAAAGCCTATAATTAATAAAAACCTTAAAAAAGCTATAAATAATAGCTATTAAAGTAAAAAGTACCTAAGATTAAGCTAAAAATAATTTAGCCTTAAGATATAAAAGCAAAACTTATTAACTTAGCCTAGCAAAAAATAAAAGCACTTTAAAAATACTTAAAAGTAAAACAATAATTTAACTTTAATTAAATATATGCTTTTGTTTTTAAATATTAGTATTGCTTTAGCTTAAGCTAAAGGTTTTACTGTTTTAGGATAAAAATAAAAAAACGTATTAGCTAGCTAAGTTAAAACTAGATTTAAAAATAGGGTTTTTACTTATATATATATATTTATGTAATACTTTTAAAAAATAGTCTTACTTTTAACTACTTATAATAATAGTTTAAAAACTAAAAAAAGACTTTTTGCTATTATTTATAAAAGTACTAATACTTATAAACTATTATTGCTTTTATTATTAGATTTTTTGTTTTTAAAAGTTACTTTAGATATAGTAACTAATAAAAAAGTAAACAATTATAAAACTTAGTTGCTAAAAAACTAATCTGCTTATATAAAGTTTTATAAGTTTAATTGCAACAAAAATAAAAATAAAAATAATAGTAAAAAGTCTTATAAAAACTATGCTTTTTATATTTTTACGTTAGTATATAAACTAACTAATAATTATAAAAGCGGTAGTAGTAATAAGCCTAGTTAGTTAGTTTTACTAAACATATATTTAATGTTAGCTAATTTAAAAAAGCAGCTTTATACCTTTCTAGTTTTAATTAGCATAAATAAAGTTAAAAACTATATTAAAACTAGCTTTTGTTTTACTGTTTATATAAAATTATAAAAAAGCAAAAATACTATTACTAGTATTATTAATATTAGCGCTTAAGCTAGTATTATAGTAGATAACTTTATTAATAAGCATTAACTTTTAATATAAAATACTATAGTAACTTAAAAAAGCTTTTATTTATAAGCTACTTTTATATACTATATTAAATATTTAGAAACTATTATATAAATTACTAAATAATTGCTAGATCTTTTTATTTATATAATAAAAAATAAAACTATATTTTTTCTATTGCTACTAAAAATAAATTTTATTATAAAATCCTAGATAGCTTTTTATTATTAAAACAAATATATAATAGCAAAAATAAACTTTAAAGGCTATAAGATAGTAGTACTAGTTACTACTTAAGAAAAAAAAGGAAACTGCTTAATTAAAAAAGTAATTAAGGACTTATTAAAAAACTAAATGCTATTTATTTACTATAAAAGTATATAAATAGCATTTTAAAGCTTTTTATACCTTTTATAAGTAGGAAAAAAGTTAATAATTAAAAATATTTTTATAAAAGCGCTAAAATTAGTAGTTAAGTTTAATAAAAAAACTTAAATTTATACTTTTTGCTATTTAACCTAAAATTAAAAGAAGTAAATATTATACTTTTTAAGATATGTATACTTAAACCTAATAAAAAAATAAAAGTAATCTTTAATAATAATTAGTTTATTTTTTTATTTTAGGTAGTTATTACAACTGCTTTAAACTAAAGCTAGCAAAAGTAGCTTAAAAAAGTTAAGCGCTGTATAAAATTAAAGTTTTAACTTATTTTACTAGTAAAAAGTCCTTATATAGTAGCTAAAAATAGCCTAAATATATAAAAAAAGCAGAAATAAGTCCTTTTTATTAATATAATATATAAAAAAAAAAATAAAAAAGTACTGCTAAAAGATAATATTCCTTTTAATAGGACTATTTTTTTAAAAACTTATAATTAAAAACATAAAGCTTTTAAATTAGCTTTTTAAAACTTTAAAAGCAAAAAACTTTTTAATTAGAAAAAAGTATATAAAAACATATACCTAAGATTTATAAAAGCATTAAAAAAAACTAAGTTAACTAAAGAAAAACTTTAACTAGTTAAAAAATCTATTATAAATATAAATTTAACAAAAGCTAAAACTAAAATTTTTATTAAAATACTATTTTAAAAAAAGATAGCATTTTTTTAAGATTTTTTAAAGATTAGCTAAATTAGTAAATAAATATTCTTTTTATATAAAATTAAAACAATCTTTTATATTATTTAGCAAGTTAAAAATATCTTAATACTAAAGCCTTTAAAAGAGGTTATTATTAAAGTTTTTAAAATAAGACTTAAAAATAGCTTTTTAAAGAAAGCTTACTTAGCATATTGTAATGCTTAGTTTTTAGTTAAAAAAAAAATAAAAAGGTTTATTTAATTAATTTAGCAATTTAACTAAATAAAATTACTATTAAAAACGCTAACTTTTTTTTAAGTTATAATAAGTTTGCTAAAGATTTTATAATATGTAAAATGCTATTAGTAGTTAACTTATTTTTTAGATATAACTAAGTTTTTCTTTTTAAGTTTAGCTAAGCTATAACTATATTTGCTACCTTTTTTAGAGCGCTTTAAATAACTGCTTTTCTTTAAAGTATTACTAACTTTATAGCCTAATTTTTAAAAATAATATTATAAGTTTTATATAATATATTGCTAATAAAGTATAAGCTATTTTTTAATAATATTAAGGTTAAAAGACTAATTATAACATATAATAATTGCAAGGTTGCCTTAAAAGTTAAGCAGTATATTTTTAAATATTTTAAAAATCTAAATGTTACTTTATTAAACTTTAAGCTTGCTAAAATAACTGCTAGTATTATAAAAAGTAACTAATATAAGCAGTTAGCTTAAATAATAAGATATATATATAAAACTAATAAAAAACTTTTAATATATGCTAAAATTATTAAAATAATTAAGTAGCTACTATGCAATAATATTATAAAAGTTAAAGCTTTTTTTAGCTTTACTATATATTATTATATTTAAATTAAAAAGTATATATTAATTATAGTACTATTAATTATTTTATTATAAAAAAATAAGCTGTTTTAATTTTTTAAACCTTAGCTTAATGCTATAAAGATTTTAAAAGCTGCTTTAATATTGCTACTAATTTTAGTTATGCTTAACTATAAAAAAAGTGCTATATAGCTTAAAGTAAATATGTTAAAAACTAGCTAAAAAGCTTTATTATATTAAAAAATAAACAGCTAAGTAAAGCTTTTATAATATAAGTTAAAAGTATAAAAAAAAGCAGAGTTAAATTATAATGCTATAAAATAAAAATGCTTAGCTGTTATAAAAACACTTTAAAAGCTAAAAAATTACTTATATAGCATTAAATTCTATCTTAAAACAAACGCTAAAGTATTAATTGCCTAGCTAAATAATAGGTTTTTAGCTTTTTTAAATATATAACTTATAAGATAAATAGCTTTTATTAAACTATTTAACTTTAAACTTTACTATATACTAAAAAAAAAGCATACTATAGCTAATAAACTATTAAAAAAACCTTTTAAGCTATTTAATAAGTTAAACGCTAAATAAAAAAAAAATATAAAAAACTTTATTAACTTTTAATTATATGCAATAGCTATTATAATAAACGCAACAACTAAACAAAAATCTTTTAAGAAAGCTAGTTTTACCTTAAAATTAGTATAGTTAAACAAAAGTAAAAAGATTATAAGGTTTTTTGTTACTAGCAATACCTTTAACTGTTTAAAGACTAAAACAAAATAGAGATACTTTAAAAGGGAGGCCTTAAAATTTTTTTTAAGTAAGTCTTTGCTTTAAAGAAAAACAAAAAAAAAAAAACTTCTAAAAAAAGTTGTTAACAACCTTAATAAAAAGAAAATACTAATTAAAATAAGCTATAAAAGCTTTATATATAAAAGATAGCTTGCTATAACAGCAAAAGTTTGCTAAAGATATTATTAAAAAAGCCTTTATAAAGATATTTATAATGCAATTAAGTGCTGCCTTTAATACTAAAGATTATAAGATAAAAAACAAGCAGAAAAATATAAAATAAACTATTTTTTAAACTTATTAGTTTTTTAAGTAGTAGATATTTAAACTATACTAGCAAGTAATAGCTATAAAGCTATAATTAAAGCTTGTTATAAAATAATAGCATAGTTAAAAGCTAAATTACTAAAAAAGGTTAACTTTGCTATAGTTTTTAAGTTTTTAAAAAAAAAAATTATTTATTAATATAAAATGCTTATAAAAATAAAATATAATAATAATATTAAATTCTTAAAAAAAGTAAAAGTAGTAGCAGCTTTTTTAAGATATAAATTAAACTATAAACCTATATATTACCTTTAGTTTTAAGGCCTTATTAAAAAAGGCTATTAGCTAATTAAAAGAAGCCTTATAAAAATAACAAATAAAACTAAAAAAAATTAAGTAAATTATTTAGATCTAATAATACTAGCAGACTAAACAGCTATTTAATATTATAGCTACTTCCTTTATAAATTAGTTTATAAAAAGCTTTCTATTATATTAGTTAAAAACGTTATTTTTATATAGCAAATTATAAAATAAAATAAAATAAACAGCTATAAAAACTTAATTATAGCTTAAATTAAGTAGCTTAAGCGCTGCAATATAAATATTTAAAAAGTTAAAAGCATTATAATAAAAAAAAGAAAAAAAATAACTAATATACGCAATATTTAAAATAGCTACAAGATTTCTGCACTTTTTGCTAAAGGCAATCTAATACTTTTATATAATACTTTACTATTTACAAATATATTAAACGCTAAAAAGCTACTTTACTAATAGCTAGGCCTTTTTAAAATAGCTAAAGCTTTAAACTATAAAAAGTATAAACTAAAAGACTTAACTAAAGTCCTTTATAAAAAAGTATTTTTAGCTAAGCAGTTAAAAGCTTTTATTAAAAACAAAATAAGTTATTAAAAACCTAAAGATTTAAATTAAAACTTATAAACAACAAAAAAACTACTACTTAATATTAAAGAAAAATTAAACTAAAAAAAAATAAGTAATTAAAAACTAAAGAAAAAAAATCGCGTAAAAAAATAAGAAAATATAATAAATCACCTTTAAATAAGTTAATATAAAAATAAGAAAAATTAATCTTTAACGCTATAAATAAACCCTTATTTTTATATTTACTTTTAAACTTTTAATTTAACTAAAAAAAAAGCTAAAAACTTTAAAAAAAAAGCGTTTTCTATAAAAAAAGCTTAAATATTACTATTAAAATAAAAAAAAGATATAAACAATAAAATATAAACTTATTTTTTAACTATATTTGCTTTTAGTAAACATTTAAAAAAAAACAATTAATTACTTTTATAAAGTTATAACTTTATTATTATATCTACTAAAAATTTACTTTTAATAAAAAAAATTTTATACTTAAGCATAAAAGTTAATTTTTATGCTTGCTTTTGCTTTAAATAAAAGATATTATAAAACTTAGTTTTAAAGCAGTTAGTTAATTTTTTTGCTAGCTTTTTTTTAAAAAGGTTTTCGTTAGCAGCGCTATTTTTTAGCATAGCTACTAAGCATTTAAAAAAAACAAAAATTATAAATTAATTTTAAGGCTAATATTAGTCTTTTTAATTATTATAAATATTTTTATTGCTATTTATGCTACTTTTTTTAAGTCTTTTTTTAATATTTTTTAAGTATTAAAAAATACCTTTTTACTAATAGCAGTAGCAATATTTATAGTGCTTTTAATACTATTTATTTTATTTAAATTATATACTATAAAAGTTACTATTATATTTATTAGCATTATTTTTTACTAAACTTACTTTTATAATTAAGCTATTAACTAAAGCATACTAAAAGCAGTAAAAAGGCTTAACATAAATAGCTGTAGTGCTAATATAAAAAAGCAAAATAAGCAAAAAAATTAAAAGTAACAAAAAAAAAAGATAATATTAACAAAGAAAAAATATAAAAATAAAATAATATTAAAAAAAAAGTAATAACAGTTATAAAAGCTAAATAATATAAAAAACTAAGTTAATTAAGCATAAAAAAATATAAGCTATATAGTTTCCTAATAACTATAAATTTTATTATTTATTTTTTTATTTTACTTAATAGTTAAAGTAGCTAAAAAATAAAAAAAAAAAGTTAAATTTTCTTTAATTATAAAAAGAACTATAATTTAATATAAAACATTAAATTAAAATTAGCTATATATATATAATTAATATATTTTCTTTTTACTTTTTTTAGTACTATTATTTATTACTTTTTATTTTTTACTTTTAGATACTTTTTAACTAGTTTTATATTAATTTTTTCTTTTTTTTACGCTTATTCTTATTTATAATTATATAATATTTATTATAATAACTAATAAGGTAAAAGTCTATAAAACTATGCTTTTAGCAAAAATAAAAAAAAAAAAGTAGCTAGCTAGGCTAGTTTTAAAAACTAAAAACATAACTAAGCAAATATACTATATAAAGCCTTTAAAAAAACAAGTTAGCATAAAAAAAACAAAACAGCTAAAAAAAACTTATTAATTATACTTAAAAAAAGTTACTACTTCCTTTAATAGTTTTAATAAATTATTAAAAAACAATTTTAATAAAAGCATTAGGCAATAATATAATAATTAAAAGGAAATTCTTTAATATAAGGTCTTTAAAAACATCTCTTATTAAAAAAAAGGTTTTAAAGTAAATATTAAAGCTAGATCTAAAATTAAAAAAACAGTATTGCCTTTAAATACTAAAAACATAGTTAGCATAAGCAAAAGTTAAATAGCCTAGAAAAAAACAACATAAAAAAAAAGGATGCATGCTAATATAATTAAAAAAGTCTAAAAAGGTAAAAAGCAATTTATAACGCCTACAAAAAGCAGCGTTTTAAGTTTTAAATAATTAAATAAATAAAGCAACAATATAACAATTATTTTAAAGCAAGCAAAATAAATACTTTTTTTAAAGACTACTTTTTCTAGCTTTAATATATAATAGCCTAGCTAAAGGCTTTTTAGCTAAAAAAGATTTAAAGAACTTAATATAGCTTAAAATTTTTAGGCTAGCTTTAATTTTTATAAAAAAGTCCTAGAAGATCTTTTATTAAATATAACAACTTTTAGTACAACCTTTTAAAATATAAATCTGCAACCCTTTTAAAGCTTATATAGTTAGTAATTACAACAAAAAAACAGCTAAAAGGTTTGCTTTTTTTATTTAATTTTATTTAAAAGTATATATTTTATTGTTAATATAGCTATATTTGCAAATAACTTTTTATATAATATTTATATTATTAATTTAAGTAATAAACTACTAATCTTTAACTGCAAAAAAAAGAAAAAAATATAGCTTTAACACTGCACTGCTATCTTAATAAGCAAAGCAATATAAATTATTAGAACTTATAGTAATAAAATCTAATTATTAAAATAAAACTAAAAAAAAATAAAATAATTACTTATAAAGTAAAAAAATAAACTATAAATAAAAAGAATAAAATTATAAAAAAAATTATAAAAGTAATAATATAAATAAAAGATAGCAAAAAAACCTATACTTTTAGCAAACCTAACAAAGTAATAACAAATAAAAAAGTTACTTACTTGCTATTATTATACCTAACTATATTAATTATACTAACTATAATAAAAATATTAAAAATTTAATTAAGGAAATTATTTAATTATAAAAACACTAGTCCTTAAGTTGTTAAGCTATATTTTTTAAATAAGATTTAATAAAAAGAAAATATATAAATATTAGTAAAAATGCCTTTAAACTTAACTTTATATTCTTTTTATTTATTTTAAGTTTTTATACTTAACTTAATATAACTTTTTTACTACTAATACTACTATAACTACTATAATAATATAGCTATATTATTTATTTATTAAATTAAATTATTATTAAATACTTTTAACTAATATAAACCTTTTTTAATAACATATTTTTAGTTATTACCTTTTTTTAAACTTAATATAATTACTTTATACTATTATTTCTATAAATATTATTATAAATAACTATTATTATAGATTTGCTAGTAAAAGATATTATTAATTTAATATTTAAGCATGTTATAAACTTATGCTAAAACATTTGCAATTAAAGATTAAAGAATGCTTTTATTAATAAAATAAGCAATTAAAAAAAAAAAAAACATACTAACTATTTTATTTAAAAGCTAGTTTTTAAATATATTAAGACTTTTTTTATTAACTTGCTTTTTTTTACTAAGTTAGCTAAAATAAAAAGCATTTTAAATACTTTTAATATTTTTAGCTTATTATTGCAATAACTATTCCTTAGTTTTTTAAGCAAAGATATAAAAAAAAAATAGCTAAATAAAGTCTTTTTTGCTATAATTAACATACTTTTTTATATTAAAGCTAAAAATAAGCTACTAATATAAAAAATAAATGCTTTTGCTATATTATTTTTTAAAAACTTTTATAAAAAAGTAACCTATAAATATAAGTTTGCTACTACCTTTAATTAAAATAAGTTTAAAATAATATTACCTAAAATAACTATATAAAATATTTATTTAAATATTAAACTATTAATCTTTAAAAGAAATAAATTAGTAAGAAAAAGTAGCTATTAGTTTGCAATTATTATTTATATTAGTCTGCGCATAGTTTACTTTTTTAATTTTTTTAAAGCTAGTTTTGCTAAAAAATATTATTATATAATCTATAAGCATATTGTTATAAAGTTATAGCTAAAAAACTTTACTAAAAAAAAATAAACTATCTTATATTTAAACAAAGTATTCTTTAGTGCATTTTTTAAACAAAAAAACAGCTAGTACTATAAGCCTTTTATAATTATAGCTATATTTAATATAGTTTAATACTTGCATATAGTTAAAGCATATCTTTATAATTTATAAGATAAAAAAAAGCGCTTTAACTTTTTTAACAATATATAAAACGCTTTTAATAAAAATATTTAACTTATAATATGCTATAAAGTATTAGAAATATAAAAAGCTAGTAAACTATTTATAGCTAACTTAAATATTAAAGCAGTTATACTTAATATTAAAAAACCTGTTATAAAAAAAGTAGCTATACTATTAGCTTAGTTTAGCAGCATGCAAAAATTTGCATATTTTTTTAAGACTATATATTTTATAAGGCTAAATAAGTAAAATTTAAAGTTTAGTTTTTTTTTATAAGCAAAAGAAAATTATATAGTTTAAAACTTTAATATAAAATACTTTAATTAAAGCTATGCTAATAAAGCACTTAAAGATTTTTATAACTTTAATATTGCCTACTTTTTTAATTTTTAAAAAAGTAATATTACTATGCACTTAAAAAATGCTTTAATTAAATTAAAAGCAAGAAAATAGTTAAGTAAACTAAAAGTTTTAGCTATACTAAAGTTTTTTTTAAAGCTTTACTTTAAGCATAGTTTTTTACTCTTTAAAATTATTCTTAAAAACAAATATAATATGCTTATAAAAAATCATAAAAAGTTAACATAAAATAAAACATAAAATAATAAAATAAAAAGCATTAAAGCTTATTTTATTATTTTAAAATGCTGCTGCTATAATTATTAGATTATAATACTTATAAACTTATATAACTAACTAGCTTATTTATTTAATTTACTTTTTAAAGAAAAAGATAGCATTAAAAAGATAATAAAATAACTATAAACCTTATAAAAAGCTAAGTTTAGCATAGCTACTATACTTACTTAACTAATTAGCTTACTTATATATAACTAGTTTAATAAATATATATATAAGTACCTTAGCTTTTATATGCTATATTTAATATTTTGCTAGCTTAATAATATTATTATATATAAAAAAAAAAGCTAAAATAAAAAGCAGTTATTAGCTTAAATATATTGCAAACAAATAGCAGCATTTATTAAAACATATATTAATATTTAAATTAAAAAAAGTCTACTATTCTTGCTTTTTAATTTTTATGCTATAAAAAAAGTTTATAATTAAAAAGCATAAGACTTAAAAGTATTAAAAAAAGTAGTAGATTTATTAAAGCTTATATATAGAAATAATTAAAATACTTAAGCCTAATTATATAAAATGCCTTTTTAGCTAAATAACTGCTTAGCTTAATTAAAAAAGCTAAAAAAAAAGCTAATTAATAATGCTTAAATATTTACTAATTATATTAATTTTAACTTTAATAATCTTAATACTAATTAGCTTATTTATTAGTAAATAGTAATAGCTATATTGCTTATATAAAGCTTATGTTAAAAATAGCAAAATAATAAGTTATTTTTTTAAGATTTAAGTATGCTAGTTAAAACCTTTATAAGCCTTTATACTAGTATTACTAGATATGCTTTAAAGATTGCAGTTAAGCTTATAATAAAAAATATTTTTATAAAAAGTAATATAATAAAGCTAGTAGCATAAATAAATAAGAAATATATTATAAATATAGTAATACTAGGCAAAAAAAAAGCTAATTTATAATAAAAGCTTATTTTAATATATACTTAACAAAAAATAGTTTTTATATTTTATATAAAAGTTATTAATACTTAAAAAAGCTTTAATATAAAAAAGAAAATAATAAATATATAGCTATTAATGCTGCTTAATATAGCTAAACCTATAGCGTTTTATATTATTATAACGTTTGCTAACTAAAGAAAAGCTAAGTTTAGGTTTTTTAGCGCACTTTTTTTATATTACTTATATTATGCCCTTAAAGTATTGCTAAAATATATGCAGAAAACCTAAAACTATTAGTTAAAGTAGCATATAAAAAACTTACGCAATAAAATAATGCTATATTTAAAAATCAAGCCTAAAAAAGCTTTTATAAACAATACTTATATACTATTAAGTAAGCTAAAGAAACTAAAACTTAAGAAATTATATAATTAAAGTAAAAACATTACTAAAAAGCTAATTAAAAAAGAAAGCATTAAAAAAAAAAGCATAACTAATAAACTAACTTTGCATAAATAAACCTAATAAACTTACTTTAAAGTATTTTTTAATCTTTTTTTATGCTTAAAGTTATACTATAAACAGTATAAAAACATACTAAATATAGCTAAATTCTTTTAAAATAATACTTTAAATAATATCTTGCTACTAAAGTTTTTTTAATTAAGCAATTTTTAGTAGCAAGCCTTTTAACTATAGCAAAAAAAAGTAGCTTCTTTATATAAATAGCCTAAAAATACTTAGTTTAATATTACATATAAACCTACTTTTTTATACTTAAATAGCTAAAAAAGATAAAATTAGTATAATTAAAATATTAAAGCATTAAAAAAAGCAAAACAAGCATTAAAAGTATAAAAAACTAAAAAAAGCAAAGATAATTTTATAAAACTTAATAATAAAAGCAAAAAAGCTAAAAAGCTAGTTAAAAAGAAATAAAAAAAAAAAAATAAATTAATTATATATATTATTAAGTTAAAGCATTAAATTAATAATTAAGCTATATTAAAGTTAACTATATTTTAATTAAAGAAAATTAAAGTAAAGCTTATTAAAAGAGTTAAATAAAAGATATAAAGAAAAAAGGGTTGTTTTAGCAGATTAAAGGCACAAAAAAACGCAGAACAGAATAATATCTACGCGCAAAATTAACTTATTTGCTTTTACTAATATCTTTAAGCTATAATCAATTGATTTCTTATGCTGTATTACATTTTAAACATATAGAAATGTAGTGTTTAAACTATCTTTACATAGCGGCTATATAAGTTTTTGCTTACCTACTAACTTAAAGCAAAAGATTAGATAGCCGTTTTTAGTATATAATATTAAACTAGCTTTAACTAATAAAATAGTAGCTACGCTTATTATTTTAAATATATAAAGTATATTTAATATATTACTAAAAAATAAACTAATAAAAAAGATAATAAAGCAAAAATAACTTAACTTAATTATTTAATTAACTAAAAGCTTTTTAGCAAAACAAATAATTATAATATATTTAAAAAACGTAATAATAAAACTAAAAAAAGTAACTTATAAAATACTATAAGATTTTTTAGTATTACTAATACTTTATATATTATATTTATATAAGCTAGTTAAAAAAAATAATAGCAAATAAAAATATACTAACAATTTAAAAGTTTTTACTTTAAGAAAAACTTTAAAATAAAGCATTTATAAAGCAAAAAAACAAATTAATAAGATTTTATAATATAAACAAGCTAATAAAATAGCATTTGCTTTAAAGAAAATAAAAGCTATTTATTTTATATAAAGCTAAAATAAAGCTAATTTTATTATTAATTTAAAAGATAGCATATATATTAAACTTATTTTATTAGTTAATTTTTTAAAGCTATAAAAAACTTTAGCGCTATAATAGCTAAAAGTTTTTTTAAACAGAAAATTATAATTTAAATAATATATTAAAAAACAAGCTGCTAAAAATATTAAAATAACTAATTATATTAAAGCTATATTAGCAGTTATTAAAAGATTTTTAGCTATAAGCTTTTAAAAAATAGTTAATAT
Source organism: Xylaria grammica (assembly GCA_004353285.2). Lineage (NCBI taxonomy): Eukaryota > Fungi > Ascomycota > Sordariomycetes > Xylariales > Xylariaceae > Xylaria > Xylaria grammica. Next base: position 295,837 of record NGZP02000018.1, read on the forward strand.
TATATTATTACCTATTTTTTTTTATAAGCATAAAGCTTAGTATAAAAAATATAAAAAGCTAGCAAGTAAAATAGCAAATAGCTAGCAATAAACTATAAGTATAAAACTTAAAAAATATATTTAAATAATTTAATATATATTAATTAAAGCAGCTTAAAAAGTTTTACTAATATAAAAAACATTTTTTAAATATATACTTTTTATAGCTAGCAAAATATTAATAATAATATTAGCTTTTAAAAAAGCAAGATATATATATGCTTTTAAAATTAAAACAATATATAAAACTTATTTATTAGCACTAAAGTTAGCGCTAAAAATAATTTAATATAGCAAAAAAACTAAATAATAATAATAAAAATATATTAATCTTTAAATATTAGTTAAATTATTACTTAATATTTAAAGAATAGTTTTTTATTTATTTAAATATTTAAAAAAATTAAAAGCTAACCTTATAAATAATATAAACAAAAAAACTATAACAAAAGCATTTAAAAAATAGTTTGCTAGCAAATTAATCTTTAATATAACTATTTTTTTAAATAGCTTTAAAATAAAAAATAAACTTAAATATAAATATACTTTATATAAAAAACAAGCATTAATTGCAGAAAAATATAAAGGCTTAGACTTTTATAAAGTAATATTTAATGCTAAAGCTTTTAAAGCTTTAAAAAGTCTTTAAAAAGCAGTTTAAAAATATTTAACTAATATTATAATTATATTTTATGCAAATAATATAATAATAATATAAAAAGCCTAAAAAAACGCTTTAATAATATTATAATAAGTTTTTATAAAAGTTTATAAACTAATAAAATAATAAAATATTAAGCTTTATTAAAGCTTAAAGCGCTATAATATTAAAAAAAATAAACAAGCAAATATATTAGCTAAACTAAATATAAAAAAAAGCTTTTAAAACTTAAAGTTAATTTTAATAGCTACTAAACTTAAAAAAAAAATATAAATAAAAATTTAATAAATAATAAATAACTAAATATAATATAAAAATATAAATATTTTTAGCAGTTTTTTAATAGCTAATATTATATATAAGCTTAAAAAATACTTAAAAATATTTTATTTGCTTAAAAAAACTTTAAGCTAATATTTAAATATTATATTAGCTTATAAAAACTATAAATAATATTATAAAAAATTTAATTATAAAAATGCTAAAGTTTATTATATTTATACTTTTTTTTTATAAAAAATTAAAAATAAAAGCTTAAAATATATAGTTTACTATAAAATTACTAAAATATATAAAAATAATTAGCTTAAACTTTTAAAACTAAGTAAAAAATATAATAATAAAAACTAATTAAAAAATAGCTAGCTTATAAAGCTTTATAAGCTAAAACTTTAAAGCATAAAAAATAAATATAAATATTAAGCTTAGCTAGTTTAAAACTTTTTATTATTTTAAAAGTTTTGCTAAGTTATAGGCTATTATAATAAAATATGCTTACTTTTTAAAAAAAAAAAAAAGTAGTACTATATAAAAAAAAACGCAAAAAGAAAAAAAAAGCTTATAAAAAAAATAATAATAAAAAAAAAAGCTAAAAATAGTTTTGCTTTAACTATTAAAAAACTAATAAGCATAGCATAAATATTATAACTTTTATTATATTTTAATTATTTATTATTAAAAAATATAGCGTTTAAAAACTTAAAATTTTATATATAAAACTTATAAAATATTTATAAAACTATAAAACTTAAAAATAAGCTTATAATAATATAGCTAAACTATTTATTTTAGTAAATATATTAATATATTAATATTTAAAAAAAAAAGCAAAAGCTAAACTTTATAAATATTATTAAAAAACTTAAAATATTTAAAATAAGGCTAGTTTTATTACTTAAAAGATTAAGTTATAATAACTATAAGTCTTAAAATGTTAAGCCTATAAAAGTATAATATAGCATTATATTTAAAGAAAATATCTAATATAGATTTTTTGATTATATATATCCTGCAAATTATATATTTAGATAGCACTGCAGGGTAGAGCTTGCTACGTCCTATACCCTTAGGGAGGTTTACGATGCAGTGCCTTGCACCCCGTAGCGACGTTAAATAGAACAACAACAACAACAATTGGAGAGGAGAGTCAACCCGCCAGGATCTGTCGTTGGCATCCACGTCTGCCCTAGCTTGAACGAGATTCCTCACAATGTCTAAATCCCCCTTTTCTACTGCTATACAGAGAGGTAGCCCGACACGTGGTCTCCGCCCATTGACGTCCACTCTAGCTGTTAATAGTAGGCTAATCAAGTTTTTGTTGCGATGCCTGATGGCACAAATCAAAGGATTCCAGCCCTTAATGGAGTTTTCATAGCTGTAATCGACATGTTGATTATGATCGAGAAGGGTCTGGACGAACGCAGTGTTGTTAAAGAAAGCAGCGACCACCCACGTGAGTTCATCGGCGCGAAAACCACTTCTTAAAAGCTGGGAACACGCTTCGAGCGCATCAGAGCGCATCGAACTTGCTACTAGGGCTAGTGGGCTCCCACAGAGCGCTTTATAGAATGTGCTCCTCAGATCTAGTCGACCCTCCGGCCGATATTGGCCACTTCGAATGTCCTCAACTAAGCTATACACCACATAACCATCGACTCTTGTCTCCTTTTTTCGCAGTGGCAATGGTCCAGTGTGGCAGGACGGCGGATGGGCGAGAAGCTCTTGTAGAAGAACCAGGTTGCCAGACATCGCAGCGACCGCGATTGCTGTAATTTCAAACGGGTCTTTGCTCGTCTCCACGGGCCGATTTAGTATGAGGCGTTGGATCCATGAATCGTTTCCCGTCGTAATCGCGGCGTATAATGCACCCGCACTGTAAATGCTAGGCTCAAATTCGAACAGTCTAGCCGCCAGTACGTTGTCCCGTAGCAAAATAGCCCTCTCGAGCTCTCCTGCCTTCGTCATATTGCCTCCATATTGCCTCAAGAGCGTCGCAACTTTCCACTGCTTGAGATCGGCTGCTTTATCAACCTCCCCACCAAGAAGTTGTGCACCTTTTGATAGCAATTGAGATACAACACCATACAGTCGGTCAGATTGATTTGAGGGACCTTGAAGTGCGCGCTGGAGTGGTGTGTCTCCTGTCCTGTATGATTCATTTGGATTAGCCCCGGCTGCGATACCTGATGCGAGCAATTCTAAATGGCAGCTTTCTGCAGCTATAATGAGTTCGCTTCCCACAAGTTTTGCTCCAGCGCGAATCAACATGGCGGCACAGCACAGCGCATTTGAATCGTAAACGCCCTCATTGTAGTGCGATAGCAACTGCAGTTCATTTATTAGCAAATAGAGAGGCGCTTTCTCAGATAAATAGTAAGGCATGTTGAGCCGATTCCAGAATCGGTTCCGTTCCGAACCGGAATCAAATATAGGAGCAGCATCGACATCAGCACCATTCATAATAAAAAATTCCACCACGCCTTTATGTCCACCGTAGCAAGCGGCCTGAAAGGGGGAGAAGTTTGCAGTGCCTCGTGTGTTAGACGCAACTTGTAAAGGCAGCAGAAGTTGGCAGGTGCTCAAGTGGCCGTATCGCGCTGCCACATGTAACGGCGCAATGCCATACTCGTTGGCCATAATAGTGCGCGAAATAGTGTATAGATAGTGGATGACATCATTGTGTCCCTCAGCCGCTGCTGCTATAAGTACATCCGGTGTGATAAAGGTGGTAACGGGGATGAGTGGATATCGAGAGGATAGAAGATCCAATATGTGCCGTGTCTGTTGAAGACCCAAAGACGCTGCTACGGTTAAGGCAGTTTCCTTGTGCAAAGGGCTTTTATATGAAGGTTCCAAGCCAGCGGTGAGGTCGCCCTCATGTTGTACAATCATTTCAACAAGGTCTTTCTCCTTTCTCTTAATCGCGAGGTGGAGGGCCCGATCTACATTCTTGAACGCGCCGTGTTTGAATAAAAGCCCTGCTAAGTTGAAAATCACGTCCCTGCTCCAAGGTTTCTGCAGAGCGATTTCCAGGATTGTCTGAGATTCCCCGCGGTTTGTTACTAGTATATCAGCGCCAGCACCTGCGTTTAGGAGGTATTTTGTCAAGTCGAGTACGAGCTGTTGGATATGAAGGTGGGCAACGGGCCAGTCGTTGACACTAACCCAAAGAGTTTCTGCGACTGTTTTTGGGCAATATCCTAATCTTACTAGCCATTTGACTGCGGCTTTGGCTCGGGCACCTCCAGGGTGGTGTGGTGGTGTTTCAAAGCACCTATAAATTGAGGCATCAAGGAGCCTTTCCACAAATACATTGATTGTCGGTCCCCTATCCTTTCCAAGATAAACGTCGAGGCGAAAGATACCATAGTCTTCAAGAACCCCCATAGTTTGCTCCCACTTAGAATCATGTTTCAGGTTGAGGAGATTGTTGGACACATTGTATATGACCATTGAGACATATTCGCGCACAAGATCTTTGGTTGATCTACTTAGAAGATTTTGGGCACGCTGGAGGTTCTCCTGGGGGTACGTTTCGGGCATTGATCTCCCGATGATAGCGGCAAGTTTAGAAACTCCGATATGTGCCATCTCTGTTCTGAGTGCTTCAGGTAGAATTGCGGAAACCAGATCGCTCGAGGCCGCATTCCGACTTTCTAGTGTGAATGGCTTGCAGGCTTTGAGTATCACTTGATTGAATACTGTTAGCGGAAGGACTTATCGATCTTTGCCGTATCAACTAACTGGGTAATTCTCGCTCTGAGAATCTAAGCCACGGTAGAGTGGTTGACCACTCGAATTCCATAGGGATAGGCTGCGGAGTGCAAACAGCAACCTGCCAGTCTGCCAACGGCGGAAGTGACGAATTTCGTTCTATTGCTCGATATTAGTACGAACATCTGGAGCGAGAGTCTGAATTGAAGCTTACCCTGGGCGATTCGAGCCGGTGTGGACCTATTACAGCAATCCTCTGTCCTGTCTGTGACCCTCTCTGGCTGCATACGCTTACCGGAGAATATCACTTCAGATTCCTTGCCGTCGCGTTTTCTCTTGGCGATGTGCTGATCGATAGAAATCCATGTGTCCTTATGAATATTCTTTCCAAATTTCCATTTTTTCAACTTGAATTCGATTTGGTGAGTTCTATTGTTGTCAGCATATTGAACTAGTCAGTATTAAAGTATGTCTCACGTAGCATCCAGCCCTTGTTCTTTTAGTTTGTTGCGAACTTCCTTAAGCGACATACCCTGTACGATATACCACTTCCGGATGAGAGCCTCGTAATCATCCCATTGCTGGTCGCTCAGCTTAGATCGTTTGCGGTTCATATTGATTGGTCTATTTTGAGGATGTAAATGCGAAAGAGTAGATACTCCCTGCACAGGGGGAAGGTGAACTGGGTATTGGGGTATTGACTCGTGTTGGATATCAGACAGTGAATATCGGGCACTGGTCGCTATACTTGAGCGACACACAGAACCGGATAGATTCGAAAGAGTGAGGAAACTGAAACGAATTCTTGAGCAGGATGGATTGATTATTTCTACAGGAGGTCGAGTGGCTGAGCCAAGTCCATGCTAATCATTCTAGTGCGTCGTGATTGGGTAGAGACCAGAATCTGAAAGACCCTGGCGCAGTATAATAGTGTACGTACTCGATGATACCTCTCAAATTCTCAGCTGCAATCTGAGTGGCCATAAGCCAAAATCCGAAAGCACTTATATGGGTCTTCCGCATGCGAAGCGACCCTACCATCAGCGCGGTGAGCTGTCTTTACGCCTGATTGGCAACCCCCCAGAATCTGAAGGTCCCGGGGGCTCGTTAGGTGGTCAGCGCGTTTTTGGCCGTACCGGATAGGATGGTCCCCAGAATCTGAAAGGCATTATATGCTGTCGGTGGCTGTGACGAGGTGCCGTTTATTCGCGATGGAGTCTGGAGGCTGTTTTTTGCAAGCGCGGTGCTCTCGCTTATCCATCCGAACACGCAGAGGAACAGACGCCTGCTTTATTCTTGGATTATAAAGAAGTATTACTCGTTCCGCTGGAATGGCTCTCGAGATGTTTCTCTTCACATCTTTCCCTTTCCATTAGATCTGGATTGCTTAAGAGAGCAAGCTCGACATCTATCGCCTACAGGATCAAAGACATAGCGACCACCTGTTAGAACGACATGACTATACCGAATAGCCTTCTCGGGCCAATTATAGGCGGCCTTCTGGGTTTCTTTGGAGCGATTGGGGCTGCCATCATTGCCTTTATTCTTTCCCAGCAGGACCGAGTACGACGAATAGACGAGGGGCGTATCGGTAAGTCAGTGCTTCCTAGCCTGATTGTTCATGCGTGCTAAAGTTCATAGAAGATGACCGCGGTCACGAGCTACCATAGCCACCATTGATGGGTCGAGTTTCTTAGATATCAAAGGTGAGTAGAAAGAGCCCTTTAAGCGATCCCCAACACTCTATTTTAGCTAACTGCGGGCTTATGATAGTCAATGTTGCGCGGGGTCGCAGAGAGTAGTGCTTGGAACCAGGCGACCTGTGCTTCAACCACCAACGATACAACAACCGTTCATCCTTCGGCAGCTCGAGTTACATAACCCCTCTATCTACATTTTATTCGTGGTTTACAGTCTTGTTCGGCAGTGCCGCGGGCCTTGTGTTGCGACGAATAGACTCGAATGACTCTTGTCTACCACTGGCCATATTATTGCTCCCCGATAGTGTATCATAGCCTCAGCTAAAATACACTCGCCTTCTGTCTACCTTTTCGGCTTTAGTGCATGACGTGAATCAGCCGAGACCCCGGAAAAGTCGACAATAGGGCATTAGTGCCGTCTAGTTGCATTTACGTAACAGTAGCAGTAGGAGTAGCCCCCAGGCGCGAATCTAAACAGAGCGCAGTGTAATATAGACACCGTTCAATTCTTCAACGCAGTCCTTACAGCCCTGCCTTATTTATAGTGGCATGAGTAGGGTCATGCCGTTACTGTAATTTACATTATAGAATCACATGGCGAAAGGCCCTGATGATACGCGCAATATAGCCTCATTCTTTACCTGATAATTAAGCCCCCTTGGACACGCTCCGTCTGCGAAGGGATAGCGTCTGCCGACCAAACCCGATTTGAACTATCGCAATCGAAGCTTTCGTCAAATTCTATGAATACGCCTATCATGCAGAGAGTGCTATTAACGAGGGCGTAGGCGGGTTCTAGGCCGGGTTTATATTCGCGTTTTCCGAACAAGCGTCTTTTACAATATCAGTGAGGGAAATAAAAAGCTGGACCAAGATACAAGCAACCCAGAAGCACTTACTAATATAGTAGCGTGTCTAATCTTTGGAACAGTTCCTCCTAGGTAAGTTCGCAGTAGACATGAGAGACCGGCTTATCTAGCCGACAACGGTGTAGTCGCCAATCCCACACGACGGTCCGGAATGGCTGAACACCCACGGTGCCGATCGGCATATGCAAGGCCATACAATGTCGGATTCGAACGCGAGGATTCGACTGCCGCAGAAGGAGGGACTAAGGGTTCATTCGTTTAGGGGAGGACGTCACGTTACCGGCGTCTCGCGGCTGATTCCGTCCTTAATTATAGGGCCAAGGTAAATGGTGATTGAGTGCTAAAGGGGTACCGAAGAACACGTTGTTCTGATATGGCGGATCTATACCTATAGGGCTAGGCATGCACTGCGCAAAATGTCGACCTCAGTAGTCACAACAACGGCCGATTTCCTGAACATGAAGACGAGAATTTCCATCTTCAATTTGGGGTCGTCATGGCCGACTACTTTGATAAACCTTGAAACCTAGCCCCACGCCGACGCGCCTTTCTTCGTCTCATAACTAATCACCCCGAGCTTGCCATATACGTAAGAGCCTTTACTTGGACTCTTATGTGGATCGACTTAAATGAGGAAATTCTGTCCGATATCGACTCGCACACCTGGGAGGTATTTGAAGAATGTCACGCGCCTAGGTCTCGCCTCGCTGCACGAGATCGGCTGTCAATCGTACATCCGCCAGAACCCCGCCCGGCTCTTTCCCGCCGCCACTCACCTCCGTCTCGTGGGCTGGATGCGCCGTGGACTGGTAAAAGCCATAGGTAATCCCCTCACTCGATGCGACCAAGCTTGTCTCTCTTGATCTCCATCATTTAGAAGACGATGGTTCTTTACGCACGGAAGATACGCTGACCCCTATCTCCATCAGGCTCGGAAAAGCCCCTATCTACCAGTGCAAGGATGAAGACCTGTATAACGTCTGTGGGACAAGCCGATCGCGCATACTGATCAAAGGAGCTACCAAAGACCAGCATCAATACAGTTGCACCCCAGTAGCTTTCGCTATTTTGCCTGAGTGCAAGACTATATATATCATTAACCTAGGGTCGTCTCAGTATTACAGAGTTCCGGATTGAAGGCCTGCGTCTGAGTCCCAGAATCGCCACACGAACTGCATGCGCCACAAATAAGGGCCTCTTCCATGAACATTGACGCATTTCTGCAAGAGCACCAGTAGGAATGACTACGCTATTGACGCACGTGGATGCGAGAGGTATCCCGGCCTAATGCGTTTAACATTCAACCTGGATCGATAGATGAACTCAACAACGCAGGGTGGGATGCTTGCTGCATTCTCGCGAGGAAAGGTGTCTCGGTATACGGTAGGTTTTAGTTTACTCCTACTCATGACATCTCTTTCTCATTTCTATCACGAACACGCCGCACCGACGCTTAGCCTAGCTTGGGTCGGTATCTAGTTTATGCTGCTCTGGTCCAGAGGTTTGATTACGCAAGGGCGCCACATCAAGTAACTTTGAGTTCGAAATAGGCAACCATTTGATCGGTAATAAGGCAGGTTATAGCTTAACTTCGTACTTGATAGAAGCTGATACCGGGGCTTAGAGAACTAGTCACACTCGGTTTACGAACAATCTGCCAAGATGTCAATAGAAGGGTATTAAGTCGCTTAGAGCTGCTTATATTTAAATATCCGTACATCTGTGAATAATGAGGTATTATATCTAGCTAGAGCAACTACAGCCTGCTTTTGTCTTTCAAAGAGCACAAATCAAACTCTTATGATGTCACTCCGGCCGCTCCGCCGCACCAGAAACGAGGAGATTGTGCCTATTTCGGTGTATACCGCAACGGTATTGGTGTTTTATACTGTGGGGGTAAAAGGCACCCAGTCGTTGTTGCAACCCTCCATGAGGTGTTAGTGGTCGGGGGAGATTCTGCCTGGGGCTGAATGGAGGTATTGCTACGTTTCTGCCTGCGAAGGCATTCTTAGATTTCGATCCAAATTACGCAGCATTGCTTACCCGCCTGAATACCGGCTCCTGCGTCCGGCTGCCGCTTCGATCTCCCCAACTTGGCGCTTGTCTTACAAGTTTCTTGTTTCTTGTTTCGCTATACCCGCGCTGCCCATTTGTCCGTGCCCTCTAGCTAACTGGCTATTCCCAAGACATAGAGCCGCCATGGAGACATATACATACACGCCCCTCAATCTGGATGAGCCTAGTTTTCGCCTCATGCGACTTTTCGGCGGCGTAAGAGAGCAACTACAATGCGAGCTTGTCCACGCCTTGCTTGCACCCCGTGATGTGATGGATTATGAAGCCGTGTCCTATACATGGGGCGCCATAACTCGTTCCATCTTTGTTATCCAAATACACGGGGATACAGTTAAACAGCTCTCCATAAGTCCCAACTTATACCATCTCCTGCTAGACTTGCGATACCCGGTTGAAGACCGCATGCTGTGGATTGATGCTATTTGTATCAATCAAGGCGCGCAAGACGCAAGTGAGCGCAATCACCAAGTGCAACAAATGGCGGAGATTTATCGAGAAGCTCGGCGTGTTCTTGTATGGCTTGGCCCACCCACACCCGAGATGAACATTGCCATGGTATCGTTAATCGAACGGCAAATTTTGCACACCGGCATGAAACGGAAAGCCATAGAACTTCGAGCGTCGGACATTTGGGAAGGGATCCAAAGCAATGAGGGAAGAGACCCCGATAATCCTATATGTCTTGGTATTAGACAAATCTTCGATCGGCCATGGTTCCGCAGAATATGGATCTTGCAGGAGGTGGGGAATGCGCGAGCGGCACTAATTCACTGTGGGAAGAAAGCCGTGTCGTCGGCTATATTTTCTTCTGCACCCTCGTTATTTAGCGTGGAAGTCGATTCACATTGTCGAGCCGTACTTGATCTGATGCCCGGGTCACAAGCAAGATCAACAATGGGCGGCCCACATCGAGATCTTCGAACACTAATACGATCCTTTCGCAAGGCGCAAGCGACGCTTGAACATGACCGTATCTACGCACTTTTCGGACTCTGCTCGGAAGAAGACAAGAGCCTCAGGGTCTCCTATGAAAAGCCTATATCGACGGTGATTTCTGAAGTTGTCTCACACATATGTGGTTTTGGAGTGATCAGCACGCTCGGACCATTATACCGGTCAATACCGCAGTTCCAGGCCGACATAGACCGCTTAGAGGAAACGGTGTTGATGACGCTGGCTTGCAAAAAGCGCACGCGCGATCTACGATCTATTTTTGAACGTCAGGGTGTAAATATCACCGTCACCGAGAATATTATAATAGCAGCGTTTATCTGGAGCGGCGACTGCAATTATTATGATCATTATCTGGGAAAAATTAATTGCATGGACCCAGAAATACGCAAAAGCACAGAGGCCCTCGGTATTATACTTCAGCGAGCGGAGAGTCGGGCATTTACTGGGAAAGTAGTAAATGCTGCCATTCGGACCAAAATTTTTCTTAACAGGATCGCCGGCAAATTCGTAGCATCATTCGATCGCGTATACAGTCACATGAAGCTCCTTGACATTTTAATCCAACGAGCCGAAAAATGGGCGATAACCGAAGAGATAGTACTAAACGCTATTCGTCTCGGGGACCAATACGAAGGACTTCGTAATAACAGCCCCCAAAAGGTTGAAAGATCGATATTTAATACCAGCCGGGTGATTTTAGCTGCACTTGAAAGCGAGTACCTAGATCTAGAACATCTTGACCTGGTTCTCCGACGAGCGGCAATCGATTATCCGGACGTGGTATCAGCTGTGATTGGCCGGGGTGGGGAATATCATGGTATCATCTCTCGGCCAGTTAGTAAGATTTTGGTTACCGAATCGGACGTGAGTCGCATTTTTCGCTGCAATGAAGAAGGTGGAAAGCTGATTCGCCTCGTCCTCGAACAAGCGGAAATGTCGGTGGTTAATAATGAGATGGCGTTAAAAACCGTGGTTAGTCAACCGGCAGAAAGAATCATGGAGTTTGTTGCTCATATTTCCGGACGGAACGGAAATTTGCCAATTACTGAGGAGATAATGCTGGAATGTGCTCGCGAGGCCGATATGAGAGAAATTACGGACATCAGAGAACGTTATATTCCACGGCACAAACGGCAAAAAAAATAAACATGGTCATGGACAGCACTAACCGCAGGGGCATCAACCCAACAAGACCATGGGAGGATCCATACGAAGTTTGGAAGCACTTTGAGCTACTCCTACGTGGGAGATAATACTGCGGCATGCCATAATTCATTTTTTTCTTTGTATTCTGAGGAAGTATTTATCATCAGGCGTTTAGGTAGGTCTATTCAAGCTCATTTGGGGAGACTGTAGGAGCCGTTGACATAAGGTAGCCACTAAGTAGAGGAAAACAGTTGAGCAATCGGTTAGTAAAAACAGTATAGGTATCTCGCCTGGAATTTCCCCTACAGACGATTTTGGTTTCTACAGCCGTGTTGGCGCCCTGGAAGTCATACTCAAACAGTGATCATGCACTCCGTAGATTTGCTAGCAGGCTCTACCAAACCGTGGCTATATGCCCTTGCTTGTAGCTAAAGAGACAACGAGGTGGATGGTGGGGATGTTAGGTCATTCATTGAATTAAAGATCATTAGACTACTATTGTTAGGATACTAGATTTCTTGGTAGTAGAATATTGCGAAATAAATGAGTCGCCCGACATATAGGTCTTTTAGACTAATGAAATAATGATAAATCATTGGGAGAAACGGATAAAGGGCCCGTAAGAGGTCCTAATACCTGTCAATCTTGCTATATATTGAACACATATCTCATACATCTCACCCCTCACTCACCCTCCACACTCTCTCTCATTCTCACCCTTCCCTATCTCACTCACCTCACATCTCATCGCACTCACCGCGCTACTGAACCCAAGCCGTATGCCTCTCAACCAAATCACGCACAACCCGAATCCGATTCACACGGGCACCAAGATCCTCAAAGCCAACCGCAACGCCACACAACACCCGCAAATCCTCCGGGATGCCGACCTCGCGGGCGACCACATCCGGGTACCCGGCGACGCTAATCTCGACGCAGCTCCCGAGCCCCGTCTCCGTGAGCGCGAGCAGCAGCGTCTGCGCGTACATGCCGACGCTGAGCGCGGCCTGGCCCGCGAGCGCCGCGCTCATGCACACGAGCACGCCGACGGGGGCCCCGAAGAACTCGAAGTTGCGCAGCACGGCCGCGCGCCGCCCCGCCGCGTCGTCGTGCGCGAGCCCCCAGCCCTCGCCGTAGATCTGCCGCCCCAGCGCCGCGTGCTCTGCGGCGCGGACGAGCGCGGCCTTCAGGCGCGCGAGCGCGTCGCCCGTCACGATGAACAGGCGCCAGGCCTGCGTGTTCGTGTGGCTGGGCGCGTGCGTCGCGAGCTCGAGGGCGCGCTCGAGGGCGGCGCGCGGGACGGGCTGCGGCAGGTATAGCCGTGTGGAATGGCGGGCGAGGATGGCCTCGTCGAGGAGCATTTGCGTCGGCGGCGGCGGCGGGGATACTGCTTCTTCTCTATCCGCCTCTCCGATCGCGATTGCCGAGTCCGTGCGCTCGGGCACTGCTGGCATCTGGGCAAGGTCGCCTAATGTTGCTCCTGTGGCCATGATAGTCCCCGGCATGTTCTCCGTGCGTGCGTAGTTATTGTTTCTAAATGGTACCGCGCTGTGCGATGCTGGATGTGTGGTGGGGGATTGTATGGCTTTGCTTACGTCTCCTAACGTGCGTCTCTCAACGGGAATAGCGCGAACGGATGTAAGTTTGTATACTCTCAAGCTCTACAAGTGACGTTCTCGTCTTGTCTAGCTGAGTATAGCCCTACTCCTACCTCATCATTTATACGTGACACGCCTACCCATCTGTCCTCGTCAACCAGACACCCAGCTTACAGAATAGCGTCATCATTTCCCTTCGCACACCCGACTCACCTCCGACCCGCGCACCTAACTTCCAACCCGCGCCATCGCAGCACGACGAGAGGATTGCACTCGGAGCTTCGCGGCATCGCGAAGCAGAAAGATGCTGCGACGCTCTGTAAGTAGCAACGACAGAGCAGACCCAGCCAGCCATTTGCGCGGCGCGGAAATGGCAATCAATCCCTCGGGTAGTACGGCGCGGGCACGCAGCACGAAACGCCAACGTGGCATATAGGGCGGACCCAGATAACCCGGTAAGAGCGAGGCAGTATGGCCTCGGCGAGACGTGGGAAATCTAGTTTCCCCGCGGCTTTGAAACGGCTTGCAGCTTGCTGCGTGCAATGATATGCCTAGGGTGCTTTTTTCTCCGCGGCAACTCGTTATTCCGGGGTTGTGTCGGGGTCGGGGGGTCTTGGGATGCAGGCTGGGGGTGGGTTGCATCGTTGACACCCGCGGGCCGCCAAGGAGGAGTCGCCGTCAGCTCGGATGACATAGCATCCTCGATTAGTCATGTTCGAGTCGCATCGCGGACTAACACGAAAATGGGGGCGACAACTCGTTTCCCTTAATAGGATGGTGTTATTATGTAAGGGACAGTTACGATGACAGGGAAAAAGTAGGAAGTGGGAAGTATTTTTGGTCATCGGATTCAATTATGCCAAGTTTCTTGAAATTGACATTGCACAAAGGACTATTCACTATTGCTAGTGCCCATACTTTCTTTATCCCGGGCCTCATCAATCATAATATCCCTATCCCTATGCCTATGCCTATCCCTTTCCCCATCGCCATCCAATCCCAATCCCCGATCCCGGACCTCGAACATGAAACCCCAGGGAGAAAACCATTAACTAGAGAGATGGGTATCTATGTACAACGCCAAGATACTCGCAAACCTGGGAACCAGCCCAGGGTACGCTTAGATGGGGAAATGATGGTTTAGCATCCACCGTATCGCACGCCCCTCTTGCCCAGCTCCTTCCTGCCGACAGGGTCCTCGGGTAGCACCCAACCCCTGGAGCGCTTAGCTTCACGCTTTTCAGCGAGCTGTGGCTGTGGCATCCAGTCGTCGCGAGCAAGTGCCTTGCGGCGAGTTCCCTCAGCGGGGGCGCCGATTTCAGCCTTCCACGGCGCATGGCCGGGTGTTGGTTCGTCACCAGCCAACATGCAGAGACCCCAAAGTGCAAGGCATGCTGTGAGCGGAGTAGTCTCATCTTCGCCGTCGTCATCTGACCCTGCAGCGGCAAGCTGGACACTAGTCACTTCTAGATACCCAAAGTGAGGGGTACCTTCAGCGCCGTTGCGGACAAGGACGAGTTCAATCTCAGTGAGAATGAAGCCGTAGCGTGTGCCATGCTCGCGCATAGCACTGTGTAGATGCGCCAGTCCGCGCAAGTACTCAACGCGCTTGATGTTGCCTTCAACGCGCATTCCTGTGTTGAAGCGGTCGAAAGACTTAACCAGTCCTACGACACGGGCAGTTGGCTTCCCCCCAAAGATAGCGGCGGCCGTTGATGACTCACCAGCCATGTTGGCAACGATGAGGTGGTCATTGGGGGAAGATTGTGTGATCTTGGTGCTAGGGACTGAGAGTTGGAGAGCCCGCTGTGTAGATAGTGCTAGAGCTGAGTTGAGCTTGGGGATGTAGTATGATGCGTAGATGCTGTGCAGTGCGGCCTCGGTTTCAGGATGACGCGCACTGGTAGAAGGTTGGGGCAGGAGGGGGGCTGGGACAGGGCAGTTGAGGAGGGCAGATGCACCGGGAAGAGATAGGATTGTGGTCAGGTTGAAGGTAGACCATTGTCGTATTTGTCGAACGTCCCACCAGAAATGTTTAGTGTTGGGGTCCCGAAGAGGAAATGAGATGGACCGCACCAATGAAGGAGCTGGGTTGGATGTGGTCAAATAATTCATGAGAGTGGTGGATGGCGTGGGGTCTGGCGTTGATGCCAAGCTCAAGGGCGAGGGGGCCCTGGGTACGAAGCCATACATGTATTGCTCGGGTTGAGGTGGCGACTGCGAGACAGCTGGGACATACGCAGGCATTTGACGGTAAGTAGGGAAACTGAACTTGTCCAACCCAAAGCTGTCGGGCCCAACACTTGATGCCCGTTGGGGTTGCATGGCATCCTGTGCGTACGGAACGGGTGAGCAGATCAGAGAAGAAGGAAATGTGACTTGCTCCTCGACTGGGCTGAAGAAGGAGTTGAAGCTCAGGGACTCCGGGTTCGTGAAGCTCCGGGTGTGTGTTGGCCTCACGCTCCCTCTGCGTGAAGGCTTAGTCACTGAAGCGGCAGTCGATCTCTTCACCCTCTTGGCGGGTGATTCGATGGTTTGGTCCTGGGAACGGATCTTAGGCAGCAAGATAGGGCCATGTTGACGAATGGGCGGTGGAGAGCGCGAAGGCGTAGTGACGCGTGTGCTAACCGAGTCGGAGGGCGACGTCTCGGCAGTTGAACATATTGAACCATACGAGCCTGTGCGAGCATGCCCGGGATTGTATTGAATCTCGAGCAGAGACGGATCAAAGGAAAAGCTCGGCGGGGTGACCGGCTCGCAGGAAGGAAAAGTGAAGTCAAAAGACATGTCTGCTGCCAGACTACTCATCCTCATGTATCAGTTAGTACACTATTATTCTTGCCACTCACGAGAGTCAAGTGAGAGTGAGTGAGCTAAGGGTTGACCTACGTAGCCATGTCTATTGCGGGTGAAGTAAATGCTCTCTCTTGTCAACCAGGACAAGAACAGGCGGACTATTGGATTATTGGAAGAGAGTGAAGGGGGAGAACCAGCTCCACCACGACAAGATGTGTTAATGCCCAGGGACGGGAATATGTATGAAAACCGGCGGACGAATGGACGAGATACTGCTGCGGCAATGAGAGAGCAAACCAAGGTTGTGGTTATTGGCTATGGGTCGAGGACCTGGAATACGATGGGTCTATGAGACAAGATAGGAAACCGAGAATAGGAAAAAGGAAACAAATGTATTGGTCTACAGATGAAACCGAGAACAGGACTGATGAAGAGAGAGAGGGAAGATGGGGGGGGAGGAGGAGGATAGAGGTTCTTATCCTCGAAGCGGACGGGACAAGGTCACGATGGGCCGCATGCAAATCAGCTCCCAGCCAGCACCCAGCCAGCAGATGGCCTGGCTACCTACATTTGAAAAAGCCGATGGCGATGATGTAGCCCAATGCAGGAAGCGAAACCTGAAACATGGGGTATTGGAAGGCGAATTGATAAACTAGTGAGGGAAATCATATTTCTTTCTCATGTATGCCACTTCGCCCTTGGGCTGGGTGGTCGAGGTATCGGGTCCATCTGGTCTGTCTGTCTGTCAAGTCAAGAAGAGGTGAGGTGAGGTTCGATTGAGTGTGACCGGGGGGGGGGGGGGGGGGGGGTCTCTTGACTTACCTAGTCTAGACAGGGTACCTATTCTAGGTAGGGTAGTGACTGATGGTACGTACCGAAAATAGGTAGACCCATGTCACCCGTCCACCCACGACTGGTGGTATGGATACTTTACCGCTATAAGGTATACTAGGTACGTTAGGTACAGGGAGAGTACAGGCGGTAGGCACTACTAGTACTACTAGTAGTATACTACTAGTACGTACAAGCAGCAGCAGCATACCGGTAGTGTACCCGGGTACTTGTCCAGGCCCATGCAGGTGGTGGGGCCAATCAACCCAGCTGCTCTTACAGATCTTGGCGTCTACCCTAACGTTGTACTAGTTTAGCGAGGGGGTTAGCGAGTCTCTCTCTCTCTCTCCCTTTGGCGTGTTTGTCACTTTTTTAGTGTGGCCAATAGCAAGAGTCCAATGCAGTCGCATAGTACTTCCAATCATCACCACTTGTAGCGCAGTCTGTACTGTACTGTACTGTACCAAAGGTACCTATTGCTATTGCTAGCACTATGACACAGAATGTCGTGTACACTACCCGTCGAACAACAACATCATGTTCTTGTTGTCTCACTATAATCTCTTCACAATTGTGATGTGGCATTAAAAATAACTCTCAGCTCATGGATAGCCGAATGGAAAAAAAAATGAAAAATGAAAAAAAAAATTAACCACTTGTTTCTGACGATGCTGGAATACCCAAGCCCACGTTTAGGCACTCCAGATCAGGTTGGGGCTGGCAAGGAATGTGTGAACCCAACCAACAGGGCCAACTCAATTCAAACCCCATCTTCGAGCCAGCAGCAGAGCAGCAAAGCAGCAAAGCAGCCAAGAGGAATCACATCCATTCTTCTGGGGGCCGCATATCTACTACCTAGGTACTATACTAGTAACCCATACCACTATAGTAGTACTATAGTAGTACTACATGGTAAACTCTACTGTACATGGGAACTCGGAAAAACAGGGCGATCTCAAGAAGCGAGTGGGCAGACCTAGTGGCACGATGCATATCCAAGGACCTCTCTGTTCGTTACAACGCCTCCCCCTCCCCCCCCTCCCCCAATCGAAGAACAAGAACGCCTCCCGCATCATTTTGGGCTGTACCCTATCCAGGGCGTCTATGAGTCACTCAACAAGAGACACATGTACATACACCACGCTATCCTACACCATCCTACACTACCCTACACTACCCTTACTCTGTTACTGATATCATAAAATGGGACACGCTATTACACCACATGCGGGTATCTAGCGAGCACCGCATTAGTGCGCGGGTGGGTTTTACTAGTAGTAGTATTATTTTATTTTATTTTTTTTTCCTTTCTCTCTTCCTGCATGTACCCTGGATTCAGTCAGTACCCACGGTACCCAACCTCAACAACCCCCCCCCCCCCCCCCCCTGCGCAGCGCCAACGCGGATGTGGGGGAGTCTCTTCCTCTCTCTCTCTCTCTTCCCTCCCGCGTCCCGCCGCGATAATGCTGACTGCTGACGGGACTGCGCGAGCGAAGTGACCGAGTAAGTGCGCGAGCGAGTAACCGAGTGACTGACTGCGCTCGGAGCATATTCATCGACGCGGGGATGCGTGTACGAATATGGTGAATGCACGCGGTGCACGCTCGCTCGCTGCACCGCGCCCACGTACTGCACCACCGCGACGAACGAGACGGCGACACACAACTCTTATGCACTGCGATGAGACTCTAGGAGCATATTAATGCTCACCTGATGCACTATAGACCGCCTATAGTTGAACTACGCTATAACGCATTTCCATCGCTAGGTGTCGTCTTCTAGCGTGGCACGCTCTCTGTCCGTTCGGAATCGCGGCCTGGGGGGTAGGGTTCTTGTTCTTGTGTCTAGGGATGGATCAGTTCCTCGAACCTCGCTACTTCCTCCCTTGCTTACTACCTAGGTAGATAGAGATCTGCCGCGCTGCCTCAGACGATCTATCTCTCCCTCGCTTTCTCTCTCTCTCCCTGATTGCGTCTCTACATTATTACTATATACAGAATACGATATTTGTCGTTCGTCGGCGCGGCAAATCGCGAGCCGGGCGAGTCGCAAGCCCAGTCGCGGGCCCACCGGCCGGCGCAGGATGTACTGACACTATAGTCCTGGATAGGTACTGTAGTACTACTATACTATAGCCGTAATCGATGTAGTGTACCTTACCGTACGTAGCGTAGGTAGGGAGGAACTCCCTAGTCTGTGTCTTGCCATGATCGACTTCCGGGATTTTTTCTTTTCCCTTTTTTTCTCTCTCGTCGGGTTGGGAACCCTGCACATTCGCGCTTGCGCTTGATCTGACATCGGTTCTCTATACTGTCGTGTAAGGATCAAAGGCACGGTGCCATCGCCTACTCACACGTCTACAAATGGGGAAGAAATTTGGGGGCTGGCAGGGTGTTGCGGTCTCGGCTCCTCGACGTAGCGGGCGATAAACATGAGATGAAGCGGAACAAGGAACCCAGCCACAGGCGCACCGCCCTTCACCCTGTCGGCAAACCACACACACACACACATTGTGCAGCCCACCCGCCGGAATTCGGAGGGTCCGGATAGCCGCCTGGCTTAGACAGAGAGCTGTCTAATACTAGTACTAGTAGTATAGCAGTGTGCCTACTAGTCCGTTCTTGGACTCGAAAATTTCCGCATCGCTTACGATAATAGTTAAACGCTGGCGGCTATCGACCCATGGGTACACTTAGACTGCATGAGGCAAGATGCGCAACAAGCCGATCCGATTAGGCGCCGGCGGGAAATTGCATCGTATTCAATCTACCAAGTACAGCTTGCATTTATTTTGGTGACACCAAAGGTGAACAGCAGCTAGGTTAGCGTACGGAAGGGATGGACGAGAGGAGAAAAAAAAAAAATTTCAATCCATGAGCATGATCTGCGGAGGATTTTCCCGGCCGCCCTTACCACCGAAAGGCGCAAGCAAGGCATTCTAGCTCTTGGGCCAGTGCCGAGCATGGTCAGCCGGACCGGAGTCAAACATCGGTCGAAACTCGCCAGGGCGCAACAGCCGACCACCGTAAGATTAAAAAGTCCTCGATCATGCCAGGAGGGCGAACCCGGGTAGAAAACACCAACATAGGCAAACGAAAAGAACGAAACAAAAAAAAGGCCTTGACATGAACAAGAGATTAATTAGGGGGGGTTTTGGGGTCGGTATAAGTGTATTTTTCGCCGCCGCCACCCAACTACCATACCTCTGACATGTATGCCACTGGCGGTCGGCACGATAATCACGCCTGCCTTACAAGCTCTGCTGTACGCATACTACTGTAGTATACTGTACACTACACACACTTCGCTTCGCTTCAAGGTAAGGTAAGGTTCCCCCTCAGCGCACTCAAGGGAAGCACAAGCGCCGCCGTAAGAGCCGGGCGCGTAGCGTAGCGTACCCTAAGCTCGAATAACATCGCAAGCGCTGCAAAGCGAAGAAGGGCGGTGGTCTCGGGCTGCCATTGGCCAATTTGCACGCGCCTCTCCTACCTTACCACCCACCCTTCTTCTCCGATTTCCCGATCGAGGTGGGGGGGGATTTCAAATTGGCTTGGCGCCTGCGTCCCAGCCAAGCAGAACGCGAGTATCTAGGGTAGGAAGAGTGAGAGAGAGGAAAATCATGTGTCCCGTGCGTTTATCGCTTTTTCCCGCCTCCCCCAATTTTTTTTTCTCTTTCCCCCTCCCGAACGGGGAACGCGCACGCGGAGTGGAGTGTGGAGAGAGAGAGAGCGTGCTAAGTGAGAAAGTGAGAGAGAGACAGAAGATTGTCTGAGAAGAGTTAAAACACGCGGCGAGCAACGCGACGTTAGAACGTGCGGCCAATCGGCTCGCTCCACACCACCGCGTCGAACGTGTAAGGCCGTGAGCGGATTTCTCATTGGTCACGGCCCTATGATATTCCCACGTATGACTTGTTCGAAAAAAAAAGAGGTGTCTCCAGTTCGTTCTCTCGGCTTCACTTCCCTTGCATGTCCGCGCCCGTGTAGTAGTAGCGGTAGCAGTAGTAGTAGTCTAGTGTACGTACGTACTTATCGTGTACTTATGGATGGATGGGGAAAAAAACCCGCCAAGGGAGCTACGCTGCACACCAGAGCTGGAGGTGCAGAAACCCGGTTTTCGAGTGGTTGAGGCTGGCCCTGTGTTTGAATGTTTCAACGTTTCAGATTATTCTCTCTCGTTCCCGTACGTTCGGTGCAGCGTGGCCGAGAGAGAGAAGGGAGAGAGGAGAGACTCTGCCCTTGCCCCCCCCCTCTCCTCCTCCTCCTCCCCCGGTCCGTTTCAGATCGCCTGTGGCTTGTGGCCGTGGCGATCATCCGCTGGAACGAGCCCGTCCATTTTACCCCCCCCCTCCATCCCACCCTATCATCACTACCTATCGTGCAGAAGGGAGCGAATTCAGTGACGGAGTCACTGGGAGAGTGAGTCATTCATGGCCCCGGGACGTGCAGCATGCATGCATGCGGGTTTGCGGACCTACAATTGCCTGTCGGTGAAGCTTAGTAGACAGCATCGTGCAACCCTTCTTGCGTCGCGAGCAAGGTTGCGGGAATGGAGATTCAGGTGAAGACAGGCATGCGTGAGTCATAGAGAACTAGTTGAACACTTTAACCATAGTAGCTTCTTTCATGCAACCAACCTCGATGTGATGATCCAGCATGGAACTTGAACTTCCCATCTGTGTATCTGCGTGCATCCTAAGCCGAGACCAGCAGCCGAAGACGATGTTGCGTGCGCATCGGTCTCGATCGTCCAGGGCGGGGGAGGGAAAAAAAAAAAAACACAATCAAACAATCCATTAATCAATCAATCATCAGGAAACAACCTTGCATGCAACCTTGCCATCTGAGAGAGTCGCAATAGGAAGGGCACGTAGCATCATTCGCCAATCCGCTCAATGCCAACCCGGCTAAGCCTCGCGGAACGAGCAATCCCCAGACCCTCACCACCAAGGAACTACCACCACATCTAACTCGGGGCTCCCACCTCCTCTCGCGATCGCGCCCAGTTCCCGGCGCCGTCCTCCCAGCGACGGCTCCCATCCATGACAAATCCCGCCTGGCAGGAAGCCTACGTAATACTACCTGACTACCAACAAGGTGGGCAGGATGTGAGCGAGAGAGGGATCGAAGTCCCGGGCCACGGCCCAAGGTCGCAGAAAACCGGTTCCATCGGGCGGATCAACGACCGGGCC
Source organism: Xylaria grammica (assembly GCA_004353285.2). Classification (NCBI taxonomy): domain Eukaryota; kingdom Fungi; phylum Ascomycota; class Sordariomycetes; order Xylariales; family Xylariaceae; genus Xylaria; species Xylaria grammica. The sequence goes on from NGZP02000018.1 coordinate 317,691, forward strand.
CCAAATGCCCATCATCATCATCATACGTTCTACTAGTATAGTGTATAGTCTGTCTGTCTACCGGCATGCGCCGGCGAGAGCGAACGCCGTACAAGCCGATTCGTCAATCCCCCCCCCCCCCCAAAACTAGAAACACATACACTGCCACTGCCTCGAGACCCAGCAGGCGGCCCAAGAGTAAGTTACCCGCCGTATAAGCAAGCCCGAAGCGCCGCCGCACATAATCGGCCGTGGTAATGGGCCGCAAGGGCCACCATTGCGCCCCATGCGTAGCATCCACAGCCATGAGGTCTGCGACAGCGGGGTACGTAGTGCGTATATTAACATTCGTGGGATGCCTCCCAGGTATCGGATTCACGAACTTGCCTAGCTGTTCAGCTTGTCTAGTGAGGCTTATCAACCTCCCAACTATGTTGGTGAAAAGACATGGGACAGAAACCGAAACGGCACCTACGGCGGGAGACAAGGACGTTGTGACGTGGCAACTAGCTTGGTGGTCTCTATCCTAATACGGCAAATTCGGAGGACTCGCCATGATTGGGACGTGCGGTCTAGACGTGTACACTGATCTATCTTACTATACACCGTTCATGGCTGCCTTGCCTGTGGCACTAGACTCACCTCCATGGCTGACTGGGGAGTTGTCAACCGTGTTGTGAATGTTCGGCTGAACAGTATCAAGCGGCTGTTGCGCCTGTGCCATTGATACTGACGCGGGGGAACCATCTCGTACTTTTCTCAACGCCCTTCTGATTCCTTGCAGCCGCTCACGTTCGAGTACTAACATGCCCTTTGCGAATTCTTTAATCACCTGTCGTCCCATGCGCCCGTGCATGTCCTGCCAACCAGCTAGCTCGCTGGCTACCGTCTGCTGCGTGTAGCGAAGCTCCTTGGAGAGCTCGTCTAGCTCGACCTGCGTTCGCCTAGCCCTCTCTTCCTTTTCTTCATTGATGCGTTGGCGCGTCTCGTCTAGCAAGCCGAGCGGCCATCTTGTAGAACGCGACACCGAGTTGTAATTGCGCTCGATGGCTTTGCGGGCTAAGTTGATTTGCTCAATGAGCTGTGGCGGTCGTGATAACGCCGTAAGCATAGCTTGGATAGTGGATTGGAGCGCCAAGATCGATGTGTGAAATATATGAGGCGGATTCGTGGCGGGTGGAGCGAGCGTACTGATATAGGTCTCCACCGCTGCAGTGTGAGTTGGCGGTAGAAAGGCGAGGTTGGCCGTTATGCGAGACATCAAACATGCGGCATCGTAAAGATCTGTCTTCCTGGTTAGCGTACCGTCTTACCATGGTCAATGCGAGATGCGGGTAAACATACCGTTCGCGACGGTGCCGACCGCATTGATGCGCCGCGCAACACTCTTAGTGGCGTAGTTCACACTACGAACGGCCTCGCGCGCGTGATCTACGAATTGCTCTACTTCATGAATGTCTTCCAGCGGCTCAAATTCGTCTCGGACTCTTTCCACTCTAGTTTCCGCTTTCAGCCGACTCCGCTGTTCCATCATATCTGCCTGGAGGTCTGGAACCAGGAAGAATTCCCATAACATCTCGTGCGTCGCAAAAGTGGGATGCGATAACATTATTTTTAAAAAGGCGTTGGAACGCATTTGTGTATCTTTTAGGATGGACCGCGATGGCTTAGACGGAATTTGGAAAGGGGACCGTTGGTTTGACACTTTGGGCATCCAAGATGCTGGGTTTTCCATCGATAGTAGACTTGCGAGGCGCTCGAAGTCAGCCGTTGAGCGTCGGCAAGTCGTAACTGTGTAGCAGTTCTCATCTGCCGGAGCGCCTGACTTGAGCACCAGTCGGATAGTAGCGTCTTCTACGAAGAATGCTCGGACCACACCGGTAACCCGGCCATCTACGCCTGGGCTCATGGTGAACAAGGCCAGATCGTCAATGCGATTACGGACATCGTCATCCTTGGCGAGCTCTACAGCTGTTAGCCCACGTGTCTCTCTAACAGCGACATCCACCCTCGCGTCGGAGTAGAGCGCCCGCACCATGTCGAAGCGGCCATATTTGCTTGCGACCATGAGTGCCGTGAATCTCTTTTCATTCGTAGCATTGACGTCGACATCGCAATGTAATAAAATCCTAACCACCAACTGCGGGTCATTGACAATATGTAAAAGGGTGTTTCCTCTGAAATCCACATGATCATCTAGGTGGAGTGGCTGCCCGTCTCTCTGTGCTATGGTAGCCGCCTCGAGGCCGGTCTGCACCATATTGGAGTAATCGGGATGGTCGTACGATCGGCAAAGCGCAAATAGTGGCGTCAACCCATTTTTGTCCTTTTGCCGCCAGGGGATGAACTTCCCGATACGACCGATCAAAGCCGGCGCATGAAAGAGATAGTGAGCTATGCTCCGTCCCCGTACGTCCTGCAGAGCAAAATAACGCTGAAGTTGTGGCTCGGGCGTTGCCGCCATGACAAAGTCGAGAATTATATCGATCAGCTCAGTATGCCCCAATTGTATAGCAGCGCTCAGTAGGCTCGTGTCATCGTTATTAGTATCTTCAAGGACCATGTCTTTGGGAAAGAGATCTTCCAATGATAGAAGGTATTTCAGGACTTCCACACGCTCGTTCTGGACCGCCATCATGGGAATTGATTCGCCGAAGGAATCCTGTGTTTGGCACAAGCGTTCGACCGAGGTGTCACCTTCGAGGCCACTTCCCAAGGTAACGACACTGCCAGCCCGTGAATGATAGGAAAACTCGGAACCGCTCGACATACTTCTAGTATCCATGGCAACTCTTTTCATCTTCTTGATCGGTGCACTTGCTATATCGTCTGATGATTTATTTTGGAACGGAAATACGTGGCTTAAGCCTGACCCTTGAGAATAGGACTCAGACGGCGTCAGAGCCGATGAAGACAGTCCAGAGGAGCCGTTAAACATGCTCCAGTTTACCGAGGGAGCACGGCTGGAGAGTGGAGATGCGACAAACTCATCCTCCTCAATGACATTTGAGTTCATATCCATCATTCTCTTCAACTCGTCCACATCGCCCTTCGCTGTTGCGTCCCATAGGGCTTTGTTGCGACGGCTAGCTCGTCTCAAACTACTCGAATCACCGAAAAGGTATGAAAGCACCGCTTCAAACGTGCTCAAAGCGTATCCCATCTCCCCACTGTCGACATCATCAATGAAGATAAAGTGTTTCATATATAGTAGTCTCGCCTGCAGATTCTTGACGCCGGCTCTGATAACGACGAATAGGAGTAGAGATACCAGGGTGTCGGCGTTGACCATAAGGACATTCTTTTCTGATGATGGTTTGGTGCCGTCACCTGAATCTGACTGTTGCGCCAATTGCGTAGCTGCTTTGATTGTTGCCAGCAGGATTTCCATCATATCCTGAGCGCAGGTGGCGTCCGCCATCCCTCGAAACTCGTCGACGGCAATACCGAGTCTTGTCGCAAGTTCGCGTTTCGCTTTGGGGCCACCTTCTATCAAAATACCTAGTTGCGAAATATCAATGAACTCCATTTGCCGTATTTTGGCTTCTAGCTCTTGGTCTTGCGGCCGGCGGAGTGCAGCTAGCCGTGGCCATATTAGATTATGTACGTTATCGGCCACATATCTTTCAATCAGTCGCTCTACTAGCGGTCCGGTCAGTTCAGTGGTAGCGCCAAGCATGGAGAGCTGCTGAGTGTCGACCCCTTGAAAAAGATCAATGGCATTCGTCACGGCTGTCTCTAGAGAGGCTCGCATAACATGCTCATCCTCTTCAGCAAAGAAGTTCTCCGTCGATCGGGTGCTACTCTGCCCATCGATGCTACCTCGCCGCCTCGGTAGACTACCGGCCCGGACCTTCTTCATAGCCGCAGCGATGGGGCCATCCGGCGCAGGGTCGGGAATATGCGCCGCAGACGGCGGGGGAGGCAGTGGCTTGTCGAAGATCGTGTTGAACTCCTTGAAAAGCTTCTCCAAGCCGGAATGCATCTGCCTCGCGATGCTTGGGAAATTATTAAGGAGATCATGAAAGCTCTTGATGTCCTTCTTCCTCGGCAGACTGGGCTCGCCATTCTCAAGAGCAGCGGCTTGTTTTGCTTCGGCGGCTTGCCTGCTCGCCATACCCTCGACAAAAACGGCGCGGGGAATCTCGATCCCCTCCCACGTCCCGACCAAAGGTCTCGATATGTAGTAGATGAGCCATGGTCGAGGCTCGATCGTATCGGCATGCCAAATCGTATCGGTCAAGAGCAGGGCCTGGGCAAGGGTCTTGAAGCCTAGTGATGCCATTAGGTGCTGTCGCATCAACAACAGCGTCGTCTACGGAGGTCACATACCCTTGTTACTATAGACGAAGGCATCTTTGATGACTACGCTACGGCCGTTGAGTGTAGTATACTGCTTAGCCTTGCCCCTCCACTCTCTCAGATTACCAACACCATCCTTCCCTCCCGCGGCCAAGAATGGGCTGGGGATGCGCAGAACATGGCTCCCCAGAAACTCGTCAGTCGTGACGACATCGGATAGGGGCAAGCCGCTCTCGACTTCGCGGGAGGTGAGGAAGAACTCGGTAGTCGGGACGAGGAGGATATGGTGGTGGACGGGCGTGCACTGGGTGGCGACGGAGCTCCCTGGCTTGAAGAAGGCGGCTAAGAAGGGGTTCAGGGGTTGCATTCAGGCAGCTGCTGCGCGCCGCGGATTATCGGAAGCCGGGATCGTGTGCGGTTCGCATGGATAGGAAAGGGAGTATCGATGAACAGAGGCAGGCAAGCTGCTGTTCATGGGGGGTCTCGTCGTCGTCGTAGTACGCCGCCGGCGTATTCGAGAGTATAACTTGGGGTTATGACGGACGGCGCGCGGTCGCAATTATCATGGCCGGCTGAGTAGGTACTTGGCTAGGCGGGCGAGTTGAGTTGATGATGGGTGGATTAAGGATAAGATGATGGATAGATAGTATAGTATGATAGTGCGATACGGTGTTTACGTCGAGAATAACGGTCGGTATAGTTTAGTACAGTGATTATAATATAGAAGCGGACGAAAGATTATGGTGGTGACGACGCGAGCCAAGGGATGTTGTACCTAGTGAGGCAAGGAGGCAAGGTGGTTAGTGAACTTAGACGGAAAGTTAAATGGTGTTGAATGGTTGGCGCAATGAAGAGAAGAAGAAGAAGAAGGGCTATCTCTACCTAGGTATCGACATCTACACCTGTTAGTAAAGTGACGCCAGATAACAGCAGCGGCAGAGCGGCAGCGCGGCAGCAGATCTACCTCATGACCGTTGATTGATTGATTGCAGCTAGCAATCCGAGATCCATGGCTAAGCCCCACCAGATCAGGGGTTCTCCGGCACCTAGGCACCTACTACTTAGTAGGTCTAGTGTACTGTACTGCCTAAGTCGGTGCCTACTGACAGGTACCTAGCCTGCCCTGCCCGCTGCGCCCCAAAACTTTCACGTGAATGTCTCTGCTTACCTAACCTACCTAGATCGAGATAGATTCGGATGCCTCAGGTACGGTACCATGTAGATAGATGTTATGGAGCGAAGATCGCGTGGATGAGAGCACGTTGTCCGAGTTCCCCAGTTCCCCAGATCTAGTATAACGTCGGAACCTTTAGACCCTCGGTGCATTGTAATGGTCTAGATATTGTTTCCAAAGTCTACCTAGTTGCTGTCCCCGGCCATTTCTATCCACATGAAAGTCGATCAATCCTTCATGGCACCCATCAACAAGAAAGTAGGCCTAGTCAATTCAACGTCCCAGCCCGGATTATTGGCCAGTTCCTCTTCCGATGGACACCACTCCACAAAATCCGTCAGCCTCAATCCCGAGCCCAGCAACAGGTTGATATACGTGCCCATAGTGCGATGCTGCTTCCGCACACCCTCCACAAACCAGTGTCGAGTTCTTAGCCCCTCCCGCTGATAAGCATCGACCTGCCAGACCTTGCGTCCCGTCTCCTGATCAACCACAAGGTTTGGGATAGTCGGTGCTAGGAACAATGGGTGCTCAACCGAGAACACCAGACGACCCCCGCGTTTCAAGCTCTTACTAATCTCGGCGACCAATCCCGGGAGACGGGTGAGGTAGTGGAACGTGAGCGAGCTGAACACGACGTCGTATTCCCGCTCGGGGAGCTTGAGCTCCTCGAGATCTACCCTCTCGTACACGATGGCGTCGTCAGACGTCATGTTGCGCGCCTTCTCTAGCATACTAGCAGAGATATCGATACCGCGCACGCGCACAGCGCCTCCAGAGCGTGCGAAACGCGCGAACCACCCGAGTCCGCACCCGAGATCGAGTACCTGGGCCCCCCCAAAGTTGGGTAGCATCGCGCGTAGCCGCGGCCATTCGGGTGCGCCGTCCAACCCTTTGGTTTGTCGATCAAGCTTCATGTAGTTCTCGAAGAACTCGCTCTGATCATATATGTTTTGCGACATGTTTGGCTAATTGGATGCCAATAAGCGACTTTGCACCCGTTGGTTCAATAAACACGTAGACCAAGTTAAATCAAAAGATAACTAATCATGAGAAAATACTTTTCAGGATAACTACCTCCCACCTGCGAACACAGTATTATATTCAATGATCTATAACTGCGATCGTGTTTTGGCCATCAGTATAGAGACATCGTTGTCCCTTTATGATTACCCCACCTTGCCAAACGTTGTTAGCCTGTGGTTTGCAACCCGGCGTGAGTCATCGAGTCTTGGACCGGCTAATTCATCTCGCACGACTTCTCAGATTCTTGGACGAGTGCGGACGGCGCTGACGATTCAGATCTAGTTGTTGCATGATGAGTGCTTCCGGCGCAGAGGCGCCACTTACCGTGAATAGGTCGGGGCAGCTTAAGAAGCATCAAAGTAAGCTAGGGGTTGGAAGAATAGGTCACGTGGATCTTATCTAGGCAGTCTTCAGCCGAGTTCAGGATTATGTACTATGAGCTATTTATTTGGCATAGTCGGCACGGGATTAGGAATCACGCGTAGTCTATATTTTCTTCAAAAATTAACTGATTATGCCTACCTTTCCCCTGAATTGCTAGACTAATGCTTAGACTCCTTTATTCTGTTTAACTGTAAGGTAGACAAGTGTTTGTCCATTTCTAGCTTTCATCCTGGGATATATATAGTCTCTTCCTCAACAACCCTATAAAAATGGTAAAGCCCCTTTCCCTTAACCTGGATGCCATTACATCGGGCAATCTGCGGCCGGTGTTGTCGGTGGCGTGGAAATCCGTACTATAAGCGTACCAAAACACCATATCTTCGGAGTGATCGTCAAAACCATTATATATTGAGTCTTAGTCTTTGAGCAGGATAAGGGGTTGAGCGAATTCACATTTAGGCGGTCGGAGGGATTTATGGTCACGTTGGCAGTCCCTAAACAGCGGCATTCCACTGCAATGTTAACATCGCAACCTCATAAGGTATTCGAATATAGCGCGGTTCTAGAACGTGTCAAGGCAATTAGCATCACCACGGTTCCCTTCCTTCGGTGGACGGGTTAGAGAAGCACTTCCGATGCTACATGTATTATACAAGAGAAATTGTTGTTAGTATAGAAGGCGGAGAGCCCTAAGTACTGTGGAACCCACCGCCGGCAGCATCTATATCAGCATCCGTCAAATGGGGACGCCTTGCGGTAATCTTGACCTCCGCCCGACTATTCTTACTTGACCTCTACAAACCACCCAGCTAGATATTCAACGACTCCTTTCCAGAGTGGAAGGTTGCAAGTCAAGCCAATATATAAATCCGGACGAACAAGCACGAGCCTGCCTTCTCCCTCGCCATCTTTTTCAATGCCATACCTTTCCCTGAACTCGCCAACTTCATCGATACTCTGGTGGTCGAAATCGAACTCCTCTTCGCGGCGGTCGGATATCAGGAACACATTTACGTGCCTAGGGAAACGGGACGATATGACATCACGAGCGTGAGCGGCGAGCGCCATTTGTGCCGGCTTCCTCTCGGGGGACATGTCCGGGACAATGAGGAGCGTAAATTGTGGGCGCCGAAAGACGTCATAGACATGCCGCTGAGGAGACGGGACAAGCAGCGCGTCAGGCGCCCGGGAACCTGGTTTCGGGCCCGGGACGGGGTTATTCTGGATCACGAGTGGAAGAAGGGGGGTGACGACGTCGGTATAGTTATGAGACAGGCCGGAGACGAGGAAGACGGTATTCTCCTCCCAATTGGGGACCTGGGTGAAAGCGAAGCGATCCGGGAGCTCGATCCCAAAGCCCATGACGATTTTGTGCGTGGCCGCTGCGCCGGCACTGATCTGCTGACTAATAGGCTTGCGTTCTTGCTCGTACGTATCGAGGATATCCGGGGACGCGTCGCCTTTGAAGACGGCCGCGAGCTTCCAGCCTAGATTGAACGCGTCCTGCATACAACCGTTCATTCCCTGCCCCCCGGCCACGGAATGGACGTGGCTGGCGTCGCCGCAGAGGAGCAGCCGGTTAGCACGATATCGCGCAGCAATGTTGTTGCGTACCTCCCATGAAGTCGCCCAGAGGGGCTCGTTGACCTGGAAGCCGATTCCGAGTTGGTCGGCGACTTGTTGGAAGGCTTTCCTCTTGTCTTCCTGGAAGACATATTCGCCGGTAGGCTCGCACATGTAAATGCGCCAAAGATCTTTACCCGGCATGCGTACGACGTTCATGAACAGGTCTTTAGTAAAGAAGTAATGCAGCCAGTTGCCGTCGATGGTGATGTTGGTCAGGGTTACGTCCATCATGGCCATCGAGATCAGATGGCGACCAGGGAAGTCGATCCCAGCCGCGTTGCGGACGAAGCTCTTTGAGCCATCAGCTCCAACTACCCAAGGATAACTGATAGTCTCGAACCTCCCTTCGGGTAATTGAATAGTGGCTGTGGTTCTTCCGCTAGTCTCCGTGTCAGCTGGGTTAGAGAGGCCGATGAGCTCTGTTTGGTACTCTGGCGTTATTCCGTGAGTAGCAAGGAGATGATTCCGTAAGACTTGTTCGAAATCGTTCTGACTGATCTTATAATAGAAAGGGTATCTTGTAGGCAGACCCCGATAGTCATTCTTTGGGCATTGCTCAGTGGGAATGCCAGGGAAATGGTAGATGTTTCCCGGGCATTCCAAGCCAACTTCCTTCAGTCGGTAGCTAACCCCCATGTGATCAAACATTTCCATTGTCCGAGCATGGACGGTGAAGGCTCGGGACGTATGTGAGGGGCCACTGCGTTTCTCAATAATACGTACGGGAACTTGGCGGCGGAGAAGCTCATAGCACAAGATGAGGCCAGAAGGGCCAGCTCCGACTACAAGAATCTCATTGGAGTGTTTGATATCTTCCGACTCGGCCATGACGTTCTTTGCTATTAGTTCATAAATGAATAGAAGAAAATATCGTCTTCGTTTCGCTCTCTGCGTAGTGGTCTTCTCTTCTCGTCGCGTAGAGAGACGCAAGTAGACAACGAACGAGCTCTATATATTCTCCCAGGTAGTACGAAAAATATGCCCGGTCCAATATATAATCCGTGGCTTTCATATTTTGCGTTGAATGTAACCATATGACGACCATTCTCCCCGCGGATAATTCCGTTGCCCCAGGAAATGCTTCCTAAGGGCCTATCAGCGAAGCTTATGCGACCGGGGGAAACAAACCCGGTTTCACGGCGTTCATTCTATCAGGGTGGGTAGCAAATACTCTCATCAATCTATAATTTTACTGATATGGACTGACGTCTTAGGCGTATTGCTTCCTATTACTCCAAGGCGCGGATACCTCCTCAATCTTGCTCTCTTCAAATTTTTCTCTATACTAGCTTAATAGACACTCGATTTGGTGTTGCTTCATTATGCACTATCTACTCTATATTTATAACAAGGGCTTGTAAAGGGGCTTCGAATGTCTTCAGGTTAAGTATAATCTTCTATGGTGTCAAAGGCCCTTGACTCTTCAGAACAAAGGGGTCCTGGGATGGCGCGAACGCCAGACTATATCCACCAGTTGGCAACTATTCTGCCTCGCTTAAAGTTGCCTTAATGGCTTCATTCATGAGGGTCTCGGTGTTCGGGCGGGGGGCTGACCTAGCTGACTGAGGTCTGTGTGACCATCAGGTAATACACCAAAAACTAGCGAATCTCGTGTTCTAGCGCGTCTCGCGTGTCACGTCTGAATCCTCAGCTAATATAGAGTATTTACCTATGATAATATTATGCCGATCTATATGCCGTGGCGGGCTTTCATCTTTGGTTCCGACGCCGGAATTGCGGGCTAACGGTTACGTGCTTGCCTTCACCTTCGGAATAAATCTAGATGACAAGATTATAGACACAATGCAACTCCGGCCGTAATTCCGATCAGGGGTTGTTCTTTGATGACTTCAGCGGGGGGTGATACGCGTGCTGGATGCATATTAAAATATACTGTAGTGGGGTCTTTATCCCCAGGTGCTCTAGCGCTAAGAACGGCGAAAGTCTTGTTCATTGTTCGCAGGTAGAGACCATCCATTCTAGAATCCCGGAATTCTCCGGGAATAACACATATCCATGATACCCCTATACTCCGGCTCGCGAGGTTGGATCTGGGCATAACCTTGGAGCCGCTGGAAAGAAGATGCTGGGTACCCCGAACTTCAATAGATATACTATATATAACGGACAGGTAATCGTGCGCACGGTGGCCAAGCTACCCACTTCCCGGGATCTGCGGCCCGTCCCGAAACCGTACTATTGTCAAAGCTCCTTTGTCCCCAGCCAACAAAGCGGAGCCTATCTCATAACGAACAGCAAACCCCGGGGTTCTCTTGATGGGGGTGTGTTATTGCTGAAGACACTCCCTAAGTCTCGCCCCTTTTTCTAGCTGGGGGATTTCAGGTACGGCTTATCACCAGAGAAGTTCAAAACAAATCAGTACCAATGGCGGCACGGCGACTTGCGACGCAGATCGAGGGGTATTTTACTCCCGAGGTGGAGTTCTGGGAGCATGAAAAGTTGCTAGGAGGTGGCTCGTGGGGCATAGCGATCCTTTTGAAGGAGAAGGAACATAAATTCGGAAAGCCATTGAGAATAGTCATAAAGGTCGGAAGTAGTGAGACTGGACAAGCTCAATTGCGATTGGAAATGGATCGTTACAAGGTTCGTTCTACTAAACTATTTAACTCTTATAGCTTCTATACTGATAAAAAGACCTAAAGATGGTAAATGGTGCCAAACATATTATCCGGATGCTCGGGTGTGTTGAAGATCGCGACCCGAACCAAAGCGTTAATAGATTCCCACCCTTGGAATTCGCGTTCAGAGCTATTCTTCCAATTAACGGGCCGATTCTTGCACTGGAATATCTGGACGGTGGTGATAGTACGTGGCTTTTCGGTAGGATGAAAGACAACGGTGTGCGTCCGCCGAACAGGATTCTCTGGTCTATGTTCCTATGCTGTAAGTCCCCCGCATATTTTCGCACGTGATATCATTAGTACTATTCGTAAGTACCTCGAGCGGAGGCTGAGAGGACTACAAAAGTAATCCGAGCCTGTATTGGAATGGCATTCCCGATTGGTGGGTCAATCTTCCAGGAATCGATTCTTGAAGAGGTCCCTACTAGCGGGGCACCGACAAACATTAGACACAATGACATCCATCCACGAAATGTCATGCTAGCATCGGGAGATAATATAGACGAACATGGAATGGGCACTCTGTTTAAGATAATCGACTTCGGGGCCTCGGACAACCGCGAGGGCTTTTCTGCCGGATCAGCGGATAACATAATGGAGATCGCCCAGGTAACTATACGTGGTTCCCAGTGTCCATGTTCTCTAGCTTGCACGTTCGTAGTACTAATTATACATCTCAAATAGTTTATGCTTTATTTTGTCACGATGATCCCGAGAGTAATATATAGACCTGGAATTTACCGAGGCGAACAGACCGCTGCGGGCATCGTCCTACACACGCCCCCGGCGGAGAACCCCTACCCATGGCTAGACCCGCAGTTGGCCGGTCTCCTCGCCGAGTGCCAGTATTACGACCCATTGAAAAGACCCGGACTAGAACAACTTTTGGCCCGGGCTAAGTTTGCTGTCTTCAACAAAGTGCCAGAGTCGTTTCCCGAGCCGGAACACGAAACGGACGAATACATTAGATATTTCCACCAGCGGTCCGTAACTTGTAGCCTCACTACCTATAACATGATGTTGGCTAACATTGGGGATATTATAGGTACGTTCTCAACTTCACACGACGACCAGCGTTTGGGCCTCCAAGACCCCCCGATGGACCTGCGCAATTCCCTGCATAGAAAGTACGACGGCGTAGTATCACAGCTATTCACAATTGACGGCTATCTCCGATACTCAAATTCTATGCTACCGGGTTACCAGGCGATGCCACCAGGCAAGTTGATATACTGGCCGCTCGTCGATCAGGCGGCCGAGGATATGTAAAGAATACGGATAGGCAATGAAGTTCGATGCTTGTAATCAAAACCTATATGTCCGGATCTGCGAGATAATGTTTGAAGTTACTTCCAGTCTAAAAACCATGTGTTAGATATCAAGTATATTGTCGCGGATAAGTGGATACAACAGGTTCCTTGGTTCGGCTTCGTAACAGTCCGAGTGATCCCTTATATAAATAACACTAAATATAACTCTCATATTGTAACTAGAACGTAGATCTTAGGTTGCCCGGAACACACCTCTGATTATTGCCACTAATGAAAGCACTGGCTTCCCCTCCTTAACCTAATCACTATCCATACCTCCGCTAGATATATTGAGTGACATCTGTGGCCGGACTTTCTCTACATTGATAGGTTAGTGCTCATCATCATAGTAGCCAGCGGCCGCCTATCCGAGTAATTCGGCTGTGATCTATATATGAATTCTCGCTCTTTCCACGCTCGAATGTCATTTCAATCTAGGTTCATTTTACGATGCCCCATATGCAAGTCTACGGCTACTCCTAGCCCGTTGATATTTCGTTCTTAACGTCTATTCATATCATATATACATACGTAAGGAGAAATATAGAACTGGGCTATCTCCACTAGGACTGTAGTCACTGGTAGGTGAAAAGTAAAATTTAATTACGTGGGCACAGACGACGAGCTCCGCAGAAGGTGTCTGCCTCCCTTATCTTGGTCCATCCGTATCATCTTACAATAGCGCCAGGTGGCGAAACCAATCAACCACCTTTTCGGGGACGCTAGTATGTGGGCAATGGCCGGCCTTAACGCTCGTGACGTCCACCTTCCTCCCAGTTTCCGCTTCAATCATCTCGATCTCTCCCCTCTGAATCTCCGGGAAAACGACCAAGTCGTCCTCGCAGAGAAAGTAGGACACAGGGACGTCCTTATATCCCGGGTATGTGAGAGGGTTCGTGAAGCTCACACCTGAATGCATAGCAAACTGTGCGTGCCGGCGTAAACCTTCTTCCCTGGGTAGATCCGAAAAGCAAGTTTTAGCACCCCGTTCAGGGTCCCCTACGTACAACCATCCGTTCTCCTAAACTTGTAAGTCAGCAATAGTATCAATAGTTAGACAGCGTGCCCTACGGGCGCGCTAGTGGTGCTGCACTGACATCCGTTTGGCTCCTCGGCGCCCCCTCTTCGGGTGGTGGGAGCACCTCACCAGCCGTACGGCCCGGTTTTGCCACGAGGGCCGTCTTGTATGCGATTCTCACGATCCCTCCTTTCTTTCCCTCCTTCTTCCTAGCCTCAACGGAGAGGCCTTTTATGCTCTCAGTCGCCGGAAAACCGCCATAGGAATGTGCAACGAGGATGATTTCTCTCCCCGCATCCGCAAGAGCCTTAGCCTCCTTCGCGACGAGGGCGGCATCGTCGTACATCGTAGGGGCCGGCGTGATCCCCGGTTTTCCCGGGGCGCTTCCGACTGTAGGAAGATGTAAAACTTTTATGTCGTGTCCCTGTGCCCTGACTTTCTCGACGAGGTCATCGTAGAAAGGCGGTGGCACGAAGGAGCCGGTAACGAAAAGGAAGTAGGGCTGAGACATTTGAACTCGATTGAGATGCTGATTGCCAATGTTGATAGTTACATGTCTCAGAGTAGAGTACTGAGGCCATATTATATAGTTTCCCAACCACGATTCATATTCCTATATTCACTTATGCCTACGGCCGGTTAGTTACGACCGGTTAGTTATATCACGTAACCGGAGGTTTGGTCCAACCGTCACGGGATCCTGGATTTCCTTGGGTATCCGCAGGGCTAATCCTTGTTCAAAGAAAATAGGCGCTGGATTTGTAATCGACTAGTCCGGTTTTGTATACGTAGTACTTAACTAGTCTAGCCTGTGACTAACCGAGTATAACAGGTTCATTGCTTCATCAATCAGCCTTTTGTCATTGCATTGTGTATCTTCATTCACATTGTCCCGGCCCCGAGCGGCAGGGGGAACTACTCTTCTTAACCCATAGTATTGAGCCATAGTGAGACAAGAATGATAGGATTATGCCCGTCTTGAATAACATCGCGTAAAACGCGGTAGATCGGATTGAATTATATACTATTAGTAACGCACTTGACGGCAACCTTGAAAACCCCTCTTTCCCAGATATCACATCTTCTAGAACACAAACGGTGTGATGCATATGGCAGCATCACTCGACAGTAGTTGATACAGACTCTCCACCCAACAAAAACTATTTACCGTACCCCTATACCGGGTCGTGGCACCTGATGCATGGAAACGATGCCCCTCACAATTCGGAGTGGCCGGGACGACGAAGGGCCGCGAAGGTATGCTCCAGCGCCGAGATAGACGGCGAGAAGAAATACTCTCCACCTCGCGGGATGACCCATTTTGCGCTGAAATTGAGCTCCTGGTTTGCCGCCGCGTCGTCCGGGCTTGCGCCGACCATTTGTCTCGGATCCCCAACACCGATAATGGGATCGATGCCAGGTACCGGGACCGCGGGCACCGCAGCAGGCGTCGGTGGGAATGTTCTGGTATTCGCCCAACCTGATAACAGTCTAATTAGCACTCACATTCGCGGAAGAGTTGGTTACACTTAGGTTGTCTCACTCTCTTGCATGAAATGGAATCCGTTTCCTAGATTGCTCTGGTAGCAGGTGAATAGGAGGCCACGCTCCAATCGATGGTCATTGGAGCTCCTTTTTGCCCGCTTCTCTTCCGGCGTTACTTCGGGGCCAAAAGCAATACCGCGGCGGATGACTTGAATACTCGGAGTCAGCAACGTCCCTCTTCTAAGCAAAATCCATGGGAGTTCATGTAACCAGAAGCAGATGATTATTGACAGCACTCACTTCGACGAATTTCCGTGCCCCCAAAATCATCCAAGTCCGACCGAGGGTTAGTCTTTCGGATGTGGGCGGCGAATGGGCAACGCTCTTGGTTTCTGGTATCGAAGCGGAAGTCCTCGCGCTTGGCGAGCGCTGGGTCGTCGCGCAAAGGTGTGAGGTCGATAGGTGCACCTAGTTGGTGTCAGCGCATGAACGTGCCCACCACCCCGATCGGATCCAACGGCTAGGGTATGTACTTACCACTTTTCCATCTCCCAACCAGACGAGCACCAAGAAGTTCGGCTCCTGTGGGGTCTCCAGGTGCCCGGATGCGGGGAACCTTCAAAGCATTCGCCTCTAAAAAGGCATCGAATTCGGGGACCAGCTGCTTAAGGTAGCGGAAAGCGAGGAAGCTTCCGTCGAGGGCCCACGACGGGCGTGTAACAGGCTGGGCAGGCTGGCCAGGAATCACAACGCCGTCATCACCCTCGCGACCGACGAGAATCACACCTTGGCGGACGGGTTTTTCGCCTGGCTCGGAGATCACGCCAGCATCAACGCCTTGGACAGCTGGTTGTGAGAGCCCATCGTTAAAGCCGAAGCTGAGCGCGTCGGTTGTCAGTAGACAAGTCTTGCGATATTAAACAGCACTAATTAGCACTTACTGCTCGTGGCCCTTCTCAGCACCAGGCCTCGTCTGACCTGAGAGTTGAGTGACTTTCTCGATCGTCGCATTCCTTTGGCCAACGTGAAATATTCTCTTGATGCGCTCTAGTTGTCCTTCAAGGACCAATAGACTATTGGCGGTGATAATGACTACGCCGTGAATCTCCTTCTTGAAATCAGCGTCCCAGTCCGCAAGGTCGTCGCCGAGACCGTCAGCGTCTGCTACCATTCCCTTTTCGAACACATCGTCTCCAATGCTGTCGGTAATTCCAAGCTGAGTGGTGAAAATATGTCAGACTTCATCCTTCTAGCTCTTTCAGCTACGCGGGGCTGTTACTTACTGCGGCGAGGCCCTTCTGCGAGAAAGAGATATTCACACCACTGTTCTCAATCATGGGGAATGGTATCCCTTGTTCGGCAGCTGCCTTCTTGCCATCCTTAATAGTTTGGTGGAATTTCTTGGCTTCTACCGTAGTGGTAACGAGGGGAATAAACGCCCCCAGGTGCTCTCGGAAGAGAGGTACTTGACCAGCTTTAATACGGAAGAAGTAGTAAAGCTCGTGTTTCTTTCCTAGGCCCTCACTATCAATCGATGTCAGCTCAGGGTAAGACATTCAAGTACCACACTGCTTACAGGATGTCGCCTTGAACATTGTTGATATCGAGTGGGGTAGACATGATGCCAGTACTGTCGGCGATAATACCGTACAACCTTAATCGAGACTTCCCTGGGAAGTGTAATCTTGTAAAGATATGTTATAGGATACTCTATATTCGGAGCTCTCGATCCTTTGTCTTATTCACTGGAGCTAACTCAGCAGGCGTTGGTGGCCCTTTATACTCGAGTTCTAAGTTCTTTGACATCCATAGCCACTATGAAGCTCGTCATGGAGACGGTATGAACAACCCATGTTTTCGTTCCTTGTCCTCGGGCGATCTGAAGTACCTCATTTGAGCAGGATGACGCCGTTTCAGCCACCTTTTTGCTACTTTGTATACGTAATAGCTCCCATTCCAGGATTGTAATACGAATCTGACACAGCGTGACCAGTTCAGCTTCACAGTCGGCAACCCGAGGGCGTCTAATAGTTATCGTGACTCATTTCGCTCACATGAACTAGATGTGCCGTAAGACGATCGTCAGATAATAGTGTACGAGCCGGAAATGGTATGATGCCGCGTGTGGTAGATACGGCGTCCTATATTATGGGACGATTGTCTTGGCTGTATACAAAGAAAGTTTCCGAATAGATCCCCTCTCTAGCTAAGACTACCCTAAACATCTGGTCACAGCGGCTATGCCGATATCACAGAAAATGCAGGCCGGTTTCTCTAGACATGGAGGAAACGATTGGCGTGACAACAGCCGCCAATGGCTTAATCTAGATGTAGTCCTACGGACGCCGGACGAATACGCAAAGTCGGTGGCGTGAACTAAACATACAACTAGTATCTCTAATGTGCCCAATTCATGCTCATCCTAGTGACGACATCCAACGTCAGCAATTGGCAACGAACAGCGGTGTGCACAAAGGGATCTAAGCCTCACTCCGCCGGTCTTATAGGGCTGAGAACGCAGCACATGTGGCTGCATGCTTGCATATCTCGGTGGGCCGGCAATCTCGTCATTTAATTATAGCGAGGCCATTGATCGGCCCTGGATGGGTAACACAACCTGCCGCGATATCCTCGGAGTTCAGATTTCGCGGCGCCGGGCGTATTACTATTCGCCCAATAATAGCATGTCAGCTAGCCGCGAAAGGCCGCCAAGTTCGTCGCGCCGGTCGTAATATTTTTCAGCCAATAGTGTCGTGTCTTAAAGTCAGCAGAAGAGCGATTCGTCTGAACCGGCACCGATGGTCAGCCAAAATATTAGTAGTCTTGTGATGGAACTCCCCGGTTTTCGTCTTACAAAAGCCACACAGCACTCGTCGCAGGTTTTCGTGAAATGTTTCTCGATGAGGTTACGTACACCACTGTCCCTGTTCGCCCGGATGCACGATAATACCACCGGTTAAACACGTACTCGGGTGAGATTAAATCGACGTTTTATAGTGTCATGATCTTATTCATGGCGACCACGGACTTTGCTGAACTCTCCGCCTTCCGTCTCGGAATCCGTCAAGCCTGGACTAGAGATTCGTCTGAAATCACAGCTTGGCGCAGGGATTAGATATCTACATTACCCCTCAATCTTTAGCCTGGAGCTAGCATCATGGTGCCACGCCACCAAAACAATGAAGTGGTATGTATACCATCAAGAGGTAGCTAACAAGGAAGTTTAGGCACCCTCACACAGCAACGATAACCATAGCCCAGAAACATGGTAGGCCGTTCTAGATAAGGGGTAAGAGGGATTGATGATAACTCTTCCCGGAGTTACTGCCTAATGGCTTACTCGCTCCATGTCCGAGCCATATCGTAGCTAGGGGATCTGGTAATATTTTACCCCAATATTTCTATCATCCACTTTTCCTCCTTCCGCCCTCCCCCCCTTCTCTAACTATCCCTGGGCAGGCCATTCCATGAACAGGAGCCTCAGTAACAAAAGTTTGAAGGCTGTTGCCCTGCTAGATATTAATGTATGAGAACTAAGAGATTGTCTACGTCAACTTGAAAAGATTTATATTTAGTATAATTACCTTGCTCGTCTTGTTCTGCATAAATATAACGCGCTTGGCGTCTATCTGCGTTGCTAATAAGTTCCCCAAACATCCCCCGGAACGCGGAAAGTGCTACTGGTAGGCGCAACCAGACAGCATCACAATAATACAAGCCGTACTATTCCCTAAACTTGATACTTTCTCAGTGAGTTACTGTAAGGGAGAAGCCTGGATATTTAAACCGTCGTTGATGTGAAGCGCAGTCCCTTCGTACCTTACTTGCGCAGACCGGCATGGTTCTAACATTCTACCTGGGAAGCACAGGGTGACCCTCGTGCCTTCTCTAACTAATGTAACCCGCAAGGTGTTCCTTGATTCTAGCAACCTGCCTGCTAAACAGCAATAACAATTGTAGGCAAACAGATATTAGGATTAATTCTGAAAAGTATCAATGCTCATAAATTCCCACACACATACATACTGTGTTCTGGACTCGAGGAACCAGATATAGAAGGGTAGGCATTAAGAAGGCTCAAAGCAGAAGACTTGTTTGCTATCCAATCTTGAGCAAAAGGGTAACCACTTCAACTAACTCCCTTACCTCAGACATCCGCACACGCACACACGCACACACATACATGCATGCGTGCTCACACAACGCTACATCGAGAGGAAGTTCCGAATAGCAGATAAGCGTTACACCTCAGGTGCCGGTGGAACTTGCCCTCAATCAGTCACGTCTCATCCTCACCCTTCTCTACAACTACCACTTACCCACACTTCGCATGTCCCCTCCTTTTGCTTAGACCCTGCACCGACCGACGACTGGCCAGCATCTACCATCTTGGCGTTGATCTCTCCTACTCTCACTCCAATCTTTGCATATTTTGTCTTATCGCATTTATCCCGCTCGTCCGGCCCGATGACCATCGTGAACCTTTTAAACAATCTCTTGCGATATATGAACTGCCCTACCAGATCCCCATTGACATCTCGATCTTTCATCGCAACAAACCGACCCAAGGTACAATTGCCACTGAAGACATCGCCCGCAAATTTTTGACAAGCAAGTCCTAAACACGGAAAATACATAGGGCCCGAGACACTTCGGTCCCCCATAGGTGTGCGAGTCCCCGCCAAGATTGGCTACCACTTAACCGAAATCTTAACGTACTATTCATACCTACCTCATGGAAGGCCCGGATACCTTTCCTCTCTCTCCTTTTAATGAAGGCGTATATGAATCAGGCCCGGAATCTCAGCCTATCATTAACAGCAGGATTCTCAACGACACGGAAGTCGAAGGTTCGGCCGCGGATACGGCCCCGGCAGGTGCAAAAGAAATAAACTAAAATATCGATCCTCGTTCCTTAGACGCCCCTGAAGAGACCACGACCCAAATCAGCTGTGAGATGGCGGATATGGGCGCTTCCAATCCAGGGGCTACTTGGCCCGGGATGACACACTACCCAACCCCGCCAATCAAAAGTGGAATATCTGATGACGACTCCAACACATCACTTCCCGGCTTGGATCCGGAGAACCGCACACACAATCCTCAAGACTGTGAAATAATTGACGGCGAAGATCCTGATGATATTATCGTCTATTATATAGAAAACGGCCAGGAACATGCATATGGCCAGTCTCAGTGTCCTCGTGGGTTAGCTGGGGCTGCTGGGAGCGCTATTGATTTGGAACTGAGTATCAACAACAACGCCGATACACTAATGGATCCTAGTCCGCAGAGTGAAGAGAGCCTTTTCGTCCCGGACGAAATTGGCATAAGCCAAACTCCAGAAACACGTACACTGCAACACCAAGTGAGCCCTGATAGCGAGAAACTCAACTCTAACACCCTTCGTGTTCCTGAGATTAGCGATGAAGCAATATTAACACCCGTAATTAGCTGGTTGACAGCGAACCCCTCAGAACAGCCCTACAGTAATGTACAAGCCGGCCTCGAAAATAATGACACTCAGACCGCGGAGAGAACGGGAACGGGAAGTTCTACTAAATCGCGGAAGAAGACTCCTAGAAAGAAATTAGGGCCACGAGCTAAGTCGGCCAAAGAATGGTTTGCCAAAAGACCCAAATATCCCCAAGAGCCTCTGCCTGAGATTAGCGGCGTGAAGAGAAAACGATCTAAGAAGAATCACAAGTCTGGAAAACCTAGCCGTGAAAAAGGAAGGAAGCGGTTGAAGACGTCGGTCGCGGAGAAGAGCAGGAAGAAAAAGCCGCAAGCTAGTAAGCCGATAAGAGTGATGAACAAGGTTTTCGAAGCCCTTCGGCATTCCGACCCAATTGGCGCCCGTAATGCATTAGGCGACTTGCCAGAAGAAGATGCGATTGTAGCAAAAACCAAGGGTAATCAATTCCAGCAAATTATGAAAGGGGTGCCGAAAGATGTCAATAGACGCAGCATTGCCGCAGATAAAAAAAGGTTAGACGAGGCGACTCGATCGTTCGGGTATGGAAACTGCGTTGCCGAAGATGGCAAATGGCTTATCAAAGGGATGAAGACCCCTTTATATAGCCACCAAGTGGTTGGGGCATCGTGGATGTTACGTCGTGAGTTCTCCGAAGAGGGCCCGTGGGGAGGTATATTGGGTGACGAGATGGGCATGGGAAAGACACTCGAGGCCCTTGCATGCGTGGTCTCAAACATGCCCACAGATGATGATCGTGCCAAGTGCAGCCCTGTTACATTAATCATCGCCCCCGCCACAGCCATCCAGCAGTGGATGGAGGAGATTAAGAAACATACTAATGAGGACTCTCTCGACGAAATCATCCACTACAAGTACAGCCAGTGCAAGGGTATGTCTTTAAAAACCTTGGGGAGGATGGATATCATGTAAGTACCCGAGGTTTGTTGCGAAGCAACTAACGCAAACGCTGATGATTTATCGCGTAGTCTCGCCAGTTATCACGAAGTATCAAAACAATTTCCGAACAAGAAGCTCGTTTCTCAACTTCGGGATAAATATAGTAGCACGGAGAAGTTCAGAGAGAAGTACGACGAAAATACTGGGCCACTATTCAAGATGGCTTTCTGGCGTATAATCCTCGACGAAGCACACAATATCAAAAACAAGAATTCCCATAGTAAGGCAATTCATAGTTTGAGTATCCACAAGGCGAATAGAGCGCTGACGTCGTGTATTAGTGTCGATTGCGTGCCGAAACTTGACTGGGCACAACCGTTGGGCGATGTCAGGAACCCCAATTACGAACTCCATTGATGGTAAAGATAGCTAGCGTCCATCGCAGTCGCTGGTGCTAACAAGATATAGAATTATACCCATACCTACTGTTCCTCAAGACTGATTGGGCAGGAGATATCAAAGACTTTAGATATCTTTACGGGAACCCTGAAGACGTAAGCCCCCATTCATCTGATATGGTCACTTAGCCTAATCGGAGGTAGGATGCATCAGCGGATCGACTCACCGTGATCATGAACATCCTCATGCTGAGAAGGTAGTGGCATTGATCTCTTAGACCAATAGCGGCTGCTAACAAGACGGTAGGACAATGAAAGACAGTTTCCTGGGTCGCCCGCTCTACAGGATTCCCAAGGGTTATATCACTGTGAGGCGAGTTCGTCTTACAAGCGAAGAGCGCGTGATATATAAGTAAGTAATATCCACTGTGGGCGTCGAGGTCCTCGTACTGATAATTAAAGCGTGGTTGAGGCACGCTTCCGTGAAATCATCAATGCGATATTGGAGAAGCGCCGAGCAAAAGGTCTAAAGACCCGGCTCCGGGATCTCGAGATCTATATTGTCTTTTTGCTACGCCTTCGCCAAGGCGCGGCCCACCCATTTCTACTAGAGCCTGTTTTTAAGAAGACCCTGAAGAAAGGCGATCTTGATAGAATCAAAAATGGACTCCAACAAGCGGGTGGCAAGGAACCGATGTTTAAACGGATTGGGAAGTGGTGTAATACCGGAATAGCAACCGCCACCGGTGATGCTATTGGAGAGGACTACGAAAACTCACAAAGCAGCTTTGGCAATAGCCAATTCGGCTACGATTTCAACATGGACAGGCAAGTCGACATCGCGCTAGCATTAAAAAACGACGATGTGTGTCGGCTCTGCTACCAGGAGCCAGTTGACGCCTGTACAGTTGAGGTGAGTCAAAGACTGAAATACGAAATAAATGACCGTTACTAACAGCTTCATAGTGTAACCACATTTTCTGCAGAGAATGCCTCAATAACCACCTCCGGGAAGAAGAACTACAAGGAAATCTGAGACCAAAGTGCCCTGATTGCAACTATTCTTTGGTTGACTACCACTCAGTAAGTGAACGTGATGGAGAGGACTTAAATGTCAACGACGATATGAGTGAAACAATGTCACAGCGCAACCCATTTCGAATTCAAAGGCGTGGCCGTGACAGTTTCAAGAGGCACCCGAAGCTAGGAAAATCACAGTCCAAATTCCTTCACGAATGCGACCAGGACTATCCCAAACCAGTTGTGCCGAGCGCAAAGACTATCGCTGTCAAAGAAGCTATCGTCAAATGGCAGTCCGAGGCACCCGACGACAAGATTATCGTGTTCATGGAGTTCAAGATGACTGGCGCGATCCTTGGACGTATGCTGGAGGCCGAGGGCATTCAATTTCTCTACCTCTTCGGAGATATGACCCAAACGGCGAAGCAGAATTCCATTCGGGGATTCCACGACAAAAAGGAAATTAAGGTCATGGTAAGTTGGAAATTGAACCAGGCTGTCAAGGCGTTCCAACTAACAACTCCCAGCTTGCTTCATTCAGATGCGGCTCGGTCGCGCTCAATCTAACGTGCGCGAACCGTGTCATTCTCGTCGATCTATGGTGGAATGTTGCTATCGAGATGCAAGCGTTTGCCAGAGTCTTCCGGATCGGCCAGAACAAGGAAACACACTTCCTCCGTATTATCGCTCAGAATACCATCGATAACCGGATGGAAGTTCTCCAGGCCGAGAAAAGCGAGAATATCAACCAGGTCTTAGAGCCAGGCGAGAGGAAGAAACTATCTACCGAGGAGATTGCTGCCCTTTTTGGCCATCTGAAGAAATTCGATGATGGAAGCTTCGAAGTCGTATCAGATGATGATGAAGATGCCGAGTTAGAGGAGACCGAGGAGGCTGAGCTGGAGGAGGCGGCTTAATTGTGTTCACTTGAGTGGCCCCGACACCAGCACAGAGATCTACCTCAAACCGATCTCACATCCACTCAGCAGTTTCTGTCATATTTGCAGGAGAGATGTGATTCTTTTCTACTTCCGTGACGGGAGTGTTCACGGAAACGACCGTAATACTTACGCAATCCCAAAAGGCAAGGGGGCGCGGGGGGAAGACGGCAGCTTTGAGAATCACCTACCCGCCCCGCATTAGCATAGACCTGGCTATCACAGATCCCAGTTCTACCGCAACACCTACATCGCCAAGTTCACATTGCACAAGTCCCAGTCTAATAGTAATCCATTTAATGATATGGAGTGGTCATGGTAACAACGCTGCGTCGTAGTATTAGACAGGTTAATTTAATTGCGAATGATTTCACTGCAAAATATAATACTATCTCAGTTTCCGTGAAACAAGTATAACTAAAGAAAGCGTGCAGCATCAACTAGGGACCTTCGTGTCCATATATTTAACTGATATTTTAGTTTTTAATAAACGGTTAATACCAACTTCTAAGGGGTAGATAGCCGCCATTTGGTAATAGGCCGCCCTATATCGACCGCATGTTCGCGTCATGGTACGTAGATCGTAAAAAGAGAGATCATCTAATTGCAGCCGCCAATTCGTGATATTATAAGTGAAATTCAACCCACACGTGGATGGATTGTGTCGTATGTGTTACTTCTCGGACCATCGCCACCCACACACATACCTCCACAACCCGAGAGCCGAAGCGGTGTTCTCATGATCCTCTAACGCCCCTCTCAAGGTGATAGACGCATCGACTTTACACATTCAAACACCACGGCTTCTAATATGTCCCCCCTCTTGTCAAGTAATATCACCATCGCATATAAAAGTCCGCGAACCCCACCCCCCCTCAACTAGCATGTGTGTGATCTACCTAGAGGCACGGAGTGAGAACTGTCACACCAACAACCCGGAGACTCGCGCCAGATGCGCAGAAATCATTCATTTAAGGCAAGAATGCATATAAATTCCTTCTTCTTGTATATTTGACTAAGACGTTATTACGGCTCACCTGTGGTCTGTCGACGGAGGGTGGGCGTGACTGCAATCGGAGGGGTAAGCCGGTTGGTTACCAGGGGACACTCCCGAGTAGCCGTATTTGAGCACTAGCTGCGGCCCTTCTCAATTGAGAAATGTTCTCTCCGGGATCCGTACATCCTGACATCAGTCTCTTTACTTTGTGTAGCTGCTGTCTTTAATTACCTACGAAGATTCGGCGTGGCTGTGGTGTAATGACGTCATCTGGTTTTGATTTAATGAGAACTAGAATCATGGCTTTGGTCTTATGACAATATGATATAGGAATAACTAAATTCAATGCGGATAAGTGACACCTGGGCACGGTTGAAATACCAATAAGTCGTATGATTCTGTGCCTTGAACTTGTAAGAGAAGTCATTCGCAACTACGACCAAGGCGAAGCGGAGACTGAGGTCTAGTCTAGGCCTAACCCCGCCCGAATTTCAGCTCTCCAACACCTTAGGCGCTTCGTCAACGACGGCCTAGTATTCGTATAACTTACGACGACTACATAAAAGTCGAATAGTTCGTGCTTATTAATCACAATAAGGAATCCTCCAATCAACCCCGGCAACATGACTGCCAAAAGCGACCCGAAAGAGGTGGTGGAACTCTTGAAAACGCTCGTGAACATTGAGAGCACTAGTGAAAAGGAACTCGAGATCGGACAATACCTAGAAAAGTACATACAAAGCCGCGGCTTCACGGCAGAGCGAATCCCCATATCGCCAGGCTCTACACGGCATAATGTCTACGCGTATCTAGGCCAGGAGCGAAAAGCCCGGCTCCTCGTGACGGCGCACATGGACACCGTGCCGCCGCACATCCCCTTTAGCATCGATGGGGACGTAATCCGCGGGCGCGGCGCTGTGAGTATTTCCCGGAGTCGTGTTCTTTTTGGCTTTGCAACTCTGGGATTACGAGACCCATCCTTACTTATTCAACGCTTACATATCACACTCATGAACGAGGGTAGCTAATACCGAATATTGTAGTGCGACGACCTCGGGCCTATGGTTGCGCAAATATTCGCGGTGGAGGGATTGCGCGCAGAGGGGAAACTGAAGGAGGGAGACGTGAGCTTCTTATGGGTCGTGGGCGAAGAAAAGGGCGGCCCGGGAATGATCGCCGCGAATGACATGGGCCTCACTTGGGAAGCTGGTCTCTTTGCCGAGCCTACGGAGGGAAAAATTGCAAAAGGGCATAAGGGGAATCTTGTGTTTGAAATCGTAGCTCATGGCAAAGCCTGGTAAGCATGTACTGGGATTTTGTTACTATACCTAATCCCGTACTCGGCGAATCAGGACTAACGATCAGAGCGAAGCCATTCCGGATATCCGCATCTGGGCAAGAGCGCAACACTACTTCTCTTCGACGCGCTGAACGACCTCAGAGCAGTGGAATGGCCAGTGTCCGACCTCCTCGGCCCGTCGACGCTGAATATCGGCAAGATCGAGGGCGGAGCGGGCTACAACATTCTCGCGGCCGAAGCCAAGGCGCTCTGCAGCATCCGCGTCTCGAGAGATATAGAAGGAATCAAGCAGGCGGTGCGGGAAGCGATAGATAAGCATGCCGATGTCGATGTCGACTTTAAGTTCCAGTACCCCGAGATGGTGCTGCAGTGGGAGTTTGAAGGGTTCGAGGCCGAGCCGATGGCGTACGGTACGGATATACCGAGGCTGCGCGGTGACCATAAAAAGGTGCTCTACGGACCTGGGTCTATCCAGGTGGCGCATGGCACCGACGAGTATATCCGCGTTACCGAAATTATGGAATCCATTGAGAAGAACAAGAGACTTGTGTTAGAATTATTAAAATAGGAGTTGTGGAAGGCAAGGTAAGGGGGAGATGAGTTTGAAGGACCGAACCATGATGGTTGTAGTGTTGTCCCATAGTTCAGTGCTCGATGGTGTGGGATGAGAGGGTAGGATGAAGAACTTGAAATGAAGGAGCCGAACAACGAAAAACAATGAAAATACAGAAAATGTTCGCACAGACTACCTAGGTAGGTACGGGAATTCGACAGCCTATGGCCCCTATCAAAACCACTACCGATTGCAACAAAGTGGTCAGTACTAGACTACCTAGGCTGCCTTCGCGTTTAGTTGCCTACCGGAGAAGATATTTGTGGCATGTGTCAATGATCTCCAGGATGGTGTGACCCCTGTCAATTATTTATGGAACTACCAAGATACTCGCCGAGAAATCGGGTTAGAGATCTTGATTTGTTATACCGACTGCTCCTAAAACGGCACAAATTACGTGGTCACGCGGCCGCACGGCCGGCAAAGCCAAGAAACAAGGGAACAAGAAAAAGACAGGGAAAAAACTCTAGAGAAGGATGGTTAGTTCTTTGGTCGTCGGCATTGAGGATCGGGTAGCATGGAGACTCAAAAAATAAAATAAAAAATAAAACAAACTCCGAATCGGGGAATCGAACCCCGGGCTTGACGGTTCTTCATGAGAGCGTCAAATGTTGGCCACTACACCAATTCGGATGTGTTATGCTATTACGCGCCAAACTAGTCTCTATAACCAAAAGACACCTCCCGCGGGGACCCTTCAATGGTTGGATCCCCGTCTTCTTTAGCACAGATCTTCCTTCCGAGTACGACGCAACCTATTTGGCTACCCTGCAATCGATCTAGATTCCTTTTTAACTATCCCGACGTAGCTGCACACGAATCCTATAAAGAACCTTATCTACTACCTAGGTACGTAGACTTGACGTTTAGGTAAGCCTGTAGGGCTCCACTGGACGGTTCTACTGAAGAAAAGCTGCGACTTGTGTCTTTACTACCGGAAATCTGTCTCAAAGAATGGAGAAAACTATGTCTCAACCCTTAGCTTAGCTACCTAGTGTAGGCATCTTTAATAGACAGCTAGCAGGGATTTCCCTTTACCGAAGACGGGGTTCGCAAAATTTGATTCTCCTACCTGGAATGTTCAGATTGCTGCCGCCTCCGATTGACATCACAGCACATGGAATGCCAAGGCTTTGGGAACAGTCCTCCTCCAGTAACGAGGCCCAGTAACGACGGCCGGCACCGGCGCCGGGGGCCATCGTTTACACTACCTGGGTAGAACCACCCAATGGCAGCATAGGTAATTGAATGCGGCAGCGCTAGAAGGTAGCTACCCGAGCGATGCAGCGCCACGCTATCTGGTCCGTCAGTGGGGGGAGTTCACATGGCCGTATATCTTGACCGGGAAACTGGAAACCACGGTGAATTTCGGGCCTCTTACGTATGTCGGTGAACTCTGCCAACAAACAAAAAAGACCACTTGGGTACCTAATGCTGTGAAAGAATAACCACAGCTAGGACACAGCTAGGCGGCAACTTTAGGCCTTGGTCATTACCTCTTATATCTATTGATCTAGTTCTCGGCCGCCAAGTTTTTTCTTCCTCTCTTCCTACCCACATTCCGATCTAGAACCCTACCTACCTAGGTAGCGTTCTTCCTCCTCTCGGCCTTCCACTGCTCACGTTTCCCTGGGCGGATAAGAGAAGCGCAATCGCGACCTACACAGATCCTCGTAAGAGGTGTCAACGATCATAAAGAAACACGATGTCTTCAGCAGCTAGCCATAGCGACGGCAATGGCTTCGTCGGTTAGTCACGTCTTCTCACTCTTCTCCATACGTGCAATAGGCTGACTTACGGAACCTTAGACCCCGGCATCGTCACGACACCTAAGATTTCCGAACCATGGTCGGTAGAGAAGGTGCTAGCTACTATGACCCCGACACCGCCCGCCGAGGGCACCGACTCACCTGTCCCCTATTTCCACATACTCGAGAGACTAAAGACGGGCAAACGCGAGGGATGGCGCCGCTTCAACATAGAGAGGTATTGTACCTAATACACTTGGTGGCTAATGCTGCTTGGCTAACAAAGACCGAGTAGGGGTGAATCGATATCCGACCACATGTATCGTATGTCCCTCATGACCATGCTCTGCCCACCGACCCTTGCGCCGAAACTCGACCTCTTCAAGTGCATGAAGATGTGCCTAATCCACGACATGGCGGAGGCTATCGTTGGCGATATCACCCCGGTCGACGGCGTAGCGAAGCCAGAGAAGAGCCGTCGCGAGGCCGAGACGATGGACTACATATCGAAGAACCTACTCGGAAAGGTCTACGGCGGACTAGCAGGCGCGGAGATCCGAGAAATCTGGCAGGAATACGAGGACTCCAAGACCCTCGACAGCCACTTCGTTCACGACCTTGACAAGATGGAACTCCTGACACAGATGGTAGAGTACGAGAAGCGCGCGAACAAGGCCCTCGACCTTGGCGAGTTCGCCTACGTGGCTACCAAAATAGTGCTCCCGGAGACGAAGAAGTGGGCAGAGGAGGTTCTCAGGGAGCGGGACGACTTCTGGGGAAACAAAGCACATGTTCACGGCGAGGCAGGTGTCGACGGCGGTGTCAAGGCGGCGAAGGTTGAGATGCAGGCCGCCTACTACGAGAAGGACAGCGGTTCGGGTCCCTAGAAAAAGGAGGAGGAGGAGTCTAGTAACGTCTATCCTAGGTTGCCAAGACTACATTGGGTTGCGATGGTGGCTGTAGAGAAAGGGACATCAAGCGAGACTACTGTACTACAGGATCTTCCGAAGTGCTCGGATCGCTTCGACGATGTATGCTGGGAGCATGCAAAACATCTGACAGGGCTTGTCCGACCGATTCACAGTGATACAGGGGAGAAAGTGAATGGAGCTCGTTAATAGAGGGAAGACGGAACGGAACGTCCACTTAGAGATAGACCTATACCCAAACACCAAAATAAATTAAGCAAGAAAATAGCACGCGTACTTTGGTTGGTTCCTTATTATCTTGCCACACGCGCTACCTAGGCACGTATCTAGGGCAGATACTCCGTATATCATATCGTATATGTAGGGAGCTCTGGGTATTTCACGCTCTGTACCAGGCACCACTATCTAGGTACCTAGGTAGAGGACAGCGTGCCCCGCGATGCCCCGCAACATGAGCATGGGATGGAGCTTATCAGCAAACCCCCGGTTAAGCACCCTATTCCGTTCTAGTGTACGATAGGCTGTTGGTTATCGAGACTAGACTGGATTGGGTAGTGTTTGATTATCCATAGGCTGACCGAGCAACGCGACAACAACAATTCAGAGCTCCCTTTTCTCAATCGAGCGGCGCAGTCAGCTAGCTCTTTCGTCCCAACTCTAGACTGCCTGAGCCGAGAGGTAAGCAGCACATTCTCGCGTCACTGCGCCAGGGCGTCTTAATAGTGGTGTAGCTCGGACCCGGGATCGAACAACTGTCTCGCCGCTAGAAGAGAGGTCGCCAAAGAATAACCAAAAAAAAAAAAAAGAAAAGATAAAGATAAAAAATAAAAAATAAAAAGAGGGCATTCTTCCCTACGTCACACCAGCTACCTAGGTATTCGCATTCGCATTAGTCCTGTTCAAGCTCCAAGCTCCAAGCTCCCACCTTAGGTCATGCGTGTTCTGTTTACCAGGGGTTGAAACCTACCTATTGAGGACAAACAAACATCGACACCATTTTCGCCTCAGTTGTGCCATCCAACCAATTCTGGAACTCTCCCTCGCGCATCGCATCGCATCTTCCATCCCACGCGAGAAGCCTCCCGCCTACGCTGGTGTTCTTCCTTCCTCATCAACACGGGCGCTCCAGAGATCGAATAATTCAACCAGCAGTCCAACACGGGTTGCGTGTTGATTTGAGCAGATAGACCGGTCGCATCAGCTAGCGATACTAGATGAATTCAAAACGGCCGTAAAATCGTCAGATCACGCGCGGCCCCAAACGCCCATCATTCACCACCATCGAGTATCCCCGCCGATAATTCCACAGTCAAGAGCGACGGCGACGGCAAGGCTATCAGTAGCCCACCTATCCCTATTTTTCTGTCGATCCAAACGCGCGATTGCTTGAAGTGTTTGCGGTTTTGTTCGCGCAAATCTTCACCATCTTCGGCCTGCTTCTGATCTGATCCGATCCTACAGGACACTGTCACTCACATTAACGTTTTTTTATCATCCTCGCGTCTCCTACCGCGCCCCCATCACAATAAACCCGGCAACCTATCTCATCTAGTCGTCGTATCGGAAATGTCATACAATTCTCAGATCCTCATGTCTGGAAGCTTTCATTTCGACCCCTCAAACGGTGGAGGCGGTACTTCGTTTTCGGGTGTACATCCTGGCATCTTTCGACCGCCAGCATCCCCCTCTGTATCAAGTTCCATGTATCTTGCCAAGTCTACAGCAAGTTTACAATCAGAGGCACAGACACCTATCCTCAACGTTAAAAGGAAACGAATAGGACTAAGAGAGTCGACACCTGTTGGCGACTGGGCCATGACAGTTGATGGGAATTTCAACACAGATGTCGTCATGGGTGATGGCTCCGACTTCAGCCCGAGTACGAATGGAAAAGAAAGACGATACGTCTTGGCTGGCCAGATCGAGACTCCAAATGGGGCTCCCCAGGGAGGGTTTGGACATATTGAAGACAGTGTCTATTCTGATATCGACTACAGGCGTGCCCTCGGATCCAAACGATCACGCGACGAAGTTGACCTACCGGCATCGAGGCCTATGAAAATCGACTCGGGCAACCAAATTTCCGGTGGCTGGAGCTCTTACGCAATCAGTACGATTGGCGGTGTCGTCGGTAGAGTATGGGAATTCTGCAAGACGGGCGCATTTCGTGGGTTCTACGCTGGAGGCGGCGCAGGATACGGAATATCCGAGTCAACGAGAGTGCAACCAACGTACAGTCAGGCTGGGCATGACGGATACGACATGACTCCTGTGATACGTGAACGGGATCCCAGCCCTCTTTACGGAAGCCTACCCGAGTCCGATTACTCGCCGTACTACTACGAACGCGAGACTCCAGAGTCGACGCCGCCACCGGCGCCAAAGCGAAGACAGATTTCATACGGAACTCCCACCGATGAGCTGCGGAAAAACTGGGTCATGATTGATGAGCCAGCTAACGAGAGCAGACAGTCATCCCTTGCATCCCGAGCGTCATCACGCCGCCCAGTCCAACGAACGACGGCGCCGTCGCTAGTTCGCCGTATTAGCAAGCCTGTAAGCCGTCTCAATGCACCGAACTTCAACCGCCACCCTCCCACCCGACCAAGCACCGCCATTGCTCGTCCCGCGGCGAGCGCTGGCCCTATTTCGAACCGCGAGCCTGCCAGCTTTGCGTCAACCCGATCCCCCGTCCCCTCACCGGTGATAAAACCACATGCTCCTAGCAAGATTCCTGTTGCCTCCCGACCACACTCCCCTAGTCCCTTCGCCGCGAGTCATTTTACGCAGCAGCCCTCCCGGATACCTAGCCCCAGCCCTTACGCAAAACGCGGACA
This sequence comes from Xylaria grammica, assembly GCA_004353285.2. Classification (NCBI taxonomy): domain Eukaryota; kingdom Fungi; phylum Ascomycota; class Sordariomycetes; order Xylariales; family Xylariaceae; genus Xylaria; species Xylaria grammica. The sequence continues at coordinate 349,790 of NGZP02000018.1, forward strand.
CGGTAGGAGCCAAAGTACCATGTCCGCTTCATCGATTTCACCAATGAAGATGAAGAAACGGGAATCACTCCATGAGATGCGTGATAATACCCCAAGGCTAGATGCCAAGGCCAGAAACCTCGCTGCAAAGCGAATGAAGGATGAGATGGAAACTGATCTGCGAATAAATGATTTCAACTCCCGGCTCAGAGACATGATCCGCCAGGGCAAGGAGGCCCTAGGCACGACGTATGAAGTAGAGTTAGATGATGACGGCGGCCGGGGAGGAGACCTCTGGGAGAGTGACTAACAACAAAGGTTATTGTGAAGATGTTCGCCTTGGGGCACTCGCCTAGGCCGGTGTTTCCGCTAGGATTGATTTCTCGTCATTCTTTTCCGTCGGCGCAACTGGCGTTCATTCCACCGCCTCGATACCCTCTTACGTGGCCGATACTGATGCCCTAAAAATCGTGTTTCAAGTTTCTTCGAAGGGCGCTCCTGTATATACAATCTTCTCATGACCTTACGATTCGATGGTAATGGTTTTCTCTTCATTCGCTGCCATTCTTGTATGCTCTACTTCTGCTCATGACCGCTCTTTTTATGTACATCAAAATGACGGGGATTGTTGTTACAAATTTCTGTTAGGGGTATTCCCACGTGGGAAGAAGCAAAGAGGCCTCATATCGACTCACATTTGCCCACACCCAGCCACTACAAAGAATGAAAGCGGCTAAACGCGAGGAAGTTCAATTCCGTCGGAGTTGCGGATATCGATTTCGCCGGTACACCATAATGAAAACACTTAAACCGATCCTAATTTTTAATCTCTTCCTTGTGGAATAGGCCTAAGTATTTCTTTTCGTGAGCGCCATGCCATGGGATACCTCAGGTGCCGAGAGGGCAAAAGCTTAACCTTGTGCAGGCTAGATAGCTGCATAACGGTTAGAGAAGGGGCGGGCAGGTCTTACCCTGGATCTCAGGCATCCATGGATCCCGCAACTTGCAAAAGAACTCACCCTTCGGCTCGACTTGGCCTCGGGCATGGTCGTCCATCGTGCCGTAGAAGACGTAGATGTTGTCGCCGGCGTGTTCCTGCCATAATATCGAACGTTAATTACCACACAAGCCTCTCCTCTCCCTCTCCCTCTCCCTCCTCTCCCTTCTCTCTATCCCCGCACGACCGCCTGGAGCGGAAAGATCCGTCTAAGGTGCTTAAGCGATGTAAGTAGTGGAGCCTTACCCCATATTCAAGCAGACTACCCCCGCACGTCCCGCAAAACTCCCGATGCAGCATCACGCCGCTGCCGTTTTCCGCCTCATGGACCTTGACGTGCCCTTGCCCTTGCTGGATCGCAAACGCAGACCGCGGGATCTTGGTCGTGATCCCATAGTTGCACCCTGTAAACCGCTTGCAGTTCCCGCAGTGGCAGATGCTTGTGCGCGCCTGCGACTCTGGGTCCGACAGCGAGATCACGTAGCGGACTGCGCCGCAGTAGCAGCCGCCTGGCAGGGGCGTCATTGCGGGCCTGGTTTCTCTGTATACTGGGCTTTTCCGTGTAGCTGAACTAGATCCTTCGTGGCCGTAGGCGTATGGGGATCGACGGCGGCTCGAGCGCGAGGATACGAGCAATGCTTAGATCTGTATTTTGGGTGTTCACGATAATGACTAACGCCGTGTGGTTGGTGACTTTACGATCGGGGCCACACCTTTAACACAGAGATTTATTGTTGAGCGGATCTTGGCCCCCTTGTTGACGCAGTTGTCTATGACGAAGGCCCGACGTCACCGACTTAGAACCGATTGGCTCCCCACACAGCTACGCACCGAAAGAAAACACGGCAAACTATCGTAATTCCGGTCTTGGTTTGGAAGTAGGGATATTAGCCCTGCAGAGAGGTACAATATTGGACACTCAGTACGAAGGCGCCGGCTGACTTATTGTGTCCGCTAGAGACAGACAGACCTGATATCTCAATAGAATTAACAACTCAGCAACTCACAATAAGCGCTGGCTAACAAGTTATTAGGTGGAGGTGGAGACCCTAGTCAAGCTCGAGCGCACGCCGACACCATTCCTTTTGAGTGATGGCTGCTGAAAGGTCTAAAACTAATAGGTAATACCCGGATCCTAACCCTAACCGCAACAAGAGGTTCATAACTATCTCAACAGTATCGTTAATAGCAGTAAATCCGAAACGAAGTAGTTGAAGAACTTGTATGACCCGATATCGCTTAATCTTGGGGCGCAAAGGAACCGGTAGTTGACAACAAGGAACGGAGGAGTGCCGCGGCCGTTCTTCGGGATATATCCCCAATACCCCAGATCTCCAACCCCAGCAACTCCGACTCCGCCTTTGACCTAGACTAGTCTGATTTCAGACTCCTCCGGCGGAATTATCCCCAAGACGGTTACCACACGTGCTTCGCTTCAGCGCAGTGTATGCCTCGACGTTATGGCGCCGAGTCCTGGAGCTTGGCGGCGTTGTCGCCTGCAAGGGTTGTCGGTGATCATTCATGCCAGAATCTGGGCCAAGATTCCGTTTCAGAAGAACCCGTGCTAGCATCGCACGGCTTCTGATCTGTGACTAGATGCCTTCGCTTAGACTGACCGATGAACGCCCGGAGCTATGTAACCGAGGTCAACCAGGTCAACCAGGTCCTGGACGCGGCTATGAGTTGTCCAAGACCACTGACAAGCACCGAGATGCCCAGACCTGCAATGTCTTGGCCGATCCAACCAACGGAGATTAAGATCAGATAAACACAAGCCTACAGACTCTGAGCGGCGACGTTAGTTTCCTATACAAGGTTCACGGCCCTATCCGGCACAACTATTTCGGGCCTTCTTAGGTGGAGTGCGGCCGATAGCAAGAGGTCTATCCACCTGTCATGAGGGTGTAGAGGATGAAAATACTATTCACAAAAAATTTTATAAAAGGCGGTCGAGGAACGTAGGGAAAAAGGAAGTCTGAACGCCAGCTACAGCAGCTTCACAGACCCTCTCCTCAGTCACTCGCTATCTCGTCAGTATAAAACAAGATTCAACAACAGAGGCAAAGATGAAGACAGAAGCTCTTATCGCGGCAGCAGGCCTCGGGTCTGTCGTTTACGGACACGGGTATCTCACCATACCCAAGAGCCGTACCCGCCTCGGAAGCGAAGTAAGTACCCGACAATCGACCTTCATCTAGACCGGGTCTCGTTTTTCTCCCCCTTTTCCAGCACGAAGCCAAAAGTGTATCTCTCGAAACTAGCTAAACATCTGCTGACATTACCTCTCTTAACAGGCTGGAAAGGACACTTGCCCTGAATGCACTATCCTCGAGCCTGTGAGCTCGTGGCCGGATCTCGACGTGGCACCCGTTGGCCGCAGCGGCGTATGCGGGTACAATGCGCGCGTGAGCGTCGACTACAACCAGCCGTCGACTGAGTACGACTGGGGTATCGAGCCGGTTGTGACGTACACGGCGGGACAGACCATCGACGTGGAGTGGTGCGTGGACAACAACGGAGACCACGGTGGCATGTTCACGTACCGTCTCTGCAGCGACCAGGAGCTGGTCGACAAATTCCTGGACCCCGACTACCTGCCCACGGACGCGGAGAAGCAGGCGGCCGAGGACTGCTTCGACGAGGGCCTGCTGAGCTGCACAGACGTGAGCGGGCAGACGTGCGACTTCAGCGCCGACTGCAGTGAGAGCGAGGCCTGCTGGCGCAACGACTGGTTCACGTGCAACGCGTTCAACGCGGACAGCCGCCGTGGCTGCCAGGGCGTCGACAACGCGGCGCTCAACTCGTGCTTCACGACCATCGCCGGCGGATACACGGTCACGAAGCAGATCAAGCTCCCGGCCGACTTCACGAGCAACCACACGCTCCTGAGCTTCAAGTGGAACTCGTTCCAGACGGGGCAGATCTACCTCAGCTGCGCCGACATCGCCATCACGGGCTCCGGCGAGGCCGGCAACGGCGGCGGCGGCTCCGCGCCCTCGTCGACCCTGTCCACGGTCACGAAGACGGCGACCTCGGCCACGGGCTCGAGCACCGCCTGCGCGCTCAGCAGCGTCGGCGTGACGTTCAACCACGCCGTCACGACGACGTACGGCCAGACCATCAAGGTCGTGGGCTCGATCCCGGAGCTGGGCAGCTGGGACGTCAGCAAGGCGCCCGCCATGTCGGCTTCCAAGTACACGGCCGCCAGCCCCCTGTGGACGTACACCCTCAACGTCGCGCCGGGCAAGTCCTTCGAGTACAAGTTCGTCAACGTCGCGTCGTCGGGTGCCGTCACCTGGGAGAGCGACCCGAACCGCTCGTACACCATCCCGAGCGGCATCTGCGACTCCGCAGTTAATGTGGCCTCTACATGGCGGTAAATGGTCTTGAGCGAGACGTTGTTATTAATTAGTCGATCGACTGGTTGATGAATTTTTAACAAGTGGACCGTCCATCAGTAGGGCAAACTACGCCTCCTAGAGCCGTACATGGTAGGGTTTGGAGGAATCTGTTTCTTCTCTACATTATTGACCACGCACATACCCACCCACACATTATAGCAGGGCCTTGGCTTAAAGCCTGGCTCTGTTCATTCTCATGTAAAGATTATCCTGGGCATATATTTGTGAAGAGGCCAGTCTTTACAGATTTGGCCTGTTCTACGCTCCCTTCTCCGAAAGTTATTGTATACGCCGCTCTCAATGTCCAATAAGGAAGCAGTATATAGCTCCATAGCCGCCCGCAAAAGAATATATGCTGCAGGCTTTTCCTCCCCCTACGGATGCAGTAGTTGTCCGAGTCTTTTTTCCAAAGTGTTCCTTTAGACAAACCACCATGCCCTAACCTCGCGGCTAGAAGCCTATAATCCAGGGTTGGAACGTTAGTCTTTAGTATAAGGACTAATTTAGTATTACTAAATTAGTATTAGTATTAGTACAGAAAATGAAATACTAAGTTAGTATTAGTATAAATTAGTATTACTAAATTAGTATTAGTATATACTACATTAGTATTAGTATAAATTTTAAATACTAAGTTAGTATGTACTAATACTAAAGACTAATGTATATTAAGCTACCCTATACTAAGCTACCCTATATTAAGCTACCCTATACTTAAGCTACCTTACACTTAAGCTATTTTATTAAGCTGCTTATTAAGCTACCTATTAAATTACCCACTAAACTACTTATTAAGCTACCCACTAAACTACCCACTAAACTACCCACTAAGCTACCCACTAAACTACCCACTAAACTACCTACTAAGCTACCCACTAAACTACCTACTAAACTACCCACTAAACTACTTATTAAACTACTTATTAAGCTACTTATTAAATTATTTATTAAGCTACCCACTAAACTACCTATTAAACTACCTACTAAACTACTTATTAAGCTACTTATTAAACTATTTACTAAGCTACCCACTAAACTACCTACTAAGCTACCTACTAAGCTACTTATTAAACTATTTATTAAGCTACCCACTAAACTACCTACTAAGCTACCCACTAAACTACTTATTAAACTATTTACTAAGCTACCTATTAAACTACCTACTAAGCTACCTATTAAACTACCTACTAAGCTACCTATTAAACTACCTATTAAGCTACCTATTAAACTACCTATTAAAGTATTTATTAAGCTACCTATTAAACTATTTATTAAACTACTTATTAAGTTATTTATTATATTATATGTTAAAATATTTATTAATAAATTAAGTAAAATATTTAATTAATAATATATTAATTTAAAAAGAATTTAATCATTAACATTAAATTCATCGCTGATTTCTTCTTGAATATTTTCAGGTAAATATTCATTTAAATCTTTAATTTTCCAGCTCTTTAATAAAACTAACTGACTAACCGTTTCAGGCGTTAATCTATTTCTATTTTTAGTAATAATATTACTAGTAATAGAAAATATCCTTTCGATTGCTGCAGAAGTAGCTGGAATAGCTAAATATCTTTTAGCTAAAATCGATAAGATTGGAAATCTTAAAGTATTATTTTTCCAATATTCTAATGGATTAATCTAAAATAAAATTAGTTTAATAATTAGAAAAAAAAGGGATACTTACCTTTTTAGGTAATATATTTTCATTTAAATAAACAGTAAATTCTGTTTCATTATTAACTGATGAATTATTTAAATAAAATTCATTTTCTGATTCAGAAGTGTTTGAATCGCTTTTATTTAAATTTTCAATAAATGGATCTAAAGATTCATTTGTTGCATTTAAATTTAAATGCCTAAAAAGAATTAATATTAAATATTAAATATTAAAATAATTAAAAAAATATTTACTTACTGAGTATATTCAAGCTCTAATAATCGAATAATATCTCGATCGATATTATTATAAAAATGTAATAAACCGTTGTCTTTAAAATGTATTATTTTAAATCGAGGATCTAAAATAATACTTAAAATAAAAGGTTTATATTTCTTTAAATCGGCTTGATTTAAAGATCGAGGAAAATAGTTTTCTAGTTTAATAATACCAGAATTAACTGAATTAATTAAACTAGATAAAACTGGTTGCTATTAAAATATTAGTAATAATAATTTATTAAAAATAATAATAAAATACTTACAAGAGCTTGATCTTGTTGAATTCGATTTTGTGATTTTAAAATAAAATCGTTTAAATCATTATATATTTTATAAATATATAATAAAGCTTTAGGTAAAGTGGTATACACTTCGCCTTGTAATTTAATAGATGGTTTAACAAAAATATTAAAAAGGTTTTTAAGCTCTTTAATAATAAACCAATCTGTTGAATTTAAAAAGATAGCTTTAAATTCCCGGTTAGTAGTATTTAAATTAATATACTCTAACGGTAATTTTAATTCGTAAAAAACATTCAACATATTATAAGTTGAATTCCATCGTGTAGCGTTATCTAGCTTAAAATATTAATAAATAAACAACATTTAAATAAAATATAAAAAAATAAATACCTAAAGGAATTTTTTGAATATTATATGTTAAAGGTAGTTGATTTTCGCGTTTAGATTTATTAATGCCGTCGTTTAATAAATCTTTAATTTCAGTAGTATATTTAGTTAATACAACTATTCTTCGAATTCGATTAATTAAATCTATTTAATATTAGCTTTATAAATATTAAATAAATAAATAAAAGGCTTACTTAGCTGATCATTAACTTCATTGTGATTTAATGCAATATTTATATATTGAATTAAATCATCTTGTTCATTTATAGTTAAAATATACTTTTTAAGTATAGTTTGAACTATAATATTAATAACGTGAGATATACATCTAATATCATTTATAAAATCTTTATTAGTTAAATCTTCATAATTTAACTTAAAAGCTTTTAAAAATGTATTATTATTAGATGCATTATCTCGAGTAATACTATTTTTAAAATATTAATATTTAACTTTAATAATAATTTTTAAAGGGTATATACTTACCTGTAAATATTATCGATAGTAATACTTGGATATGGTTTTAATATATTTAAAAAATTATTAAATATATTTAAACCGGAGTGTTTATCGTTTATATTATTAAATCCGATTAATTTATAAATTAAATTAAAATCGGAATTAATATAACAAACAATAACGCCAATATATGAAGTTTGTGTATTCGAGGTCCAAATATCAAAAATAATAGAAAACCTTCCATTATTTTTAACATTTATCGATAATTCGTTATTAAATTCTATTAAAGAGCTATTAAAAATAGCTTCTAAAATAGATTTAATTTTATGGCGATTAATAGCATAATCCCTATAATTAATATTAATATTAAATAAATAAATAAAAATAAAAAAGAAAAAATACTTACGGCTTTAAAAAGTTTAATAAATCTTTAAAAGAATTAGAATCTAAAATATTAAAAGAGAGATTATTATTAATAATAAAATTTAAAATTTTATTATTAATAATTTCTTCTGAATTTAAATTTTGGATAGTAGTATTGCGAGGTCTTTTTCGGGCTTGTAAATTAAAAAAATTAGGATTAACAGGTAATAAGTCGCTTCCTATTAAATAAAAATATTAGTTAAAATTAAATAAAATAAAAAGATTATACGTACTTTTAGTTAAATTTTTTTCAGCTTTAGTATTAAAAGCAATAGTAGGGTGTTTTTTTTTATAATGTTTAACTAAGTTAGAGGATTGAAATCCTTGAACTTTAACAGTTATATTATAAGAACAACTATTAAAGATTAATATAAAAATATAAAAAGATAATAAATATAACTTACGTAGTACATTGTACAAGGACTTCTCTTTCTTTTTCTTTATTAATAGGTAATAAAGATCGAGTAAATAATCCTTCTTTAAGGATATAAATATCGGATTCTTTATCGTTTAAAGTAAAAGACTCGTCATTAAAATCTTTTAAATTAATAGATTTTTTAGAGAAATCAGTATTAATTCCAGATTCAGAGTCTGAATTTAAAGAAGTATTAACAAAAATAGTACTATTATTATTATCAATAATAATACTATTTTCGTTAGTAGTAGCAGAGTTAAAACTCATAGAAGAATCCATGGTTAAAATGTAATTTTTATTATAAAAAGAATTTATAATAAAATGAAAAGCAGTTATATTATAATAAATATAATATAATAAGTATAAGATAATTAAGCTTAAAATAGCAGTTAATAAAGATCTTATGGTATAGAAAAAACAATAGATTAAGTGGTAGGAAATGTAAAATATATATTAAAATATTTTATATTAGAAATCAACGTCTTAGAAATCAACGTATTAAAAATCAACGTATTAGAAATCAACGTATTATAAATCAACATATTAAAAATCAACGTATTATAAATCAATATATTAGAAATCAACATATTAGAAATCAACGTATTAAAAATCAACGTATTATAAATTAACATATTAAAAATCAACGTATTAGAAATTAATGTATTATAAATCAACGTATTATAAATTAACCTATTAGAAATCAACATATTAGAAATCAACGTATTATAAATCAACATATTAGAAATCAACGTATTAAAAATTAATATATTAAAAATCAACGTATTATAAATCAATGGATTATAAATCAACGTATTATAAATCAACATATTATAAATCAACATATTAAAAATCAACGTATTAGAAATCAACATATTAGAAATCAACATATTAGAAATCAACATATTATAAATCAACATATTACAAATCAACATATTATAAATCAACAGATTAAAAATCAACGTATTAGAAATTACCATATTATTAATCTAGTTATTATATATAAATTTTATTTATATAATAAATGAAGATTCTCTTTCCTTTTTTTTTTTCATCAAGCTATTTACTTATACATTGTTTTTTTTTCGTTTTATATTTATTATTTTAGCCCCTTTTATATCTTTTAAATATTTCTTTTCTTTTTATTTTATTTTATTTTTTAAAGTTCTATTCGATTTATTTATTTTTAAATATTTTTTTAAAGTTTATTTCTTATTATATTGGTTTTATTATACCGCTTTATTACAATATATTTACTTTACTTTATTAAATAGCTTATAATGTTTAATGTTTAATTATATAAACAATGTAAGTTTTTTTTATGTTTTTTTTAATATTTTTACTAATATTTCTATAGTATAAAAGCCTTTATTTAAAATATTTTTAATTATATTTTAATTATATTTTAATAATAAACGTACGTATTATTATTAAGTTTATTTTTAATATTTAATGTTAACGTTATTATAGGTTATATTATTTTAAACCGGTTAAATATATTATTTATATAATTATATTTATATAAACATGTAAGTTATTATTTATATTATAAGAATTATTTTTTAATATTAATATTATTATAGGTTATATTATTTTAAACCGGTTAAATATATTATTTATATAATTATATTTATATAAACATGTAAGTTATTTATATTATAAGAATTATTCTTTTATATTAATATTATTATAGGTTATATTATTTTAAACCGGTTAAATATATTATTTATATAATTATATTTATATAAACATGTAAGTTATTTATATTATAAGAATTATTCTTTTATATTAATATTATTATAGGTTATATTATTTTAAACCGGTTAAATATATTATTTATATAATTATATTTATATAAACATGTAAGTTATTTATATTATAAGAATTATTCTTTTATATTAATATTATTATAGGTTATATTATTTTAAACCGGTTAAATATATTATTTATATAATTATATTTATATAAACATGTAAGTTATTTATATTATAAGAATTATTCTTTTATATTAATATTATTATAGGTTATATTATTTTAAACCGGTTAAATATATTATTTATATAATTATATATATATAAACATGTAAGTTATTATTTATATTATAGGAATTATTCTTTTATATTAATATTATTATAGGTTATATTATTTTAAACCGGTTAAATATATTATTTATATAATTATATTTATATAAACATGTAAGTTATTTATATTATAAGAATTATTCTTTTATATTAATATTATTATAGGTTATATTATTTTAAACCGGTTAAATATATTATTTATATAATTATATTTATATAAACATGTAAGTTATTTATATTATAAGAATTATTCTTTTATATTAATATTATTATAGGTTATATTATTTTAAACCGGTTAAATATATTATTTATATAATTATATATATATAAACATGTAAGTTATTATTTATATTATAGGAATTATTTTTTTATATTAATATTATTATAGGTTATATTATTTTAAACCGGTTAAATATATTATTTATATAATTATATTTATATAAACATGTAAGTTATTATTTATATTATAAGAATTATTTTTTTATATTAATATTATTATAGGTTATATTATTTTAAACCGGTTAAATATATTATTTATATAATTATATTTATATAAACATGTAAGTTATTTATATTATAAGAATTATTCTTTTATATTAATATTATTATAGGTTATATTACTTTAAACCGGATAAATATATTATTTATATAATTATAATTATATAATATTACATTTTATTTAATATTAAATTTATTTAAATTAATATATTTATTTATTTATATATTATTATATTAATATTTAAATTTTTTATATTTATTAATTTTTTTTCTTTAGTATAAGGACTAATTTAGTATTACTAAATTAATATTAGTATTAGTACAAAAAATGAAATATTAAGTTAGTATTAGTAATACTAGCTTAGTATTAGTATATACTTTAAAATACTAAAGTAGTATTAGTATAAATTTAGTAATACTAATTTAGTATTAGTAATACTACCTTAGTATTAGTCCGCGTTTCTAAATACTAAATTAGTACGTACTAATACTAATACTAAATTAGTTGTACTAATTTCCAACCCTGCTATAATCACAGCGCTAATCTTGAAAAAGGGGCCCGATTTTAAGACACCACCGGGTGGCTGTCCGTCCCGTTTTATCTTACTCATATCATACCCTCTGCCAGTCTATAAATTCTTTCGTCTTAGATATAGTTCATCTATATACACACGACAGGAACCCTTTCCGCCTTTCATACATGAGTATCCACTATACGTATTCTCAGAAAGACACCATTCGACTATTTATTCGTCTTCTGTTGGTTCAACCCTAGTACCCGTAAGTTCTGACGTCAAGTTCAATGTAGCAAATTGGTATAACTCACTGTGGGACAATAAGATGGTGATATTTGACAGGGTCGATCAAAGGCGTGTTTCCGCCCCTTCCGTTCGTCTCGAACACGAGCGCCGGCCGCACATATTTGGCGTTTTGCTGCTCTATCGTGGTGCCCGTCATGGCCTTGAAGATCTTCCTCACCCTCTTCAGGCGCCGCGTGTCGTCGAACTTGAGCCCGTCCAGTCGGCAGCAGGCGAGGAACAGCGAGGCGACCCCCGCCGCAATCGCAGTTGCCACCGAGCTCCCCGAGATCCTCTCGATCGAGCTTGAGCCGGCTTGACCTCTGTGGTGGTCGCCGCCGCCGCTCGTGGTGACGGAGAGTGGGGAGCCCGTCATAGACGAGGCAGAAGCAGTGGGGGAGAAAGTTTCGTGGAGAATGTCTTCGCCCTGGAAGAAAAAGTTCACGCTGGTCGTGTTGCTTTCGTCCACTGGCTTCCCCGTGCTGCCGCAGGCGGCGATGCTGATGGTCTCTTTGTATATGGCAGGCAAGGCGTCGGGCTTGTTCTCGCCTTCGTCCGCCGTGCTACATACCATCACGATGCCCTCGTGCGCAGCGGCCTGTATGGCCTTCTCAAGCTCCGACATGGACTGGCTGTCGCCGGGTTCAAGCGCGAAACTCATCGAGATCACGTCGGCTCCTTCAGATATGGCGCCTCGAATAGCCTTTGGAGAGCAAGAGAAATAAGTTAGCAACGTATTTTAGTGCATTTTCCTTGTTTTCCTTCGCTTTGACACCTGCTCCAGTGCCACGATATTGGAGTGGAGCAAAAACGAAACTAAAAATTACCCTTGATACTGCTCCTCGAGTGATGTCTGTCTTGTGGTCGCCAACCTTGGCGATGTAGAGCTCGCAGTGCGGGTCGATGGCCGTCACGAGCTTGGCCATCTGCGTGCCGTGGCTATCGGCCGATAGCCACCAGTGCGAGTCCTGCGTCTCGGAGAACATTTCGCCCCGGCAGTTCAGCTCGTGATACTTTTGCAGGTCGAAGCTGTTCTGGTTGATGCCTGTGTCGATGATCGCGACTCTGACGGGTTTGGGCACATTTGCCGAAGCGTACCTCTTGGCTCTTTCGACGCGCCTTCGCCGCACACCTTGATATATCGACACGAAGTCTTCGAGCTGCATGACTGTTCGAGCGCTAAATATGTCAAGGAATTTATCAGCCGGAGTACGTGGCGGCTTAATCGCGTCCACCTAACTTACAATCTCGTAGATGTTCTAGTTGGATTCTCTATTGGACCGTCGACGCCCCAAGCTCCGGCGGTGACCGTGAACGGCGGTGTTGCGTCACTACCCGTTCGCCTGTGTATCCATTCTGCTTCCAACCAGGTTGATATTTTCGTTATTTGATCTTTGGTTCGTGTTTCGCTCACCCGGTCCTTCAGCATGTGATCAGTTATGCTTATGGGAGAGTACCAGACATGGGCTTGACTAACATTTAATATAGTGATGTTCACCTTCTTCGCATGCTTTATTTGGGTTATTTCCACCCTCCTACAAGTATTGCTTTGGACAAGGTGTGGCAAAGAGCATCACTTACCTCTAGTCTGTTCAACCCATCCACGCTCATCCAATGTAGGAGCGGTGTCCAGTCCCCACCAGAATATAGATGTATAGTCTGGACATCAGGGGACGCGGATTTTATCGATTCAATGGACAAGTCGGCTCTCCTCCAGTCGAGCTCTTCGACGTTGAGGTCTCGTATGCAGTCCTCGATAACCTCCTCCTTATGGGGCTCATATCTCGAATCGAGGACTTTGAGTTTCATGACTTTCTTCACCCCTTTCACCATTTGTAGCCACTTTATGACGTATAGTACTTCTTGGCCGAGTATGTCTCGAATCGGCTTAGCACACTGATGGCCGCGAATAGTGTCTAGATCCGGGAAGGAAACGAACTTGAGATACGGCTGGAACTCTGGGCGATAACTAGATTTGATCTTTGGCGTCGGCAGTGACGTGTCTGGAGGTGTTTCTGATTTACTACTTTTGGGAGCATCGTCGTTCCCTTCCGGAAAACTCTTGGCGTCCGTGGAAATTTCTCCGTGTGATGTTGGTATTGATATTTCCTCTCCGAGATCATAACTATCACCCTCTTCTTGTTTGTCGTGAGTGGCTGACGCCTGCCCAGATCTCGCTATTTTTATTTTGGCTTCGACCTCGTCGACCTCGGTTTTGGCGGTTTTGACGAATTGGACAAACCATGTCCAGTCTTGACCGCCTGTCACGTTGAGCTCGAGGCATACTTCCCTGACGGCTAGGATGCCCTGTTAGACTCCTCGATATATAACTAAATGTGAGTTGAATTGGGGGAAACGTACGTTCATCTAGCGGTAGAATGATAACCAGAAATTAGCAATTATGTCGCTACCGACTGGTGGCGGGGTAGAGAGGACGTAAACAGATCAAATCTCACCTCGTTCCTTTGGCCAACAAGCTCTAACATCCCTAGGAGACAAGGTTCTGACCATTCTATCCATTAGAACGTCTCTAATCTCGGTTGACTCCGTTATTGTGCGCTCCAATTCCGCCAAATTTTCGCTCCTTATGTCGTCCCGTTCTTCATCGGAATCTTCCTCTGACGTAAGATAGTCTGTCTCATCGCTATACTCGCCTTCGTTCTCGGAAAAATTCCCCGAATCTTGCGTCTCTTTACCTTTGTTGGCCGAATCTGGAGCTTTCAAAGACTCTTTACGAGGAGACCCTCTTAGGATAAAAGTCTGTCTCTCAGCCAAACGGTCCTCGAAGTCTTTTTTTGCATTAAGGCTCCTTGAAAGTAGATCAACCGCCAGTTGAGCCGCAAGAGACACTCGTTCTAGACTAGTAGTCAGGTGAGACTTATAATTGTCAAGCAGACTTTTCACAATATCTGAATGGCCGTTCTCGATAGCAAGTTCTAGCATACCGGGCACATCTCCCAACTCTTCTTTATTTAATATGATCAGGTTCCATATATCAAAGTATCTTCTGTGCGGTCGCGTCGTCTTCTTGTCTATAGCGGCTTTGAGGAGCTCGGGGGTGAGGATGGAACCGGCAACGTCCTTGCCCGCGCCGCTGATAAGGGCTTGCAAGTGCTCTAAATTTCCTTGGGTCGCAGCCACGTAGAAGTGGTTCGTAAGAAATCCGTCCTCATAATTCGCAAGGATTTCGATCATGTCTACCGAGTCTTGATCAATAGCGACTTCAAGTGGAGTATAGGCTTTTTTGCTTCCTATGACGGGTCTGGCTTCTTGAGCAAGAGTCAAGAGCGCCGATGTATTCTTCTTTTTTGAAATCTCCTCGGTGATGGTTTCGAGCGACCTGCTGGTGCCGCATTGGCATGCAGCGTGAAGTATGTTCTCATCGCTCGATCCGCGGAGTCTTATCAAGTCTGACGCCTTTGCCCTGACGACTCTAGCAAGGAGCGTCTGCCCTCTTCCATCGCGACGCGGGTCGGGATGCTCGCCGTTGAGATGAAAGCCATTTGCTACCTGGCTTGGCCGTCTCTCCTTGTCTCTGTCGAGGAGCAGCGTCACGAGCCCCCAGAGGGATTTCTGGTCTTTTTGAGTGCTGCCCCAATTCAAGACAGTTTTAAAGAATCGCCGCTTTTCTTTTGATATCTGGCCCAAAAGTTCTTCCTGAAGGTGTACGTCATGATTACGGGTTTTTAAGAGATCTTTCAGCTTATCTACGTTGCCGTTAGACTCCTCTTCGGAAAGAAGAGCTCCGAAATGAGATTCATTCATCTCTATAAAGCGATACAAAGAGCGCGAGATGATGCACTGATGGAAGTATAATATAGCGTTGAAACGATTGAGAGACGTGCCAGCGGACACGTTGAGATATCTTTAGAGTGACACGAGCTAGAGTGGCAGCTAGATCCATAAGGGCAGCCAGATTGGGGATAGGTATACTTACCTAATAGTAAATTCCAGCTTACGGATTCCAGATGAGGAGTCATTTGTTGTAGAGTGCTGCGGGGTAAGAGAGGCTGTTCATTGCAATGATTACTACCTGCAGCACTCGTCGTTCCGTCACATACATACATACATGCATAGCCTAACTAGGAAGGAAACTATGGACGTGGTAGGAATCAGGCAGATACAGGCCGTCACCGTCCCCAATGTCTTGCATTAGTGTGTTCAACGAGTTGATCTTCAGCCCATCCACCTTTCCCTGAAGCGGCATCGTTGTCGGCGAGAAGTTGACTGGGTCGTCGATTGCTAGGCGACGGAAGAAGCGCACAATTTGGCCCCCAACCTGCGAAACCATGTAGCTGAAGCTGCCATGGATGTCCATGCGGAATGTTCCGACGAAGTCAGCTAGATTCTGGCGCTCGATAAGAACGGCCACTCGGAAGACTTCAAGGACACCATGCTTCTGACTCCGGTTATCTTCTAGACGCCACCAAATGGTATCGTCCAGCCCCGTCGTTTCATTGTAATGCGTGTCAGCGGTGCCTTTGGCAAAGTGCTGCTGTATGTGACTCTCGTCCACCCCAGTCTCCCCACCCACCTCTAGAGAGGCAGGGCCCAGCCCGCCGCCGATCGTCCCTGTGACTCCCTTATTTTCCTCGATGTCCGACGTTGTCTTGTCAAAATAGTGGGGTCGTTTAAAAGGCGCATATGCAATCACTGTCGGCGAGGCCGCTTGTTGTGCAGCTTCGGGCTTTGTGTTGTTGTTGAAAGTAAACGAAGTGTAAACATCGCTGAAGGAGTGCCCAGGCTTTGGGTGCAGCCTATACTCCAACACCAGCAAAGTTGCTGGCTTGCTTGGCACTTCCTTGATGGTTTCCAGGTGCCCGTGGACACAGGTTATGGTGCGGACGGTCGCCTTGAAGAAGGAATCAAGTCCTCTGTCGGTAATAGTAAGACGTTGAACCTGCTCAGGCGTAAGATTTCGTGTTTTGAAGGCACCTTCGCCAACTGGCCCATCGTACGACGTGCATTCGCGCTCCTCGAGCAAGGACATATCGAGGTTAATTACATTAGCGCGTGGATGGCTTGAGGGAGTAGTCAAGGACGTAGGGCAGATCTTAGGAAATGCGAGTCCCTTCGTCAACTATTTATAAACGCCAGGTGCTATGATTCGCAGCACGAAGGCAAGATAAGGTGGTATTAGCGTCGAGCTCCAATGATTAGCTTGACATAACAGAGATTACTACTTAGGGCTTGGGAATTATACACTAGTCGGCAACTATTCCGACTCGCCTAATATCGCCCGATTCCTTGCCTGTCTCGGACTTCGTGTAAGGGATGGATTAGGTAGCTAAATGCTGAACAGGGCCTCAATCTCCCTTTATGGTACACCGAAGACTGTCGAATCTCAGCGTGTGGCGAGCGTCACGTAGGGCGCGTGGGGATAGTGGTGAGTGGAGCACGATTATTGCATGGCGTAGTGTAGTGTAGTGTATGTATGTAATTACATGGGTGTGAGCGCGACACGGCTTACGCTCCAATACTATCCACCTCCCAAGCTTGGTGCCCAACCCATATTCCCCCGTTGCCACACGCAGTGTTACTCTGTACTCGTACAATCGCAAGAAGTATCCTATGCTAAATGTCATACTTTTATAAATCGTAAGCCTATTTACCAGAGCTTCAGATATCGATGGCATTCAGCTACCATGGCTGCGCAAGGGTCTAGTTCGAGCGGCACTGCCGGCAACTATACGGAAGATCTAATTCCTGCCCCTCAAGCTACTAGTTACTCCAATGAAGGCGCCGAGATGTCCCCGTCAGCCCTGTCACAGGCCGAGACCAAAAATAGCCCCGCTATTGAGGGAACCGCAGCCCCAAGACGGCGAGACAAACATGTTAAGCCCAGACTGAAGGGGAGAAGGCCGCCTCGCCAACGTCAAATCGCCGAGGCTCATGACGCACTGCTGGCGGCTGCCATGGGGGGTGACCTTGACCCGGCGAAGATTCGAGGAAATAGCGACATATTTGAGCGGGGGATCATGAAAAGCTCTATACTTCACCTCATGAGCGAGAGGTGGAACGTCGAGATGGAGCCTTTGTTTCGCGAGGTGATGATGGAGGTATCTCGGCGCGGTGACAAAGACTTGAAGTTGTACCTCCTGACGGACGAGCTTGGCCGCACTATTCTTGACCGGAGTCGCAGCGAGACAACGAACAAGGCCTTCGTTGAATTCTTTTTCCAGAACTATACATCTGAGGCGATTGAACTCCTGAAGAGAGACCCAGAACTATTGATGTTTTTACTCTCGGCACGACACCGAGTCGATTGGGGACTTATCTGCCGGGAGTTACGCGAGTTACTCCTGAATACCATGAGAGATAAGAGTCAGAATACATTCCTGCACCGTGTCGTTCGGTTCCCGGTGGACGATAGCCGGGTGGGCGATGCGGGTTTGGTGGAAACTGTTGTAAAAGAAGTCATCGAGGCCGAACCGAAGACAATATTGGCTCTCAATGGCGAAGGAAAATCGGCGTATCAACTGTGCGCTGAGGCCATAAGAGAAAGCCGCAATACTCGGCACAGTGTGAAATCTTCTGACAGCGATGAAGAAGACGACGACGGCGACGACTACGACGACTACGACGATATGTCGGACGGCGTCCCCGATGAATCCACAAGAGGTGATGACGGCAATGTGGTGTTGACGTATCGCATAGATTTTCCCGACGAAGGGCAGGCCGAAAAGCGTTTTACATCAACCGAGACAGCGGCTACAGCGATACTTTACAGGGTCTCCGATATGCTGAAGAAGGAAATATTTCGTCGCTGTGAGGATGCCAATCAAATCAGGCAACTACTTTCTCCGGAAGATAGAGGTCGGTTTTTCGAGGGCATGCACCGGGCCTTAATCGCCATACTAAGCATTTCTAATCTTTGGCAGAAAACGAGATTGAGCTTGATTTCAGTGAGCTTGGCGATATCAAAGATGTCAGAGCACTGTCGAGACTTGCTGAATTAGCAAGTTTACGCATCAAAGATCTCCTGCGATATGTTAAACTGCCTGCCAACAAGACCAACGAACCGTCGGACTTAAGAGCGAGACGGGGTGCCATTTCGGGCTTCTTCTCGTATTTAAAGACACGCATCAAGAGCATCGTGTATCTGCAGGTTGATGAGTCTATCTACCACCCTTGCCCAGACAACCTGATCGAGTCTGCACTGCGTGGCCTGAAGATCTACACTCTTGATTGGAGAAAGACGGATATGTGCGCCCAAGTGGTGTTGAATGCGGCACCGGACGTCGAAGTGCTTCACCTATATTGCAGCGGGAATAGAGGGGTCCTGTTGAGCTGGTCAGCACCTGACGGACTTCCCTTGCTGCCTAATGTAAGCCTTCATGAACTATTCTAGTCTCTTGTTGCGGCGGTGAGAAGGTTGTGTTGAAGCTGACATCGTATATTTACCCACGTAATAGCTCAGAGAAGTAAAAATCTCTGTTCTCACGGACCGAGTTGAGCCCCGAGAGTTGATTCAGGAATATCTCGGAGAATTCCGTCGACGTCTTAATCAAAACACCGAAAGCTGCCGTCCGGGTGTGATAACACACGTAGGTTGGACATTTTACGAAAGCTGCGGGTCCACGTGGTCATCGTCACTTGCGGGGCGGGAATCTATGGAGAGGCCTGGGTTCGAGGATGTCAATGATAGGCAAGTTCGACGAGACTCGCCAATGTACACCTTTGGAGGCATTTTCTTGCTGATATTTTCAATTAGGCACTTCTGGGTGGATAAGCTCATGGAGTATTCTGTATACATCTCCCGCAAGGTTAGTTTGGAGATGCCAGAGGACAGTTTTCCCAGGGTTGCCGTTGTCGATGATGGAGTTAGTATTGCCGATTTCCCGTCTAGAGAGAACATCTCCGTTGTGGGGGGCCGGTCCTTTTCCTCGCCAACATCTGATGCCGCTAAGCCCTGGTTCTTCTCGACAAACGGCCACGGCACAACAATGGCCAGGATTATATCGTCTCTAAACCCGAAAACCCAATTTCTCATTGCCAGGACTCATTTTAGCCGCGGAATAAGTGAAAGGCCGATCGCCAAGGTACGGACGTGGCGTTACTAGTCCATACTAACAAATAAGCTAACAATCGCTCGTATAGGCGCTAGAGTGGTGCATTGAGGAGCGAGCCGACATCATTTGCCTTGGAATGACTCTTGGGGCTCGCCCTACAAGCGATAATCCGGAGCATACGATGGACCCCAACCTTGCTCACGCTCTGAAACGTGTCGTGGATGCGGGAATCATCGTGCTAATGCCGGTATTAGAGCCACGTATAGGAGAACTGACAGGGGAAGCGTATTCGCACACGGAAGGCGTTCTAAAAATCGCTGCCTCGCGATGGAGTGAGTTTATTGAGCTTCCTCCCCCTCTAAGCGCCGACTTCACTCTTATAGACGACGTTTCGAAAGTACTAGGTGGCAGGGGTGAAGGGAACATGATCCATGAGATCAAAGGAAATTCTGTAGCCACGGCAGTTGCTGCTGGGTTGGCTGCGTTGATACTGCTTTACGTTAGGAGTCACCGTGATGAGTCTACCCTCACTGGCAAGGCAATGGGGACCATATTCAAGAGCCTGCAAGCCCCAGGAGGGGGCTCCAAAATGATTTTAGCTGGGAAACTAGGCGACTTGGTTGTTGAGGCCAGGAATCCCGGTATCGCCGTAGGTGATTTCATCCTGGGAGCTCTTTTATAGACATGACAGGGAGATAAAAGAAGAAATGAAACCTTCCAACCCACACACAATGACGGATTGGTTAAAAGGCGCCCATACCCCCATGAAACCCCGAATTCACCCCATAAGGCACTAGTCTCTCCTCATCCCACTTTGCCGAAGATGCTGATTCTGAATTATAATGAATTAGAACACCAGGTGTAAGGACACCCCTCGTTGGCAACTCGTGTATTAGTGGCTTGAATGATATACGTTACATGCGGGTACACGGCATGCTATACTTATCCGTCACGGGGATAAAAACGGCGCCCTCAACACTTTGTGAGTACTACCAGTATATAATATAGGTCCGAAACCCGCACCCCTGGCCTTTTAAATTTCGATGTGCCCTGAGTAATCATAGACCGAAAAAGCTAGAAGCATCTGTAAGGGCATTTTTTACTTCTTGTTCCATCCCCAATCCGGGATAAGACATAATTAGGTCATGTGTCGCGAAGTCCGTCGCATGCAATTTGACCCGATTGCTGTCTATCCCCGTCATCTGTTTCGCGAACTCTTCGATCGCGGCATAAAGGGCTTCCACGGCGCCAGCATGGATAAATAGCGGGACTCTCGTCCGGAATGGATGGTGCAAGGGCGAGATATAAGCAAGCTCTTCTGGAGTTCGCTCGCGCTTTGGAAAATAAGCGTCGGCTCCCCACTGAAGTAAGGAAGGGATCAAAACATCGCTCCCCGCGTTTCTACACGTTTCGTAATCTGCCCCAGCTTGCGGTGTTACGTGCACCCAAGGAGACCAGACGATGGCACCACCGGGTAGCGGAAGTTCCACCGAGGTCTCCAAGTATCTCAGCAAAGCAATTACTAAGTTGCCTCCCGCAGAGTCGCCAGACAGGATAACATTCTGTGGCTTAACCCCCAGAGATAGAATGTAGCTGTAAAATGTGACCAAGTCTTGCAAAGCAGCTGGAAAACGCGTCGGGTCGTCGACCGCAGGTCGATATTGTGCAAAAAAGGTCCGGCTCGCCTTCAAGTGTTTCGACATGGCGCTTGAAACGGCTTGTCCGTACATCTCCTGTCCGAAGGCTAGAACAAACGCGCCACCGGGGAAATGCAGCACCACCTTCTCGTCGTCAAGAGTGGGCGATTCTTTAGAGATTGGGGCCGGATACCACAATCCGCCCACAGGCGCCGGCTTGACCGCACCGGGGGATAGGACGCCGGAATAAACGCCGGCATCCGCCGGGTTCGCGAGAGAATGACGTTCTTTGGCTTTCTTGTGCTCCGATTCCACAGTGGACATGCCGTTTGACCTAGTCTCCGTCTGATATACGAAAAGCTCTCGCGCGAGGGGATTTATAACGCTTAATTTTAAGCTCCATTGCGGAAAAGGCCGCGCTGATTTTGGAATGTGGCGGACGATGAGCCAGGGCAGAATTATGAGCGTTCTTAAGATGTGAAAGGCGATGAACACACCCTTCAATGGCTGCTTCGACCATATGGGGGCCATTTTTTGCACGGCCAATTGGGCGCGAACAAGTGCAGGTTTGAGATCCTACGAAAAAGGATAAGCAGCTTGGTATGCGTACGAAGGGTAAAGTGAAAGGGAGGGGAGCCTGTCGCAAAACAAGAATAAGGATAACGCACAAATTGAAATATGCTTGCGAATGGGTTGTAAAGGATGAACATGGCCTAGTACCGTAGGTATGGTGTGACAGCGACCCAGAACATAGAAAAGTTGGGCCTGTCAAGTACACTATACCCTGTTACTCATCCTCAATTGGGCTAGGCGACCTGGTATTTTGAAGCTGTAATCCTACGTGATGCATGGCAGTATTACTAGTAAGGCTTGTTGGTGGCGACACGTATGAACAACAGCCAACTACTACACCTCCCCTCGGGAGTCTGCCCAGGCACTGCTCGGGCACCTTAGCGTAGTGAGATCATTGCTTAGAACCAAGGCTACTATAAAACTGGCATGGACTAAACCCCAATCAGCCAACCTGGAGATGAGGAGAGAGAACCGCCCTGGTAAAGTCTTCTTGGCACGCTGACCCTTGAAATCTCCGCTTACATAGTCCAGCGGGTCCGTTAACTATGTACGTACTTAGAGGCAGTAACTAGGACACAGAGCATAGTAGCACACTGCGTAAAGCATAAACCGTTACTCTGCCCAATAAATCCCTGGCATGATATGGAAACGATGACTAACAAGGTTGATGATCATTCTCAGTTCTTGACCAAGAAGTACAGCTATTCCGGCGGTACTATCTAGGCGGTTCGTATGTCGAAAGTACCGGACGAACTCAGGGTGCGAAATCCGGGTATTGCTTAGATCCTATTGACCCCATTTTCCGAGCGCCTTTCGCACACCCCGCCTTCATTCGCGCCAAATCAGCGGGGGATCTAGTGGGAATTCGAGCCCACAACCAAGAGGACCTGGGCGAGAGTATCGTACAATCCCTAGTTGACGACGAGGTATTGATGCCGGACGAACCCCCCCCCCCCGGTAGAGATAGATTTTGAGGCTCGTCTTGATTGCTTTAGAACACTAAGCTGGACAATCAGTATAGTATTCAATGTTCCAGGTGCCAATGTCTTTTTGACAGTCTTTTCGCTGATGTTACCTAGTTTTTCAATCCCACGACGCGCTTAAGTTCACGACTATGACGTAGTTATCTAGTAAGCTAACCTAGTCTCTTTTGGATGTAGTAGGAAGGGAAATCATCTCGTACGGGTATATTTAAGTCGGTCATCACCTGATTATGGCTTATGAAGTAATGTCGGCACGCATCTGGAACTGAGGGAAGGCTGATTATATTCAACGGATATTATGCGATTGCTTTCTTTCACAATAAGTCGCCGTAACCCCATCGACGAATAGAATCCATATTTGGCTCGGTTCCGTAGATACCCCCCAGCATTAGTTTAAGTCGTGATTGAAACTGAGTGCTCTCCAAGGCGCACTAAGCAGTAATACAACTAATTCAGTTTTTCTCATTCAGCTTACCTTGGGTGGTTGTTTACTGGGCCGCTGTCTGTCACTCCGCTTTTTCATGGGTACAAGCGCATGCAAGTACTATGATATGCGAACAGATCAAATGCAAAACCATGCAGTCTGTCCATATGTGGACCAGTAATGCAGAGTTCACTGCGCCGTGTGTGGCTGCCACACCTACTATATTACAAAGAGAGGTTCTGTATATTAGTAATAAACTCACTATAGGTTGTATAGGCCCTCTGCGCAGCAAGAGTTCATTACGCCCCTGTACCGAGATTCTTACAGTTGCATGCACGGGCTCATGAACGCAACGCTCCGACGGATTCATCGACGGCCACTCACAGTCATATCTTTCCGGAAGGTAATATGGCCCTCAGCCATGGCTACGGACCAGGTATAGCAAGTAACGCTGGGGGGCCTTGTTTTTTTTTTTTTTGATCGTATTGTATTCCACCCGATCGAATCAACCATCGAGCCCGTCACACATACGCGGGCGTTCCCAAAGTCGGAGCATCAGTCCAGATGCGATGGGATAGGGTAGGGCCCTGTTTCTCCTCAGGAAACGATGAGGTAATATAAAATATAAAATAAGTATCAGAGTCTAGGCCGCAGACCCAAAAGCCTTGGGCAAATCGGGTAGTAAAATAAGCTGACGGTCAAACGCCAGTGGACACCTACTACCTCGCACCACACGCCACACGTGCATTCTGTTAGAAATAAGCGATGCCAATGATGGTGGTTCAAGTAGGTAGATTGACTGGTTCTCGGCTGTACGCGGGTCAATCAAAGAGGGTTCGATGGATGATTTCTGTACTCGCTTCAACAAGGCATTTATCCAACTCTAGATCAATCGGTCTTCGGTCTCGGATATATATGTACGGGAACCCCGGGTGTAGAGCACGCTACCGCTATTCCGGATTCGGGGGCAGAACGGCGGAGCTGCCATGTGCTGTCCCACGTACCCCGTATTCCGTCTCAGTACCTAGCTGTATTGAGGATGATTCAGCAGGAAACTTAGTCCTTCAGACTGTGGGGGACGTGATAGGACATATAAGCATAGGAGTGGAGTGTAATACCGGCCTTCCACATTTCGACACCTATAAATCCTAAGAGCTACTCCTGCTTGTAAGATGTCCAGCAACCAATTCTAGACCACCTCACCCTACACGCCCTGACTATGTCGCTTGAAATCATATCCAAGGTGATATCCCAGGGCCACCTCCTGGCCACACACAGCTGGGAGTTTGGCACATTCTCCGAGGCATTGCTAGAGTGGTATGATCCGGATCTATCTGTGTTCGGCGCATCTCCCTTCCCGGATGGCAAGATCCCGGTCGTGCAGGTCAACCAAGTCGAATCACTTTCCTACGCTCAACCGCACATATGGACTAACTCGACGACACTCGTCGACGGCGATGGTACGCGAAATACCCCAATCCGCCGAGTTAAGGGACACACGATTCACGGATCAAGTTGAAAGCTGAACTAACAATTCTTCGTGGCGGTCACTAGGTGCTGCAGGAGACCCGGCATCCCTCACCGTGTCTGCCATTCTCATTGGCCAGACCCAACCATCATTTCTCTCGGCGGCTCACCGCCAAATCGACCACCTCCTTAACGCTGTGCCCCGCTGGAATAACGGCGCTATCAGCCATCGCGAAGACTACCCCGAACTATGGGCGGATTTCATCTATATGGCTCCTCCCGCACTGGCATACTGGGCCATTCAAGAGGCGAACCAGACCCTGCTACACATCGCCATCGAGCAATGCCTCCTATACCGCGATGCGCTCGTTGTGCCTCACGGCGCCGATGCAGCAGGACTCTGGCACCACATCGTCGGCCCTCAAAACCAGGACCTAGGGATCTGGAGCACGGGAAATGCGTGGGCTGCCGCAGGTATGGCGCGTGTCCTAGCGACCGCGAGAAAGTCACCGTGGGCGAATGCGCTCGCATCCGATCTCGATGGTCTGACGGCTGCTATACGGGATATCCTGGACTCGGCCATCGCGCTCGACGGGGCGGAGCCCGAAGAACCGCTATTGCGGAATTACCTCAATGACACGAGTTGGTTCGGGGAGCTCAGCGGCACGGCCCTATTAGTGGCGACGACGTACCGCATGGCGAAGCTGGAGCCAGGGGCTTTCGGGCACGGGTACGTGGCGTGGGCGGAAGGGAAAAGGGAAGAGGTAGTGGCGAGGATTAACGGGGATGGGCTATTGAGTCCGGTGGTGAATCCGTTGGATTGGAACGACGGGACACCAGGGACGGCCAGCCCCGAGGCGCAGAGTTTCGCATTGCTCATGTTTGCCGCCTACCGGGATTTGTATGGTAAGTCTAAGGTTTAGAGTATGCAAAACTAAGATTTACCACATCATCCCCGGATTAGTTACCTAGTACGGTGAAATTTTACCGTTCGATGATTGGATACTGTAATTGCGACATCTGGCAAGGATCATACATATCATTATACTAGCTGAGTATGAATATACTAGTACTAATTCCCGCCCTAGGTTGGTGGAAGGTGAGAACTATAAAAACGCGTGGCGTTGCAGGAGAGTTGTAGGTGTGAAGTAGATAGTTCAGTGCTTGCATCACAGAATAACTTGATGCGTGATACCTATTGATGGTTTTATCAACGATCGAAGATTTGGCTTTAGTCAATGTCGATATAGTACCGCATAATGAGTGTTTCCGGCCTCCTCGCCTTGCAACCATTCAGCGTTAGTGAACCTTATCCCTTTCCAATCGGGTTCAGTAGATTCAAGGCGTTTTGTCATAATCCTCAGTATAGGAGTGTAATGAGCATTTGTTGTGGCGCGGGGAGCCTCACTATCTATGCTGATTGTTCATTACTAATATACAGAACACCTCTTCGTTCTAGAGGTGTGACACGTTTTTTCTCTAATTCAACGATATTTCAGAGCCTAATTAGGTCTACGTACTTGCATCCAGCGTTGGCCATCCCATTGGAGGAGGGATTGATCGTATGCTGGAAATTCGAAAAACCAACGCGTGGACCATAGGGTGGAACCCTCAGGCCCCGTCGCGTTTTGCCCGAATGCAGCTCGATCATCGCCGATTGCCCGCCTGGCGGTCAGAATC
This sequence comes from Xylaria grammica, assembly GCA_004353285.2. Taxonomy (NCBI): domain Eukaryota; kingdom Fungi; phylum Ascomycota; class Sordariomycetes; order Xylariales; family Xylariaceae; genus Xylaria; species Xylaria grammica. The sequence goes on from NGZP02000018.1 coordinate 376,189, forward strand.
GCAGTTAGCATATTCGTATGTATTAGTCCTCTAGTTTTTGAGATGGAAATAATCAATATATCGATTAGTCTGAGAAAAAGGGATTGATTCAAATCCTCTTGGCTCATCCCCTCTAGTGGTCGACTATAGAGCTGGCTGGGTTCTACGCTCTCAGGCCGGTATTCGTGAGTTTCAAAATTTAAAGGAAGATATACGGGCTGGTCTTCGCCAGTAGGCGAAGCTTCTTTACTTGGTCTGAGCTGTTGGAACCAAAACTCCGTGTCCTCCGGCCGTTCTATTTTCGAGCGCACGAGAGGAATCGATGCCATCATAAGGAGTCCTAATAGTGACGCAATTAGTAGGAGAGCCACTTACCGACCGACGTGGTGCTACTCACCAATGGCATGAAGAGCCCATTGAGGTCTGACCGCAACGGGCGAGGGTATATTCTGGTTGAATCTCTCTTCACTTTGTCGCCACCAGTTGACATCGGAAAGCTGATGCGCAATTTTGGCGCATGCTATAAAGTCCCTCCTCCCGAAGGCCAGTGCAAATCGCTCTACCGACCGGCGGCCATATACATCCCCCCACTTCCGTAAACAACTAAAATAAGCATCGAAGTGTTTGAAGGTGGCACTCTAGTTCACATACCGGACTATCCTCCCACTAATCCCGCTAGAATTAGCACAGTCACTTTCTAAGCCTAGATCGAGGCCGGCTCCGAAATACGAGTGCATCCCAACATTCAATCGTGGGTTAATCAAGAAGCTTGCCCTCGTTCGGATATTAGAAAACAATAGCAAGATGCCAGATTACGTACCTCTGCCTTTGCCTTGGCATACCAACCTTGACGCAAACCATCCCAGAGACGCTCCCTTTCCTTCCAATTCTCCAACAGCACTGCGTCGTCAGGGTCACTGTATGGTCCAGGGGGCGGTTGGTGAGCTTGAGCCGGCCTTGCTCTGACGGTGGTGTTAGGGATGTCGGAAAAGACGACGGGATTCCTGTGAAAGGAGTTGTCACTTTTCCTTGGGTAAGTTGGATCATTCCAGAAAGATTCTGTCAGAAATTTAGAGGCCCAGGTTATCGGCACATGATGTACTCTACCCACGTGGCCCGGGGCCAAAAAGGCGCTCCCTGGGGCCGAATGCCCGCGATAGCCTGTCCACGGGAATTCCCTCATTACCGATGCAAACGGAGGCATGGCATCTCCCCTGGGTACAGCTAGAATGAAGTTAGAAATCATGGCCCAGCACGGGCGTTTCGCCCCGAAACCGCCACTCATGTGAAGTTTATATTATGGGCCTTGAACTCACGAAGCAACGTCTTAGTTCCTCCAAAAAATAGTTGATCCATGTAATGCCCCGTCTCGGCAATCCCTGTGCCATTTAAGAACTTGAATTAATTCCGTTAGTTCACAAAACCCCAACATGTTCGTTAAATATCCTAAGTGCATACGGGCTCCGCGGGTGTATCACCGCTTCTCTTGTGATCCAAACAATTCCCCTCATAATCATCGTCCTTATAACGAACCATAAGTATCGCATGCATAAGTTCATGCATCATCTAACGAGTTTGTAAGTTAGTGGCGAATCTCAACTCATCGTAAGATAACTTGGTTGACCTACCGTAAGCGCTATATCGACTTGGGTCATACACATCTCTGCTAGTGTCATATCCTGATCGAGCACTATAAAAAAGCGAGCTGTTACAAACGATCCTGAAAGGTGAAGATTTGATTTGTCATAACAGGTGCCGGGAGCATGAACAGGAGATCGGGTGATGAAAGATGGCGAACGAAGAAAGAGTAATAGTGAAAGGACTCAATATTCCGTACTGGCCTCTATTCTATCGACACCCATGATGATGATCGTGTCATAAGGGGCGGCGTTGGCATTTTCATAGTATACGTTGAAATGAGTGGATCCTTCGACGTGAATTGTTTTTCGGAATCCCCATATTGCTCGCCCAAGAAGCCCTATAAGCCTATCTCTCCAGGCCGAAGAGGGGATAGTAGGGACTGTGACATTAAACATCAGTACAGGCCAGCCCAAGAAGTCAACTGTGAATGTCTATTGGTGTTGCTCACTGTGGTCCCATGCACAGGGGATTCCTCTCTGCTGGCTAATCCTCTGCTCAGTGGCGTAGCTTAAGAGAACTGAATCATCCTTTTCAGGAGGTTCGCCATATATGTCTCTTAGGTTTGACCAGTAGTCCATCCGGCCGTATAATATTGTTTGTATCTAGGTATCATAAGTATTTCCTAAGTAAATCTTCAGGCGTTTGAGCTAGGAAAATGAGCGGCGGTGTGCAACGACGAATAGACGGCCCTCAAAAGATCATGCTATTACCTACTGCGATTATCTTAGTATGTCCATGAATACAAGGTTACCGCAAAACAAAGCACCTACATACCACCTTCATGTCTCTCCTCGATAAGTGTTTCTAGGAAGCGGTTTACTAGCTCGAGGCTAACTCTCAGAATCTCCCACAAATTCGGTTCATCGACGCTCCAAGTCCTGCCTCGTGCCGGGTCTCGGGGGTTCTCTTCGGTGACGTCGAACCATCTGTCCTTACGCAAAAAAGGCAGCCACCGCGTTTCGTCAACCTCGATTCTTTGCTGTAGATAGGTTTGCAAGTGTCTTTCTTCATTTGTTCTCAACAGCTTTGTCCCTAATTGAAGACCAGGCAGCGATATTTGGGGCTCTAGGAAAGGTAAGAGGCGGAATAAGAGCCCTGTGGTTGCTCGATCTATCGGCCTGTGCCCACCGGATAGGGTGGCCTCTGGTGAAAGACGAATGTAATGGTTCAACGTGGCGGCTTGCCACGTTTGCAGGCCGTAATGATCGTCATTTTGGGTACGCTCGGCGAAGAAAAGCCTGTCGTGGTCTGCCATGGTTTGGGGAGTTTGCATGTCTGGGACTTGGTCGTAGTACTTTGGATCGTCTATCCTCGGAAACGCTGGCGCGAACATTGAATGGTTTGTATTTTCCCATACCCACGTGCCTAGTCGCGCCGGGTATCGTGCCGCCCATGGCGACGAGGGCAGATCCTCCGAGGGAAATAGCCTCTGCATAGCGAAGTATAGATCTCCAGTCGTCCTAACAGAATGCCTTACGAAAAATCCTCAGTCGAGCGGACGCGGGGCTAACCGTGCTAGTTAAAGTGGTGCGATAAGTGCTTTTATCGAACGCGAATTTAACAGGGATGGGACTTAGCAATCGTGCAGTAGAGGGGCTGTCCGGATGCGTAGGAAGATAACAAAGGGAGGTGCTATTGGGAAGGCCTACGGAGAGGGAAATCTCGATACAAAGGTAATAAACCAGATTAGTAACATTACTTGGTGCTGGGTGAGTTATTTATAACCATGAGAATGTATTTGAATAAGTCATGTGGTCGTAATTACTTCAAGCATCTCTAATCGGGGGTTAGATGTAATATAGAATTAAACGTAGTGATATGCAACTCACCCCTGAGCGCCACGGCCCCGGAAGCTGACCTTTTCCAAGAGGAGCAAGGGAACATTATCCCATCTTCCCATCTGGTTTCCGAACCCTTTAGCAACCATTTAACTAGTTCCGGCAACCAGCCCAGAACTCAAGAGTGAGTCGACTTGCAAACGAGGCTCGCGAGCCTGCACATCTGCATATGGAACACAACAACTCCCTTTACAGACGGGTACTTCTACTATTCAGTAGGCATCACAATTATTTGATATTGATCGGACAATAAAAAGTCCAACAGTGTGCGACCGAAAAACCGTAACATGGGATCTAACAGTCGCTTCTTTGGTGTGTATTGCATTTCAAAGTCACATCCCCCCGAGTGTATCCCCCGAGATGCGAGTGAGCTGGAATTTTACGATAAGGAACGCCAACGGCCTGCCTTGAAAATGCAACACGAAATACATTGTGTAAAGCGTATCAAACGAGGGCATGGCGATGCCGATATAGAATTACGCAAGTCGTGGAAATGCACATAAAATGTGACAGTGTAACTAACCAGTGAAGGTATCTTAGCAGCTGTGGTGCGCATGAAAGCATTCTAAAGTTGAAATTGTCGGCGTCCTGTAGTTAACTCGCCCATCTTTTAATACTCCTAAAACCCTTCTCCAAGCTCGCCGCCTTTATTATTTTGTAAGCTTTTAAAATATTTGTTAATATTTACGAAGCTATGTTATATAAATAAACTAATAAATTATACAACCGAATCATTAATCATAGATCTTCTATCAGATTGAATGCGATGGTGATAGAGCTTCGCGCTAATGTAAAAATATAGTGTCAGAACCACCCAGGTGCCAACAATAACTCCCAAGCTCGTGGCAAGTGCGACTAGGGAGAATACTGCAAAGCCATAAGAGGCTCTGTGGAATTTGCTATCATGGCTAAGTTGATTCGTCATGAGAGCCACCTGCATGCCTGATAGCGCAACAGAGACCATGGCAAACACGGCCAGTGTCCAGCCAAAGTTGTCTTGGAATACATCTCGATACCACCTAGACGACACCATGAAGCCACCGAAGAGGTTGCGGAGAGAAAAGACGGTGGGTGTGTAGCGGTAGATGCGGTCGAGCCGTTTAAGTCGCAACTCGCCATACTGGTAGCGTCTGGCGACCTGGTGTAGCGACTTCGTGTTGATGGTCTTGGTGAAGCTGTGGACTAGCCTATTCCATGTGTCCCAATCTAGGTCGGCAGGGAGTAGCTTCTTCTCACAGGCCATCTGGAAATCAGATTCCCAGCTTACTAGCCAGATGTAGGAGAGAAGGAAACCGCATGCAGACTGATGCAATTCAACATCAGAGCACAAGTGCTCCTCCCAAAAGCGGTGGTCCAGCAAATATGCCCTCAGCGGTTTGAGAAATATCTGAGGATTCTTGGACTGTTTCCAAACCAGGTGTTCATTGACGTCCTCGGTAATAACGATTTCGCGCCCCATAATATTTTGTCGATGGAGCGGGCGGGCAGTTCGCGGGGCTCCAGCATAATGTAGATGTTTGTAGACCTTGTCGAGACGGGTCGGTTTCAACTCTGCGTCTAGGTAATCTTTCATCCCCTCACAATCATCATGAGGTTGTATTAAACTGCCGCGATAATTGATTGTTGCAGGGTGAGTAAGCCTCAAAGCCTTCCTGACCTGAGAGTGTTCGAAAGGTGGCTGTAATATAGGCTTTCCTTCCTTCATCCTATAGTAGAGTCATTTTTTACCAGCATCAGGACTTAAGAAGAGTAAGCTCAAACCTGCTAATTGTGTTTTTGAAGGTGATGATAGCCTTTACCCCGCCCAACTTATTGCGTGGAGTTCCCCGACTACCTGCTTACGTGGGAAAACCGTTGTCTTGACTGGTGCAAAAGCTGTCGCTATATACCACAAGGGCAGTAGTACGGGATTGGAGAATTGACTCTACCAGACAATCACCTTCAGGTGGGCACTAGGACCTGATCAGTCAGAGGCCTCTTTGACCCCCCGGGGATATATGTACAGGTCTCCGGGGTTGCTAATCGCCCGTTTTCGATAGGACGTCTAAATTAAGCGAGATGTGAATAGCCTCACTTAAGACATAAATTCAATATTCAAATGAGAGGGTCTTTTTGGACCCCGAAGCGAGCTGCGCAGTGATCAATTCGGCGAGTTCCCCCCGCATAAGCCACGAATTGAATCCTCATTGACGCTGCAACGTCGCATCAGCAAAGCCCTATCTAGAATGTTCTTCACCCCAAGAGACCTACTCGTAAACTTAATGATAGACAACCATTTTATACCGTCAAATCCACCGACTACTCCTTGCACTTGGCAAATGAAAATGGTCTCGGCTCTGCGCCAACCATATCGGATCCATACTCCCCGGTGTATCTACCAACAAAAATGGCCCTATCGATCATTGATTTGGGCCATCCGCAATGCTAGTCTTGTCTGTTCATATACAACACAAGCGACGTCCAAAAGTGTGTTCTATAGAGTATCAGGCTTGCAACGAGGCATATCGCAGAAGCAACTCTGGAGTATTATAAAGCGATATCTCAGAAGTGACGAGAATGGGATTTCAGCGGATATTACTGTTCTGCCAGCGTGTGATAACAGCAGAGACAAATCAGCAATCGCAATTGCTAGGTTCCCCCAGCATCAGCAACCGAGCTTCCTCGCGGACCTTGCAGAGAATCCACTCGGTGAAATACCCTTGATGCCTGACGATAACAAGGGGTTTCCCGAGCCCATCGTCTTCGACCGTCACTTCCATGGGTTCACGCAGCTATATTCAATCTCGGATGATCAACCTACGCGCGCAGAGTAAGGTCCCTAACTTCTGGTTTGAATTCACTCATTCTAACAATAATATAAGCATTATTGCTATTACTGGCATGGATGGACATGCATACGGCTCATGGATGAGCAGACAAGTTGACAATGTGATGTGGCTGCGCGACTTCTTGGCGCGGGACCTGCCGGATTGCCGGACGATGATATACGGGTATCACTCTAAGCTACTTGCCTCAAATATGAGTCAACTCGAAGAGTACGGCCGCCTATTTCTGACGGAGATTGAAAAGGTTCGGGACACGACAGAGGTTAGTTCTCGCATCTTAGATACCAACCTGCATGCTGATTAAACTTATGATTAAGCTCCAACGGCGTCCCTTGATATTTATTTGTCATAGCTATGGCGGCGTCCTTCTCTCCCATTGTCTGGTTCGTGCCAATGCCTTGGAAGATGAACAGAGAAGATCACTTTACAAATCCACCTATGGGATGTTATTTTTCGGCACGCCGCACAGGGGCTCTCCGAAGGACGATGTTTTGAAGATGGTTGAACAAGCGCACCCCAACCGAGTCCCTGCTTTGATGCAGACTGCGCCGGGTTCTGGGGAGCTTCAACTTCAACTTCAGCTCTTCACTGATCTTGTCCGTGACCGTCAAATTGGCAGCTTCTACGAAACGGAGCCAACTCCGGTTCCATCCCAGGTAAGAGAATAATATCGTGTGTTGTGCTGCAAACTCATTGATGAAAGGTGAAAGATGGTAGATGGCGGAGAGTTGGACAACCGGTAATTCAGGTGAGCAAGCCATCTGCGACCCTCCAATTTCCGGGATTTCAAGAAAGAAAAATCCCGGTCAACGCAAACCATACAAATATGGTGAAATTTAATACTCGACACGATATAACATACACCACGGTATTGAAAATGCTCCGAGAATTCGTGAGGGACGCCCCGAAAGTTGTTAGTCAACGATATAGTGAGTTTACAATGTGCACTTTTATCAATACTCGTGACTGATCTTTCTGTAGATCTATCACTCACAAACTCTGGGGAAAAGCCCACTGTTCCGTTCACCCGCTCAGTCAATCTATACGGGAGGACAGAGATACTTGCACGACTAGAAGAGATGTTTGTCTCGGCGAATCATCATTGTCGTGCTGCCTTAACTGGTTTGGGCGGCATTGGGTAAGATACGCTGCACCTCTTGGTGAAAGTTCCACTAATAAGAAAGAAAATCGGCCATTGCGACTCAGTATGCACATAAATATCTCGAGAAGCACCCAGAGAGATCAGTATTCTGGGTGCGAAGCTCAACCCCAGCGCGGTTTAGTCAAAGCTACCGAGAGCTTGCAAAAGATTTGAAGCTGGCCGGCTGGGACGACCCAAATATTGACGTACTGAAACTTGTCAACGACTACCTCTCGGAAAAACGGAGCGGACCTTGGTTGATGGTGTTAGATGGTGCAGACGACCGAACATTATTGTCAATGGACGATGTTAGACAGGAAAATTCAACTGGATATGACTACCCATTATCCAGCAACCTGCCCCGTGGCCTTCATGGATCGATTCTTATCACCTCTCGGGATCGCAGTATAGCAGAAGATCTTACGGGGAATACTTCTTCTATTATCCCTATACACGCACTTGACGAAGCAGATTCAATTAATCTCTTGAGGGAGCGCTCGGGAGATATACATTCCCCCGATGAGGATGCGATAGAGCTGGTAAGATCTCTCGATAACCATGCGCTTGCAATAACGCAAGCGGCCGCATTCATATCGAATGGATTGCCACGGATGAACATCACCAAATATCTATCCCTATACAGGAAGGCCCTAAAACACCAGCAACCAGATATCCTTATCCCACAAGCTGTGTCGGTAGCCTGGCAACTATCTTTCGATACAATTCGCAAACATTATCCTTACTCGTTCAAACTATTGTCTCTGATGAGCCTTTTTCATTTTAACGACGTTCCTGATTTCCTGTTTATAGACAACACCCCGCGATATGAAGCCGATGGGTCCTTGTTCGAGAAGGACCTTGCACCTTTGCTTAGATTCTCTTTGATAGTCCTTGATGGTGAAAAATTCGATATGCACAGATTAGTTCAACATGCTACAAGACTATGGCTTCAAGCCAACTACGAGATGCATCAGAGAGTCCGAGAAGCTCGAGTTCTTATGGCAGAAGCATTTCCCGATTTATCAGCGGGTTATGAGCACGGGGAAAAATGCCAGGCCCTACTTCCCCACGCCGAAGCAGTACTATCCATGGACGCAGGACCCGAAAATGTGCGGCAAAGAAAGCAGAGAGGAAAGATCCTATATAATATTGCCTATTTCGAGTACACAAAGGGAGACTATGCCGCCGCGCTGAAACACTTTGCTGCTGCAAAGGAAGTCCAATCCGAAATATTAAAGGAGGATGATAAGCTGCTGATCCAAACGAGGACCATGTATTACCGCCTACTCTCCAAAAAGGGCCAAGGCGAGATGGCTGTGCGACAAGTGAATTCGGAACTATCTAGTTTACATCAACGAAGCCCCGATTCAGTCTATTCAAATCACTATCTGGCCCTTCTAGAAGAAAGGGCTAGGATCATGCTTGACGACGGTTATCTAAAAGAGGCGGAGAAAGACGCAAGAAAAGCATTAGCCTACATGATGAAACGCGACGGCGTGTTAGAAATTCACAAGCTTGACGCAAAACGTACACTAGCCAGAGCTCTGAATCTCCGTGGAGAACCGGAGCAGGCGGAGCCACTGATGCGAGAAGTTCTTGAACGGCGAAGACAGCTCTGGGGCCTGGACCAGTAAGTATCTCCGAATGGTCAATGCTCGGACCTGGTGCTTACGAAGCTGCTGGGGCCTGCTGAAATCGAGCGAGACCTGTTCCCCTTTTAACCACTAATTTCTTGCAGTATCGATACATTAAAGAGCGTGCTCGATTTAGCCGAGTGTCTCGCACACCAAGGGCGGTACGGGGAGGCAGAGCTGCATTTCAAAACCGCTTGCACCGGGCTCAAGAAATTTCCCGGCGAAGACAATGCGCGGGCTGACAAAGCCCGGAAGAGCTGGGAAGCAGCCCGTCTTGCCAGTATGCAACGCGGGTTCCCAAGTATCCAGCGCAAGCTGCACCGCACATGGCGACTGATCAAACTGCGTATTTTACTCCCGTCGTCCACATCGTTAACATATATATCCCAAGGCCGCCCAACGTCTGGGTTGTGGCGGTACATAGCTATGATTGCCATGTTAGTCATCCTTGCTGTGGCTGTAGGACATAATCAGGTTCTCCGGTGGCTGGAGAGAAAAAACGAGGAGTGGACGGGACATCACCGTCAGATTACAAGACAGCTGAATGATAATGAGGCTGTCGATCGTGACCAGGACGAAAAGATAAGGCGTCTGGAGAAGGAGATCCAAGAAGTACGGGAGCTCAATGAGAAATTAGCACGTGCAGTTCAAAGGAATAGCGTTAGCAAGCAAGTAAAACAAGGAGAGAAATAAGTCACAAATGATATACAGGGTCACAAGTCCGTACTTTAGTTAAACACTATTACGGGCTAGGCTAAGCTTAGTCCAGCCACTGGGGTGGCTAGCTGGGAAAGAGAACCAAGTGTAGTGAGGCAATATGAGTAGATGGATGATAAGGGGAAGGTTCTAATAATATTCTAATTATCTGTTGTTCAAATCTTGATGTCTTTAGTGTGACGGTTATGACGGTCCCCTACTTAACCTTTTATCAATAACAAAGCAACTTACCTACATAAATTAAGTAGTTAAAGTGGTTTATAACTATATGGCCTATAAGTAATATGACGAGCTTATGCAGGAGGGTAATATTATTGCCCACATAGGTCCATATAATGTGTTAGGAATCGGAGCAACAAGCTACCTACGTAACCCTACTCCACCCACACGCTGTTCTCGTTCCATTCTTCCCTTCTATAAGTCTTATTCTTTTCCAGACCCTGCTGTTAAGATAAATATCGTACCCAACCTTAAAGTCATCTGAGCCGTGAGAGTTTAAAAACTCCGCCGTACGCTGTAAAGGCGCTTCTCTAGGAGGCTTCGGAAGCGCCCTAAAACGGAACTACAGGGCGTCGCTTTCAAAGTACGCCATCTAGATCATAGTCAAGGTACTCAAAAATGAAATTTCTTGGGTAGCCGAACATTATTTTATCGCATGTGTATCAGAATTTCGGCTGGGCTTATGAGTTGGGATCCGTATTACCGCTAAGTACCTGTCAAGCTTCATACGGGTTAGGATAACAGTACCTATAATGATAGGAGCCTTTTCAAGACACGCATCGGTTCTATCTAGCAGTTTACGAATACTTCAGAATACCGATACATATCTTCATCTAATTTGACCGTAAATATAAATCGCACAAATAAAATATGTTACTAATATACAAAGGTAAGGAGCGAGATAGTCTAGGGGTTTTTTTTTGTAGCCACTGTCGAACCACCTTCTGATAATTATGCGTTTTCATGGTGACCTGTCGATGCCTTTTCAGCACTCTCATCGGTCTCAACACGATGCGGTTTCGTCTTGGAATACCGCACAATACCCAGAGCACTTGGGCTATCTCTGAAGATTAAGTCTATATCCTCAAGTCGCATTCCCATCGTCTGTAAAGGTTTAGTTAGCGTCGGCTTCATTTAATTCGAGGCTAGTGAGCTTACCTCAGGATACAAAAAGTAGATTGACAGGGGGATTAGTGCTCCGATGACGGTATAGACAATGTAGTACCTATACCCGATGTTCGCAATAGCAACCGGGGTGATAATAGTAACCACGAAATTCCTGCTTGCACGATTAGTGACTAGCAATAACCCAACGCATAGAGCAGGCCACATACCAAAGCCAATGATTCGCGGTAGATATGCTGGACATGGCGACACGCAGGCGGAGCGGCGCAACCTCGGTGCAGTATAAGAAGTTTGCGCCCAGAAATCCGATTGGTAGGAAGAGGTTGAACAGAAAGACGAACAGCACACTGACGGCCTGGGCAGCAAAATCGGACTTAGGAAATGAAGTCGCGACAGCAAGACCTAGCATGCAGGCCGCCATGCCGCCACCGCTGACCATCAAACACGCGCGGCGGCCGAAGCGGTCGATAATGAAGAAGGGGATGAAGCCTGCAAGCAGCTTCCAGGTCAGCGCGCCGCCAGAGAGAATTCTGGATGTCTCGGCATCCAGCCCTAAGCCTTGCTGGAAGATAATGGTCGAATATACCGATATGAGGTTGCCGCCGGAGAGTTGCTGGTACAGTTGTAGTAGCATGCAGATGCCGAAGCGATAAGCTAGACGATCTTCGCCCATTTTCATTAGGCTAAGAAGAGAGGCGCTGCCCGTCGAATCTTCGAGCGAGAGATGAATCCCAGCTACGTCGGCGGTAATCTCCGGGCTGTCATTCGCCAAATCTTTCAAGGCGCTCATGGTAGCAACAGCCTCGCTCTCGCGTCCAACACGAATGAGCCATCTGGGCGATTCGGGCATGTAGAAGATGACAGCTATGACGAGAAGATTAAAGATTGCACAGATGGAGATGGGGACTCTCCACGTAACGAGACCCGATGTGAAGAAGAACCCGAGGTTGATCCAAGCTTGGAACACGTAGCCGAGGGTAAGAAAGAGGCCGGTCAAGACGACTTGCTTTCCACGATGCTTAGAGCTAGAGAGCTCGCTAAGCCACGTCGGCACAACGCCACTCAGGACGCCTACACCCACGCCAAGGATGACGCGACCGACTACTAACTGCGCGAGCCCAAACGCCGAGGCCTCCAGTACCTCGCCCACGAGAGAAATCAACGCCCCCGTAAAGATCACTGGCTTCCTCCCGAAGCGGTCGGCTGTGTACGAGCAGGATAAGCAGCCGGGGATGGCGCCGAGTGTAAAGGAAGCCACAACAAGGCCTTGTAGTGTGGCGTGGCTGGATTTAGTCGAACCTGTCGTGTGGGCGGTATCGATCTCGGGAAATATAGAAGTCCAGTCTTCGAGACCTACTAAGCCGCCAAGGTTTGCCTGGTTATAACCGAAGATAACATAAGACGGTAACACGATAAGAATAATGAGGGCGGCCGTGAGAGACTGGCCACGAAGGCCAAAGAAGAGTGGTGGCGATAGCATATTGCGGGACAAACAACGAGAAATAAATTATTTAAGCTTCAACCAGTAATGCCGGTTAGTAGGCGATAGCCCTAAATGATCAGATAAATGCTAAGGCCTTGTTGGTCTGAACGCCGGTCCAGAAGAAATGGGCGAAAAGAATGTGCCAATTTAAACCATTTTGAAAGGGCAGGATCCGGGGAGCCAAGATAAACTCACAAAAATAATACGGGGAATGATCTGGGGAAATATGAGGATACCCCTGATCTGACCCGGAATACCGGTACCACCTACTGAGCGATCCTGGGGATGTGGGGGCGGAATAGCGTCTTATTCCGGCCTGGGGTCTGGGTAATGGGTAATGGGTACGGGGCAGTCTTCTATTTAGGATAGGCCAAAAGCATTGGAGAAAAACTCTGGAGGTCATCGGGATAACCGTCTCCGCAATTTGGGAATCAAATGCGCGCAGATAAAGTATCTGGCCCAAGTCGGGTGTTCTTTGCCGCAAAACACGACTCTCGCCGGCGAACGCTATAATACCATCACAAGGATGAGAGGGACTTGCCAGCCTTCGTTCCCCTCTTAATTGGTGTGCCGAGATAGGGGCGGTGCTTGTGGCGGTATACGTGTAGTCAGGAAAGTTACAAAGATGGAGTGGTTCCAACCTAACCGTCGAGATTAAGCCAGGAGTTGATGGATACGGTATACCTTCATGCAACGTAGAGAGCGTATATAGCGGTAAATTTGCAGTTTCTAAAACCATTTTGTCATGTAGAGGGAATATTGGTACCCGAGTTTGACCTAGTAATCCGCCTTGGAAGTCTCCGTTTGAGAAACTGCTATTAGCGGCGGTGTTGACGCAACAACAGCGACACATTCGCTCATATTTTACATTGAGTCCGATATCTGAGCTATCGAATGCTCAAAGAGAGGATCTAAGTAATCGAGATGATTCAGATCATATAATGCAGCGTCAGAGGCCCCAAAATCCCGACCTGGAGCTCCTGGCGCGACAGCAGGGGCCTGGATATCCCAGAGACTAGATGCGGACTCGCTATCATCCAACGTCATTGGTGTTGAGCCTAAAATAAGACTAGAAAGTGATTGTAGGAGGTCGAGGCACTCATAAAGCGCAGAAGACGAGTACTCTGGTGTATGCCAATGCCAACCATCTTCCGTAGAGTTCATAAACGGCCGCTTCGAGAAAATGTCTATTGCCAGCCTAATTTGAACAACACTTGAGTTACGACTGATACCAAAGAAATCTCTCTGATCTGGCCGCTGGCACCATAAAAACACGTGCATCATTGCTGACTGGAAGATAACGTTGGGTACGGGAGGGAAAACAATTCGACAGTGAAGAGAGCCCGAAGCTATGATAGATGCGCAGTCGATAATCAGAGAGCTTGAGAAAGTGCTCCACTTAAGGCTCTCGGAGAATTCGGGAGTGGTTTCCGCAAACGTCAGGCCTGGTCGATGAATAAGCATAGCAGCCACGTTCGATAACAACGGCAACCAAACTCGACTAAGGGGCTCACCAGGCGGGTTGTCATGGCCAGAAACGAGAGGCCTAAGTAGCCCATTGCTGTCAATTTGGCCGCCCAGCTGGCCAGCAAATCTCTGATTCCATCCGAGTAGTTCGCCTCGGAGCTTTACCATTCTCTCTGGCCCGTTGCGCCGACTAGTTGTGGTATAAAGTTGGTCTAATATGGCCGACAATATACGGCCGAGATGGATGAATGCAATAAAATCGTTCACAGGAGTTGTCTCTCCAGGTAACGGTAAAGAAATCAGTGACGAGCCTCCATTGTCGAGGTCGCAGTCTAGCGGATAGTCGATGTCAATGTCGTTATCATGGATCAGCCTAGGCAGCCCGTGGCTGATAGCGGTCATCCTTGATCGACTTAGCGTCTTTTAACTCATCGTTCAGGCGTCAGCAGTCGTACTTATCGAATATATATATCCACCACCATAATCTCTTTCGCACTTCATTCTCTTTCGGACTGTATTTAAAACGCCTCCCGTGTCTATGAAGCCCCAATGAGAACGCGCACTGGGCTAGAATCCCGTTGATTCGAGGCATGCATTGATGTTGCCCAACCAACAAAACGTAGAACGACAACAGCGCTATTCCGTGGAGGCCAAACATGTCTGCTCTCGTAACGAGAAAGGGAAACGCAGCTGCCACTGCATCAACATAAGAACTGAGCTCCTCGTCCCAGACCGCGTTAGACGGATCGTCGGACGCTATCGTCGAGTTGATAATGACGATCAGAGCAACCCGGAATAGAATGAGATCTTCGTCGCCAAGGAGCGGCCATGCCGTATTTTGCGCACGGCTCATGGCTTCCGGCAGTCGTGGGGTAATGTCCACTGGTTCGACGATAGGACACAAGCAAGACCATGTATTGGCGAAGGACACAACCTGGTCTGAGTAGTAGGAGAGAGGCCGCTGGAACATCTCCCCTAGTGCCGGTTGCGCTTGTATCGATGGTCCTAGCGGTGTTAGAAAGGGGTTGTGGTTGACCCAGTCAAGTAAGTAAACTTTGAAGCTACTCTCGGGGAAATCGCCGAATAGCTGTCTGCTCCGTACCGCTGTTTGCACCAGCAGCATGAAGTGGACGCCTGTAGTCGTTCCCGCAAACCTGTCGACTCCGGAGCTATCCTGGACTAGCCTCCCCATGTGTTTTATGAGAAGGGCCGGCATGGCTTCCGGATAAATAGAAACAGGACGAGAGGCTAGTCCCTCTAGCCTGTCCGGGGTTCCATGGCTCACGACAGCCTCTTCCAACCTGGTCCGGAAAAATCTCACAGACGTCCGTTCGACCTCGAGTTGGCGGCGGAGGTCAGCGTTCTCGGTTCGCAACGTATCAACCTGAGCCGACGCCGGTGGCTTATAGCCCCTGGCTGTGGTCCTTCGGCGTAGCTTGGTCGAGGTCACACATACAACTTGAGCATGGCTGCAGCTGCCACACTGGCCAAGAGTTAATTTATACTTTTAATCTCGTGAGGGTGGGCTTGTACTCAGCCGAGCGTAAATACAGTAGAGACGGTTGGACATGGACGGCGAAGGTACTTACGGTTGGGAGTGCACCATCGCATTTGATTTTCTTCCTAAATCCAATTGCAACGTCGTCAGTTCCTATAGTAAATAAAGCACTAGCGATTGCCGTACTGCCGACATCTATCACTATTCACTTTAGTTACTAAGCCGGTCACGAAACTTGGTCGCGGGGGCGTCATATCATACCAAACCTGGCCTTGGCTAGGAGCTGCCGGGGCCCCGGCTGGTGGCGAAGGCGCTCCAACAGACGACACACTATCCGAGTTCATACCGTCGTGCCGCCTCAAAAGCGCAAAAGGTGTCCGGGCCGTGCTAGGGGTTCAGAATACCGTTACTTTGCTACTAACTCTGAAGAAGTAGTTTGCACGAAACTCAACGAGGTTTTGGACATGCTCCAGTTAGTCACTCGGGTACTCACTCTTCCCGCCATGGGGCCGAGGTCATAGAATCTCTCCACTGAATCTACTGTGTACGGGTACGAAAATACTACATAAAGTGGGTGTATGGTGGAGTGGGCCGATACTGTAGCGCGGACCTAACACCTCTCTCAACCGCCTCTACCCTACCGAAGCCGATAGCGTCTTAAGCATACCTCGATATCACCACTTACATCGCTTTGAAACTCTTGAGATAGTGCCTACGGGATCCCGTGTTCTATAAGAGGCTGGGAGGGCCATAAGCTCATATTGAAGTATGATTGATCCCTTACTCAATAGCCCCATACTGTGTTCTTTTAATTGCTCCATTAGAGAAATTTCGTCCCCGCTTCCTATTCGGAATAGCGGCTTATTCCGAGAACCCCCCTGGAGGTGGGCGCCGGCACAACCGCCTATCCCGAGTCGTCTTGATACCGGCCGGGCAATAGAGCCGGCGAGCGGCAACGCTATCCCGACATTGTTCGCATCTTTATGCCATTTAAAATGGGCTAGGGCGCCATACATGCTTAACCGCAAGCTGATCCTGAGTACTACAGTAGCTAATTATTGGCAGCGTTATTTGATCTTTCATAACTAGTTCACGGGAGACAGCTTCATAACAAGAGCCGAGTAGTTAAATTACACCTTCGGAAACCTCAAAATGGCGGTATCAGCGCTAGACTCACGTGTCTTCCGAAACCTTTTTGGTACACAAGAGATCCGTACCGTCTTCACAGATGAGGCATATGTCGGGCGCCTAATTGAAGTGGAAGCCGCCCTCGCGAGGGCCGAGTCCAAGGTTGGCGTCATTCCCGAAGAAGCCGGCGAAATCATAACAAAGGCTCTAAACACCGCAGTGCTAGAGTAGGTACCAGAGTGGTTATCACAATAGCATTCCGAACCCTTCTATTTCCGAGAAACCGCTAATTGGTTACAGCTATGACCTTCTGGCAGACCAGACCGACATTGTTGGCTATCCAGTCTTGCCTCTCGTAGAGCAGCTGGTTAAGAATGTACCACAAGACATAGCCAAGTACATCCACTGGGGAGCGACGACGCAAGACATTATGGATGACGCCTCAATCCTCCAGATTCAGAGCGGCCTGCAGATTGTGAAGCGAGAACTTGAAAAACTCATTTCTGTGCTTCAGTCTCTGTCAAGCCAGTATCGCGATACGCCCATGGCCGGCCGTACGCATCTCCAACACGCCTTGCCGTGCACGTTTGGATATAAATGTGCTATATACCTCTCGAGTATAGTGCGTCATGTAGAAAGACTTCGAGAAATCGAAAAGAGATGTCTATTAGTGCAGTTCGGCGGCGCAGCAGGAACCTTAGCATCGCTCGGGGCCGACGATACCGGGGTGAAGGTACGATCTCAACTTGCTAAAGAACTCGGCTTGAGGGACCCTCCCATTACCTGGCACGTGACCCGAGATACTATCGCAGAGATCCTCAACTTCCTTGCTCTTGTTGGAGGATCGTTGGGAAAGATTGCTTACGACATCATTATCATGTCATCGAACGAGCTCGGAGAGGTGTCGGAACCGTTTGTGCCACATCGGGGCGCCTCATCGACGATGCCACAGAAACGGAATCCCATATCTAGCGAAGTCATCTTGGCGGCATCAAAACTATTACGAGCCAACGCCGGGCTCGGCCTGGATGCCATGGTGGTGGACTTTGAGCGTGCCTCAGGGCCGTGGCATCTGGAGTGGGTCGCCGTCCCTGAAGCCTTCATACTCGCTGTTGGGGCACTGCACCAGACCAACTTTGCCATGGGAGGTTTGGTCGTCAATACGGGCGCTATGTGGGACAACTTATGCTCAACTCGGGGCCTGGTAGTTGGGGAGGCCGTCATGATGGCTCTGGCCCCGTTCCTAGGCCGACAGCCGGCACACGATGTCATATATGCGGCCTGTACGGAATCTATCGAGAACAAGAAGTCACTGCTAGAGGTGTTGGAGGGGAAGCCTGAGGTGACAGCACACCTGAGTGCCGAAAAACTGTCCTCACTATGCGACCCTCGCCAATATCTTGGCGCAAGCCAGCTAATGGTTGACGGGATGCTGAAAATAGTAGCTCAGTCACATGTAAACGGGCAAAGCAACGGTATCAATGGTCACTGAATATTGGAATAAAAAGCAATAGACTGAAGCAACCTCGCAGGGTATTTTCTTATGTTACGGAATAGGAGCCAGTGCCTCAGCCGTATTCTCAATATGCCGTGTCCCCGGGCTCTCGCATGATGGTAGGTTCTACTATCACTGATCGTGGTAGCGTTGGAGGGTTACGGTCACACCGAAGTCCGCTATTACCGTCACGTGGCGCTTCCTCATGCAAATCAAATCCGTAGGCTTATAATCTGACAGCTTTATAAATGGTGCCAACAAGCCATCAGCTGCAGCTGTGCGTAGTCGCCACACATCCTGCACATTACTGCTGCATCATGCCGCTCGCCTAGATGCTCACCACCCGCACTGCAGCCCTGCTCTTCTACATACGGCAAACAGATCGAAGCTTGGTGAGGCCAACATTTGCCATGGCCCCTGTCACAGCAATCAATGGCATAGTTATTGAATTTTTACGGCCTAGCGAGTGGGATGATGCGTCTCAATCCTGTACCTGCCTTGTATCTCCACAGCCTCGCACGCCTTATTCTTCCCTTTTTCTGTTTCTTCCCGAATCCTATTACGCCTACTTTCCGCGGCCGCGCTGAGCCAGAGTATACGCGAGCCTTTACCCCTGGCGCGACACTATTGGCTTTCAAATATTCGTGCTATTCACTGTATCCTTCTCCCTAGCAATCCATTAGCCTTCGGGTGGATAGGGTTGCCACGCAATATCAATTCACGCGCCGAGAACAAGCGAAAAAGGGAGAAGTTCTGTTCTTGCATCTTTCGGTCTTCTATTGGTTATCATTAACCCCCCCAAACAAGCTTGTGATCGGCATTCTTCTAATCACTCCCTGTCAACGTCCAACTCGACTGTTTGTTATCATACCAGTCTTAGCCAATGTGACGCCATGGGAGCAACCAATGATCAATCGCCTACATGCTTCCACAGATATCGAAACGTCTCCTGTTTGGGTGGAAGAGCATAAGTGAGCCAAAACTTGGGGAAATCTGCGTTTGTAGTTGACCAGACCAAGGCACGGCTGCCTAAAGTGATTGTATCCAGAGTATGCTCCCAGTATTAATCCATCCCGCCGCCCAGAAAACCGGCCCGGCTTGATCCAGAGCGACAGTTCTTCAACGCTACCCATCTCTTTGATAAATTTTCTAATCCTCACAGAGCAAGACTATCGTCACAGAGCTCTCATTTTCTGACTCCAAAATGCTGGGGCATATTGGCGAAGCTCAACGTGATTTCAATAGTGAAATAGCCGAAAACGCGAATAGGCGGGTCAAGGATTACCTACTCGAGCGGGTTCCCCTTTTTCGACAACTGACCGAGCTCAGGGAACAGGTACTTTATCCCCCTCCGTTGTGATTCCGTCGTCAATATCAAGACCATACCCTAATCGACGTTCAACGTGCAGGGTTGGCAGAACCCGGCTGGAGATCAATTCTTCGACAAACAGCGGAAGCTAGCCGACAACCCGAACGACAAGCAAGCTTTCCACTTCTTCAAGATGATGAAGAAAATCGGACGGGAGCTCCACGACGCTACCGATGTGTTCTCAATCAAGACCCCGGATGATGTTCAGCCTTCGATACTCGATTGGTGCATGGCCCCCGGAGGCTTCCTATGCGCCGCTGTGCATCACAATCGCGGTGCCCGATGTCGAAATTTCAGCCTGCCTGTCGAAAACGGTGGGCATAAGGTCCAGCTTGCTTTGACTGACAGGATCACCGTCGAGTTCTTAGACGTCAACCTGTTAGCGGCGGACATGGGCGCCGACGCCATCCCGTCCACACACCCAGAGGCGGCGAGCTTTTTGCCATCCCGGCTCAGCTCCGGGGACGCCTTCGACCTCATCATATGCGACGGCCAGGTCCTCAGAACGCACAAACGCCCCGAGTATCGCGAAAACCTGGAAGCTCCACGGCTAGCCCTGGTGCAGCTCGCGCTTGGCCTCGAACATGTCCGACCCGGCGGCAAAATAATCAAACTCTTACACAAGATCGAGTCATGGCGCTGCGTCCACTTGCTCTACGTATTGAGCAAGTTCTCGACGGTGAGGGTCTTCAAACCCACTACAGCTCATGCCAAACGATCGTCCTACTATCTGGTGGCCTCTGATATCCAGCCCCGACACGAGGACGCCATTGAGGCAGTTCGCGTGTGGAAGCAGGCCTGGAGGACTGCTACCTTCGATACCGTAGATGCATACAAGCGATTAGTCCAGCCAACCCCTGCCACTGTCGAAGAGGTGCTGGAGAGTTTCGGCCCGGAACTTATCAAGTTGGCGACGAGCGTATGGGAAACTCAGGTGGAAGCTTTAGCCAAGGCTCCATTCATTAAAACCTGATCTATATTATCCTGACTCATTCAATATGCTTGTAACTAGAGCCGATGTGAAGCGGGTCTTGACAGGGCGTAGAATGACTATAAAGCGGGAGAGACTCTGTAAATAGCAAGAACATAGCAGAATATTCTCAGTAATGGTATTCTACAGGTACACAGTTGCTTTACATACACGCACGAAATATACACGAAGACGATTCAGTGCTTTCGCTAAATCCAACAGGTTATTCTAGTTTGAGGCACCTGAGACAAGTCTTTTATCTACAGTACAACCCTTTCATCCCGCCGCCGCTTTAGTCTCCCGAGCGGGACGTTAAAAAGCCTGAATTTACCAAAATGAAACGAGCGCTCGGCCCGCTGGCGTCGCGTCTAGTATCGTGCCTCGGATTCTCTGAACAGGAGCGGATGGAGAAAGCGGGTTAGGCTTCCAGGCGTTGAAGACGATAGCGCCAATCGTTTCCGCGAGGCCAGGCCGTGGTTTACCAGACTGAATAGTGAGGCGCCATAAACTCTAAATGATCGTTCGGGATTTAGAATATTTTCGCATGGCGTCATAAGTGCCCATCTCTCGTGGCGATCCGTGATAGGTATGTCTAAGGGAGGCCAGGAATTTCAGCCATATTCGGGAAAGTAATAACATTGGTTTTACAAGTCATATCATATGAAAACAGAGTCTTGGCTATTAGGGTAGGGGACCCTTGGTAAGGGGGCCGGGGAGTAGATAGACGATGCACTTTTAATATATTCCATCTTTCCTCGTCAAATATCAGCCCGTCCAAGGCGAGTGCGTAGCTTGCCCCCGAGTATCCGCCTGCGGCGCGTATCCCGGTCAACGTCGGCCTCTTGCGTTGCTTGATCAGACACTCATGTAGCCCGCTTTGGCTAAGCTAGTTGAAGCAGTCACAGTTAGATTGACAACATTCACCCTGGTCGCGATTGTGTTCACCGAAGCAAAGGATAGATCGGTTCGTAACGGCGGACTTTCTCCAGGAACCGTAAGTGATATTGTCCAAGTATTACCTAGTATCCAGCCGGTCGCGTACGCCTAGAGGGGCTCCCCAATAACAGGATGAGCGGCCTCGCCAATGCGCCATGCATGCTCAGGCGCCGGAAACAATCTTAGCCCTGGGCGCGTTTTCCTCTTGGCTATGTGTGGCAACAAGTGTGGCGTACAGGCTGAGCTGGGTGGCTTGGCCAGTAACCCAACCTAGTTGGTTGTGGCGCCAGGGGGCGCGTCGTACTTAGGCACTGCTTAGGCTCCGATCACCTCCTGAACGAGGACAGAGTGTGCCCCGCCCTGGATTTTGACCGCATGGCCCGTGAGCTTGTTTACTGTCTTGGTTGCGTAGACACCGACATTTCCGTCGATTGTGATCTTTGCTTTCCGGTTGCCGCTCACGCAGGGCAGCAACGCCGATCCCTCGGTTCCTTCGGGGGTGCTAATGTTAAAGCTATAAGACACGCCAGTATCCCCGACTGCCCAGCTCGCTCGGAACTTCCCTAGTGTCGTGGTAAACCCGCCCTCTGCGGACTGCAGGTCACCAAACTGCGGGGCAAACGACCACGTCTGGCCGGCTGGGCCAGTCACTGACAGCCCAACTACATGGTTCGTGAGGGCACTAGTCGGCCCAGCGCTCCAGCCATGTGCGTGGCTGGTATAGCTTATATGAGGGTAGCTGCGGTCGGAGCGATATGCGAATGAGCCATCCTCCAGGTAGCCCTCGATCACGGTGGACCCGGTCCCGTTTGGGTGGTTGAGGTACCACCCCCACGAGCGACGGATAAGATCTAGAGCGCGCGTAGCGTTGCCCGCAAGGAAATGGGATTGGATTTCGAACGAGGATATGAAGGGCGATATATTCCCGGGCAGCTCGGGCGACACGGCGCCTATGTCGTTCCAGTTCTCGACTAGCCGGGAGGATATACTCTCGTCCTGCTCCGCGCTCGTGACATTGAAGAGGACTGCAAGTGAGTTCGCGTCCTGCGGGTACAGGGTTGTTCCGGTAGCATTATCTCGAAAAGCGCCGTATGACGAATCCCAAAGGTGGGTGTTGATCGCGGTCAAGAGCGCGACTGCGCGGTCGGTATAGGCCCCGCTCAGGGTGTCGTCCCCAATGAGGGCCGCGAGGTAGGAGCCTGTTGTTAGGGTTCGATGCAGGCTCACATAACGTCAACACGCACGCTCTAAGCCGAGAGATTAGGACGGCACCCACATGATGTTCGCCTCGCTGTTGTTGAAGCCCTGCCCCCAGCGCGCCCAGTCCCTCGTCCCAGTGACGACCAGGAGGCCCGAGGCCCTGTCCACCTTCCCGTAGACGTACTCAATCGCCTTCTGGTACCGATCCCAGTTGTGCGCCAGGAAGTCGGTATCGTTCTGGTAGAGGACGTAGTTGTAGGTACCTATGAGTGTCCACATATGGTATGCTGCGAGCGTGTCAATCGTTCAGCAGGCAGCCTAAAGAATACGGATACTCACTGTCGCTGTCCTGTTGCAGTAGCGGCGGACCAGCTTCAGGGAGGGATCCGTCTTTGTTCTGAGACCTAACTGTCAGCAGCTTCGCGTCTCGGTTGCCGGTTGTATCATACCTGATAGTTATACATGACTTGCAGGGCGTTCGCCACGCTCTCGAGCTCGCCGACGCTGTAGAAGGCCGAGGGCACCGCAACACCCATATCCCCCGGCCAGACGGCGCGGTCACGCTTCGCTCCATCGACTATGATCGTGCTCCCGTTACCGAGTATACCGTTGTTCATCCAGGAGTCCTTAACCATGGGAATCGCCCTTCCAGTGCTCACCGGTACCGTATTGGTCTGTAGCGTATACGCCCCGGCGTACCAGATCTTGTTAAGCGTCTCATCACTGCTTCGGAAGTACCCCCGATACGCCCGAAGGTTGGGCCACGTCGGCTGGAAGCCGATCTCGAGGAGGATGTCCGAGACATTCACGGTAGTGCTCGTAGGCCCCGAGTGATAAAGAGTGAGATATCGAAAACCACCGCGCAGTTTCTCAAGCGGGACCTCGTAGCTACCTGAACCCGACTCGGTTATGTTCAGAGTAAGGTGGCCATCGGGTGTGGACCCGCCGTTGGAGTAGTCCGACTCGGAACCGATCCAGTTCTTGGCCTCTGTCCAGGCGAGGCCGACCACAGCGGCGCCGTCGCCCGCGTAGTTGAACGAGGTGATCCCACCAACCTCCAGTCCGAAGTCTAGAACAACCTGCGGGGTATCCGCCGATAGGACCACCGACCCGTTATATGGGGTAGACGACAAATCGTCACCCGACAGCACCATCTTCGGCTTTACGCTGCGGGAGTCCGGCGCGTAATTATATACATCCCACTCCCCCGGAAAGGCTGGCTCGAGTGGGCCCGTACAAATGGTTTCTCTCCAGCATGACTCCGGCCGGCCTCCGCCCATTAGGGAGAACACGGCGAATACCCCTAGACTCCTCATGATGCCACAAGGTGAAGTATTTCTAAGACGGCGAGGGTGTTCCGAAAGTCTACAATCACACTCGGGGGGAAGGGGGGGCACATCGAGAGGCAGGACGGTATGCAACTTGGGTCATCAACCAGCAGGGGTTTTGTTCGAGGTAATGAGCTACGCAGTCGATTCCTCTAATGCACTATGCGCGCAAAGCAGCCAATCTAGGCAGGGCGACCGTCGACAAGACACTTGTTACAAGGTTACAAGCCATTTCGCGCAAACAAATCTTATTCTTGTAGCAAGGAGTACTTCTCTACAGACCAAAGAGCGTCGGCCCAAATTTTAGCGAAGCCACTGGAAGTAGACGCCCGAAGTCAACCGTGGCCGGTACTCTCGAGGCCCGCTACCCCACGCGGGACTAATCCGGGGTTGTAACCTGGTGGTGATCTGCGGAGTAAAGTAAGCCTATGTGGACGGATAAATCCGCCCCATCAGGGGCGAAAATATGGGTTCTATATGCAGCATCCTACGGGTCATCTAGGGGCGAGCCCTCATAGTATGCCACACCAAAGCTGTCCATTTCATTCTCAGTTCGTAGCAAACGGTGGCACGAAGTTGATCTCCACCACGAGATCGCCAAGCCCGTTTGCCGACAGCCTTACTCCTACGCGTTCGGTACGGTTCGGTCGAATGCGTACCGAAAACGTCGAGTAGAAATGTGCCCCAAGGGGACGTGACCGCGTGGGATGAACAGGCAGCTATCCCCACGGCGCGCTAACTAGCATCGGACATGCTCTGCTACGGGCCAACTCTCATAGCCGCTCTTGCGACCCTCTTGGGGCGAACCCGGGCTGGCGGCGTTTCGGTCCACTACGTGAACGACCGCCCCCACTGCACCGTGACCGGCAACGGGAATAATACCAACGACGTTCCAATCCTCCAGCAGGCATTCCACAGCTGCGGGAAGCACGGCGATATCATATTTCCAGAGGATCAGAACTTCTGGATTGCAGAGAAGTTTAATCCCCTCGTGGACGATGTCAGGATCCGGTGGAACGGGAAGTGGACAGTAAGATAACCGGCTGACCCCCACAGGCTAGTAGTATCACTAGGTTCACAACCCTTCGCAGTTCTCAGACGATATCGCATATTGGAGGAACAACTCGTATCACGTGTCATTTCAGAACCACTGGGCCGGCTTTGTGCTCACAGGAAAGGACATTACCATCGACGGCGGCGGCACAGGTGGGGTAGATGGCAACGGCGACGAGTGGTATACCGCAGAGGCCGGCAGAACGCAGGCTGGGCGTCCTATGGTACGTCACGAAGGTCCAATCTAGATATCCAATCAACCGGCCGATTAACTCACCGGCGCACCAAAGCCCTTCGTGCTGTGGAACGTCTCCGACGTCATAGTGAGGGACTTCTCGATCTGGCAACCTCAGCTATGGGCGTTCAACATCATGAACGGGACCAACATCTTAGTCGAGAATCTCTACGTCAATGCTACGGCTACTAAAGCCCCAAGTGGCTCTAACTGGGTCCAGAATACGGACGGTTTCGGTGAGCACGCCTCTTACTCTTCCTTTCGTTCCAACGACCCTAACGCCTAGCCAGACACCATGGACGCCCGCAACGTGACGCTAAGGAACTTGGACTATACGGGCGGCGACGACTGTATCGCCATTAAGCCACGCTCTTACGACATCAACGTCAGCAACGTTACATGTCATTCCGGTAATGGCATCGCCATCGGCAGCCTAGGCCAGTACCAGGAGGACAGCAGCGTGGAGAACGTCACTCTGACAGATCTCAGGGCAAGGCCTCGCTGGGGTGTCTATATCAAATGTTGGATGGGGGCGCTCGTCTACCAGGACGATTATGAGAGCGAATACCAGGCCCGAGGCGGCGGCTGGGGCTTGGTGCGCAACATCACCGTTCAGAACCTAGACGTTACCGGCGCATCTCGAGCTTTCTCTATTACCGAGGACAACGGCGACGATGGCAACCACGAGGGCACCAGCAAGCTAGCCATCTCGGACATCATCGTACGCAACATTACGGGTACCCTCTCAGGCACGAGCAACGCAATATCCATTTCCTGTAGCACGGTCCACCCCTGTGACGGCATCGTCCTCGAGGACATTGACCAGGTGGGCTCGTCCGGAGGAGCCGCCACCTTAAGTTGTGCGTACGTCGCGGACGGCGGCGTCACCGGCCTCGGTGGCTGCTAAGCGTGTCGGCGGCTCGGAATACCCGATATTTCCTCGATTAAAGTAAGTGGTGAAAATTTGGTGGGATTGGCCCCTGGACGTTTGTTCAAAGGCCGTGACACGTACGGGAATCGTGGCTCGCGATTGCTAAAACGTAGCTGTCTATTCGATAGACGAGGTATATAGGGGATCTGCAACCGAACTTCGAGGAAACTAGTGGGATACTGTTTATGTCGTATGGTAGCGTGGCGGCAAGCTGATATTGCCGCCCGCATCGCACCGAATAGGTTCACAAGTATCTTCTCCCTCTACGCCACGACCTTAGGCTCGGTGGGATAAACTTCTTAAAATTGATCTTACGAGAAAATTGTACTAATTACCTCCTTTCATTAGTTGCCAAGAGAGTGACAGCCAGTTGAGGATCAGTGCCGTAGGCGAGACTTGGCGGCATTAGAAACGAAGGCTCCGTTGCACCCAGTTATAGTGGGCTTTAAGTAACTAAGCTAAAGATCAGTCGGTAAACGAAATGCTGTTGAAGAAAGCATTCTACTACGCCACGTCTATAAGCGACTTCATTACCCACGTACTAATCATGACCTCCCCTCTCCGTGGGACGGGGTGGTTCACTATATCCTTCTCAACACGTACATTAACCGTGAGGGGTTTGCCGAGAACAATTCGCTTGGGCTCTATCAACTTCGTGAAATTATAAAGCGCGAAACAGAAGGAGGGCTATTTAGGTGACTAGGGTATTTCAATGGGATGTATACCAGCCTACTCAGATAGGAATATAAGCCTATCCCTGTGGAGTCTTTCCCGTTAGCACTGATAAAGGTAGTCGAACACGACGGCTGATAGATACTTCATGAAAAGTTATTTGGTGGATGACTGATCGCGCAGGAGTGCTGAGGTAATTAATTACCGCGGAGGCCTCCTACTACATCGTAGTGCACATTGATGCTCAACGCTATTGGCTTGCTCAGAACGCCCTTTTGCTCGCGTGCAGATGGCCCCCAACGTCTGCATACACCGCTTTCCAGCCGCCCCGCGGAGCGAATATTGGTTAACAAATAGCACAGCTCCGGATTCTCAAGTCACCTCCTCGTCCCAAGCACTACATACTGGGAGTTTACCAAGCAAAATGTGGCTCATCAAAACGGACACGATGCAGTTGGAATACGTTTTAAACTCTCAAGGGGTGCGTTACGCCATCCTTTCCCATACGTGGGGCCACGAGGAGGTATCTTTTCAGCAGGTCAGCATTATACCCTTTCAGTGGTGTATGGGGAACATGGGTTTCCTCCCACTCATCAGTCTGTTGGGCTTGTCATTGGGGCATGCTTACGAAGCCCAGTAATCATTGTTCTAAACCTGAATTGTTAACTTAAGATTCGCAAGTAGTTTGCGGATCTCAATTCCGCGCGCCGCATGGCCGGATTCGCTAAAATCCGGAGAACTTGCGAATTAGCCAAGGAGGAGTACGGGCTCGATTACGCATGGGTTGACACCTGCTGCATCGACAAGAGCAGCAGTGCTGAACTTTCTGAGGCTATCAACTCCATGTTTGCCTGGTATCGAGATGCTACAATCTGTATTACCTTCCTCTCTGACCTGCCGTCTTCGAAATCCATCGAACTCATACCGCCCGGTCTAGAGAGGTGTAGATGGTTTCGACGGGGCTGGACCCTCCAAGAATTGCTCGCTCCGCGACGTGTCGAATTCTATGACCAAGTTTGGCATCCCATCGGCAGCAAAAAAAGCCTGGAACGCGTGTTGGAAGGAATTACCGGGATCCCCTCTCACGTTTTGGGCGGAGATTCATTAGACACCATACTCGTAGGTAATCGAATGAAGTGGGCAGCCATGAGGGAAACGACGCGTCCCGAGGATACAGCTTACTGCTTGCTTGGGATATTCGGCATTAATAGTAAGTAATCCATAGGGCCATATCCTTCTCGTTTAGTCACCTTTATAGCATCAAGCCCCCCTTTTCGGCCCAGAGTCATGACGCAAAAGTTCCCCCCGGCCTGAGATCCTCCCGACTACGTTCAAAACGTCAAATACTAACGACTTCGGGTATTATAGTGCCTTTGCTATACGGAGAAGGGCATAATGCATTCATCCGTCTTCAAGAAGAGATATGCAGGCAGACTAATGACATGTCTCTTTTTGCCTGGACTGCTGAGCCCGGACCCGGGTCTCAAGAACATCACGAGACTAGAGGCGTTTTCGCCTCCCACCCGCTCGAGTTCCGCCGTATTCCAGATATGGCTCTACGTGATGGCATGCATTCGCAGGAAGTTGCTATTACAAGTAGACTTGTCAAGTTCAATAATATCGAGCTGCTCCGGCCATTTCAACGTAAGCCACCCATTCTGCCTCTTGGCCTGGTCGACAAGTCCAACTCGGAGGAACTGGGCATTTTCGTTGTTTATACTTTTGACGGATATGTTCGCCCATTCGCAGAACAATTAGCGGAAGTGCCCGCTATCATTCCTTATGAGATCCCAATTCATGACGTCTATCTCCGGAAGCAATACAAGGTCAGCCTTCCTCTCGAGGTGATCTCAGAATCTCAGAATCGGCTCGACTTAAATCTCCAACCGTTTCATCTTGTCGAAATCGTTGACGCAGCCCCGTCTCCTTCTTTCGACTACGCGCAAACTGCATATCTAGTCCCCGACGCCATATTTGTAGCAGCCCTACGTCTGCGTGTGATGGGAATAGACTTAGTCATGGTCTTCCTGGTCGATGGGCGGGCCTTCAAGTTTGAGATTTCTGCTAAAGGGTATGGAGCTCTGAGCGATGTGGATTGGAGCGGTTCCCGAACTAGATTACAAGAGCTTTGGGCTCGCCGCAAGTTCAGAATCGACGTTGCCGATTATTTGGAGCATAACGTAGACTGGTGGATCAAGGGTAATGCTGTCGTACCAGTTAACGGATGTAACCTAAGTGTGTCTCTCAAATACGTATTCATCGCCGGCAATGGCACCATTCGCCGCCATCTATCGGCGGAGTTCGAAGAATACGTCGAGAGCGGACCAAGTTCCTAACGTAGGATCCTGTTACCGACCCTTGCGAATGTATACATGGTGGTACAGACTCATCACATATACATATAAAAGCTACTATACAATTTCTACATAGAGAATTCATTCAAGTCATATTGAGTTTGGTATA
This sequence comes from Xylaria grammica, assembly GCA_004353285.2. Classification (NCBI taxonomy): domain Eukaryota; kingdom Fungi; phylum Ascomycota; class Sordariomycetes; order Xylariales; family Xylariaceae; genus Xylaria; species Xylaria grammica. The sequence continues at coordinate 405,317 of NGZP02000018.1, forward strand.
TAATCGCGCTTGTCAGGGGCTCTGGCACACATATTTTGTTACAATGCACCCTTTCAGACTTGTACGCTTTCATGAGCCGGGCATATGTTGAGGCCGTCATGGTTCATTCAGTGCCTTTACGTCGTAACTCCGAGACCTCGCCGTTACGTACACACGGTGCTTATATTCGTGGGCCCCCAATCACCCCATAATACGCCCGGGTTAAGAAACGTCTTCGATCTCCATATTCGGTAGATTCGATCAGTGCCCCATTACAATGTTCCGAATATAGCCTTCATTTCACTATGACTTTCCATATAACTTGACGATCTCGCAGCTCAAACAAATACAAAAGTCGCGACGACGGCTTTTATCTCGGGGTGCCTTAGAGGTAGGCGAATCCGCGTAAACGGTCTGCGTATTCCATCTCCCCACGCTTCCCCCACCAACTGAAAACTAGCCTCTTCGCCCAGTTCCACGGGATGCAAAATGAAGTCGTACTCTCTCCCGACGTCAGCTCGCTGCCAAAGCCAGTCACCTTCCATTGTGCCCCGTGGCAAATTGCGTAGAGGATACTCGACGCGAGATAAGCCGTCGAGGCAGTTGCATTTCTCGTCATCATGCCGCTTGACCTTGTTGCAAAAACGGAGGAACGGTTCGCTAGGCAGCTCCATCAAACATGGAACATGATCCGGGGGTGGTCCTAGCGAACGCACTGCACATTCCGGGAAGATATTTAGGTGTGCCTCAGAGTTTTCTTTATTGATTTCTATTCTCCCAAGTCCGCCTCCGCGAACTCCAATCTTTCTGTTCGCTCGATCGAGCTCCTTTCCACGGCGGTACCGAAGGCGAAGCAGTTCTTCATTCGCCCTCGGATGGCTGATATGCTTATACTTGTTGCGATGGTCAAACTCATGGCGGATTCGCCAGTCCAATACCCAAGATGGCAGGCTTGTGTCGACCTGGTTCTCGAGGCCGGCATCCGAGAGGCAGCCGGTTTCCTCATCGAGCTCTATGCATATTCTAGATGCCCAAATCATAGTCTCTTGTATGGAGAGCGAGTAGTCCGCTTCCATGAAATCGTAAAGATCTTTAGGCAATAGCGAGAGTAAAGAATAGATCTTGTCTCTGGGATCTGACGCTTTCCGCTCACTTGTTTCAGCTAGTAGATAAAACAAGGTCCTAGCCTCATCCGACGTCGATAAAACCGGGACATGTAAAACGTCATCACAGTCAAGCTTCCGCTGGTTATTATACCCCTGAGTTGTCTGGATAAACAGCTGGAAATCCGCGTATAGGTCTCCACAACAAACCACCGCCTCTCTAGTGAGTTGTATCTCCTGTAGTGTCCATGCCCGTGAGAACCAAGGTCGAGATAGAATCTCGTGAAAAAGAACCCAAACATCTTCTGCACTATACTTAGAGCGATCTGGCTCGCTTTTTGCCTGCTGCAAAAGCTTGAAAAGCTCATTGCACTTCTCCGTAGACTCGCCAAGCCATACGACAACACACCGGGCCCTGCTGTAGATCTCTCCCATCATCGTGACTTGCTGATTGCGTTCGGGGATATCGTTCTGATTAATGCAAATGGCGTCTACCCACACTCTTTTCTTAGGCCATTGCTTCCAGATCTGACAAAGCGCAGCCCACAAGTTCAACGTAATATCAATCTTTTGGCCGTTGCAGATCATTGAGCCGCCCTTAGCAGAAAGATCACCCCATACATAGGACAACGCATCGAAGGGTTCGGTTTCCGTCACGTCAGGGAGATTACTGACATCTCACAACACACCGGCTGAATGTGAATACTGCCACCTCGCCGGTGAGGACCCCCAGTCAATCGCGCCCACATTCGCCTGGCCCTCGTTGCCGGCCTCTTCAAGCTCAATACACGTACACTGCGCGAGGTTGGGAGTTTGTCGTAAAAGCCCATCCTGTCATAAACGATTTCAGCTCGTGATCTATCATCGATTCAAAGTGGACTTGCTTCCGTTATTATCAAAGACAAGAAAGTGACCCGTACTTCCCCTATGATGTCATCTTAAATGCTAGCTTCAGCGCCTACGGGAGGTGGGTGACGCCTGCTGATTGGTTCGCCGCCCGTCTATCCAGCCACTGGCGGGATCTATCACCGAAACAGAGTGGGATTATCGTCGTTGAAATAGAAATCCCTTAGGTGCATCCATCCTTTAATAATACCTATGACCTAACCTAGTCGACTGCTTTTGCCTTTTTTAAAAAAGCTGAATATTCGATATACTGTTTAGAATGACCAAAAAAGGAGGGCGACTTCTAGCTTAAGTCCTACGCACATGTTAGAAATTGTTGTATGAGACATACACAACTTTAGAACGATAGGATGACGCGGGAAACAAATGCCACGGCGTGGCTCGCAGATGCGAGAAAATGACAGGAGTGCTATGAGGTTACGTATATTTCAATTGATAATGAGCCCCAGAACTAATAGCAAAGATTGTGGCGCTGTTCTGATGCCAGCCGCTAAATAATGAAATCACGGGAGAGCAGCTGATCTGCATTTCTCGTTCTCAACCATTCTTCGTAGCTTGGCGTCGTCACCTTCTTCTTGAGCTGGGGTGGCTCAATAAAATCACTTATGCCGGCCATGTATCCGAACTCCTCCATGTAGGCGGGGGCCCAGAGCACCTCGTGAGGTACGCCCGTAAGCTTGTGCATTTGGTCGATGCTGACACTCACCAACTTAGCAGGGTGACCCGTAACCCGCGACCACGCCTCGGCAATCTGCTCAACAGTCAGGTAGCTGTCGTATGCGAGTAGTTTGGTTCCAGGAGCTTCGTCCTCGACGAGGGCCCGAACGAAAAGGCCGGTGGATTTGGTTTCGTCTGTAATGGGGAATCGGGTTCCGCTGCTGCATGGCACGAGCATTTTATACTCCCCGCTGTCAGCGTCAGGCTTTGGCATGAGGAAGGCATTCGTCACATAGGCGCCGATGTAGATGAATGAGGTCTTTTTGGCAAGGTCGAGCTGTTCCTTCTCGATGTATTCAACGATGGCCGCCTTCGTCTCCCAGTGGTAAGACGTTGGATATTTCCCCTTCGAGGCGGCATTCATTGGGCCCAGTGCAGAATAGATGAGCCGTTCGAGGGTCGGCACACCTGCAGCGGCCATGACAGCATTTTTTCCATGCTGAATCTCGGTTTCGAAACCGAGCTTGCTGCTCTTTTCCGGGTCGTCCCCGGCGAGAGCTGAGGCGCGGTACGCTGCCCAGAAATCGGTGTTGAGAAAGATGGCATGGCTGCCCTCAAAGGCACGAGATAGCGAGACGCGGTCTGTCAGGTCAGCCTGAAATACCTCGCATCCCAGCTTGGCGAGTTGGACCGCTTTTTCCGACGACGGTTGCCGGGTGATGGCGCGAACGTGCCAGTTAGGGAGTGATGCGAACGTTTGGGCGACGGATGAGCCCTGGTTTCCAGTCGCGCCGATAACGGCGATTATCTTCTTCATACCCGACGCCATTTTGGTAGTATGGAAAGAGTATAGACTTGCTTGAATAGAAGCAAACTCGAAAATAGTGTCAATTGGGTGTGAGGCCAATTGAAATAGTAAGATGCGGATGTGGTGTGCAGATCTTCCTTTGACACCATTTTCACCGGGCATCGTGGGCCATTATATATACACGGGCTTTATGGTATAAACTATTGTTTTGAGTGTATTTATGATATGCCGTATATCTCCGGCCTCAATGGCCATGTCATGATGGGTAGACTCGTCTCCAAGGTACTAGATAGAGGCTCATAGAGTTTGCTTCGTGGTGAAGCATTCATGGCTGACGAAATTCCTGCGATATGATTGGTTGCCAACCCGTAAGCCAAAATAAGCCAGGGGTAAGCCAGGCGGAGTTATCGGAAATAGACAATTTAAGTATACGCAGTGCTTCAAGCTCTGCTACTTTGGCTCGATGGCTTATTGATGACATTGTTCACTCATGGCATTAGTTGGTAATAGTGCGCGAGGAACTGACACGACGATCAAGTCAGCCACTTTCTCAACCATTCTTAGCCATATCGACATAACAGTGGGAAATGGATCAGAGCCAAGAGCTGGAGCGGATTAACGCCGACGCTGGCGCTGTCGTAGCGCCCGCGCAAAAACAACCCAAGAAGAGGGTCATCACAGCAGCTCGAAAGGAGCAGAACAAGCTTGCTCAAAGAGCATACAGTGTGTTTAATTCTCTCCATTACTCGTATCCATCTATCGGGCCAAATGCCTTAACACCGATAGCCACGCCCCGTTTGCAGAAAGTCTCTAACGTGACGTGTAGGGAAAAGGCAGAGGGAGCAAAAGAGGGCTCAGACGCAACCTGTTGCTTCGGGCCCACGTCGGCTAGAACCACGGCAAGATAACCTAGAAACCTTGCGTTCGCCGGGTTCTCCATCGAGCTCAGAACGCGACACTAGGTCGGAAAACTTGCGTCCGATCATCCCATTTCACTCTCCCTCAACACACACTGGAAACCGTATAGGATCTAGTCCGCACGCAAGAAGCGCGTCAGCGGTTGGCGTGCAGGTAGCTACGAGTCAATCATCCAGTTCCGCTATGTCTCGAAACGAGAGTACCGTCGCTATATTGGCACGTATGACAACGACGGTCTCCGACGAGCCGGGGTTGCATCCCCCAGGGCTCATCGACATGGCCTTAGGCATAAGGGGGAGCTTAGAAGACAACTCGACAGCCGTGTTCAGAGCCTGCATGTTAAATGCTATGTGTATAGGGATCGATATTGCCGAACTGTTGTATTGCGAGCGGCCCTGCATGTCCCCGTTCTACCGGCCGAGGGCACAGATGAATGAAGATCCGGCCGCACTTGTCGCCGCCTCATCGCACGATTCTCTCCCTATTGCTCTGAAGCCGACTCTAGCGCAGATTCTTATCCCCCACCATGCGAGTCTCGATTTGATCCCTCTGCCTCGACTACGCGAACGCGCTATATTGATGTGTGCCGCTCTCCCCCGTGTCTTCTCGCTCTGGGAAATGAAACTCGATATCTACACCCGAAACGCGTTGGTGTGTCACGATCACGACCCTTCCGGTGACTCGGTATCCCAGCCATGGGATATGCGCAGTTGGCAGGCGGCGCCGTGGTTCCTCAGCAAGTGGAAAATGGTCGTTGATACCGATGAAGTCAAGACCAATCTCTCAGTACCCGGTATTCCAGGGTTCTGGATGTAGGGCCTCATCCGAGTCGCTTCCGGCCCATGCGATTAAAACCGCTAGGGGAGGGGAGCAAATGTTCGCAACGACAAGCGTCAAGATTAGGGATAATACATGATCCCAACCCATACATTGACTGTCGGATACTAATGCGCTTTAATATTCCACACCAGAATAAGAAGCTCTCCCCCTAGTCTTTATCATTAGTATAGTTGGTCGTTTATTCCAGAGGCCACTGGTCTGTTACTTACGGCCGTAGCTATTTCCCAGAACTCGCTTACGAGCTAAATTTTTCATAACCACTAGCTGAAATGCTTCTGGGACGTGCTATTACATCTAACGCGAAACACTATCGATGCAGGGCACAGCTATATCCGCACGCTAGCAGGCGAGCCAGGGATATTGATATCGAGAACAGCGTCGCATTGGGGTAGCTCAATTGCCAGCAAGCTCATTCGAGCAGAATTCGGCTGTTGGCGGGACTCTGCCTCATTATGTATATTCACCCGAAAACATACGGTGTCATCGGATCGGGGAGCTGTCTTGCCTGCCTAAAATGACTCGGTCGAACTAGATCCGAAGTACATACTACAGCCAATACCCAGGTTCACATTATACTCTTTTCTGACATGATATCGCAGACTAGGCCGATACGGAGGCAGAGTCACACGACCCAGCAAATAACATAGGGTGTTAGTATATTCCACCGATATCAAAGCCATTCTTATCCAACACATGAGCTAGATTTGTGCAGTGTTTTGGTTTACGTTAGTTGCGCAGCCTCTGCTTATTCAACCCAAAATGCTGCTCACGACTTGCTTTCTCTCGCTGCTTGCCCTCGCCGGCCAAGCCACGGCCGTATCGTGGTACTTCCTCCGGTATTACCCGGCATCTGGGCAGAAGTTCACTTCGTTTTCGGGTACCATGACCGTTCCAACCCAGCCCCAAGCAGCCACCGTGAGTTGCCGTGAACACACACAATCTAATGCCCTTACGCGGAGATTGGGGAGCTGATAGGAGCCGATCCTGCGTCTAACTTTGGGACTCCTAGATTTACGTGTGGCCGGGGCTACAGCCCACGGATAACAGCGGTGTCTACCAGAACGTTTTGGACGGCCGTTCCGGGACCTGGTGGATCGGCAGCGGGTGGTGCTGCTCAAACCCCAGTCTGCCCTGGGGAAGCGGGTTCAATACGTACCCAGCGGAAACAGTCGCGTTCAGAAATACATTGGGCAGCTCTGCTTGGACGTCAACTTTGACCCGACCGTCGACCGGTCAGACCGTATCGAACGACTTCGCACTGAGTAAGACGATGAAACATGATTGAATGGCTTGAAAATTTAGAATGGGTGTGTGAACTGACGGTATCCTACGACTAGCTTCGAAGTCATTCAACCAGGCTATCTTCGCTATTGAGCTGTGAGTCAAATCGGCCTTTTTCACACCGAAGTCATACTGACGCCCGAGGATAGGTATGATGTTTCTTGGAATTTTGGCCAGGTGGCATTCTCCAATGTCGTAATCGTAAGTCTCTCCTCTCGGCCATCTCCCCGAACGGTGCCTTTTAGTTCGACGTTGCGGTCCTAACACCACGGTAGACGAGTACTGGCAGTAGCGACGCGAGCTGGTGTAATAATAAGCCTGAGAATTATAACGGCGCGACGGTGTATTCTATTAGCGGCGTGAGCTCCAGCGTGAGTGGCAATACCGTAACCTGTAAGATAGCGTCGGTAGTCCTTCAGCGGCCGGCGTAGATAGCTCGACACCGTGTACTGAGGCATCCCGCATTATGAGCTGCCGCTAGGGGCTTGTCGCGGATTATTAAGTGCTGTACCTAGCTTATTGGTCCCGGTGCATGATTATAAGGAGCTTCCATCACAGTTTACACTGCTGGCGGTTTCGGTAGAGGTCTATTTTATGTAAGAAACGGACTCAATGAGAAAAAAGAAAGATACTTTGCGATGAATTACGCGCTATTTTAGCACTTATATCGTAATAGTGAAGCGAAGGACCGAAGCGACGAAAACAAGAATGCAAAGGGGGGGAAAGGGGCAAAAGAAAAACGTACAACACCAAGGATTCGCTGGTCGTCACCGACCCAACTACTAGTTTGGCCCTCTCCGGTTTATCAAAGGGGAGAGCGGACGGGATCCCGAGTTCTCCGAAGGGTATGGTCGTACGTGGGAGGATGATGTATTAATCATGATGATATTAGATGCGTACAGCGTAGAAAGAGGGAGGAGTATGCTGTGAACTGCGTAAATGATCCCGTTCACCATCTTGGTTCTCGGTGAATTTGAACCGACATCATACCTATTCCTATAGAAACATTATCGAGTCTTTTATTGCTGTCGCCATCGGTGTATCGTTATTATTCGAAGTATGACCTTCGGCGACGCGGAAAGTGTGCACTCGGAGGGTCGAGCCCATTCCAACGAAAACGTCCTCAACTCGTTTCAGTACTAGGTGACTTCGTCCTGCTTCACTATCTATTGAACCCTATGACGTGTTTTAAGAATGGAGCCTCTTTGCTTTGATCGGTTCCCCTGTCGCATCTAATACCCGGATCACAGCCCCTTTCCTCACACACCGCGCGTTTTCTCGGCCCCAGCCATGATATCAACGGCTCGGCCGCGATCCCGGGGTTAGGAATCAATTGAATTGAGCTTACGGGATAATCGGTTAGCTGCAGTCCTTACTCTCAATATGTAAAGTGCGCCATGCCTCGCGTTGCTGATTGGCACGATTTGTCCTCGAACGCTAGAATTGCCTCTTACTCGCTTCCTCAGGCTAAGCGTATTATTCCACTGGCGTATAGTTAAAGGGTAAGTACACACAATACCTGACGAAAGGGCCTTTCACAGGGCAGTGTAAAAAGTATAGAAATGTTCTGGCGATTAGTTCTATGCGGGCTTTAGTATAACGGGAGAGGATTAGTATACCTGTTCCGTTCGGAGCAGTGACCCGCGACCCCGATCCGCCCTAGACTAGCGGAGTGAGGGGTCCCAGAAATTCTATACTGTAAGGATGATGCGAATGCAAATCTCCCGTCTGTGGGGACGATTATAACGGACTGCCTAGACCCAGGCTAGGTATCTACATAATAGCGTACCTGGTCGGCGGGTGTTCTGCTGAACTGCGCCACGTGGGTTGTCTCGGCGAAGCATACCTATTTGAAATACCCCCTCCCTCAGTGGTGAATATCAAATGCAGTGAGTAGGTGGTGCACCGGCCCCGAGGCCCCGAGTACGTGTCGCTCATTAGTCATGACAAGGGCAAGACAGAAGACACAAAACTATGGTTCTCGAAGCTCAAGCTCTTTCTTCGCCCGGCCAGAACCAACGATGGGATATGTTAGGGTCGCGTAAGTCGCAATGTGACGTGAGACGACGCGGTTGAGCTCTGATTTGTGCAGGCGAAACTGGAATTGTCATGATGCCGATTAGCCCGATTCTCGCGCGGTCCATCATATATTAGTAGAAGTCTAATACAGTAAGCGATGATCAGCTTCCTCGTCGCGATCCCTAGTCCACACTACCGGGCTTAGAACCCAAGCCCACAACCTCGCTATCGTTTACGACATCCTTACCCGCTGGGATGATGCGCCTTGGCGATGACCTTGCAGGTAGCTCACGATGCAGGAACACTGTACCGAACCGGTAATATGGCAATGGGTGACGTCTGATTCGTCGCGCCCCCAGGCCCGGATTCGCACCTCGGAATCGTAAAAGTATTCAAGGCTAGATATCTGACTCTGCTGATCATCATAGCCAGGATGATTCGCCATTAGATCGGTCGCCAAGCGTGGCTTCTCGATGCACGGTTTCGATGAGACATGCAGTCCTATGTAGCCAATGTAGATTGCATCATATTTAAAAAGATGTCCAAGCGCCAGTACAAGATGGATTCGACCTGTATTAAAGAACACCAATCTTTGACTCTTCCGGCCCCTAGCTGAATCGCCCAATTCTGACGTTGATCCCACGTAGCCCAGCCAAGATATACCAACAACAGCACGAAAGAAGAAGAACAATGGCCCTGAAGAACACGCTCCTCCTGCTCACGGCGGCCCTCGGTGCCGTGGCGGGTCCCGTGACGAGGACGCCCGCCGAGCTCCCGGTGACGGTGATCGAGGGGTCCTCGAAAGACCTGACGGCGCTCGAGCTGCCGCAAGCCAACAAGGCGATCCTGCTGTACCGCAGCCGGCTCGGCGAGAACGCGACGCACGAGCTCATCGCGCCCGACGTCGCCGCCGCCGACGCGTACTGGCACCGGGCGCTGTCCAACTCGACGGGCAAGTTCGTGGGCGGGACGATGCGCGCGAGGGGCTACGCGCCGGGCAGCATCTTCAACGCCACGACGGTGGGGCTGTGGTTCTACTTCGGGGGCACGGGCTGGCCGAACGACTTCCTGCAGTCCAGCCCGGAGCACTACCTCAGCCTGTCGGGCGGGGGCGTGCGCGATCCGCAAGCCGCCATCGAGTCCATCGAGAACTGGGGGCCGGGCCCCATCACCTACTTCAAGGGCATCCCGGAGGAGCGGCCGGCGTTCATCCCCGCGCTCGACGAGTTCCCGGACGCTTTCCAGAGCTCGCTCGCCCTCACGCTCGCCGACGGCACCGTGTTCGCCCACTCGCTGACGGCATTCCGAGACCTGCCCGGCGGATGTGGCGTCGAGATCTTCGAGGGCATTTGGATCCCGGACAGTGCGCCGGCCGAGGTGGTCGAGGGCCTGCGGGCGCATATCACGGTGGAGTTTTCGAATTGGTTGAAGCTCGCGTACAAGAAAGCGATCGGGGCTTGATTGGCCCTTGGCGTCTGTCTTAGTCGCATCTATTGTACGATATACCTAATACATGTAGTACCTGTGTACATCTTTCCGTCTATTGGTTTTTTTTTCTGTATCCGTCGTATTAGAACCTTGAATACATCAAGCCTTATCCTACTTTTATTTGGGACGGAATATGACGGTTGCTGTGTTCTCATGTCCTCACAGGGGACTTGCAGGTATCGGACAGGGCGGAAGCGATCCCCGGGAATTCAGGTCCTGGCGTCACCACTTCGCTCTCGGTCCCGAATTGCATCACACATATGTAAAGCATCCGATTTTGCAGCGTGCTAGCCAAGTCGCGTGTTTATCGACCGAATCTAAATATCTCCGTCCGTCACGGCTCAATCAAATTACTAATTCTATCTAGACCTAGACAATTACCACTCTCCGAGACTCAACATTCATTGATCGCTAAAGGTACCTACCTTGCTTTAGGTTCTCATCCACATCATCCCATCCTCCACGCCATCTCAACCATCTCAGTCATCTCATCACGTAGACAGCCATCTCAACTTATCTCAAGTTATTACACGAGCATAAATGTAAATAAAGCTAGGGCGCCACAACCGTAAAAACCACCAACCACAATGCCCGAGCGCAAAAAACACTACGACCTCATCCGGCGCGGCGAGAAAAAGCCCACGCTCTCGGGCACGCTGACCTTCGTCGGGCTGCGGCTGGCCGACATCCCGCTGCAGCACGCGCTCCTGTCGCGCTCGCCCACGGCCGCCGGATCGAGTCTCGGCGTGCGCATCCTCAGCTCTCTAGGTCTGCGCACCATTTTCACGCACACGTCGGCGGCTTTGCCCTCCTCTCTGCTCTTGCCCATCAGCACTCTGGCCTCCCCGTCCGCCGCGCCCACAGCTGGCCGGGCCTCGCTAGGGTGGATGGCGCCTTTGGCCGATCTGCCGCCCACCTCTCTCCTGCTACTACTGATGGCCGCCGGCAGCGCGGCGAAGCAGATCTACTGGCAGGTGGCGCTGTCGCAGGAGTCGTTCCCGGCGTCCGCGGCCGCGGCCGTGAGCGTGTACAACACGGCCGTGAACTCGGCCAACGCGCTGCTGTTCCTCGCGCTGGGGACGACATCGCTGCTCTCGCGCCCGCTCGTCTCGTTCCCGTCCTCGTCGCCGGACCGCTTCAGCCTGCCGCTGAGCACCATCGTCGGCACGCTCCTGTACGTCGTCGGCATGGGGATCGAGACGGTGTCGGAGCGGCAGCGGGCCGAGTTCAAGAGCCGCTCCGAGAACAAGGGCAAGGTCTGCAAGGAGGGGCTGTGGAGCTGGGCGCGCCACGTCAATTACTTCGGCTATGCGCTCTGGCGCGGTGGGTATTGCATGGTCGGCTGCGGCTGGATTGGGGGTCTTCTGATGGGGCTGTGGCAGGGCTGGGACCTGAGTCAACGCGCCGTCGCCGTGAACGACGAGTACTGCTCCGGTAGGTACGGCGAGCAGTGGGTGCGGTTTAAGCAGGAGGTGCCTTATCGGATCATCCCGGGTATCTACTAGAAAGAGAGTACTCTACACTATGAATCTGGTGAGGTGGTGGTATGCTGTATAGTATTTAATAGGCAAGGTGTGATACCGTAACAAACGGTGAATGGAATCATGTAAAAAGGAGACGAAGAGATGGCTTCAAGGATAATCCGGCAGGTTGCGTACGGGTGTTAGCCCCTTATATTCTCGTTTTTCATAAGCCAACCGCGGAACACGATGGCCATCTAGGACTCCAATGACTTGCTTCTAGTATACATACAGACATGCTAGGCAGCCCGAAGCCTGCTTACCACTATACACTCTCGCAGGTCCTGATCCTTCTCAAAAGTGGACCGTGTCGCCTCTGTTCGTCCGTCGCCGATTTGTTCCTATCTAGAATAGCCAACGACGCCCGGAAAAGACAAGTTTGGAAGTCGTCGTAGGGCGACCAGGTCCTCCATAGAACGCCATACTTAATACATGCAAGTTTGACCACCCGCTACCGGCTTGAGATGAATCCAGGCGACTACTTTTATCGCATAGTTCATTCGTGCAAAAAGAAAACAGGCATTTTGACCACGGCCGTGACCCCTTGTCTTTCTATATCGGCCGTACGGGAAGATCCATGTAGTGAAGATTCTTCGTCCATCGAGGGAGCTTCCTATACTTCTCGTAGGATTGGCCGCAGTTGGCGCAAAGGGACTGTGGATCATCAGTACTAGAAAAGAGGAAATGGCATGCGGTGGGCTTTGACTTACTCTCGGGCCGTATGGACCATCGCGCACAGCCCAGACACCGGTACCCCAAATGCGGCAATGGGTGCAGCGCCAGTTAAATCTCTCCTGGTCGGTTAGGGAACCTCCACCCCCACCTCCATATCCGACGTCGGGCGTGCCCCGACCGCCGGGTGTGCCAGAGCGTCCAAGGGGGCTCAAACTACGAAACCTCCGCTTCTTCTTCGACCTCTCGCCCCGCCCCATCCGTTCCTCTTCCGCCTCGACGCCCAGGCCGAAGGGCATACCGCCGATCATGCCGGCGTTGCTGCTGAACCGAGCGGTTTCTCGACGCAGACGGCGGATCTGTCTCTCTCGGTCTACTTCGCGTTTCTCTATCTCTTCCTTGGAAAGTGCCTCAATCTTGGGTTCCCAGCCATCGGCTAGTTGCTCGGGGTCGTAACGCCAACCGGCGTCGGCACCGTGAGCGGCGTCATTAGGCTGTTCAGATCCTAAAGCACCCCATCCAGCCACTAGTCCGCCGGCCTCGCAAGCCTCCTTCTTGAGACGCAACACCGCCTCGTAGATGGCATGCGTCAAGGCAGGAACCCATTCACCCCACAGACCCAAGTCGGCGCAGGTGACCTTGGCGAAGGCTTCGGCAGTACCGGGAGGGTGTAACAGCGACCACTCAAACTTATCGGTATATACTTCAGACGCGAGGTTTATATTCAACGTGACAATGCATCGGTACGTATCGTCGGGGTTGTAGTCGTCCGAGTCTGCGGGTATGGGTGTGGCTGTGGCCGTCACCTCTTGCAGCTGTGATGGAATGATTTTGGAAGGCGTGTCAAGCGCAGACCGCATAGGGGTCTCGGGACCACGACTCGACCGGGGGATGGGTGTGGCGGGCGTAGCAGGACTGTCGCGGTAGGTCGATTGGGGAACATGCGTCGTGGTTCCATTGGCGGGCGTCCTATCGTCAGAGTGGAAGAGGGGATGGAGGGCGACGCCAGCGTACTCTTCGAGCTGTGTCCGAATCTGCTTGCTGATCTCGCTGGCGATAGCGTTTGGATTAGGCAGATCGAGATCTTGCACGAGACCCATGGCGAACTGGTCCGTGGTGATGACGGTCTCGTGCAGGTTCCACAGGAAGATATCCCTCAGCTTGTAAGGCACGGTCAGCTCGCCGGACTTGTAGATGGCGGGGTCATTGGGTGGTGCCTGGGTAAGGCCTCGGGGCAAGGGATAGGCGGCGGCGGGTATGAAGGCGGGTATGTCGACGTCTATGCGGATGGGGATCAGGGTCACGGGCATGATGGCCTGTGCCTGGGTATTGATGTCGGCGGTATTCTTAGCCTTGGTCATCCAGTCTCTCCAGATGCCCTGCAGATGGACGGGTGCGAGGGTGTCCTTGCCGACCTTGTCTGTGGGGTCCGCCCTCGAGGCGCTATCTTCGCGACGCAGGCTGCGCAGGCCGGTGGGCCGTCTCCGGTTGTCGTCATCATCGTCGTCGTCGTAGTCATAGCCATCCTCGGCGTAGTTGATGACGGTGGTACCACGCTTGGTGGTGCGCGCGGCGGGACCGGGCGCGGTAGATTGGAGGACGGGGGTCAGGAGCGAGTTGTTGTAGGTGCGCAGACGCGGCGCATAGCTCGAGGAAAGAGCCTGGGGAAGACTTCGACTCTCCATTTCGACAGTCGTTGCGTTATGTTGCGTCGTCTTATATGCTCATCTCATGATTGTGTGGACAATAGACGAGGGTATGCGGTAACAAACAACGGCGCGGGATTGGAGAGAATGCACGGGGGAAGCGCGCGCACAGGCGCAGTAGATAGAATAGCCCGATAAATTGAAGGGGGAAAAACGCGGTTAGTCCTGAGGCGTTACTAAGGCGGAGATGGAATGCAAGTGCGAGAGGAATGACTGTTCGACCTCGAGAGGCTGGTTTGGTTAGGATTGGAATTAGATGGGTTGTAGATAGATAAATAGATAGACAGACAGCTGCTGTACTATGTAAAGGGAGGAGCTCGTGTCGTTGCGTTTCGTTGAGTGTTGTGGTTCTCGTCGTCGTCGTGGCGCTGCTATTTTTGTTATTTATTTATGTTATGTGGTGATGATAGACAAACGTCTCCGGAGGCACGATCAGGGTCTTCTCAGCTCTCGTCGTCGTTCCCGGTGTCGCATCTTCGTGTCGCAACTTCGCGTCTTGTTGAAATTTCTCGGAACAACCAACCAAAACTAACCAACAAGTATCACTGATTATTGATTGACTGACCTGGACCCATCTCGATGCCAAGAAAAAGAGGTGGACGGAATGGAGAGCATGGGCCATCCATAACTCGATAATCGGGTAGGTAACCTAGGTAGTGCATATATCCCTTCCCGCTTTAGATTATATCCCATTAAATGCATGCACCCTTCGACAGTACGTACCTAAATCCCAGTCACAGGTAGGAATCCCGTCCGCCCTCACATAGGTCGTATCGACTCAATCAAATCGATCAATCGGGTAATAATTGAACCAGACTCATGGTTCGGCTTAAGAACATCTTCATCTTACGAGTCGTCCGTTTACTCGCACAGCAAAGCGCAGCTCGTCATATGGGAGAATAATGCAAGTTGCGACCGTGTATGGAATGTGTTCTACATCAAAAGCAGATACCCTACCTACCTACATCTTGAAGCTTACCGTTAAGCATCTTCATCTAGCTAGGTACGGAGTACACAAGAGCTTACTTAAGTATGTATTCGACATGATATTATTAAAATAGGAACCGACATTCACGAGATCATCCCCAATTTCGAGACTAAGTATCAACCACCCGGCCCTCTTGGCACCAATCTACGTAAGGTATAAATGCACGTCGTATGTCGTATACACCTCCATTGCCCACGCCAGGTACACTTCCTATTCAGGCAGTCTAAGACTCTAAGTCTACTCTAAGTCGACAGGGTGGCATGGGAGACTACACAGACATACAGACCACACAACATGTGGACTACTGCAGTGTAGTTACTTAGGTAGCATTATTATGCGAACTAGTCCAGGTACCAAGACGGCGTCCGTCATCGGTCCATGTATCAGTCACATTTCCCATCGTAACTATGACTATGACATCTTGGGCGCCACCTACTTCCACGACTTCTGCGGCCATAAAAACTCGGAGACATGCAAATGAGGTTACATTGTAGTTAAGGTCAAGATAAAGGCAAAGTGTTGATGAGAAATCTATTTTTCCCGATTTGCGTCTTAAAGCGATTGCTTACACACGTCGCTTCCGCGCCCTTTGCTTTACATCCAACCTCGTAAGTATACACTCACATAGACGAGTATCATCTGAGTATATATATACACACGAAGACAAAGCAACTAGGTAAACTATTCGATCCATTTCACTTACAGAACATCGTCAGGTTTCATCATGGCCAGTGAAAGCACTTCCGACCCGAGCTACACGCTCTACGTGTATTATACACGATACTCAAGTACGTCCTGCCCCTCCTTTACATACCCAATAACAGAGCAAATGCTAAACCACACCAACCTAGGCTGGGGTGTCCGCGTACAGCTGGTACTAGAGTATTTCCAAATCCCGTACAAAGTGGAATACTTCAACTACACCAAGCCAGCACTGCTGCCGCCTCCCGAGCTCAGGGTTCTCCCCGTGCTCGACGTGACGCCCGCGCCAGGCCACGTCCCAGGCACGGAGGGCGGGACCCTCCGCGTCGCCGACTCCCTGGCCATCGCCGAGTACCTGGCGGACCAGCACCCCGAGAAGCACCTCTGGCCCGCCGACCCGCAGCTCCGCGCCCTCGCCCGCACCGCCGCGGCCCAGATGCACTCGGGCTTCGCGGCTCTTCGTGACGCCTACCCCTGCAACTTCGTCGCGCGCTTCAGCGGGCCCGGCGTCCCGTTCGACGAGGCCGTGGCCGGCGACGTGCGCCGGCTTTTCGCGCTGTGGGATCGCCTGCGCGCCGCGACGAAGAAACGCCTTGCGCAGCTCGGCGAGGCTGATCGCGGCTTTTTGTGCGGCGGGTTTAGTATTGCCGACGCCTTCTTTTGGCCGGTACTTTGGGTGAGCCGTTTTTACCGCGGGCTTAGCGGCGCTGGCTTCTTCCTTTTGCTCCTTTCTGTGCCGCAGTCAAGTATCGTTATCCGCTAACTTCGTTTCTCTCGTAGCGCTTGAGGACGTACAGCGTGCCGCTGTCCGGTATTACGGAAGATGGGCTCAAGTGGATGAGTACCATGTGGAATGATCCGGCCATGAAGGCCCAGGCAAAAGAGTACTTCCGACAAGCCCGCGATCCGCAGACTCTCATGGCACCCTATGATGAGGTGTTCAAGGATGTTCCCGATGTGACGTCTGGGGCGTTTGCAGAAGACTGGGTTTTCGATGAGTCATCTGTTTAGTGAGTGAAGGTATAGATGGAGAGAGGGAGTATATATGATAATACCCCAATGACTGGGAAAAATTGAGACAATCTCATGCCATCCGCATAAATTCCCCTTTCCATTAGGTCCTCTTAGTCCTCGTCTGCGGTTTTCCAACCCTCGTCTTCACTATCTCCGGCCTCTTGGCCGTCGGAACTGTCGGAATCCTCCGAAGAGCCTTGATCACCGCTATCGTCGTCAGTTCCTATTTCTACGGCCGACTCTCCTTCGTCTTCTGACACGTCATCTGAGTTCACAGAACTAGCTTCGGACGACGCCCAAGGATCTATTTCTTCGTCAAAAGGAGAGACGCGCATCCTATCTCGGGAGGCTTCGATGAACTCTTGGATGGACTCGACGGCGAGTTCTAGCCTGCCTTCTCGGACATCCAAGCCAATAGCCCTAAAGGTCTCCGCTTCGTCATCGATCTTCGCTTTCACTTTACCTTCCGCGACCACTTTTAACATATCCTTAGCCGAAGCGAGGTCCATGGCATGGATCTTTGATATAATAACCCGTAGCTCTTCGATCTCCCGAAGCAGCATCCGGTCTCGGATGCTGCGAAGGAGACGTTCGAACGCAATCGACTTTTCCTGAGAAACGATTTCCTCCCCCGGGTTATCGTCAGCCACGTTCATCCAACTTAAGCACCGCGAAGAAATTGAGAGAAAATCCGACGCTCCATCGTAATAGTTTCTAACTGACCATCTCCAGGATTCTAAAGGGGTGTATCCATCGTCATTCGTGGTCCGGATATCAATGCAACTGATTTCAAGCCCCTCTACAAGCTGGCAACACTCCGAATCTCCAGAATCGCCAACCCAATGCAATAGATTCCATCCATCTTGATCAACGCCATCGCACCGGGCGCCGACCTTTCGGAGGAAAAATATTAGCAGCGCATCTTTCTCCAACAATGCTTGTATCAAAGGCGTTCTACCCCGGCAATTGGCCTGGTCGATAATGCGGGCCCCTCCGGCTGCGAACAGCATTTCGTATAGTTCCCAGAGATCATCTCTATGAGAGCTATTAGTGAAACAAATATTGTGCCACACGGTAGATCCACTCTTTGATTTAATCCCCGCGTCTGCCCCTCTCGACAATAGGAATTTCGCGAAGCGAATCGCCCCACTTGCGTTCTTTCCTATTTCATCGGCTGCCGCCAAAAGTGGAGTGTCACCAACGTTACAATGTACGTTGACCTGGCAGCCCTCGTTAACAAGTAGCTCGGCAGATGACCATGCACACTGGAACACGGCACGGTGTAGAGGGGTACATCCGTCATCATCTGTTATATCAATTGGAGCTCCGATATTTAGCAGATACTTGACGAGCTCTACATTGTCAGTTATGCAGGCTTGATGAAGTATCGTATAACCCCGTACGGATCGTGTGGTCAGGATGCTTGGCGTATGTGGTAATATTTCCTGTAATGCTTGGATTGGATTCTCGGAGTAGGCGATATCGGTAACCAGGCTGCTTTCATCTTCATCCTCCATAAATTGACTGAATCTAGTAAGGTGAAACCCGTCACTCGCAGACGGATCATTCTCGTACTTCACGCATAGAGTGACCTTAGCCCTCTCGGCCGCCTTTCTATGAGGTAGAGTAAGTTAAATACTCATGAACAAGCAAATCTCGACGTTTGTACTCACCTTCCCTCGATCGTCCCCGTAATAAGGTTAGGCCAGGTAGACATACAATATGCGAGCAATGAATTTGCACCATAATGGATTATCGACTGTGTTTAGGAGGAATTGAGTATCATGTGTTGAAATATATTTTGGCTGCTAGGACTTACTTCCAGAACACTAAATCCGTACTCGTCCACGCTCAGTATACTACCCGCATAATACGATAGCCATTTATTGAGCAAGTCTGGTCTATCTAGATAGCATACTCGCCGTAGTTGCAGCTCGTAGTCATTCGAATATCGGGTCGTTGGAGTGAGTGACGTGTATATGTTGAAAGGAAACCCAAATCTCAAAGATCCCGTAAAAGCCAAGCTGCGGAGCCACATCGGCATGCGAAACCGCATCGCGACGAACGATTGAGCAGCAGTGCAACATTTCAACCCGCACGGGTTGTCTATGACTGTCTGCGATCGGTACTCTAAGAACCCTCTACCCGGTAGAGGAACGTAGAGACTGTATCGGTTTTTCCTCGGTGCCTTGAGGGTGTGACAGGGACAGCGACATCGACGGCTTAATATGTCTTCGGCGGTTGTGACTTGATTTAGTGGATCTATGTCGCCCTGAGCCACTTCGGCTCCCTCTGCGCGAGGATTTGGTTGCTCGTTGGTGGGATTGTCATCGTGCGACGGTGCGGCTTCGGGCACGAGGGGAGCGTGCCCGTCTTGTTGGGAGATCCGAGTATGTATGTGGACCAGTAGTTCTCCCTGCTTGCTAACGGCGTGTTAGTTTACTCTAGAGATCTATAAGTAGGTAGAAGGCGTGTAGGCGGTAATACTGAGTGAGCTGATCTCTGAACAGCATGTAAAGATGCAGAAGCTGTTCTCGTTGCTTATGGCATTCGTCTCGTAGCCTTGCGACGACCCCTCGCTTCCTCCACCATCGTAGTTTCGATGCCCTCGGCCCATAGCCCCCTTCGACTAGGCACGAATCCGCTAGTTCTTGTAGTTCATTTATCAGAGACTCGAGGTCTGTTCGGATAAGTTTGAGGTATGGGGGTTCCTGTATTCGGAGTAGAGACGCGTTGTGATCGCCGGAGAAGAGATCGACGTTATCCTTAAGGTGCTGATAGAGCACGTACAGACGTTCCAACTACATTACGGGTTAAAATAGGCGAATATGAGTAAATGGGGCTTTGTTTACCTCGTCAATCAGGGCCGCAAGCTCTTTGCTCGCGTTCGCGAACGATTTCAGGGTGCTGATGATCTTGGGCGTAGTGCCGATGGCTTGGCCGATGGCAATGAAGCTCGCGATGGCGCCGAAGACCTCCATGATATCACATATCTCAAAGATGCCAGCGGAGGAACGCCAGGTTTAGGGAGGCGGGATGGGATTCGTTTCGACGAGATAGTATATCTAACGTGCGTGTGGCCGGGTATAGGCTGACTAGCGCTCACCAGTAGAGACTCCCCTCGAAGGGGGTTTTTCCATATTTCGAGATGATGAGGGGGCGATGTGGGAGGGCTGCCTACCTAGGTAGGTAGGCTGATAGGTCGGGCTGCACGACACGCCGCAGTTCGATTTGTATACTACTAGTAAGTACACAGCCTGCATACGCTCTGTAGTATGTGCCATATGTGCGAGACTGGGTGAGAATGTTATCAAGGTACATATGTAGATATCGGCCCCCAACGCAGTGCTAGCCCAAGGCAGATTTTTCCGTCCTGCCACACACCTGGTCCTGCTGTCAATTTTTACATTATCCGCTATGTATCTGCTATGGTGAAGTAGTGTCGTATTGCAGGTAGCTTCGCCCCGAACTCAGCACACCGCCACACAGTTATCCAGAGGCGTCTGAGGACAGGAGCTCAGCACACTCTACAGGCTTTCTTCGCTCGCTTCCCACGTAGCGTTTCCGCCATTGGATGTGCTCGCGCTGGACTGGATCTAGCCTAGCATCGTCCGTCTGCACGACGGATAAGCACACATACACCACCACTACCCCGCCATGAACGGCAACAGCGTAACCAACTGCGTGCCTCGGGAGATCAGCGGCGAGCTCGTCGCCTGACTCGCGTTGGCGGTAGCGGCGTAGCAGCATCTTTTGGTCCCTTCGGGGATTATTCATGCTTCGAGGCCGACCTATCTCCAAGCCCTTGTTATACTCAACACTTTTTTTCTTCTTGGCACCGTGGGATCGTGGGGAGTAAACAGGAGGTTGCCTCTTAGGTTAGACAATCACAATCTAGACCGGGTTACCTACGGAGACTAGGGGAGGCCCGAGCCGAAGGGTAGATTAGATGTCCCCGAATGTAGATCGATCCGACCCAACCCTAGGCGGGCCTACGCCGTTGACCTAGGTAGCTATTCTGAAGGCTTCCGAGACAGCGCTAACGCTAGAGCTGTATATATACACCAGTCGACGACTTATTCCGGCTCGGGTAATGTTGCCTCAATTGCCTTGTTCCTTGATGTCTCGGACTTTACGTAAGGGCTGGATCGGCGTTTGTAATACACCGAAGGCACGCGAGATTCGCGTGCCGTGTGTCGCGGATGACATTGGGCGACTTGTTCTCAACTGTTCAAATCCCAATACGTATCATGCCGACCGACTCTCTTTAATCTCATCACTGGGCATAAGCCGGGTTAGAACCGAGGCGCGAATGAGAGCAGATTGCCAATTACTACTATGTATTACCCTGGTTCCGACTATATAATAACTAACCTACAAGCATCACCTTTAGCATCTATAAGCCGCTCGGAGGAATATATGAGTAATGGGCAGTCGATTCCCCTCTTGATCCGCCGCGCCATACACGCTTCGTTCCATATTCATACCCTCGTCCAAGGAAGCTGGCCCTCCTGGGGCTGGTCGCCGAACGCATGATGGGCTGTACCTAATGCAAACCAAGGAGAGTGATGCGCGCGAGTCTCCGTATATATAAGTATATATCCTGCTCTGCAAAAAAAAAAAAAAACAAGACAAAAAGGAGCTTTGCGGCTGTACGGGGGAATCATGGTTGGGTTGGGTAGTTATGGAGAACTCGTTGGTGCTAAGAAGGGTTCGCCACGACGAAACCCACCGAGCCCACCGGGCTAGGGTACCAGACCCTGCTCGACATAGCCTCATCGCGCCGTGGTGGCTCTTGTGCTCCGTCCTCTCTCCTCAGTGCGCTTGGGATTCGTTAATTTGGTCCAGTCGTCCCACTCCTGGCTGATCTCCATCAGCACGGAGCTCATGACTGAAGCACTCGCCATGAGGCCGTGGGTTTCGCCTTCGAGCACGCGGACCTCACACCTTCGCATCGCCTTCCCT
The DNA here is from genome assembly GCA_004353285.2 of Xylaria grammica. Taxonomy (NCBI): domain Eukaryota; kingdom Fungi; phylum Ascomycota; class Sordariomycetes; order Xylariales; family Xylariaceae; genus Xylaria; species Xylaria grammica. Next base: position 426,883 of record NGZP02000018.1, read on the forward strand.
AGCCATCGGACATTGTCCACGGGAACACGCGTGTCCCTGCTGCCGTGATGTATGACCACGGGCCGCGTGATATCAACGTAACGGAATCCAATCGTGTGTCGCCGCTCGAGGCAGACTAACAGGTCGACGGCGGGATTGGCCCCCGTCGTGGATAGATCCCAAATGGCGTGGGTAAGCCGCTGATCATATATCGTCTGCCGCTCTTTATCCGCCAATGCATCTGAGGCCGCATCGATGACGGCGTCTTGGGCGTTTCGATCCTCGTCGGCCTCGCGAGATCGGTCCGCTGGCGCCAGGTCCCTAGGGGATGACGCTTTCATATCAGCATTATGCGGTAAATTTTCCTTATCTATACCCGATACTACGTCATGCTTGTTCGACGTTCCCGTATCACGACCCTGGGGAGCTGATGATTTGCGCTTGCCCCGACGCGGGCTATTCTTGGGAAGTGAGCTGGTGATGGAACTGCTTGTGGCCGTCATGAAAGAGCTGTTGGCCGCCTTCAGAAAAGGGGTGGGTAGAGCCCGTAAAATCCTCTGCGACGTAGGTATAGCATTCGTCGGAGGCATGACTTGTGTCGTCCCAAACACGTTCATCTGCGAAGGTGGTATCCAGGGTGCTAGTAGGTGGATTCGGCCGCGTATATGCTGTGGCATACGCAATGCCGTGGCAAGGGCGTAAATGGCGCCGGCCGAGTGGGCGAGGATGGAAAACTTGGTGATCTTGAGGGTCTGGCAAATAGCATACACATCATCTGGTCACGGTCAGTACATGATACGTGGTTGGCTAATGAGTCGTAGACATACCTGGCCAGCTCAGAGGCGTCGTTGTGCCATCGTATGCTTCGCTGTCTCCGACGCCGGGCCGATCAGGTGTGATTAATCGCAGGTTGAGTGACAGGGCTAACTCGTCGTAGAAGGCGGTGATATAACGAGTTAAGCCCATACCCACACAGCAAAACACGGCCGAGCCCTTGGGATCACCAACTTCGGAGAAAGAAATAACACGGCCTGTCTGGGGATGCCGGATCTTCTGCGACAGCCGAGGCGAGCAAAGGTAGGATTCGACGGCATCATCAATAGAGTCGGCACTCCCGGGCCGTTCGTAACCGACGACGGGGTCAGACATAATGGTGTCTTTCGCATTGTCGATAGCCTCGGAACCCTTGGCTCCGGCTGAAAGCCGCTGTAATCCCGAACTGCTTCGCTTCGGTCCCATCACGTCAGCGGGATCAGGGGTGCCACGGCCCGACTTCCTGCGATCGGCGCCCTGAGAACTGTGGCGCTTGTTCTGATAAATAGCGGGAGATGGCGCGCCATCATCAGCTCCGGGTGCCTCTAACGGTTGCCCCGTAGCTGCCTTCTCGTATTTAAAACTAGGATCGTGAGAACCCTTCGTTGCGGCCAAGTTTTCGCGTGAAGGATCCATCACGTCGCCCATCAGTATATCTTCGTGCCGTTTCTTGGTCTTGGCGTCGGAGGCTTGTCGATGGGTTTTTCGGCTCTTTGGCTCCGAAGGGCCTTGATCTTCGGGGATAGATTCTTCGCTTCTGTGTCTTGAGGATTTTCGTGAGGACCGTTTTGCATTTTGTCCTGTTCTCCGCAAAGACGAGTCGCGCAGAGGGATAGGCCGCAGAGTGTGAACAGCGTCAGGCGAAGGACCGTGATCGGAAGGGGGGTCGTGGGGGTCGGGAAATGTAGGTTCTTCACTGATGGAGGTTTCGAAAAGAGTCTGGTCGGGCCTCGGCGACAAGTTACTCAAGCTACTAGACTTCGAAATCATGCCGCCGGAGGTGGAGCGCTTCTTCTCGCTTTCACCGGCACGAAGGCGTTCTCTTGAGCCCATGTACAGCAATCCTTTGTGGCCTCTGCCCAACTTCACGCCCCAGCTGTCGTGGGACGAGGATTTGCGCGAGTCCGGGGGCGCGGACACACCACGTTCAATGGATAAATTGCCAATGGTCTGTGTATCATCGTGTGACGAGGAGGCCGATGCAGAGCCCTTGGAGGAAGGCCTGGAGCGCAATAGTGACTTGAGGCTGTGAGAGGTTTCGCGACGGGGGGATTTGGGAGCGGTGATAGGAGAGAAGCCGGAGGGAGGCTTCGACGTGCGAATGACGGGCGGGCTGGCGGCTAGGTCGTTGATGTCCTCTTCTTCCTGCAAGCGTTCGAGAGCGTGCATGTATGCGCCGTACTCGACGCCGAAACTGCCGTCGACGGGCGAAATGGGACTGGGAATAGAAAGACTGGGGTCGTCGAAGTGCTTGTTGGCGGGCTGCGAAATGGCGGACAGGCTGGTGATGAGGGAGGATATGACCTCTGGCGACGCAGGCGGTATGTGTACTCGGTCCCTGTCGCTGTCGCGTAGCTGGAGGTGCATCGAAGGATCGATCGGTCTCCGACGTGAGGAAATACGGGGTGGACGGGGAACGGTACTAGTAGTAGTAGTAGTAGTAGTGGACGAGGTAGGGCCAGAATAAGAAACCGAGTTGGAGCCGGGAATGCCCCTATCGGTCGAGTAGTATTCCATTTTCGCGAAATGCTACGGGGAACGCAAATGTAGTGTAATGTCGGTCGCGCGGTAGGTCAGGTCGCCTAGTTCTGGTTGGTATACCCCCCCCCCTGCGTCACTTTCTTGTCGGGTCTCGGCCGTGTCTTTGATTCTGTACTCATACGATAGAAAGAAGACCGAGAGACTCTTAGAGCGGCGCAAGCCCGGTGGCGCGGGGTTCCATCCAAGTCGCTAGTAACAAAAGTGAAGGAAAGTACATAGACGGCGAACAAATGAGGGTGTAGATTATAGACGTAAGACGGAATTCGAGGCCGTAAGGTATTATAATAGGTGCCTTGTGTAGTCGATAGACGGCACAGATAGCTACACACTACCTACCTAACCTCTCTACAACCCCCAATGGATGTCTCCCTAAGAAGTAGGTACGGAGTATGGTAGTAGTTAGGTAGTAAAGGCGGGACGTAGCGAGGGTTAATGGTACGTATGGAGTATGTACACTACTAGTAGTATCGCAGGCGTGACTTAGATACAAAGAAGGAGGCGGCAGGTGGTGTTTAGAGAGGGGTGGTTCGAATGCAATGCAACACCAAAAACGTCGACGACACCAAAATCGGACATGAACAAGAGTTGGGGGAGAAAAGAGAGGACAAAAACAAAAACAAAAAGAGAGCGGCGTTCGCCCACTTGTCTGTCTTGCCAGGGGGCTTCCCAATCTTCCAAAGCTCTCCTACACTATACAGTAGTACATCCCTACTTAAGGTACCCAGTCTACTCTCTGCCCTACGCTAGGGACAAGAAGCTAGGGAGACGGGCAGAGACGGGTCGATGTTGATGGCTTGTTTTCGTCCGAATGTTACATACTATGTACTACTAGTATAGTAAGTAAGTAAGTACTATGTAAGGATAATTGTCGCCAGGTCGAAGCGAAAAAAGGTCAAGGTCTATCAGGGGGTCCAGGCAGGATCAGGGAGATGAGAGACAAGGGTCGGGAGGCATAGATCGCCTGGGATCAGCAATGCTACTGCGAGTACTAGTGCCTGTGATGGAGAAGTTCTGCCCACTGTCCAGGGTAGGTACCTGCTAGCGCAGCGTTAGTGCGGTGTCTAGCGTGCTCTCAGCAGGCAAGGGTGTGCTAGTACACTACCTAGGTACCTACCTACCTAGGTACTATGAGGAGTGTAGATAGTGGGCTACGGCACCTATAGCACTGCTGTACTGCCTACTTATAGCACCGTGACAGAAGGTGAGGTAGGTGAACCGGGTATCGATTGCCTGTGGTCTATCTCCATTAAACATCAAACATGATCAGTCTGTTTCGGCCGTTCTTCTGTACAACGTCGGCTTATTGAAACTTTCGAAGTTGGGAATACATATACACTAGGATTCGTGCTAGAATTGGTGGCAGAATCGGGGGTCTTCGTCCTCTCATGCATCCCTATCCCCACGTATCCCATGTAAGTATCCTATCCCATGCGCCTTCAAAAACCAAAAAAAAAAAAGGCGATGGATTGAAGGGAGAAAGTGGGCTGTAGTGGGTGTTCATTTCACGATTCCTACCCAATTGGGGGAGATAAGTGGGCTGGGACGACTGTTCTGGGAGTCGCCTGACATTCTTTTTGGACTTTCACTTTTCCGTTCTCTCTTCGCTACCATACCTAACATACCATAGTACTTGAATGAGAGAGGTTGCAGTCGGCTCCATGCAAGGGAGCCCCGAGAATCGTTGCAGGTGTATTGATTTGATGCTATGTGGCACGAATGGATAGGTAGCCGTGCTTTTTTACCAACGGCTCTTTGATGGCGCTTGAAATGTAACAATATCTACGCTACACTACACTACTTGTACGGAGGACAGGTGCTACGTGCTCGTGTTGTGTAAGGGTAGCATGAAATTACCATGTGCTGTGAAGATGCAGGCCAAGTGATTACGCGCATGCGTTTTAGTAGTGCGGTGGGCATTGATGTACTGGCTGCGCAGGCATCGTGGCGAATGGGGTGTTTGCGGAAAGCAAAGCCGTAGGATGATGGGCTAGGTATATCTTCATTAGGTACACTACTATAGGCACCCATGCTCCTGATAGAACTGCCATGGAGGACTCGGTTAGGTATCAAGTAAACCGTCTAATCTGCTTTTCCCCTCAAAACGTGTTCTATTATACATATATTAATTATTATTAATCTTCTTCTCTTGTTCCCATCCTCTCCATCAAAGTCATCGTATGCACTGCACTGTTCGCATAGCATATTTCGTTGGGGGACGGTGCTCCTCGTCTATGCATGCACGCGCAATCACGCCTCTCTATCCTTCGGCTGGAATGAGAGCCGGATATTAAAGCTGGCAGTCGGTCGATATACCTATCTAGCACAATGCAAGTTATTATTACCATGTTTTATATATCAACAGTATCCGGGTTACTGGTTTGTCCGCGCCTCTGATGACCATGACCTAATCTACCGAGTACGCCTTGACGGCCCCCCTCCAAAACATAACCGATATGGCGCAGATACGTGAAACGACTAGGTTACCTAGGGTATGGGGGTATGGTGATGGATGAAGGATGCTCTGTACTGTTTGTGTTTACTTACACGACCGGATCAACACTCGGTTACACGTGGAACCGCGCCCGTACACTACCTAACGCTTCTCATAACGTAGTGTAATCAATCAATCAATCAGTCAATCGATGCGAACTATCTGCATCGGAGAGTAATGCATGCCGCGCGACTACTGTATGCCGCCTGGCCCCGCTGCACCCCGCCTCCACCGGGCTGGCTCCACTGGGCTGCCGCCCCCTGACCGGAGCCGATACGGAGCACCTAGAAGAGCCCGGTTGCCAAGGTGTGGCTACGTCATCACCATCGCACAGAGCTAACCAGCAAGTTCGAGCTCAACTACGTAGGTCTAGTGCATCTACCTAGACCAGGCCGCGACTCAAAATCAAGGCACAGGCTGACTTGATTGCGTAGTGTATGTATGTGTGATATTAGCCCAGGTGTGTGTGATGCCGCCTGTCTACCTCGTTTGCATGATTCTAGTTCGTGAAGAACAGCTTTATTTGCATTCATTCATCTCCGACGATTCCCAAAGCTCGAGGGAAACACAGCAGCCTATCGACATCGCCCCCAATAAGTATAAGGTATATATAAACAGTCAAGATGGACGTCATTCTCTCACTCCCCATCGTTAGCTACTTCGCAGCGCCAATGCTGACGTCCTGGTCGACGTCGCTGAACCTGCTGTTCTTCTACATGACCTGGACTACCCTCGTCTTCTCACATTCTCCGCTGAAGATCGAGCTGGTCGGCACTTTGGCCGTGCGCGTAGTCTTCTGGCTCGTACCGTCGCTCTTCTTCCTGTTATTTGACACGTCGGTCCCGAGCCTGGCCGAATCCATCAAGCTGTACGGCTCGGCATCGATCCCACGTCGCAAAGCATCGTCGCTCGCGAGGCAAGCTCTCCTCGCCATTGTGAACCTGGCTCTTTTTACTGCACTCCAAGCTGCTATCTCTATCGCTGCGACGTCACTACTCCATCGTCCGCTTTTCAAAACCAGCACCACCCTTCCTCTGCCGTGGCAGATTGTCAAGCACGTCGTCACGCTGTACACGGCCCGTGAAGTCCTAACATACTACCTCCATCGCTACATCCTGCACTCCAGGGGGCCAGTGGCCAGGTTGCACGCCCGATACGCGCACTCGAGTAAAGCCGCCGCGCCCTACGCACTCATGCTATATGCCGACCACCCTCTGCCTCTGATGCTCAACCGCTTGCTGCCCATATACTTGCCGTCGCTCGCCATCCGCCCCCATCTCCTAACGTACTTCCTCTTCACGCTGCTCACCACCATCGAGGAGACGGCATCGATGTCCGGGTACAGCATCGTGCCGGGGATCATCATGGGCGGCATCGCGCGGCGGACGGCGGCCCACTACGCCAGTGGTGGGAGAGGAAACTACGGCGCCTGGGGCCTGCTGGACTGGGTTCACGGGACGAGTGTCGGGAAGGATGTGGTTGAAGATATTCGCGATGAGGCCGAGAAGCATCAGGTGAAAGAGCGCGGGCAGCAGGCAGTCGACGACACGGGCAGTCTTGTGCAGGACGGTATCGACAGCCTAAAAAAGACTCGGAAAAGCAGGAAGAAGCGGTCTGATGCCTATTAGTTTTCCATGCGACATGCGGGTTGCATCAAGCTTATCTCGTCGGTTGGATATCAGCGATGATCGACGGTGGTGTAATTTATTGGCTTTGGAATGGTTTGGATACCCGAGGATACCCTCTCTGTATTGGGCTCATAGTTCGTGACGTTCTGGGTGTGCTCCTTTGCTGTGAGGGCGGTAGTGATAGGATATCACTCTCGCGCCAGATTTCATCCCCCTCCGGCGGTGTAAGCACAGTGTTAATCGTCTATCGCATGTATCTAGGTAGGTAATATAAATCTGGCCGCCATCTATAGGATAAAACACTAATGCATCCGGCCGTAGCCCTCCACTCGCCTTCTATGCGTCATAAATCAAGTGTTGTACGATGGCCCTGTCTAGAACAGGCAAGGTCCGGGTTACCTCGTTTCGTAAGCGGGTTAACATGTCTTCCAGGGTGGGACGCTGATCTCTGTCCGTTCTCAGAGCTTGGACGAGGAGATCGCGTAATCCGATATCCAGACCCGGAAACCTAGGCACCCCGTTGACCGGCAGGATGTCCGTGGCCGCCGTCTGCACGCCGTTGAACATCGTCGCGAACCTCGGGACCCTCGTCCTCACGGGCCCTCGGCGTATTAGTCTCAACATCTCCTGGGAATACCTTGTCAGCATTGGGGCAGTGCATGGTGGTAGCGGCGTGCTTCACTTACGATCGCGGCGGCGTGAAGATTTTCCTCCGGCCCCTTCCCGGCCTTGTCGGTGTACCTGCTACTCCCCAAATCAATCATCTTGAGTATCGGAACGGAACCGTGCTCCGGGGCGTCGGCGTCCTCATCCCCGATGGCTATGTTCTTGAGGACTATGTTCCTGCCCGCGATGTCGCCGTGGATGAGGTCGCCTGGGGCTTGGCCGGGCGGGATCTCTTCTAGTGTCGGCACCACGTTCTCTGGACCGCTTGGGGGGTACGCAAATCCTACACAAGCCCGCACAACTAATATTCAAGTTAGCGCGTCCGTCCTCTCAACATGCACGCAGAGTACCGCGGAGTAGGCTAGCTCACGGCAAAGGTAGAACCGCCAAAGGACACCATTGCTCAGTTCGAGGCCCTGCTTTGAGGCCCTATTCTTGAGATAGTCCAATGTCCCATTTGGGCAAAACTCCTGCACAAGCGCGGGACCACGGAGCCCGCGCAGAGTCGAGAATATGGTCCGCAGTCCGGGACCGCGGTGTCCGCGGTGTCCGCGTAGAGCCGCGAATACAGTCCGCAGTCCTCTCGCGGCTCTCGCGCTGACTCTAGCCCTTGAGAACTCATCCAGATCCTCAGAGGAGGCCAGCATGGTGGCGAAGTGAGCATTCCCTCGCAGCAGCTACATCCATACGCGCGGCATCAGCACGATCCGCCCCCCTCGAGTTGTCAAGCCCGGTTTTCAAGAGAGGACTTACTTTAAGCATAGCGATTTCCGTTTTCAGCTCGTCTGCCCCAGCGTCTAATGCTCTCTTCAAAACGACCCGTCGCGCATAACCCCGCCTCGCGTTTCTTTCTTGGACGAGCAATGCGACACCGTAAGCGCCGCTACCGAGCATCCTCTCGCATTCCCACGTCTTGGAGTGGGCGAAGTAGCCCCGCAGCTCGGCGAACACGGCGCGGGCGGCGGTGTCGTCATCGTCTGCTAAATCTACGAAGTGGGAGGCAGCCATAGTTATAGTTCATCGCGCAGAATCACGGCCCGTTCTCCATCTATACTGTGGTAGGGGTCGATCTGCACTTGCCACTATACCGTACCGGCTTCTATGAGCATTGGAGTCGTGAGTCTGACCCTGGGGTGGAACATTTACGGCCTGGCGAAGCGAGAACGCTTTGTTGATTCCTGTTTGGGATTCTTCAAGAAGAAAGAACGGAACAAAGGAGCGGAAGCTACACACGCAAACAGAAACTTTTTAAAATTCATTGTGACATGTCTAAACTGAGACAATGCAGGCTCTTTGGTTGGGGGTAAAAATGGAGTGCGGTAATGAAAGTGCGACCTTGTCATTTCGCTTGAGCGGGTTACCAACGGGCTCGTGGTGTTTCGGGTCGGTTATTGGTTGACAACTACAGACTTAATCGCAGAGACAGAAGAACCATCCGCTTGCGGCGCGTGAGCACGCATCGTCTCTGAGGTTTCCCTCCCTAGCCGGTGCTGGAGAGGCATCGATGATGATGCTTCCGAATTGTCATCCATTGTCGCGGGCTACTACGACGCTTAATTTGCGAGAAAGGAGAAAAAGAAAGAAAATAAAAGAAAACATGCACGTATACATTCATCGTAAGAATACCTATAGTAGTTGGAGTTTGTCCTGGATCCGTGATCGTTGTTTTGTACAGATGGAACTGCCATTTTGACTCCCAGGGAAAGTAATAGACACCTTTGTAATAAACGAATCGTAGATCACAACTCTTCTCCGTTACTCCCACAACAAGGCCACTACGGCCCGTCCCGTTATACTGAGTGGCTATTGATCGAGTGTGATCTCCGTCACACGTATCTGAATTGTCTGCTACAAGACTCAATCTCACATCACTCCTCAGGTTTGACCCAAGCGGAGTCCCACGACCATATATTCAATCCCACCTTCATTCCGGACTTCACCGGTAAGCCGGCGTGATAGACACCCTTGTGTCCCGTCCCGTTGGGGTGAAAATTCTCCCAGAATATCGCAGATCCTACAATAGGCTTGAAGATAACACCCTGGTAGCCATCCCGGCCTTCCTCATCACATTCGATCACATCGCACCAACGATCATCGTCAGGCTGCGGCAGGAACGGGAAATTGGTGCCCCCTCCGGTACAGTCGCCCACGAGATACGACATGAACGTCGTGACCCGGTTCCCTCGCGTCCGAGACTCGTCCCAGTCGAAATGGTAGTTGTAAAACCCGTCAACCTGGTACCGCTGGACCAGCAGGGGCTCGATAGAGGTGTTTTTACCCCGCCAGCCTTGGAACTCTCGGGCGCGCTGTGTGATGGTGCGGACTACGGGATCCTGACGATCCGTCCATGCAGAGTCGGAGACACGCATCTTGTCGTCGATTCGGTTTCCGTCAAAGCTGCTGTAGACCTTTGACGGTTCATACTTTTTTTCACTGAAGTTATGAACGAGTTAGCCGATTGCCCCTCTGCACGGAGCTCACCATCAGTCTGCATTTTCTTTTACCTGACTTGAAGGAGGTGAGCGATCTCGTCACTGCTCACAAAATTCTGGATATAGATGATGAGAGGGTCTCTCGAGAAGATCTGGATTTCGTAATTTTGATCACTGCGACCCTGACGTGGTAGGTAGCCTATGCTGCTGATCCGTTTTCGAATTATGAGACCAACCTTTGACTCGGAAATTGTGAAATCATGCGATGAACGACCAAGAAGAATGACTATGACTCCGACGATAGGTATCAAGAAATATAGCATGGCCGAGAATTTTGAGCCCATGGTTGAAACTATTTTAATCAATTACTGGGGTTTTGGGAGATGTCGAATCTTGCTAGTGTAGAGGGGCTTATGCTGGGGTAGGGAGTGACCGGAGACATATATATATACCCGCGTAGTCTAGGAGGGGTAAGTGGCCTCTTATATGTATGCGAATGTATAGTTGTCAGACTACGGAGTCGATTAAACTGGGCACATACTCGATATACATTGCCAAAAATAAAGATATAAGGGTAATGAAAATGCCTTTTTAAGCAAGAACAAGTTAACGTGAATCTTGTGAGCGAAAACTTGATATTCAATTAATGAGCACGGCTTATAGCAAACATGGGGGCATACCGTCTAGTAGCCTCATTCTACGTTATAAATTCCAGAATAGTCTACGACAGCGGGGGGGTCAAGCAACATCATGCGGTTTCACGATGCATATAATGCTGGGGAAAGGACTTTAGTTGTCATCAAAACCTTTGCATTTGCACGAGGGCTAGGGAAACCTTAGAGGGCAAAACCTGGCCAAGGCTATTCTGACTAGGTAACCAAGTCCCCCGCGTGTGATGACTCCGGCCCTGCAAAAGAACCCCATTCTCGTCTTCTCTATTCCTCGTCCTAGGATACCCATCGTGTGAGAAGTCTGATGAACTTAGGAAAGACGGAAAGAAACACCTACGGGGATCTGGGGCACAGGACCCCCAGTGACGGGCTGGAACGGAAGTCAGTACCTAAGTCTCCTAAGGGTAGCAAAGTCGAGATACTACTTACGCACTATAACTCGGTGACTTGGTTAATAGCTATCCGAATAGGTAGTTTCGTCTCACGTTTCAAAAGATGCACTTACGGACTGAGAAAATGTCAGTGATTCCGGCGATAAAACTCAGAATGATTCTAATACAGAGAATAATAGTGTACTTACTGGCTGGTGGTAGCAAAATTAGTGTCTCTAGATTCAGTAGCTAATGTATGACGTTTTTCAGTAGTTATAGAGCAACTCACGCCCTACAATCCAAGCATGTTAGTACCCCGTGAGCTGTTGCGAATCAGCCAAAAATGGAGATTTACTTACTTGCTACGCACACATCGAATTAGCATTAATTTTCAGCAGGGATAGTGAGTTCAAGCAAGAGAAGGGGATTTTACTCACTGGCTATGTTATACGTCATGTTAGTAATCTATGATATAGTTACTATCACTTGCGGGAGTTCGAGGGGCTCACAGAGGGGTTCTATTGAAATGTTAGTCTGATTTCTACGACGGGTGTTTACGGGAGGGAAAAAACATACTCTGGCGTCCAGAGGGACAGGAACTCTTCGGACCAGGTTATCATCACCTGAGCTACATCCGTCGGGGATAGGGGCAACAACGCCCGCGGTGGCAACAGTAGCCAGGAAATAGCTGAGGAAAAGGTTGAGCTGCATGGTTGCGTTATTGGGTCGCACTTGAAACTCGAGACAAATTCTGAGAAGAGCAGTGTTGGGACTGGGGAATTGGATAATCGGATAGCTTCTGATTGATCTACCTGTTTCTAGACGACGGGAGTGCCTTTTTATTTACCAACTCAGTCATTTTCCGTGTATGTGCCTGATCGATAACACGCCTTTCGAAACTCCAAAGTTGGATTCCGTCCTTGCAACAGTGCTCCCCGCGCTAACATGAGAAGTCAGGCCCCGGACAATGAAATTCACGGTGCTGGAAAGCTCACATGGTGGTGATGCACCTCCTTCTCACTTTGCTTGACAACGACCTTTTTTTTCCTTCACCGTGACTTAGACGCATGTCGGGCGTATTCGGTATTCGGAGCGTATGTGAAGCGCATGCATGTCAGACCCATATATCGGATATAATACCGGCTATAATGGCTACCGCCCTCCCTCGTAGTGTCCCGTGTATTATGGCATTGATTAGTAACATCAGTAGACTCGGGAACTGAAGTTCTGATTGTGGCGAGTAATATCCACATACAATCATACTCTTCCTTTCATCGATCTCTTGGGTCTAGACTCCAGGTGGGCATGCAGTCATACGCGTGCATTGCACAAAGCTTGTCCTTGTCGTTGTTATTCCCTAGTTTTCCAGAGATCGGATGACAAACTTTGATTCGGTGCATCATCCGATCACCGAATCGGTAAAGGGACATATTGGATGACGTCTAGCCGCACATTTAGGATGACAGCGTGATGCGCGCTTGGACCTATGAAACATAACTTGAACTGTTTGTAGTTAGTATAGCCGGCGTCTAATTGCTAGTTACAAGGCCAATAGTACTCTTAATCCCCCCCTACTCTCTGTGTAGCATCGACCGAACCAGGCCCTCCGACACGGTGGCGGGTAGTCGAGATAGCTTCAAGCCAGTAAGTCATCATCGTTTAGTAGCGAGTCTCAGCCCAGAGCCTGACATAAGCCCACACCGCTCTTTGGGCTTCAGATTTGCCGCTTAGCTTGCTACGGTCCATGCGTCTGTAAACCAGAAAGTTAGCAAAATGCCAGATACAGAGGTAGGGTGCGCCTAGTACTCCGCGAGGTGGCCATGTCTAAAGGTGAGCTGCCATTGTAGACAATCCACTTGGTCGCATCAGGTGCATATGTTTATCGGGGTGAGAAATGTGCTGTGTTAGTCGGTCCGATTCGCCACGGTTTATGATGTGGCCGTTGGATGTTTCCTAGGGTTAATTTCGCTGTGTGCCTGCATGGTAGACTATCAAAGATTTCTGGGAGACATAGGTTGACCTATACTTGGTGATGATAAGCGTGTAAAGAAGGCATTCCTTGCTACGAAGGACCCGGATTGCAGTGTAATCATGCCAAGATTGGGCGTCTGAGGCCAGACTAATCTACAAAACGGCGAATATGATAACAGAACGCTAATTAATTAATTATACGCTTGCTGCGTTTGCACAATGTTCAAATGAAGTTACTCGGAAGCTTGATGGTTATATTTGAGGGTTGGATTAACTAGACAATGCGAAAATTTAATGGAGTATAGTAATGTTGCCTTTAGATCCCATGAACACCGTTGAAATTCCCAAAAGATTGGTCAACATGGAGGGTAAATAATTTCCAGATAAGTCTCTATCTCTGTCTGGTCTAGATTCGGACCGAACAATACTTGCTCGAGAAACACCTTCATGCAATGCTCCATATGCGGTTCCGAGACGGCTTCAGCATCTGTAGTCCAGCCATTCACCAGGGCACGAGTCAACTTCTTGAACATGAAGAGGCAATGAGTGGCGTGCCAACGTCTTGTGGTCCAGACAGTGTGGTTGACGGAGCCCATGAAGTCAGGGTCGTAGGAGCTGAACTTGTCTTCTTCCTTGGCGTGTAACTTGGTGTAGAACTCCCATTGGCCCACCTCCATGAATTCGTTGACCAGCTCGCGGTCGATACATCTTGGGGGCAGCCAGGCGGTGACGAGCATGTCGAATTCGCATCCTCGTGCTCGTGCCTCTTCGGGTGTTTTGCCACAGGGCAACGCCTCGAAGTGCTGCGACCAAGACAGCGGCCCTGACGGATAGACTTTATTATCGGCGGTCAGGGCCTGGTAGTTGAGGTTGGTCTGAGGAGGGACGAGGAGCTTCCATAGGAGGAGAAGGAGTATGACGAAGAGAGCATTTTCGGCGATTAGCACCCATAAGAGACGCCGTTCTGGTCTTGGCGCGAAAAGGCGAGGAGTTTCGTGACGCAGAAAGCCATCAGTCACGTCGTGGTCAGGCTCAGGTTCCTCTTTTTCTTGAATTTTGTCGTATTCCATGTTGGCTTTATTGATGAATGAGGCTTAAAGGAGGGAGGGAGACAAGAAATTGAGATTATTTCGTGAAAGAGGGCGACACACTTGCTGACTTCGTCTCTTTCGGGGGTCACCTCATGCCCTCTCCCACTAACACCCCATTTTCACACTTCTGGGGAACAGAAAGATCTATCAAATAGGAGCCTTTTCAAAAGTCTGTACTGAGTTAGGAAGGTCAGAAAAACCGTACAAGATTTGATAGAGGCCTTTACTGGTCGTCAAGACACTTGGTACTTAGAACTCCACTCCTAGAGGTTGACCGGGATTCGACCCCTTGTCCCTGATTGCTAACTAATTTTGTTGTTGTTAATTCCTGTAGGAAAAATAAAATAGAAGAAGTCGGTCAAAGTGATCGATCCACTGCCTGCTCAGAGGCTCTACGCTACTGCAACGCTTCAATGCTGACCATGCATATAGTTACGGACACGCCCCTGTGATTCTAGTGTTACAAGGGGGGGGGGTCTGAGTAGCCGGCTTTTGGTCTTATGTAAGTAAGTACGCTATACTACATACCAGCATGGGCCAAAAGTGCCCGGGTACGAGTTGTGGTGGGTAGCCTGAGGCAGCAAGTCTACTTGCCTCTTTGGAAGAGTCCCCCTGAATCTGGCGCGGTTGACGAAATGAACGACGACTTTGCGCTCCTAGGACAAGCCCCTTTGACCCCCTATTGATCTGCGACGTTGGGGTAGTCTCTTAATACTGCCATTACGTCTGTGACTACTATCAAAAATATTTCCTTCTACATGTCCTACTTGCCTGGCTTAATAAACAGAGCCCAGGTTCGGAGTTCCGTATAAAGTCGATATGGGAAAACAAGACGAGGAAGAAAATCTGCTGGAAGCTACAGAATCTGCGTCGCGACCGCAGAAGAGGTCCTTCCAACCTCTCTTAATTCTACTCGTTATTTCCGTCTCATTGAACGTTTTGTTCGGCTTTTTCAGCCTTTTTTCCCTAACTCATCAACAATGCTCAGTCGGTAGGGCATCCTACGAATTTGGATTTGCCTCGGATCTCGGTACGTACATATGGAAGTACATTGAAACCGTGATTAATGGAGTTAGACGGAAATGGGATCAAGCTGCAACGTATCCGGCGTGAATTAACTAACCTATACCTCATCCAGAACCAGCGAGGAGTGAGATTGAACTAGTCGTTCAAAGTTTCTCCGGCGGTGTTGAACTGGATAGCGAAGGTCGTTTCGTCATGGACCAAAAAGGACAGGAATACATTGGACCACCTGAGTCAGCAGTTGATGAAGCTTGGGAAACCCTTCTAGGAGGTCGGTATCACAAGTTAGGATCAATGTATCTGACCTCTAACGACATTATAGGGCTAAATCTTGACTTCGATAAAACGGAAGTTGACCTAGGAGGATCAACATTTCAATGGCCGGAGTCAGGCTTCTACTTTAGCGGTTTGGACGTTTATCATTCACTCCACTGTTTGGTATGCGTTTCTTTCACCCCAATCGGTCATGAAGACGCCGGAACTGACACGTTGGCTTGAATAGAATCGTCTCCGTCGGGCCGTATACCCTGACTACTACACTCGCATTTTCGATAGACCGAACGATCCATCCAGGATTGATCATATTGGTTCGTATTACAAAAAAAGTCAATTATTTTGATGACCTCGCCGCTAACAAAAATAGGTCACTGTATTAACCATATACGGCAGTCACTCCAATGCCACGCAGATCTGACTCCTATGGAATGGAAACTCGATGGGTCTAAAGTGATACTAAAGACAGACACCCCCCACACTTGCAGGAATTTCGACAAGATCCATGCATGGGCAACTTCACACCGTACTCAGTTTAAAAGCATCCAAAGCTGGCGTAACGCTAGCCTTCGCATAGTAGACTAGATATCTAAGAAGAATCTGTTGATACAATTGATTTCGTCAACTTTGGTGATCGTAACTCGCCGGAGAGCAGAAAGCGTGGGTTATGTTGAGTATTGTGATGGATCGCTGTCTAGCTGACCATCGTATTCGAATTCTACTTGTTTGAGTCTGTATGGCAAGATATAGCTTGTTATCATACTATTCTTCCGTAGTCTACTATTCTGCCGTAGTCCCGGATTCGGTTATTTCGACCTCCTTTCTTCGGTAGTTCTCGGATATCTGTTCTGTGCGATCCCCGATGGTTGGGCTCGGGATAAGGATTGGCGGAATGAATACTACGGCCTAAATAAACACTTCGGACGCGCATCGTATTTTGACCTCACTTGTATTCTATTGTTTTGATGGTGCATGGGAGATTAGATTGTACTTGGGGTGGGGGATGTCCGTCACTCTATACCTTAGGGGCTAGATCATGCGGGAAGTAGACATCACGCGTCGGGAATCTAGGGATTAAGGAATGGCCGCTAGTATGATCGCTGTCGCCATCTTGAGTCGCTTGATTACTTGCGTGGTATATGCGTAATCTGGATAATCTGTTAGATAACCTACGTCTAGCACGGGAGATTGCGCTATAGACGAGGGTTGGGGGATGAATCTATCAGTATCATGTATGAAAGAGTGTTAAAGTGAAGTACAACGAAGCAATCCTATGGGGGACCGATGTCACGTCGTGTTAGAAGTGGCGAGTGCACGACTTTTTCAATGGAGTGCACAGGGGGAGATGATCTACCTAAGGGGTGGCTCTTCCGCAGCTTATCAGGTGCTTGTCGCCTGCTGAGAATCCAATTATCAGAGAGATCTGACGGAAACTGAAGAAATAAAGTCCTATGGTAGAACTCCGGAATGTGGTCTGGATGGCGTTTGAAACACATTACACTTTAGTACCAAAGATCAGCACAACCGGTGTTTCGACCTTAACATGCTGTCCGTTCAAGGTAGCCTCCAGCTGGTCCCAGAGGTCTTGGATCTCCTCATCAGGGACCCGAGGAGTCCACGTAGCGAAGTAGGGCTTGAACCAATCGATGCCCTTGACATCCATCCAATCTTCGTCAGCTTCTTCCAATATCTTCTCCTCGCCTTCCCCAACCTTGCTCTCGGCCGTCCGATCGTCGAGTGCGAATGGCTCCACACTTCCTCCCCTGTTGATATACACCCGCTTTACCGCCCTCCACTTCGCCCCGGGCAGCTCGACGTTCTCCAGCCCGGAGTTGACGATCCTCAGCCCCCGGTCGTAAAGCACGCCCAGCGCCCCGATCTTCTCCGCGTACGCACCAAAGATGCCGCGCCACACTCGCTGCGCAGCCGCGTTCCCGACGATCCGCGGCCGCGAGTAGTACGCGATCACGACGGTCCCGCCGGCTTTGAGCTGGCGGTGAAACTCGTCCACGGCAGCGCCCGTGTCGGTCCAGTGGATCATCTCGCAGGCGGTAACCAGGTCCACGGAGCCCGACGCGACGGAGCTCTTCTCCGCGCCCTCCTGCAGGAACGCAAGCTTCGCCGCCGGGATCCCCAGCTCGTCAACCATGATCTTGTTACCGAGCGCCGCGTACCCGTCGTTCGGATCTGACATGACCACGCGGTCGGGCTTGCCCGCGAGGCCGGCGGAAACGATCCCGGTCCCAGCCCCGACGTCGTGGGCCTGGGACCAGGCCGCCTGGGGCTTCGCGCCGTGGTACGCGTATATCCGCTGAAAGAAAGAAGGCGGGTAGACGGGGCGGCAGGCTGCGTACGTCGACCAGTCGACGCCCCCGCGCGCGGAAAACCCGTACTCCTCTGCCGTGGTTATCATACGGGCCATGGGTGGGTAGTTATTCAAACGGTGATTAGCCCTGATGCCGAGAGATGTTCGCGAACTAATTGGGTTGTGGAGGAAGGAATGGTGGGCAATAGGATCCGTACTGGCTGGTGGTCTTCAAATAGGTCCCATCCACTTACTCTACTTACCTATACTGAAGTGGCGCGGTGCGGAGTGGACTGGGGTAGGTCGTATGCGAGTTAGTCAACGCTTCTTCTGGGGTTGATGCGTATCTATATAAGCGGTGATAGCTTCGCCTTTGGGACCCCGTCGCGTTGCGTCTCGGACCACTCGCTACCTAGTCGGTTGTTGAATTCCATTGAGTTCTTTAATTATGGTCTCCTTGTTCCAAAAAACATTGCTTGTGATCGGTGCCTTGGAAGTATCGGCTTCCATCTATCTATCTCCGATGGCAAGAATATCACATTGAAGGTCGAAAGCGCAGAGGGCTCATTCCATGATGATTGTGTTGGCCGGATATCCGGCGATCTCGGAACTAGAGCTGAAATTTGCCGTCTTCTTTAAACTCTGCTTACTTACTGAACGCAGATTGACCTAACCATCTCCCCTTTGCTGCGATCTGATGTCTGTCTTGCAGCTCAGGGTTATCATCCGAGGGAATCACCCGACGTTGATGAACCCTGAGAATATAATCACTTGCCCGCATTGATGCTAGGTAGTTACACTGCTCCTACATATGTGAGGTTCTCGGATAGATACACTCTCACGCTGCGCCGTCCTTTTGTTCCGACGATTCATGTGTGACTATTACTATCGCGAAACATGGCTGATTTAAACATGTTCGACAAATCTTACACTAGCGAGAATCAAGCAGTAGGCTGCCCTAGATTCACTCGGTTCCCCGTGTAGTCCTCCGTCAGCGCAGCATACCCGTACGCGCCGTACGTGCTCCCGGTCCCGGCCAGTCTGGGGAACCTCGGATTATTGCACCAACCCCCCGGCCCGAACGCAAGGTTAGCCCACGCGGCAACTCCCGGCGTGGCGTACTTGGGCATCTGGTTCCCCTGGCTCACGACGAACAGCTTGCTCGCAGTAGTGCAGTACGTGCTCGCGCGCGTCTCGATGGTGCTGAGCGTGCTGTCAATGAAGGCCTTCCACAGCCAGCGCATGTGGCCCTGTCGGACCGTGTTGGTGGCTGGGTCCCTGTACGTCGGCTCACCGGGGACGGGGGTGTTGCCCCGGGTGGCGGCGTAGGCCGTGTCGAACTCGTTGCAAACTAGATCGACCCAGTTGCTCGGACGGAGGAATTTGTTCCAGATCCGATCCGCGTTGGCGCCGCCGGGGATGTAGGCAAGGTAGGTGAAGACGGCGGCGACGTTCTTGACGTAGATCATGGTTTCGTACTGCATGCCCCGGTCCACCCCCGGGTTTCCGAGCTGGAACAATGTTTCCTTCTGGCGATTCATCTTGTCGTTTGCGAGCACGAGTTCGATGGTGTTGGTGCCGTCGCCGAGCCCGCGCACCATGTAGTTAAAAAAGAAATCCTTGGGAGGGCTTGTGCTGGCAGGGCCAAGACGGGCGGACTGGAAAGAGTAGTAGGCGCCGCCCTGGGGGTTGAAAGCGAGGAGATACGTTTCAACCCATTGCCGGGTGGGCTTGGTATAGCCCGCAGGAGTTGCGGTACCAGCTCTCTGGCCAGTAAGCCAAAGGATGAACTGGGTTAGGGTTTGAAACTCGAATACATGCTCGATTACGTAGTCGCCCTGATTGAAGTACGTCTCAAGGCCGTTGTTCATGAATATAGTGGGCACGCAGGGAGGGTTTTGCTGGTTGGCGTCGTAGCCATAGAACCGGCTGACTTCCGTATATCTAGTAGCGCCTTTGACGACCTCGCCGCAGTTTGGGAATGTGTCGCTATCCAGGTCGAGGGTAGTGCCTATACTAGTCTGGTACACGTATTTCTTCCTGTCACGCTTCTCGATTCCCCGACCGGCGAGTAGGGCTCCGAATGTCGCATTTCCTATGACCTTGACGAGGTCCCGAGATTGAATGCCAGCAGGACACGCTTCCTCGTCGCTCCCTGGAATGTATATGCAGCTAGGGCCGTCCTCCCGCGCGAATATGGCGCTCGAACTTGACGCATTACGCTTCGTAATTCCACTACCATCGCTACACAGTGGACAAGCAGGCACGGGTCCAGTCTCCTTCTCCGCAGTTGGACACGTCAGTCCAAAAGGCAGGTGAAGTAACGGGCCGATGACAGTAGATGCTCGTTTTCTGAGCCCATGCCCTAGCTCCGTGCTCAGGCTATCCGATGGTAAACCTCTCCGTCCTGCTCCCAACCTGGCCGGCTGGCTGGGTGGTTCGATGAGCAGCGGCTCGGCATCTCTCCGACTAGCGCTGATAGGACACGTCTCAGGGATGATGGGCGCGGACCACTCCCCGAATATCCATGGGTTTGTGGGCAAAACCCAGCTAAGCTGTGAAGGTGCATCTAACTGGGCATAAAGGGTGGCCCCTGTGTTAACACCGTAGCAGACGCTGCTGGTGACGGTAGACGCCCTCAAGTACACAGTTGCGTAGCCGTCGACGACGAGATCGACCTCGCAATTAGGCAATTTGTTGAAGACGGTACCCCAAGTTATGCCAAAACTGACGAGAGGCTTGACGTGGGCTGTGATCTGGCCCTGGGCCTCGACCGACCAGTCAAAGGTGGGTTTTCCGGGCTGCGTAGAGGTCTCCGGATCCTTCAGGTTCTTGGGATTGTAATCAGAGCCTTGGTCGGGGAAAGAGACCTGTGTGTCCCAGCTGGCAATCTTGACCGCAGCTTCGATGTGGCCCGAGATGCTGACATCCATATTGACGGACCCAAGCAGCTTGAAGTTGGGGCCCACGGTGATGATGCCCGGCACGCTGAAGAGAGCATTGAAGTTTTGCAGGCCGAACAGCTCTCTATCTCCGGTGTCGTAGCTTGCCTTGACGATTGCATCGATGGTAAACACGGCGTCGATGTCGCCCCGGTTGCGTAGGTACATGAACGACTGGCTTAGATCCGGCAGCACCGATCCCGCTGTGAGCGTAGTGATGATGGTCAGCCCGAATTGCGTGTCAATCTTGGCGTTGATGTCTGCCTTCACATCGAGGTTGGCCTGGACATCGACCCCGCCATAGTTACATTGAAACTGCTCCTGCAGTAAGATCGCCGTAAGCGTCTGCGAGATGGAGTGGTCGAGCAGGGGAGCCCCCTCTGCCACGCTGAACAAGCCCTTGAGCCAGTCAACGATGTCTGATCCAAACCACCGCTCATGCAACTCACTCCTCGACATTAGTCCACCTTTGTGATCGTCCCTCCAGGCGTGTTCGAGCCAACGCCTGTGGCTCCCGCTGAACTCATCGAGTGTTCGTTTCATTCGCCTCTTATCACCGGCTTTGTTGACAATTTTGTCCCAGTAGCCTTCTTGATTGCTGTAGTCTATGCGAATCTGCGTGTCGCCTAGGTCCCGTGGCACTCTTGTAAAGTCGTAGTCGAATGTCAAGTCATATACCACCGGACTCGCTATCCGAGAGCGGCGTGCAATGTGCGCCGGTAGTGTCTGGTTCACGGCCGGTTTCATGTCTTTAGCGACGGCATAACGCCCAGGCCCGCAACCGCCAGGCATCTCGAGGATAGTTCCAGACACGCCATGCCCAAGCCCGATTTTGTAACAATTACTAAGCGGCGAGTCGTCAATGCACGCCATCTGGATTGTGTGCTCCCCGACACTAACAGCATCGTTGCAGCCAAATACTTCCCAGTGGGAGCCGTCACGCCGATCCAATGACGTCTGAATAGCCTCGGGCGAGGCCATTATGACGAAGCCAAACGAGGCGTCATTTGGGTCTTCGGAGCTTCCCGACGTCACCCGCCCGCCAAATGTGTCGTCTACCTCAAGTTTGAACTTGGTATCGACATTATCGCCCGTGGGCGGGTTCTTGAAGAGATATTCCAGTGGCACCGGCAAGAAGGGGGACTCATTGTCAGACGGCGTGCAACAGAATACCCTCTGCCTTGATAACTGCCAGCCACAGTCCTCGCCTCCTCCATCGTAGCTCTCGGCAAGCTGGATCTCGACACCAAACTTGCAGTTGTTGTCAAAGCAGCTTCCGGGTTTGCCCTGCCAATAACAGCTGTTCTGGTCAAAGTGGACTGGATTTTTGCAGCACAGCTGTTTCGGGTCCCGGAAGCAGTCATCAAAGAACTCGCCAGCCATCGACACCTCGTCGTCGTCACACGACCCCCCGCAGCCTGTGGTCCGGCACCCTGTGTCTTTGGACGGCTTACAGCAGTAAACGTAGTTACCGTCCTTGCAATGGCTTTGATGATCTCCCCACCGATTCTGCATCATGGGCACTTCGTCGGGCTGGCAGTGACCGTTGCAGTAGGGGGGGTTACCACGCCAGAGGCAGTCTTTGGGATTCGGTGCCGATGCCAAGGGGCAACACAAGTGATTCACCGAGTCGGCGTCGTAAGAGCCGTCGCACGATTGTGTCGAGATGAGGATCTCGCCGGGGCTGCATGGTTTGCCGCAGTCGCTGAGGTGACAGACACCTTGGTCAGCCTCCTGCCAATACGCCCAATCGATGATCTCATTTGCAAAGGCGTTGAGCGTCTTCGGGTATAGAAGAGCTTGCATGGCGTCCAGATCGGGTGTGTCCTGATCGACGGCCCATATCAGGAGACCACCGAGGCCTTGGTCATTGGCAAATTTGATCTTTTGCTGGAATGTGTCCGTGTCGTCGTAACTGACCTGCAGTCAACCCAACCTGAATTAACATCTGATATTACAACATGCGAAAATAGATGGAACACGTGAACTTACCCATTGATCTCCGCCCCATGTCATGTATTTGACCCCGTTATCCTTGTCCCAGTAAGGGTCGATATCGTACTGCTTGATGAGGTTGGTGATTTCGTTATACGACAGAATCCCAGATTGCCCTGAACACTACCTCATATGTTATTCCATAAACTCGCAACAAGAATAGAGGTAGGGTTCAAATACCGATCCAGCCTCTGCACCACCCTTGAATGGGCACCCGGGCTTCCAGCAATTCGGGTCTGCTAGCTGGAAACTCCTCCCGTAGAAGCCCACACCCAAGTTAATCTTGGCCGGATCGATCCCGTTACGCCAGAACAATGATAGGGCAGTGCTAATCTCGGTTAGATTCGTGTGGGCTAATATAATCTTTCCAATCTGATCCTCGGGGCCATCCCACGTTCCGTGGAGGTCATAGGCCATCAGATTCGTCCAATCAACCCACTGCATACTGGCGGCCAGGTCGAAGTGCTGTAGATACCAAAAGGAAGTGGGCGCGGTGAAAGAGACCACGAGTCGCTTAGGCTGGAGAAGATTGATGACCTCGAGCGTGAAGAGGAAGTGTTCAAAGTTGGTGCCGTCCGAGGGGTTGCCACCACGGTCACCAGCGCCGGGATCTGTTGCACAATGAACATCATGTCATGAGTTTCAGGCGGGATAAGACTCACACTCCCAATCGAAATCAACGCCGTCAAAGCCAAACTCGTTTACAAAGGCCAGTAGCTTGCCAATGAATTTCAATTGGTTGGCAGTGCTACTCACGATGTCCCCAAAAACAGGCTGCGTGTCGGTGCCGTTATCGTTGAAGGTCCAGCCGCCCAAGGAGATGATCATCTTGATTCCTGGGTTCTGCTGTTTCAAGGCCGTGACGTCGGTGATCACCGAGTCGGGCACACCGGGCATCATGGCGATGTCGTAGCTGCCGGGCGTGATGTAGCCAAAGGATAGGTGTAAGTGCGTCAGGCTGCCGACGGGAATGTTGCGGAGAGACACGCCCGAGCAGTCGGCGTTGTACTTCCAGCCTTCATAGTAGCCGATGATGCGGCTTTGCACGTCGCCGCCAGACTTCCCTGACGAAGTGGGCTGCTCGCAGTTGCTCTGGCAGCCCTTTTGGCAGAACTCAGCAGTGACGCCGCAGAAGCCATACTGGGAGCAGCAGACGTTGAGGGGGCACGTGGCGTTGGGCGTTGCTGCGAACTCACCGCATGGTGCTTTGGCATCGCAATTGCTCCAACACGCATCGTTCGGCGACTCATCATTGGTGCCGCAGTACGTCGGACCGTAACCGCAGACTCCGTTCTTGCCACAGCAGGCGCCTGTCGAGAATCCAGGTCAGCGAAGTCCAAGATGGCGTCTAGGAACGAAGCCGATGCATGAATCGATTCGTCCGTCACTCAAAGCAATATGAACTCACCGTTTCCGCATGGCTTGGTCTCGGAGCAGCTGTACGGATCATCGGGATTCACTACCTGCCGCTTGGCCCGGGTCGGTCCTGTAACCCCTGATCTCCCAGCGTCCTTTCTCACCCTGGCTGCGGTATCGAGGTAGACCTCAACAGGCGAGGGGAGGTTGGCACATGCACCAAGAGCAGCTTTAACGCCCTGGGTGCCGGGTTGAGGCAGACCAAGCACATTGGATAGGAAAGATGCAAGCAGTAAAAGAGGCAAGTAACGCAGGGGACAATCAATTATTGTGAGAAGCGCCATGAGGAGAGACTGTCTCCGGTCTATGTGAAGAACTCGTAGGCCACAGCCTGCTGTAAATGAATAGTTGAGTAGCAGACGCCGTGCCGCCTCTATTTATCACGAGCTTAGGTATATTGTAGTGATGGCCCTATAGTCCCTAATCAGCCCAAGGACTTACTCCTCCTCCTCCTACCTTTGTCCTTAATTTAATGCTCACAATATCCATCACACGCTGCCATCCGGTCCCGATCACCCTGACCGGTGTGAATCGTCAGGAAATACATGCACGACCCCTCTCATAGCTATCAACTAACTAGGAACCATGCTATAAGCTGATCGTATGCAGACTAAGTCAAAATGATCAAACATGCAAGACGCGAAAGCCTGCTTCGATCGGGTGCATCAGAGCCTTACGGGCCCATCAAAGGTGCTGGTGCCTCTATTGCATTGATCTAACTGCCTACTTACATGTGCATGTATGCAGGGGTGCAGGGTTGCTGGCGATACCGATTGAGCCACCGGCGGTTACGATAAAATAATGTTTTAACCATGTCAGACTTTCTGGCTCAGAGGGGAAGGTGAGAAGCGGTTGTGGCGTAAGTCCTGCATCTGTGAATCTAGATCTTCTGCCGGCAGAGACAGTGGTAGTACAAACATGTACGCCAGACCATTCGCAACGTGAACCTGTTTTGGAGTGTCCAACGAGGCTTGGGGTCAATCTCATTGGGGTGGTCAGCGGGGCACCCTCGGCTTGCCACTAGGATCTAGTTAAATCACCTCCCCGGTCCCTCCATACCGTAGGCATGACGTCTCTGACCGGCTCGGCATGGATTGCCCTCGTGATTAAAAGCTATGTAGAAGCAGGCGAAGCCGCCTCGGTTGACGAATATGGTGAGCGTCGCCCCCAGGCACGAATGCTCTTCTGTGTATGGCACGGCACAGTCGTCCGCATCCATTGACCAGCTTTCAAGCACACAGGAATCTCAACATGTGGAAGACTTCATTCTTGATCGCCTTGGGGCTCCATTCCCAGGCAAGCGAGGCCATCGTCTGGTTTACAAGCCCGGACGCACTGCCTTCCAATGTCACGGCGGCCTGTCTGAACAGCCTCTCCGCCGACCTCGCCTGCGACAGCTCAATCACCAGACTTCGGCCCTTTCTCTACCCCCCTCAAAGCTTCCTCCAGACCGTGTGCACTCAGGCCTGTAGCGCTGCCCTCGAGGCTTATGAGAAGAGTGTCACGGCGGCTTGCCGGGGCCAGACATATGACAGTCGTTCAAGCACCGGATACGTGGGCATCCCTACCATTCCACAGTTGCTCCGGTACACGTATGGCTTCAATTGTTTGACGGATGCATCTAGCGGGCAGTATTGCAAAGTTCTTTCTGCTGCTGCGGCCGGAATCTCGCCAAACCAAAGTAACCTCGCCGATCCGGCCACGGGGGGCGGCGGCTTGGATGACTGCTCAGACTGTAGTCTCAAGGTCTTGCAGTTCCAAGCCGGGTCGCCGTTTTATGCCGATGCCAGTGTGACGGCCGAGTACCGATCGGCGACGTCGAGCTGTGGGTCGACATCGGGCTATTCGTTGACGACGACCACCGCGGATTTCACCCAGCAAATGCCGTCGCCCACGGAGTCGGTGTGTACCGGCCGTAACTATACAGTCCAACCCGGCGACACGTGCGGCTCCATCTCCAAGGCCAAGCAGATCGGCACCAGCTGGCTTCTCATGGACAACAGCCTCCCAGCCTACTGTGCTGGCTTCCCCACTGAAGGGATCTTGTGCCTCAACCACACGTGTCCGACGTATACCGTGCAGACAAAGGACAGCTGCAACGGCATCGCGGCGTCAAACAACGTGACGCTTGCCCAGATCTTTGCCTGGAATCCCATTCTGGACCTGGCCTGTAGCAATCTGAAAAAGTCACTCGGCCTGGAGCTGTGCATTGGATCCCCAGGGCCGCTGTATACCGCACCCACCGTGTCCATTCCCCCGATCCAAACGACAGCTACCGCACCGGTAGCCATTCCCACAGATATTGCCAACGGGACGACGGCCAATTGTGGAAACTACTATCAAGCCCTGCCAGGAGACTACTGCAACAAATTGTTAGTCAAGTTCGGCATCTCCTTGAGCGACTTCCAGATCCTAAATCCTGAAATCAATGAAAAGTGAGTGTATACGATCCGTACTGATGTTGACTGGCGCTTTTATCTAATGCAGAATGGCCTCATATCCAGTTGCACAAATCTGTTTGCATACGAGTCGTACTGCATTCTTCCTGTGGGGAGTAGTAAGTTTACCCCCTTTTTCTCAACCTCACAAGCCTCCTGACCGTGGTGATCTGCAGTCAACAATTACCCCGGGTCCCCAGGATTCTCCGTCTCGGCCAACCTCTCAGGAACAGCCACTCCCTTCGGCGCTCTTCCCTCGCCAACCTACGTGCCCCCGCTCTTCGCGGGGTACAACCGCACCTACGCCCCGAATACTAGGAGAGACTGCCGGGACTATCTCAATGGCGCCGACTACCAGATGGACCTGTCCAGCACATTCTACGAGAACAGCTGTCAGCTCGCGACGGATGTATACGGCATCTCGCTTGAGAACCTGGGGATCTGGAACCCGAGTCTCGGAGATGCGAGCCTCCCTAACTGCACATTTGCAAGCGACTTGTGGTATTGTATCGGCTGGGGCGGCGATGTCTCGGATGATCCAGGAGACGGAGAGAACGAGGAGACACCGGTTGCAGATGGTACCACTTCAGACTGCACTACTTATGCCGAGGTATACTTTCGAGATAACTGCACCGGCATCCTTGCTGAGAATAACATCACTCTCGCCACCTTCTACGCCCTCAACCCCGAGGTTAGGGCGGACTGCGGCGGCTTCGCAACAGGTATGTCCTATCCTATCCTATCCCGCTTGCCAGCTCAGCGAGTTTATAACTTACTTTATTCTCCAGGTGTTAGGTATTGTGTCTCAGGCACTCCAGCACCCCCCAGTAGTAGCACAGTCTCGCCAACGCCCCCCGGGCCGACCCAGTCCGGCCAGCCGGCGACCTGCAACTCCTGGTACGTGGCGCAGGACGGTGATTCTTGCGGCACCGTCGAGGACCTCTTCGGCATCACGGCCGCCCAGTTCCACGAATGGAACCCCGCTGTCTCCGCCGACTGCGTCGACGGCTTCTGGGCCGATGAGGCCTACTGCGTGGGCGTGTCCACGCCGACTACGACGACATCCTCGTCTTCGACCCATCCGACGCCTCCGGCCCCGACACAGAGTGGCCAGCCTGCCAACTGCAACAGATGGTTTGTTGCGCCGAGTGGCTCCTCGTGTGCGGATGCCGAGGCCGCTGGGGGCATTACAGACGCCCAGTTCCACGCCTGGAACCCGGCCGTGTCGAGCGACTGTCTGAGCGGGTTCTGGCTAGGGGAGGCGTATTGTATCGGTGTTTCTGCATAAGATGAGCGGGGTAGGCCCAGATTGTGAGGCAGATAGTCGGGTAGATGGGTTGATTTTCGTGTTCCAAGGCCCGTCGTAGCTAAGGCTTCACATGCTGTCGACTTTAAGTCAACCGAGCTGTTGTAACAAACGATGGGGTGGAACGGGCTAGTCGGCTTATCGAAGAAAATAATTAATTACATCTTGTAAATCAATGACATTTTTCGTCCATACTGCAATTGCTTGAAATGGGAGAGGTTTCATATTTTATGGAAAACTTATCAATTATTCGTGTCGAAACTTGCTAACGATGACACGCTTCAAACTCAACGCCTCGATCCTATAGGGCGCCAAGCAATTCTATGACGTACAAACTCAGCCCATTTGATCGAACCTGTCTCACCAGGCCCTTGCCCGACCTTTTACTCCTTCCTAACTCTTCCCTTGCTCTCTCGTGTCGCCGAAACCCCACCATCTACCGATTCCAAAATGCCGAAAGGCCTCGGCGGCACCGTGCGGCCCTCCGCCATTGACCCCCTAGTCCTCGATGTTACACACCGCACCTCCCATAGTGACCCATCCATCCCTCTCGTCAGCGTCTTCTCGCTGGGGACGTGGGAGCTAGGAGTCACCTTCCTACAGCAACAACAATCCCAGCAGCAGCCGCACCCGCCGCGACCCCGCCCCTCGCTCCAGGTGTATTACACGGCGCCCGACGGCGCCGACCCCGCACGCCTGGAATCGGCCGCCCGCGCCCTCGAGACGAGGATTCTCCGCGAGCGCCATCAATACAGAGACCCCGGCGAGTGCGACCGACTGGACGTCTACGGGATGCCGCTGCAGGGGGCAGACGAACACGTGGTGGCTACGTGCATAGAACACCAGAGGCACGAGATTGCTTCCCGGCTCGGGGACAAGGACTGGTACATCCAGCGCTACGATATCGGCAGCAATGAGTGGCGGCGGGCGTTGGTGGTTGTGCGGGAGGGGCAGGAGGCGTGGGTGGGGGACGACGGGCTGACGCGCCCGGTCGGTCTGAGCGTCGTGTTCTTCGACCCGGTTAGTCGGCGGGTGCTCGACGCCGGAAGGGAGTCCTGGGAGCAGAGGGCGGATGGTGTGGAGGAGGAGAAGATCCTGATCGGGGAACTCAAGGCGGAGCTGAAATGGCAGAACTGTACCTGGCAGTTTGAGGATTGAGCGCGTTCGGCTGTGTTCGGTCTTTCGGGGGACTTTGGCGCTGATCTATCCGGTGCTCCTCAGAAGCAGTGTTGCTAGGGCTCGCGTGGCGTGCGAAGGAGACAGGGCTTGATTACCTAGGTCTCGAGAATTTGTCTCCGAAGGGTATAGAATACCTGCTGACTAACTCGATCCTCGTCACCTTGACTACGCTCCTTTACTTCACTACCTATGCGACGATATCAAACCACAACAGATTGACGGGTTGGGAGATTGTAAAAACCCCCCAGGGCCCTCCTATGCCATGTTGGCACTGGAAAAGAGGAGACAACATCCATCAAATCAAGCATATTCTATTAGCTTTGATCGACGCATCACTCAATATTACACGAACAGGTCGCCATTGAGGTTTACTATTAAATTAGGATTAGTTGCGCTAGGAATAATCACTGTCAATTGACCTCTCCATAGCTTGAGCAACAGCGTGATCCTCGCGAATGGTGGCTTCAAACTCGAAGCTCGCGATGTGACCGGAGAGCTCTCTGAAGTGCCGGGGACGTTCTAATTCGTGGGATCGGGACCCGCGTCGTCCGTCGCGTTTGGGCTCCCCGTCGATTCCGGTATTTCCGTCGCTTATGTTGCTTCCGAACCGCTTGTTTGGCTAGTTTCATCCGCCGCTGTGGTGGAAGTTGTGTTGTGTCGCCGGGCTCATGCGTCGGAATTGGGTGGGCAAATTCAGATGACGCGCTAGCCGGCAGGGTTTCGACGCTGCTGGGCCTAGGCGTTGGATTAGGAGTTGGATTAGGAGTCGATACCTCGTTGCTTGACGGCAGCACATCCGGGTCATAGGTAGTATAATAGACTCCATTTTCGGGTCCCAGAACCTCCAGTCCTGGAGGCTTCCATACTAGTTCTTTAACATTTGTATGCAAAATGTTAGGCTTAAAAACAGACGGAGATTAGCGTGGAAATTTGTTTTCAGATATAGAATGTGTATTATCACGTACAAGCTGACTAGTCCTCTGTCCCTCTCTGCTGCCTTATCTTCATTATATTCCTAGCGAAAATACGAATGCTACGCCGGGAAAACCCACGTAAGCTGAAAATTTGAGCTGTGAGGTCCCCTAGTCTCCTCCAACCATGACTTCATCCAAGAAGTATCTACTCCAAATGTTGAGACCAATTTTGGTGCCTGACTCTACTGGGAGACCTGCGTGAGCCGTTCTCTCGTCCCCAGTCCCATTGCCATGTAGATTGTTCCAAAAGAGGGCGTTTCCTTTTCGAGGTTTGACAAGCAACCCGGTATCCCCAGCCGCGAGAGCAAACTTTGCTCCATCCGCCGATTCCAGCACGCTGGGCAAATGTGGAAAGTAGGTCTCACCACGCTCGCAATCATCCTCGAGGTAGGCAAAGATGCTTCCTAGGCGAGTGCTAGGCTTGGGTGATCTATCCTTGGAGCCCGGAACGGGGAGATCGACCTTTGGCGCGTCGAACCAGTCCGTGTGGGACCTATAATGGTCGCCACCCGTGGCATATTTAACGATTTGCAGTGCCTCAACTTCCACGTGCTGTACATTACCGAGCAGAGATTGCATTCTCTTGGTTAGACACTCGCACACGACGTCCTCCTTAGGCAGGAAAGCAGTTTGGGAGCTACGCATGGTCCGGTTCAAGACTTCCTTGAAGCCATCGGAGCCTGCGAACACCATGGAAGTGCCAAATCTGGTCTTTCTGAAAGACACAACGTTAATCCCCAATGGAAGTTCCAAAGCAGGAGAATACTCACCCTAAGTTTAGAAGATGCTCAATCTCCTCATCACGTAAGAAGTTGTTGATGTATATCACTAGGGGGTCAATCGAAAGAAGCTCAATTGTGTAGCTCTGGTCGCAGCTATAAGGGCCTACACCGGGCTGCTCTTCGATGGGGAGACTGAAAGGCAGTGGTAGAGATGTAATCTTGTCAAGAGTGCTGCTAAGCGTGACACCATGATTGGAGAGGTATTGCCCACAGCGCAAGATGCTTAATAACATCATGCTCACTGGTACGAGCATGACTGCGTATTTTGTCCGAGACTCCTGTATATTCTCATTTGATTAAGCTTTGTTACATAGACGAAGAACCGCGGTGGCTATGTTATCTTACCATAGCTAAACCCGTATTACACGTCGCGTTTGAGGTTCTCTTTTTTAGATAATGCTCGTCTAATGGAGATCGTCCTTAGATGGGCGAGTCAAGTCTAAGACTGAATTTCGGGTAGGTGGGTGCTCGAAACTGAAGAGCCGTACACATCTATGTATCTCATCTTCCTCTTCCCGGGATTACAGCAACCAGATGATAACACTCACACATACTTGCCACTCGCCCTCCCCACATTGAGCCAATGATATAGTAGTTGATACGAAGCATATCAAGTTCCATCATCGCAGACATCCTATTCGGATTTGGCTCGGCAATGGCTATTAAAGTCCGTGTGCTCCCTACTCCACTTATGCCGGTGGTTGATTGTAGTCTACCGTATGACTAAGATCCCCCCATGTCATTGTAAGAAAAAGGAAAGAAAGAAGAAAACAGCTGCAAGCTCCCTACATAGTTTGCAGAATTTGTTTTTTACCAATTCTGGAAACCACCTACCAGCTTTTCATGAGCTTGTGTTGGTAAGGCTATATTCGCCTCTAGACGGTGGGCCACTACCACCCTCCACCAACAATAAAAAAAATCGGCCAAACGCAATTAAAAGCAGGGTAAAAAAAATTTACTACCTTTATTTTACTTTAATCATCGTACGGCAATAATAATTACAATGCTATACGTTATAAATATTAACGCTTTTTAAGATTAAATTATTCTTTTATATAAAGCTAAAACTTTTGTTTTAGATATTTTTAAATCTATTATTAAATAAGGCTATAAATATATTTAGTTTTAAAAGGTTATATAAGTAACTTTATATCTAGCTTATTTAAATAAAGTTTAATTTTAAATTAAGTTTTTATTTTTTATATAAAGCTAAAAAAATAAATTAATTTAAAAGGATTTTTTTAAATTTAATATTACTATTAGCTTTTATATAATATAAAAACTTTATTTTAAATATAATATAAAATATAAATATTATATAAAAAAAAAGTATAGCTAAGCTTTTTAATATATAATAAAATAGTTATATTAGCATATAAAAAAAAGTTTAGCTATTTAAAGCTTTAAAAAAAATTATTTATATAAGTTTATATAAATATAAATTAATATTTAAGTTAATAAAAACTAGCTTTATTAATATTATAAAATATAATAATTAAAAAGTATATAATAATATAGTTAAGTAACTATTTATTAATATAAAATATTTATTATTTTAAGCCTAAACTTTTTTTAGTATTTTAATAAGTATATAAAGCTTTAAAAAATAAAAATTAAAGTTTATATAATAAGTTTTTATTTTTTTTATATATTAGCTAACTTATTAAATTTATGCTTATATTAATATATATTTATATATAATTATTTTAATTTATATTAAGCTTTTTGCTTATATTATTTTAAGTATATTAAAATAGTTTTTTATATAATAAATATAGCAAATATATAACTTTTATTTATAAAAGCAGATATAAAAGTTAAAACTGCTTTATTTACTAATATTTAAGCTTTTTTTATAAAAGTAAATTAAATAGCTATATTATATAATAGTTTTAATAATAAAAAGCAAACTTATTAGCAAAGTAATTATTTATTTTTATACTATATATAAAAATTTAGTAAATAAAACTAAAAAATTAAAGCTTAATAAAAGCTTTTTTATATAGGTTTAACTAACTAATAAATTTATTTTATAAATAAACTAAGCTTAATTAAGTTACTAAATAGCATAAATAATTATAATTTAATTATAATATATATAATTTATAGCTTAGCTTTTTATATAAAGATTATTAAATTTATTTAGCTTTAAAATAACTATATTATATAATGCTAAAAAAATTAGTTATATATTATTTTAAAAAAGCTTTTTAAAATATATAAAAACTTTAAAGTAAACTAAAAAATTTTTATATTTTAAAGATTAAACTTTAATAAGCTTATTTATATAATAGCTAGCTTTTTAAAAAATATTAAAATTAATGCTTTTTTTTATTAAAAATAAAAAAATAATATAATATTTAATTTAATAATATAAGCTTTAATAAAGTTTTTTATATAAAAAAAGATTAAAAGCGCTTATATTTATAGTTTTATCTTTAGCTTTACTAGCATATATAAAAGCATAAAAATAATAGCTAATAGCTACTTTTATTAATAACTAAATATTTAATTAATAAATATAATAAATATATATATATAAACTAATATATTATTATATAAAAGCTAACTTGTTTAAATTAATATATTAAAAAAAAACTACTTAATATTAAAATAATAGTTTAAGTTAAGCAAAAGCTTTATTTTATTTAATATATTATATAAAGTAATAAAAGATTTTAAAAAAAATTAAATAAGATTATTATATAATCTAGTTTTTAAGCTAAAATAATTAAAATAAAATTATTATATAACTTAATTTAAAAGCTAAAATAATTAGCTTTTAGTAAATTAAATAAATTTATATATTTAAATAAAATTTATAGATTTATAAGTTATATAACTAAAACTTTTAGCTAATATATTTTTTATTTTTAATTTTTTATTTTAAACTATTAATATTAAAATATTAGTATAAAATTGCTTTATATAAAAAGGTAAATGCTTAAAAAAGTTTAAAATAAAAAAATGTTTGCTTTAAATAGTAAAAAGGCTAAAGTTTTCTACTTTTATTAAAAAAGGCAATATAATTAATAAAAAGCTAAAGTTATTATATAGTTAATCTAAAAAGTTAAATTTATTATATAGTTAGTTTAAAAGGTTAAATTTATTATATAGTAAATCTTAGTTTAAATTATTAAATCTATAAAATATATTATTATTTTAGTGTTTATATAAAGATTTTGCTTTTTTATTTTTTTTTAATTAAAGGTTAAAAAAAAAAAGAGGTTTTTAAACATATAAAAATACTATTATATAAAAGTTTTTAATAAATTTTAAATAAAATTTTCTTTTAAAGCAAAAAAAGTCTTTTGCTATATAACTAAAAAGGTTTATTTTATAGTTTTTAAATAAGTAAATAACTAATTTAAATATAATTAAAGCAATAATTTTAATTTTATATTTTTTTAAAAAATAAATATTATATTTAGGTTTAATATTTAGTTATATAAAAGATTAAATCTATTAATTTTTATTTTATTTAAAGTTATTATATAAATAAATAAACTTTTTAAGCTTATATTAACTTATAGCTAAATTAAAAATAAAAATATATTAATAAAATTAAACTTATATAAATATTTTATATTTTTATATAAAAGCTAGTTATTTATTTAGCTATATTTTAATTTTTATAAGTTAACTTAAATTTTAATAGCTAAAGCTATTTATTATATAAAGTTTTGCTTGCTTTTTTTTATTAATTTTAGCTTTTATTATAAAGCTTATATATTATTTTATATATAACTAATTTAATAGTATATTATAACTATTAGATTTATATAACTATTAGAATTAAAGCTATATTTATATGTTATTTATAAGTTTAAAAAAAATAAGTAAATAAAAAAGTAATATTTAAATTATAATTAATTAATATAACTTATAATAAAACTAAAAATAAAAAAACTATTAAGCTTAAATATATTATATAATAAGATTTATATTTTTTATTATTTAAAATATTAATTACTTTAAGCTATTTTATATAATAGCTAAAGTAGTATTAATTAGCAAAAAGTAATAGCTTAATATTTTAATGTATATAATGTTTATAGCTTTAAACTTTTTAGTTAAAGCATTTTATGCTTATAAATATATGTATTATATATATAAAAAAAATAATTAATAAAAAAAAAGAAAAAATAAATTATATAAAAAAGCTAAATTAAAAGTTTTCTTTTAAAATAAAATAAAAAGTAAGCTTAACTAATATTATATATAATATATATATATAATATATTAGCAAATATATTATATATATATACTATATACTTATAGATTATTTTATATAAAAAAAGTATATATTAAGAGCTTTTATATAAAAAGCATGCATAGAAATTATATATATATATATTTTTTTAATTGCTTTTTATATAGCTATATCTTTTATTTTTTTTTTTTAAATTTTTTTTTTTTTTTTAACAATTATAACTATAATTATAACTACTACTACTATTACTAATATTAATACTAATAGTAATAATAATAATAATATTACTACTATTATTATTATTATTATTATATTATATATATAATTTACTTTTTATTATATAGTAAATTTTAATTTTTTTATATAAATAATGCTTTTATTTTGCTTTTTATTGCTTATACTGCTTTTGCTAAGCAGCTAACTATTATTTTTTAACTTAAAAGCTAGTAACTAGCGCTTATATGCTATAATATACTTTAATATATTATTTTAGCTTTACTTAGCTAACTTATTACTATTATATATAGTTAAGTTATAATAGCTTAAATATAATTTATTTAGCTAAGCTATATTAATATTTTCTTAATTTAATTTTAAAGTATTACTTAAGCTGCTTTATATTTTAAGTATTATTATACTATAAATATATTAGTAAATAGTATAGCAAAGCTATTTTTAACTTATATATAATTATTTAGCTACTTTAATAGCTACTATAATAATTATAAGTGTTAAATAGGCTTTATATGATTGTACGTAAGGTAAAGCAAATAGAATATAATCTTATATTATATTATATTAAATGCTTTTTTTAAAGAAAAAAGAAAAGAAAGTAAAACCTTTATAAAAGCAAAATTCTTACCTAATATAAAAACTTTTGCTAGCATATAAAGCTAAAGAAATAAAAAGATAAGTACTATTACATATAAGAATAGTATTATATGCTAGGGCCTTTAAGTGCTTTTAAGCGTAGTTAATACTAATGCTTTTAACATTAGCTATTTTCTTTTTAACTGCGCTCTTTTTAGCATATAATAAATCTAAAAAAATAAAAATAACAAATAACCTTATGCAGGCTTAAACTTATTATTTCTGCTATTATGCAATAATTTCTTTTTTAGTTTAATAAGGTTATAAGTAGTTAATAAACCTTTATACGTAAACTAAAAGGTAAGCTATATAGCTAATTACTTTTTAAATAAAGCATTAGCTTTAATTTAACTTAATAATAATGCTTATAATTTATTTAAATTTTAATTACCTAGCTTTTATATAGTTAAGCAAATAGTTATAATATAATTATATATATAATAGCTAGTTTAAATAAAAAAATGCTATCTAATATAGCAGGTATATATAAGTAAAAAGGTTTAATTATATAAAAGGCCTTTTATGCATAAATAAAGCTAAAATTTTTAGCTAGTTTTTTATTTCTTTTACTTTTTCTTTTTTAGGCATATATATATACACGCACGTACGCATACACATATACACATATATACTATTATATATATATTTTAGTTATTGTTTTAAAGTTATATTAACTTAAAATAGTTATATAAACAATAATAGCAATAATAATAATAGCAATAGTATTATTATTGCTATTGCTATTGCTATTATTATTATTACTATTACTATTACTACTACTATTACTATTACTATTATTATTATATATAGGTATTTTTTTTTGCTTTATAGGTTATATTAATAGTATTTAGGATAGTATAACAATAGCTGCTACTAGCTTTATTAACCTGCTTATTTTTGCTAGTTGCTTTTGCTTTATGCTTTTTACTATTAGTAGTATCTTTTAGTTTTAAAACTTTATATAAACTAAAAAAAATAGCCTTATTAAAGTTTATAGCCTTTTTATAAAAAGCAAGGCTTACTAAGCTTTTATGCAAGTTTTTTATATAAACATATATATATTTATAGTTTTTTATTTTTATGTAAATAGTTTTTAGTATGTTATTAGGCTAATATATTTTATTATATAATAAGTAAAAAAAAAAATTATTGCTGCTGCTTTATTTATAATATTTTTTTTTAGGTTTTATAGTTAAATATTTTAGCTAACGTTTAAGCAAAATTAATTTACTATAAAAGCTATTTTTATAGTTTTTTTATTTAAAGTTATAAAGTAGTAGTGCTAGCATATTGTTATAATTGTTAAGGGCTAGTTTATAGCTTTATTAATGCTATAGACAAAGATTTTAAGCTAAAGAAAAAAGGAAAAAAAAAAAGAAACTAGCATATATAAAAGCTAGTAATATATTATATATATAGTAGGTCCTTTTAGTTATTAATAGTTTTATTAATAAAAAGTTAAATTAAAAACTATTATGTTAGCAATTGTTATAACTATTATATTTTCTTTTACTAAAACTAAAATATAGTTATAAACTTTATTAAGATTACCTATATTATTTAATTTTTATAGTAAAGCTTGCTTTTTTAGCTAGATTATTATTTAAATAGTTTTTTGCTTATATGTTTTTAGCTGCTGCTTTTATTTAGTATTAAAGTTTTACTAAAGGATTTAGTGCTTTTTAGTGCTATTTATAAAATTTTTCTAGCTATACTAGTAAGTTTTTAAAGTTTTTAGCAGGGTACTATATATTATTAAGGTTATATTTTTGCTATGCTACCTAGTATTATAGCATTTTATATTTTTTATATAGTTTAGATTATAGTATTTTTTTTACTTTAAATTTTGCTTTACTATTAATTTTCTTTGTTTTAGGTAGTAGTTACGCTTATTATAGTAATAAGTTATTTATAGCTTTTTGCAGTTTATTAGCATAAAATAGGTTAGTTATTTTATAAAAGTTTAAAAGGTTTAAAATATAGCTATGCCTTTACATTTATAGTATTTTAAATAGCTTTGCTTATTATAAGTTTAGCCTAATTATTAGCGCTTAAGTTATAAAGCTTTTTTTTTTAGAAATATATAATTGCTAACTATAAAGTTTACTAGTTTTTGCTTATAGTTAGCTTATGTTTATTATTGCTTTTATGTTTTAAGTGCTATTTTATAAGCATATTATTAAACTTTTTATGCTTATTATACTAGCTTAAGCGCTTGTTTTTTTAGTTTACTATTTACTTTTATATTAAGTAATAGCAATAATAATAAGTTATAGATATTAGTTTTTATAGCTACTTTTAATAAAGCTATATTTATTAATAAATACTATAAGAAATTATATGCAAAATTTAAAGCAAGCAAATAAATATTTTAATTATCTTAATATTTATTAACATAAAATCTTAATTATTAATTTAGCTTTTAGTTTATAAGCTTTATAGCATCTTAAGTTTATAAATAAAATATACTGCTATAGCAGTGCTTTATATTAGTTAATTTATTAATTTTAGCTATAAAGCTTAAAATAAATAGTTTTATATTATTAACTATTTAAACTTTTAATATGCTAAATAATTAATAGATATATTAGTAATATCTTAAGGCTATATTTTTTATAGTATTAGTTTTATAAGCTAAAATACTAACTAAAAAATAGCTAAATTTATTAATAAACATTTAAATATAATTATATTTATATTAATTTTTAAGTATAGATTTTTTATTAACTACTATATGTTTTTAAACTAAAGTTAATATTAATAGCAGATATAATAGGCTTAAAGTTTTATTTTATAGTGCTTTATTCCTTTTATAATTATAATAATTTTATATATACCTTTTAATATCTTTTTTAAGATAAAGCTAATAATAGTTTTATTTTAATGCTTTTATAGTTTTATTTTGCTTTAAGTAAGCTATAATAACTAAGTAGTAAGCTTTTTTTATTAAGGCTATTTATAGAAAGATTAATTTATTAGTTATAATTTTTAAAACTTTTAAGTAGTATTTTTTTATTTTTAGCTATTAAAGTTTGTTTTTTTTTTTAATAAGATTTATTAAGTTTGCTTTTTTAAAAGGTATTATAGTTAGTTTTATTAAAGCAACTAATATAGCTATTTTTATAAGGTTAATTAATTTTATGTTTTATTTTTTAGCTTTTTATACTTTAATAGTAAGTAAATCTACTATTTTTTATAAAAATATATTAGTAACTATATTTTGCTAGCTTAAATAATACTAAAACATAATATTAAAGTTAAATAAAAAGTTAGCTTATTATATTTATTATATTAATAATATCTTTTTAGTTAAAAAGTAAACTAAAGCTTAATAGTTAATAACTATAAAAAACTTTATTTTTAGTAGTTTTAAATAGTAGTATTTTAACGTTTATACTACTGCTAAAAGTTTATAATCTTATATAAAGTATATTTTTTTATATAATGTTATTATTTTTAAAAAATATTTAATAGGTTTTTATTAGCTATTAAGTTATTATTACTAGATAATATTTTTAATAGCATTATATAAAGCGTTTATTTTTACTTTAGTAGGTACTTTAAGTTTAAAAAAAGCAAGCACTAGTAATTAATAAGCTAATTATTTTATAGCTTTAAAAGCTTTCTTTTATTTTAAACCTTTTTTAAAAAGTATATTTTTTTTAAGCAATTAATTAAAAGGTTTAGCTATATTACTTATATAATAAGTAAACATGCAAATAAAGTTATAAAGCCTTAAAAAAAATTAAACTATTTATATTTTATTAAAGTTTTTAAATTTTTAACTAGTAATAGCTTTAATTTTAGCTAAATCTACTTTAATGCTTACTTTAGCTTTTAGTACTATATTTAAATAGTTTATTTTTATTATATTAAACTATAACTTTTTAATATTACCTTATAAGTTTACTTTATATAGTTTATAGATAACCTTTTTATAGTAAGTCTAGTATTTTTTTTTAATATTAAAATATACTAGGATATTATTAGCATATATGCTTGCAAACTTATTTAGCAATTTTTGCAGTTATATATTAATAAAAGTCTGCTATTAGGCTAGTTTTATTTTAAG
Source organism: Xylaria grammica (assembly GCA_004353285.2). Taxonomy (NCBI): domain Eukaryota; kingdom Fungi; phylum Ascomycota; class Sordariomycetes; order Xylariales; family Xylariaceae; genus Xylaria; species Xylaria grammica. Next base: position 466,545 of record NGZP02000018.1, read on the forward strand.
TTTAAAAGGTAAAACTAGCTATTAAAAAATATCTTGCTAAGTTTTAAAAGCAGTAAGATATTTTAATTTTAGCGCTATTTTTATTTTATAAAAGGTTTTAATAACATTAAATTTAAAGTATTTTTTAGCTTAATAGCTATTAAAGATAATATTAGGTAAGTTTAAAGCAAAAATAATATAGTTTTTTAAGTATTTATTTCTTTATTAATAATTAATATAAAATTATTGTTTTTATAAATAAAGTTTTAAAGCAAATAAAATAAAAGCTATATTAACTTTTATATATAGCTTAATAAAGCTTAAAGCTAATAACTAGTTAATAATTTTTTTTTTTAATAAAAAATATTAGATTAAAATATAATATCTTAAAGGTAAATTAATAGGCTTTTTGTTAGTAGGTTTTAATATAACGTTAAAACTAAGTTAAAAAGGTGCTATAATATTTACTTTAATTTTAAAAAAAAAGCTTTTTAAATAAGCTAATAGTTTTAGTAATATCTTATAAACTAGTGCTATATGTTTTAAATTTTTATTAAGTAGAAAAAAAATATGCTTTTTATTAAATGTTTTTTATAATTTTATGCTTTTTATTTATTTTATTAATATAATAAACTTTATTAGTATAAGTTGTTTTAATATTTTCTTAGCTAGCTAAGCTTATTATTATTTATTTAAGTTTTAATTAACTTATTATATAATATTTATAATTACTTTAAGATTATTGTTAGTATTACTTAGCATTTTTTGTTAAAATATTTAATATTATTTCTTTAGTGCTTAGTTTTAGCGCTTAGCGTTTTTTTTAATAGCAAGGTTAACTTAACGTTTTAAAGCTTTTATTTATAAGACATTTATTGTTAGTAAAAACTTTATAAAAAATAGTAAGTTATTAAGCTATATTAGCTTTTTATTAGCATAGTTTAAAAAGATCTAATATTTAGCTAGCTAGTTTAAGCTAATTATAATGTTTAGCTTTATATTAATAATTTAAAAAAATTAATCTTTAAATCTTTTTTTATTAATTTTAAAGATAGCATATAAATATTACTTTATGCTTTTTATAGGTTTTTTTTTATAATTAAAAAAAGGTTATTTTTATATTAATATTATTAATTTAGCTTTTAGCTATTAATATACTTGTTAAGCTAACTTTAAGCTTATTATTAAAAAAACTTAAGCTTTAATATTATATAATATAATAGCTTTTATTTTAATATTATTTACTTATAATTAAATAATATTATAAAAAAAAAAGTTTTTTTTATTGCTATTTACTTTAGCTAAAAATAGTAACTAAACTATTATAAAAACTTTTAGCAGTTTTATTAGTTTTTTAAGTTAAAAAACTTATTAGTTAACTTTTTTTATTTTTTAACTTTTTTAGTAAGTTATATCTTTATAACTTTTTTAAGTTTAGGCTTATTAAGGCATTTAATAGCATAATATTTAGATTTTTTGCAGATAAAACATATATTATTAGCTTAGTAAACCTTTTTCTTTTTATTATTTAAGGCTTTTTTTTAGCTATTTTAAGGTTTTTATAGCATTTAGTTTAACATTATATTAAGCTATTAAAGCTTTATTAGCAGCAGGCTTATCTGCTAGTTTTTAGTTATATTTTTAATAATGCTAGTAGCTATACTTATAGTTATATATAGCTTTAAATACTTTATTATAAAAGTATTTATAGCTTATATATAGGTTTATACTAGCTTTAAAGATTTTATTTCTTAAATTAAAATCTATATGCTTTTAAAAAATTTAAAACTATTTTAATTTAAAAAACTTAGTTTTTAACGCTAAAATATTAAATTAAGCAATAAATTAATAAATATTCTATTTAGCTTTATAATAATATTTGTTTAGCTTATTATAAGCTTTAGCTAATTAATTAAAATTATAATAAGCAGTTTTTAAAGCTTAAATTATTTTAGCTATATTACTATATAGTTTAGTAATAAAATAAAAATATATTTTAAAAGCTTATATAGCGTTATTTTATAATAAAAATATAATATAATATATATAGCTTTTTTTAGTATAATAAGTAGTAACATTTTCTTTAAATTTGTTAGCTAGCTTGCTTAGCTAATAATTAAATTATTTTTTATTGCTAGTAAAATATCCTAGGTTTTGTCACGAGAGGAGTCCTTTAGGAAGGCAAGGCTTTTAGTTTAGGTATTTAAGTGTATATATTAATCTAAGGATAAAAAAAAAAAGAGGAAAAGTTTAAAGGTCTATAAAATTATCGGATTAAGTGTGTGTGCAGAGTGGGTCCTATAGAGGGTCCTATATAGGTAGGTCCTACATAGGTCCCCTAGGGACCCTTGTAAAGGCTAGCCGTGACTAGTTTAGTCTTTAGTTTTTAGCTTTATTATTATATAATAAGTTAAAGCTGTTTATTATTGCTTTTTTTATATTTTTAAAAATAGTTTAAGCTGCTATGCCTATTAGTTAAAAGGTAGTACCGCTAAAAGCGCTTTTAATAATATTATCTTGTTTTAATTTTAAGGTCTAATTTTATTAGGCTTGTTTTAACTATTGCGTTAACTAGAAGATCTAGGCTTATAAGTCCTTTAGTATTGCTTATCTAGCTGCTATATTATTTAAAGCAGCATTAAAGTCTTATTTTTATTTAGCTTTTAAAAACTTAAGGTTAAGGTTTTCTTTTATAATTAGTTTTAAGATATTTATGCTTAAGTTTATAGGTAAAGTATTATTTAGCGCAATATAGTCTTAAATTCTTTTAGATTATCTTAAGTTATTAATCTTTATAAGTTGTTACTTTAAAAAAGTTATAGGTTTTAGTCTTTAATAATAGTACACTTGTTTTAAGTTAAGTATATAATAGCATAATAAGTAGTTAGTTTAAGTTTGCAACTATAGCAATTATAAATAATATATTTATAAAATGCTTAATAGCAAGAAAAAAAGCTTAAAATAGTGTTATAATTATTAAAGGCTAGTTTATAGCTTTATTAATATTATAGATAAAAATTTTAAGCTAAAAAAAAAAAAAAAAAAAAGAGAAACTAATATATACAAAGGCCGGTAATATATTATATATATAGTAGGTCCTTTTAGTTATTAATAGTTTTATTAATAAAAAGTTAAATTAAAGACTATTACGTTAGCAATTGTTATAACTGTTATATATATTATAAAAGCGTATATAATAGGTGTTATTACTATAGTAGCATGCTATTTTTTGCATGCTAATATATCTTTAGTTTTTAAAGAAATGCTTATAGCGCTTATGTTTAGCGCTTTTATAAAGCGTAGTGCTTGCACTACTATTAAAAAAAGGGAAAAAAAGAAAAAAGTATTATTAAAGTGTTATATATAATAAAAAAAAAGTAAAAAAAAAAAAAAAAATTTATTATTATTTTATTGCTTTTAGTTTTTAATATTTAATTTATATAGTATTTTTTTTATATAATAGTTTTACTTTTATATATTTTTTATTTTATAACTTATAACTAGTTATATTATATATAACCTTTTTAAGCTTTTTTTATAAATGCTTTTATTTATATAGTTAATTTATTTATAAATATAAAGGTTTTAAATGCTTAGTTAAATATTTGCTTAATAAATACATTTATAAAGTTATTTTTATTATTAATTTATTATATGTTAAAAATTTCTCTTTTTTTATATAACTTTTATAATAATATAATATTTATTATAAGGCATTTTTCTTATATAGTTTTAAGCTTTATTAAATAGTTATATAATAACTTAAAATTTAAACATAAAATAGCTAAAATTAAAAAAATTCTAAGTATAGCTATAATTTTTTAAATTGTTATATAAAAAGCAATTATACTATTAAAGCTATTAACTATATTATATAGCTTATTAGCTAGTATACTTTTAATAACCTTTTTATATTTGCTTAAGTTTTAATATATAATATTTCTTTTTATTTTAAAGCTAAAATTTTACTTTATATAATATTTAATTGCTAATATAATAAAAAATCTAAGCTAAAAGCTTATGTTAGCATTATTAGCAAATAATTTATTTATAAAAATAAAAAGCTTTATATAATATAAATCTAGTAATATATAAGTTAAGCTATAGTTTTAGTTATTTATTTATTATTTAATTTTTTAATTTAAAGCTTATATATTAATTAGTATAAGGTTTATAACTTATATTATAGCTAATAGGTTATATAATGCTTTTAGCTAGCAAATACTGCTAATATATGCTTTTTTTATACGTTAAAAAATATATTATTATATAAAGTCTTTTATATAAAGGTTAATTTTAGCAAGTTAACCTGCTTAACCTTTTTAAGTTAAAGCAATATTACCTTTAAATAATAGATTAATTTAGCTTTTATTAAATTTTATTAGGTAATTTACTTATAAGACCTTTTTAGGCTTTATATAAAACTTTGCCTTTTATAGCTTTTATTTTTTTTTTTAGAAAAAATAAAGTTATAAAGCTAAACATATTATCTATTTATAAGCTAGTAATTTTAAAATCGTTTAATTACTTTATAGATATTAGTAAATATAAGTTATATATAAACATATTTATTTTTAGTTTTTAGCAGTAATATTAGTAATAGGTTTTAAACTAATATAAACTTAACTTTGCTAAACTATATAATAGTTATATAATCTTTAAAACTATTTTTTTTAAGTATTTAGATTTTAGTTTTAAAAAAAATTATGTAATAATTTTTTAAGCTAGTTTGTTTTATAACTATATATACGCTTATATAATATCTTATAGTCTACTAAAAGTATTAAAGTTTTATATAAAAAAAAGTTTTAATATAAGTATTAAATATTAACTTATCTTTTAGATTATAAATAACTAAGTTAGCATTATTTCCTTTTTTATATTATTATATCTTTATATAATTAGCTTAAACTTTTTATATAGCTTAGTTGTTTTTTTTTTAACTTTTTATATAAAGCAAGATTTAAAAATGCAAATATTACTACATTAAGTTAAATTATATTATATAAACTAAAATATGCTTTATATAACAAAGTTATTAATTTTAGTTGCATTTAACTTTTTAAATAATACTTTAGGTATATTAATTATTTTATTTTTATATAGCTTAATAGCTAGTATATAGCTTTATTTTTCTTTTTAAGTTAAAAATATATAACTAGTTTATTATATAAAAAAAATATAAAAGCTAATATTTTTTCTTAGTTTTTTTCTTTTTTTTTATATAGCTAAAAGTTAAAAAGGTTATATAATAAGTAGTTTTTTTTTTAGGTTATTTAAAAGTAAATTCTTTAAATTAATTAAAAGCAAATCTTTTAGGTTATTAAAAGGTAAATCTTTAGTTATATAATAATATAGTTTAATCTGCATATATTAAAAGCAGATTAAGCTATTTATTAAGTTAATAATTATATTAGATCTTTTAATTAACTATATTTTATATAAACTATTTTTCTTTTTTTTTTTTGCGCTATATAAAAACTTTACTTTAAAAAGGTAAAAATAGCATATTATATAAAATAAGTTTATTATGCTAATTAATTACATAATTAATTTTAACTTTAGCTTTTTTATTATATAATATTTTTATAGCTTTTTTAATTGCTTTAGCTTTTTATATAATATTTAATAAAAGGAAAAAGTTCTAGTTAACTTTAAGGTAGGCTTTAAAAACTAGTAATATTAGTATAAAGCTATTTAGTTTAGCAATATTATTTAATACTTTTATTACTATTTATAAAATTAACTTTTTTTTTATATAATAGCTAATCTTAGCTTTAAAAATATTATATATATAGTAAAATAGTTTATAAGCTTATTTAATTTTACTAATTACTTAATATGCTTTTATAAGCATTATATAGTATTATATGCTTATAATCTTTGCTTAGTTTTAAAACTTTTTAAATAAAAAGTTTATTTTTAGGTTATATATAATATAGTTAAAAGGTCTTTAGTATATATTAATTTAGTACTTGCATAACGCTTTTTATATATTTTATGCAAACATAAATTTAAAGAATATTACTGCTTAAAATAATATTATAGCATTAATTATATAAAAAACCTAGCTATTTTTTAATTATATAGCATTTATAATTACTTTATAGTTAAAATTGCAGTTGTTTTTAATTAAAAATTTAAACTTTTATAATGCTTAATTATATAATTAATAATAATAGCAAAACTTTTAAATCTTTTCTAAAGCAAAATAGTTTATATTATAGCTTATATAACTAAACATATTATATAATCTTTTTATATAAAGGTAACTAAAACAGCAATATAACTGCTATAACTTTATTTTTATAAAATAAATACTAGCTTTATATAAGCTAATATTAAAAAATAAATATCTTTACTTTTATATAATAGGTATAATTTTCTTGTTTTTTTATATAATTATATTTTTTATATTATTATAGTATGCTTATAATTAGTTAGTATTTTTTAATAAAAAAAAAAAAAGTATAAAGCTATTTAAAATATAATATATAGTAATATTTAGCAAGTTGTTTATTTATATAATACTTATAGCTATAATAGTATTATTTTCTTTAAACTTAATATTTATAGTTTTTAAGGTTTAGCTAACTTTTATATAAGGATAAATCTTAAGATATGCTTTTAATTATGCTTTTTTTACTATTAAATAGTTTAAAGTGCTTATATTTTAAAGTTTACTTTAATATTTTATATAATATTAGTTATTTAAAATAAATTAGTTATATAAAATACTTGCGTTATAGTTTTAAATATTTTTTTTAGTTATATAATAAAAAAATATATTATTTATAAGAAATTAAGTAAATTACTTTTTAATTTTTTTATTAATATTTTTATTACTTTTATTTAACTTAAGATATTTTTTATATTTTGTTAAAAATAATAAAAATTTATTAAGTATAAGTTATAAGCTATTAATTATTTTATATAAATTAAAATACTAGTTTTTTATGCGTGCTTATTTTTATAAAATATGTTTAGTTAACTAGCAACTTTTTTTTTAGCATATAAAGCAGGTTTTATTTATATAAAAGTAAAAGCTTTATTTTTATGCTTATAGCTACTTTTATTATATATTAAACTAATTTTTATATTTTAGTTAAAACTTTAGTTTAAAGCTTTTTATATAGTTGCTTTAAATATACTGCTTGTTAGTAAAATATATATTATTATTTTTTTATATAAAGCTTTTTAATAATATATCTTTTGTTATATAAAAGCAAGCCTATAAGTTAGCAAAAAAGCCTTTATATAATAGCTTTTAAAGTATAAAAGCTATATTTAGCTTTACTACTTTATAGCATGCTTATATAATAGTTATACTTAGTTAAATTTTCTTTTAGTAACTTATACTAAGTGCTTATTATGCTTTTGCAAGCTTATTAATTATTAGATCTAATATTATATGTAATGCTAAATTTAAATTCTTTTCTTTTATTTATATAAAAGTAATTATAGTTTAGTTAGCTTAATAGTAACTATAATTTATATTTATATTAAAGTAAATATTTATTAAAGCTAATATAGTAAGTATAATAGTCTTTTATATAACTTTATAAAATAGTTAAAAATATTATATAGTATTAATCTTTTATAATTTTAAGTTTTTAGCATATATTAATAAATAGTTATGCCTTATTATATAAAAGGTTATATAGCTTGCTTAAGTAATTCTGCTTATATTTTTAAGTCTTTTAAAATAGCATATATTTTTTAAATAATATTATCTTGTTTTATATATTTTTAATAAAAAGTAGGTTTAATATTAAGTTTATTAAAACAAGTTTTAATATTATATATAAGTACGTTTGCTGCTTTAAAGTTTAAAAAAGATAATATATAATAAGATATTTATATATAGGTTAAAAGTTTAGCTTATAGCCTAGCCTTAGTATATACTTATATATAAGTTTTAATTAAAACTTAATAGTTAGTTATATAAAGCTTTAAGCATATTAAACTTTTAATATTTAAAATTATATATTATTAGCTACTTTTAAATATAGGTTTTTTTATTGTATAAAACTTTAAAAGGTTAATATATCTTAAAAATTTAACTAAAGTTATTAGCTTAATATAAGCAAAGCTAATATATGTTATATAGTGCTTATAAGGTTATTTATTAATAAAAGACCTAGTTAGTTATTTTTTATAGTATAGTTTCTTTTAAATATTTATATAAAGTTATTTAATATATTTAACCTTTTTTATTTTTTTAGTTATATAAAAATATTTTTTTTTTTTAAGACTTTAAGCAATTTTTTGCTAGTTACGCAGTATATTTATTTAAAGTAATTTATTATTTAGCTTTTAAAGTTTTCTATATATTTTATATATGTTATATTACTTTTATTTATTATATAATAATAATAAATAGCTTAATAAGCTACTTATATATTAAGCTATTATTTAATTATAGTTTTAAAGTTAATATTTATATTTTATTATATTATATTAATATAAGTTTATATAATATTTAAGCTAATCTTAATTTTTTTAGCTATACTTTTATATGTATTAAAATTGCTTAGTTAAAAGTTTATAGGCTAGTTTTATAGTTTTATTAACCTTTTTACATTATAAAATATAAAAGCATTTATTTTAGTAATTATTATATAATAAGTATATTGTTTTGCTTTTTATATAATAGTTTGTTTTATATAATTATATACTATTTTTTCTGTTATAGTATAATATTAAAGGTTTAGCCTTTTAAATTTTTAGCTTAATCTAGTATTATATAATAATAGGTTTAATTTTCTCTTTTATCTTTGCAAACAAAAAATGCTATATAAATATAAACAACATATAAACTAAAATAGCTTTATATAATAAAGCAAGTTAAAATATAATATAAAAAACCTAGGCATTAATACTTTTAAGTAAACTTTATTTTTACTTTAGCTAATTTATAGTATATTTTATAACTATTAATTAGTATTAAATAAGCTTTATATAATTATATATAAGGTAAAGCAAATAAAATATAATCTTATATTATATTATATTAAATGCTTTTTTTAAAAAAAATAGAAAAAAAAGTAAAACCTTTATATAAGCAAAGTTTTTACCTAATATAAAAACTTTTGCTAGCATATAAAGCTAAAAAGATAAAAAAATAAGCATTATTACACGTAAAAATAATATTATATGCTAAAGCTTTTAAGTGCCTTTAAGTATAGTTAATACTAATGCTTTTAATAATAAGTAATAAAACTATAGTACTTACTATTTTATATAAAATAAGCTTAATAATAATAATAATAATAATAATAATAATGCTTTTTTTTTTTTTTTTTTTTATTAAAAAAAAGCGCTAGCTATTAACTTGCTAGTTTAACTATATTAAATTAAAAGTTAGCAGCTTAGCTAAAAATTTTATAATTATTAATTAAATATATATATATATTTTTTTTTTATATAATTAATTTTATTTCTTTTTACTTATATATATAATAAGTAAATAAATAAATAAATAAATAAGCTAATAAAGCTTATATAAGCAAAAGCTTTAAAATAACTACTAAATATTTTTATATAATATTTTAAGTTAGTAATTAACTATATAATTATATATACTTTAGTAAAACTAAAACCTAGTAAATAAATAGATATTTAGATAAGTTAATTTAATTAAATATAGCTTTGTACGATTAATTTACCTTGCTTTTAATTACTTTTAGCCGATTTTTTTTATTGTCGGTAAAAGGTGGTAGTGGCCCACCATACCTCTAACCCCCGGCAATAATTACGAACCCGCTATACGAAGCATAGTTAGGTACTACACTAGTACCACAATGTAAGCAGACGAGGCCCTGCATGCGGAGCACCATGGGAAAGAGAGGGTGCATAATTCCCTTTCAAATACCGGGGCGAGACCACGTTCCATTTCCCCTAAGTTTTTATCGCCACGACGTGCGATATGATGGGAACCGGCAAAGAAACACAGGGGTATGAGGAGTGCTACTCTCACGCCCCTTCGTTGGTACGAAGACCCTTATGCAGCTATAAGCTTTCGGCACGTTTATACTAAGCCGAAAATAGTATAATTACCTAACATGCCGCCTTATCTCGACGTCGCCGCCGGCGCCAGCACGGATCGCCACCCAGAACCAACCAATCAATTCTCCCTTGAGTTCTTGCTCATCATCTGACGTCTCTCGTTGTTTCTGGGGGATGCACGACCCTCGCGGGCCTGCTGCAGAGAGATCCGCAGGTTAGCGTAAATCGGGCCATTCCGAAGTAGGTACAAGCATCTCACCAATCTCACCAATCTCACCATTACTCCGTACATTAACATCCGCATGATACGGGGCTTGGCGCCCACGCGCAACCCTGGACAATCTCGGAGCCAGCATCCGACGGCACTGCGATAATATCTTGGGTGCAGCACTACCGGTGTGGAGTCCAATGGTAAGCAACGGTACGATGATAGGTACTTCCTATTTCGTCCGCCCATTGCTAGTGTCTGCATACCGATTAGTCACATGATGATCTAGATGCTTATGGTCTAGATAGCACCTTGATCCAATAGCCCACGTCTCGATAGAGGTAGCAAAATGAATTGGATCCCGCGGTAATCTGTGTATTATTTGTAATATCGTCAGTTTTATGACGATATCATTCGTACCGCCGCCGCAAAGATGTCGTTTTCTTGGAGGTGAGGATGTGCCTGGTCGGCCTAGGATGGGTACGTCGGGTTTCCTCCACCTCTCTACCTACCTTCTCGTCCCGCAGGTTTTCCTATTCTATACCAAACGCCCTTCTTTGTGATAATACTAGTGCTACTCCTTCTCTCTCACCATTACACCGTAACGTCACACAGTGTCACGCAATGGTCGAGAGAGATTAGGACCAGCCTGGCACGGGCCTTAGACTACGCTATATCTAAACTAGCCAAGCAATTTGCCAATCTAAATAACACCTCCCCCTTTCTGTAATAACGATAAAGTCAATACTGGAATGGCCAACATTGAGAAATATGACACGTAGAGCGATATCTATTCGAAAGCTTCCCTGTTTACTCGAGGGAGCTCATGTCGCCCGTTGAGTTCAACTCCTTCCTTGATGTCAAATTATCAGTTCACCTCGCCACGCCTATACTCGGCAAAACATGGCCACAGGTTCGGAATTAGGGACTTCATCGAACGTCATCGCCCGTCGCTATTCGTCATAGCTTCGCAAATGGTCGCGGCGACCGTGAATGCGGCGGCTAAGTTCTGTGAGACAAGACCGGAGCTAGTCCATCCATTCATGATCTTGCATATCCGGATGTTAGTTACGGGATTAGGATGTGCGCTATATCTTTCACACATGGGATCCTCGAAGTCCGTCGCTTTCTTTGGAGTAGCCGAAGTGAGAGGCCTCATCCTCTTGCGGGCAATCGGCGGGGTCTTCAGTGCTACGGGATTCTTTTGTACGTTGGTTTTGGTCTATCTCTCTCATTCGGAGAACTCGTGCTGTACTACGAAAACCTGAATAATTCAACAAGTTCCTTGACTGACTAAGCGCCCATCTGCTCACAAGTCTCGATGATATACTTGACGCTCAGTGAAGCCATAGCTTTAAGTTTTTTAAGCCCTCTAGGCGCGTTGATTCTAGCGAGGTGCTTGTCCCTGGGCACGATCCCATGGGTTGATTGCGTTGGTGCTGCGGGCGCGTTCGTAGGAGTTGCGCTCGTAGCCCAGCCCGAAGACATATTCCACATGAACAGCGCTGCTTCTGACGCCTCGGTGAATACGCATGGCCGCTTTAAAGGTCTAGCCTTCGGTCTATTCGGAGCCCTCGGAGGTGTAGTAAGTCATATTCATTTTTCTCGATTTGCTCGCTACCAAATGACTAACCTGGATTATCCCAAGGTGGTACTGACATCAATCCGTCGTATCAGCACGCGGGCTCATCCACTGACAAGTGTAAATATGTTTGCGTGGAGTGTAGTATTCGCCAGTGGCATTGCGCTTACGATGATCTCGGGGATAAGATGGCCTGGGAATCCATTGATATGGGCATGTTTCCTATACATAGGCATCTGCGGCTTCGCGATGGTAAGTAAATTGTTGACCCTACCTCCCCCTAGCAAGGATTATTAGCTAAGAATATTCATAGGAATACCTCCTTACTGTTGGAATCTCAAAAGACCCTTCTTCGGCCGCTACGCTCATGATGTACACCCAGATAATATGGGCGCTTGTGGTAGACCGTGCTGTATTCAACATAACAGCCAATGCATGGGCCCTTCTAGGTGTGGCAACTATCATTGGAAGCCTGTGTCTTGTCACTGTAGCTGGAGGTGAAAAGGTCAGTAGCGTTAAGGAGCAGCCGATATGTGAAGATGAAGACGCAGAAATGCTGGCTACGGACGAAAGCGACTTATCACAAATTGATTAAGCGCCAAACCAACATATAAGAAAGGTAGGCGTGTCATAGTATCTAATGATTCTTACACTAATGTACTTTAATATTCTGAGGTAGAAGACTGTTTCAATTATACTGTGTCTTGTTAGGCCATTAATTAGGCATTATTCAAAGCATGACATGGATGCCTTTGGAAATCGTAAGAAGGGAGCAAATAGCCATCTCTCTTAGATACCTTCAATCACTCGAAACGAGGATGGGGATGAGAAAAGTCGAGGTGTCCAGGCTCCAAGCTCGATTGATGGCGTTGCTGTGATTAGTCATGGTATAATCGAGGAAGGCCATTCGTGGAGGCCGGGCCCCTAGGAGGCCCAAGCGTAGTGTTTGCATTCTAATCAGCCCCGAGGCCGAGGAGATGTCGCTGGAGAGCCTAGAACCAAGTGCTTCTTACGATCCCTGCCGGCTCCTATGTAATCGATCTGCAACTAAAAGCTGACCAGATGAGTTCACCTTCTTTGAATGCATGCCGATGGCGCCACAAACTACAAACTAGTTGCTTGTTGTCCCCCACCCGGTCCCAACCCCACTACCAAGTCACCACACCATGCAGACTAGTTGCAACCCAGGGGTAAAGATATAAGCGCATTTTGTATGTGTAAGCACGCTCTCTCTGCATGAGGCGTGATTACGAGTAAGAGAAACGGACCGCTTAGCGAACTAGACCTACGTTCTACTAAGTAGCCCCGGGTGATACTCCCGCCTACCATAACAGTATGAAGTTTTATTCGTCCTCGGCATTCGATATCTTTCCGAGGATATGAGGGGCATGTATCGGCAAAGGGTCTCGAGGTAATATGACCTGCTTTCCCCGAGCTCCCGTTCTAAAGCAGGAGGTGGCGGAATGAGAAGGTTAGGTAATGCTTGAGCCCCCCTTCTCCTTTTCCGCCAGTTCACTATTGTCTCTCTTTACTTCCTCTTAACGCACACTGAAAGACCAGCCCAATTCAAGATACACTCGCTTTCCAAATAGATGCTCCTGTGAAGGCCACACCAAGCCCCTACTCCGTGCCTACACATTGGTCGAAGATGACATCCAAAGAAGCAGAATACCAGCGCCTGGAAAGGTCTTCCAATGATATCAGTGATGGTGGCTCACTTCAACACTATGCCGTAAATACTAGGAGACGGCGTTGGCCAGTCGCCGGCTGGGTATTATGCGTACTTGCCCTCGCGATTAGCAATGGAGCCTGGCTCGGCGTTTATCAGCACCAAAGGAACGCTCACGGTAGAACAGAAACCCCTTTTCATATGGTTCATTTCAGTTGCTGACGTTTTTGGTCTCCCTTGTAGCTGCGAATGATTTTCCCGTCCTCTCTCCCTATCTATTCAGCACTCCATACTCAGAGGGGAATCTCAGCCAGCAGAATCCTCTTTGGAATGAACTTTTCCCGCGTAAGAGATACTCCCCTCTCATTACGCATAATATGGCTTAGTCTCCTAACCAACTACAAATTCCAGGAGGTGGCGGTGCAGTCAAAGTAGATCCCCAGTGGGCCATTGGCAACAACCTTCAGCTCACACAAGGCTATGCCCCTGATGGGAAAGCTATCTATGTTGTTGCCATGTACCACCAGCTCCACTGTCTCGTAAGTAGCCAAGTGAGAACCTCTCCTAAACGATAGCATCTAGAAGCTAAAAGAAACCCAGGCCGTTATCCGTACGAGTCTTTATCAATTCCACAATGGGCGTGAGCAGACGGATCCTTGGAGCCATATTCCCCACTGCCTCGATGCACTAAGACAAGCTCTGCAATGCCTAGCCGATCCGACTCTTGGTGGCCATGGTGCGCTGCATGAATGTCGTGACTTCGAAGCACTCAAGGGCTGGACCGACGAGCATGCGTATATCGAGTATATGGACAATTGAACATCGGCCAACACTGTTGATGTCTTATGGATTTGAGACCGAAACTGGGCTGAGGTGTTGTTGGAGGTGCGTTAAAGCTAGGAAATGCAATACATATAAGGTTACAAGAGACTTTAATTACCATACCATATATCCGAACGGGACCCGTAGCCTTACTCACAGGTTGCTAAATGTCGAAAGCCATATAATAAAGTTACATAGGGCTACTTGCACAGCTAGACAACAACGCTCCATACCTAGACTCTTTAGCTTTTAGCCCAAAGATAATCCCTCTTTTCTCTAGTTATTCGATACCCCTATATCATGTCGAACCACCTGAATTGCATACAAGGATGCTTTAGTACCCTTATCTCCGCCTCTAAGCTGGTGTCGGTTCACATTGCTTATGCTCGGAGATATATCCTGCAACCGGAAAATACAGCCGTCAAGCCTGGGATTCAACTCGTCGTTGCCTATCCCATGCCCCTCCCTGGATAATAGCATATGTTATTGCCGTGCCCAAGCATCCCTAATGTTTTGGCGATACTTGTTGCCCCACGGGGCAACACCTTCGAAGCCCCACGCATTAATTTTCTCCCGGGCATGGACAAGGCCACTACAATGCACGAAGCAACTCTAGCGTCCGAAAGGGAAATGCAAGAAAAAGGGAATTTATGGAAAGACCAGAGCGTCTTGGACAACACGGAGCTTGCCTCGAGGTATACCATGTTCTTACCCGAGCACCAGCAGTACCCTGTCAAGAACGGCGCAAACGCCTCATGCGTCACATGGGCACCGTTAGGCGCGAGCCAGCAATCCATATTGTACGAGAATGGGTTGGGAAAATACTCCTTGTTGTGGTGGGGCGAGTAGATGTTGACGCCCAGGTGCGTGCCCACGGGGATCACCTGTCCGTCGATGATCAGCAGTTGTGAGCTTGTGTCGTCGGGATCGAGTTCACGCCACAGTGTCCCCGCTACCCGTGGGGATATCCGCGGTGCCTCATTGTTACAAGCACGGAGGTAGTGGCACTTTGACGGCGCCATGCCACTTCGCATCTCGGTGGCGGGAAAGGTCGCTCTTAGACACGTTGATACCGTATCCCCTCCTATTAACGGCGAGTTCAACACCTGAGACACTCGCAACATAGTTGGAAAAAAAAGGAAACAGGATGGGGCGGCTTACCATCCTGTATAAAGATTGTGGCCTCATATTTAAGCTCAAGAACAAACATTCAATGCGTTAATGTAAATGATGCTAGTAGGGTGGGAGTAAAAACATTAACAAGCGACTCTGTCGCGCATACATAACACGGAACACGACAGAGAGAGAAGGAAAGATTGGAAAATTAGTATATATAGAGAAGACACATGCGAGTCCATTGTCAATGTTGACTTTCTCAGCAACGCGCAACTTAAGACGTTCCGGTATCAGCGGCCCAAGCTTGTCGACGATCTAGGGAGCCGCCAGTTTTGCTCGTGTTGAGGGTCAAAAAACACAGAAACTAGCTCGTGCCATGCCGCTGTATTTTCGAGCTTCGAAAATGCCCAGGTTTCCGCCGATTACGGCGAGAAGTTTCCTCGCCCGCATCCTTTGATCTGGCGAAACTATGGAAGTCCGCGAGACTAGAGTCAACGGCCATAATAACCGGAGTGCGTCCATCCAACAAGCTGTCGAGCTTATCTCGTGACTTCTCAAGTCGGCCTCGGTTTGTATGTGCAGGTGCACCGGTTTCTCCTCACCTAGAATGCCAACGGCGTCCTTGACTATGCCCTCTGCCATTGCTGAGATGATGGAATGGCTACGCTGGCCATGGTCATGAAGAGCTACCGGAACGGCGGGATAAGCTATTTCGCTCACCACGGAATTATACGCCCGAATTAGCCAGCAATGTAGCTTGCATCGAGAAGCTCGAAATAGATTCCAAAGGTGTAATTGGGCGTTAGGGCAACTACAGGGAGAGGGAGACTGTTGGGAGACTTGAGCGAGCACGGGCTGTTCTATCTCCTCAGCCTTCTTCCATAAGCTGAGCAACTCTGCGCCGTGAATGTCGGGGGTAAAGTTGTCCATTGCGGACAGGGCCACAATCCGTTTCAAGAGAGAGCATACATCGCATACATACGAGAATACGACGCAAGTGGATTGAAGAACAGAATTATCTCCAGAGTGAAATTTGAGGAGCTGTAACCACTGCGATGACTCGGGAGGGCATTCGATGTTGAGGATGAGCGATCGCGTTTGCTGCAAATATCAACGTTAGGATATTCGAAGCATCGGGATAGCTGAAGGAGTACTAACAATAGTGCTGAATGCCATAAAAAAGAGATCGCGTCCATGCTTCTCATTGAATTGTCTAGGTCCACGTAGTTTGATGATGCTAGAAAGGCCTTTGACGTGGGTATGCCAAGCATCGGGAGCAGGTACTGAATCCTTCTCTGGCGTCCCTAGCAAGAGCTTTCAAGCACTGAGATTAGTCTGCAACATATTTCATATCTTATCAAAGTCACAAAAGACAACTGAGCATGCGTACTTCATGTATAGCGAGTAGAAATATTGACAGTACTGTGGCATTGGACCCCACGGACTCGCGGTGCCGGGTGGCGCTAGTCGCTGCCGCCAACAATCTTGCAGATCGCACAAGCGTCTCCCTGTCGTTGAGACGGCCCTGTTCATTAGCCAGGCACGTCTCTCTAAAGGCGTCGGAGCATATGGTAAGACATGAATTGTTCCGCTCTTCACGGTACAAGTCGGGTAGAAAGTCCCACTACGTCCCGGGTTAGTTTTGTCTTCACGAAATCATTCATACGCCAATACTATTTTCCCAGAACGACGCGTCAAGGACCATACGCAGAAGCTAGAACTTACTAACTCTCCATAATGGTCGCATCCACGTATCGATACAGAAAAACGGCGGAGCACAAAGGCAGCTGGCGAGGTGGGTAGGGGGAGGGACTGTAGAGGAAGAGGAGAGCTGGTAGAAGAAGACCTGATCATGGATTCGACTGAGCTATCGGACGACGGCAATCTTGTTTTGAGGGCGACGACTGGGCTGCTTTTCACAATGGCCCGCGCGAGCCGCGATGGCTTTCGAGTACGAGAAGCATATGTACCAATCTGTGTCTTGAAGGTTAAATCGCCCTCCTTACGATAGCCCGGGCATTCAACGCCGTATTTGATGCAACGGAGGCATGCTGGTTGCGTGAGATCACACTACGGCGGTTTATGAACCGCGATAATCAGCTATCTTCGCGTACACGATATAACGGGCGCGTACGGAGGTATGGAGCGGCTGCATACCTTGACCCTTCGCTGGCGACACAAGTGACAATTGGGACTCTTCTGGCCGGTATTTGGCATCTTAATGTCTCGAATGAGATTTCCTATTTGGTTCGCCGTGCATGATAGAAACCT
Organism: Xylaria grammica; assembly: GCA_004353285.2. Taxonomy (NCBI): domain Eukaryota; kingdom Fungi; phylum Ascomycota; class Sordariomycetes; order Xylariales; family Xylariaceae; genus Xylaria; species Xylaria grammica. The sequence goes on from NGZP02000018.1 coordinate 484,200, forward strand.
TGGGTAGGTTTGGCTTGCTCAACCGAGCGAAACAGGGGCTGGTCTCTAGCCTGTCGCGCCGTCGTTGTCGTCCTACACCGTTTCCTGACCGTTCTCCACTGACCTAATTTTATCTCCCACTTTTATCCCACCTTTGGCAGCTCGAATGGAATTACGCCTTTGGGCAAAGATCGGCAGTGATCCTTGGTGATAGGGCTGAGGCGTTACTGGGCGCTAGCGCAGAAGAGGGATAACGATGCGACATACCTACTTTTCCCCCTAAATCTCGGGCTAATAGTCCGTAGGCGTGTGCAATACAATTCCGACATGGCCACAACCGTCATGGTGATACATAATTATAGCATATGAATCTCAACCAGTCCGACCCTAGCGTACGGGCTGTGTGATTTGCGTAGGCCCCCGAAATGACAATGCAGAACTTGACAGACCAAATAGACGACAACAATTCACGGGATGGTTCCTCTTAGTCAGACGTTTAGTATGTCGATCCTTCCACTATCACTATTCATGATTGAGGGTCCATACATCAGAGATATAAAGCTCTGATGCGCCCTCGTTGCCAAGGGAAAGCAATATCGGATCAGGACTACTCTGTGCTGTTACATTTTGACTACCTGAGCACAAGATTGACTTCTATATATTTATTTCGGAAAATCCGCATACGGACCTCGCCGTGGTCTAACACGAAACACAATGGCGAGTTTCCTTCATAGACCCTCCGACCATCAGTCTGATGATTCGAGCAAAACCGTCTGTCCGGTCGTCTCATTAGCCGAAGGTGAGAGTACCCGAGTTTCAGCGAGCCAATTATGAGACTGAGCTATTCGATTACAGATGCCACCCAGCCGTTATTTGGCAACACGACCTTCTATGAATTCAACAAGATTCTCTCTGGCGTCAGCGCCGCCTTCGTCGTCGTTGTTATTTCTTTCCTGCTCGTTATGCACGCAACCCATGCATCTAAGCCAAATGAACAGTTGAAGTACGCATCTGCACGCATGAGCACCTACACATCTGAGAATCTAGGCTCACCTGCTACAGAATAATGAAGATTGGTCTCTTTTTTCCTCTCTTGGCTATTCTCAGCCTTCTAGCGGTCGCTTTCCCCACTGCGGCAGTCTACATAAACCCGTGGGCTATTTTCATCGAGGCCATCGCTTTGGGTGCATTCTTCCTTCTTCTCTGCGAGTTTATCTCCCCAAGCTCTAATCAGCAAGACGTCTTTTTTGCGTCATTACCAACAACCTCGGAATCTGGTAAGAGTAGTAAGAACGGGTCGGAATGGTTTCGTGTAAGTCAATGTAAGCAAGCAGTAGTGTTCATTGCTAATGTATAATCCGTTTCAGCTCCAATGGATTTTGATATTTCAATTCCCCGTTGTTACGCTTCTTGTATCTATTTTCACCGATATCACAGAGGCTGCTGGGGTATATTGTCAATTCACTAGCAATGCTCACTTCGCGAAGTTATGGGTGAGTTGACCTTTCTCACATCAGAGGTTGTATCGTATTATGCTAATCCACGACAAGCTCACCATCGCCACCTACGTATCCACAGGAGCGGCTGTAATCGCAATTTTTCGATTCTATGGACGACTCAAAAAACAACTAGCCCCATATGGTGCCCTCAAGAAACTTTTGGCATTCAAGATCGTGGTCTTTCTCACTACTGTCGAAGGTATTATCTTCAATATTTTGGACAGTACGGGAAATCTGGAACCCACTGCAGTCTTGACACGAGCCGATCTCCTATACGGCATTCCAAAGCTATTAACATGTCTCGAACTGGTTCCCTTGTCTATATTTCTTGTTTACGCCTACTCATATCGACCATATTTACTCGAGAACCTTCGTCGTCGAGAGGAAGAGTCAGCCAAGTATATTACTTCGTATTCAGGAGGATTGAGCATGCTGATCACCATGTGGAGTCCTGTCGAAACTATTCGGGCTATAGGTTTCGCCTTTACCATGAACAAAGAGAAGAACCAAAGACTCTCTGGTCCCTACAGCACCACCGCTTACGACGCCCAAACGTATAGTGCTTACACACCCTTGGCACCTCAAACGGAGGGTAGATGGGGCCGGATTTGATCTTAATGATCGGTGATCACATGGTTACGGGGATATTCCTAAGTTGCGCGTTGTATTAAAATGTTGAAGAACTGGCATGGAAGGCTTGAGGACTGGAGGTTTTGGGATTTGGATCTAGAGGCTCGTGACGCCCACCGCCCTCACCTACAGCTACCAAACAGGATCATTGACTTAGTTCGTTATTTTACCCTGTGTCTTATCCTAAAAAATAAAGCAAAATAAAAGTTGCTATCTACTGATATGTATAACATTTGATAATGAGGGAGGGAACAACTGGTCATGATGTATTATTGGTTTTTCCATGTATGGCGAAGTGGGGCGGACCGGATCCAGAATTGGGTCGCATCGGCCGTTTGACTCATCCTCCTCGAGTCCTCGTCAGCCGGGCATAGCATCACCAGCATCACCACTGGTTAAAGACTTAAAGTGTGGCCGAAACCGTGTAATACTTGGTAGGAATAAGTCCAATCCAAGCCGACTGCGCCCGTACATTACGAATCTATTCACTCAAGTATCAAAGATTAACCTCTTATAATGCATAATTATACCCTGTTGCGTAGGAGGACTAGCGCAATCCTCACTTATATTCGCAGTAAGTCACTCCACCTCAGCTCTCCCTAAGTTGTTCGTCGTGCACAGACCGCAAATGGATGACCAGGCTAGCTAATGTAAACATTATTAAAGACTACTCATCGACAATAGCCACTAGGCCACAATTGCGACTAATGCCGTTAGGGGGTTCGATTACCTACGGCGTCGGTTCATCGGACGGTAACGGCTATAGGAAACTTCTCTACGAAGCCCTGACAAGTTCCGGATTCACAGTCACCATGCTCGGCTCGCGCAGAACGGGCACCATGGACAGCGGTAGCCATGAAGGGTGGCGCGGGTTCAAGATCAGCGGGATCCACGAGAAAGGCGTGAAATCCGCCAGGGCGCACGCGCCGAATATCTTCACAATCAACAGCGGCGCCAACGACTGCATTCAAGACTTCGACGTCGGAAACGCCGTGATGAGAATTGATGACATGTTGCACTGTCTCTGGGAGGCATCCCCCGGGTCCACTACTATTCTGTCGACCTTACTACGGAACGAGAATGCCAAAGTAAATGCTCGAGTTGTTGATCTCAACAACCAAATCCGGCAGCTTGTCCGGCAGAGGGAAACGGAAGGCAAGAAGATCGTGCTCGCGGATATGGATACGCCACATGGCCCCCAGGTCGGCAACCTTGTGGACGGGACGCATCCAAATGATGAGGGCTACAAGAAAATGGCGGATATATGGTACAACAGTATCGAGGCGGCGGCGTCGAAAGGTCTTCTTCAATTGACTTAGAATCAATTGCTCTTGAGTCGATAGCCCGAGAAGTCGACGTCGTCTATACATTAATACTTCTAGCGAGTATGTCGTCGAGTGCTGTCCGTAGCATGTTTCTAACAGGTGATTATACTTCGGTCCTTAAAATCGCTCGCATGCATAGAAACGTCTCTCTCATTAACTTTAAAACTCGGCGTAAACAGTGCCAACTGGGCCTGGCTCAATAGTTAGTGTATATGGGTGCGTCCATGTTTTCAATTTCAATTTCTTAAGCAGAATGAACTCGCGGCTGAATATCTCTGTGTTTCTTGGATATCTCACGAATACAGGGAATTGTTGTTACACGTCCGCTCAATAATAATTTCTTTTTCCACGTCTCACCTCTAGAACAAAGAGGTGTTCTGTATACTAGTAACGCCACTCAACGTAGATAATATGGGCTCTCTGCGCAACAACATATTAAAGGTTATGACGTTAGATCAGTCGGATTTGTATTCCTTTCGACACCTGGAAACCCGCGCAGACATCTATCAAAGGCAACTACCTCAGCAGGAGCCCTTCGAAGAAAAAAATAACTTTTAGTTGAAATTAGCCTCTAGGGCGAGTCGTAGAGGGCAAGAGAAACTAGACGGCGCGATATACCACGAATCTAACCTTAATCCATTCATCACTACTTTCGACATTCGTCTCGGTTCTCCAAGACGTCCCAGTTGCCGTGCTAACCTCATCCCACACACACGCCCAAGATTCTTCATCAAGCACGTACTTCTCCCATCCCGGAATCTTAGGCCCTCCATTCTGCCCGAAAATCATCACGTTTTTGTTGCCAGGGTTCAAAAAGCGGACCATCCGTTTTGCCGCCCTTACCTGGTCTTCACGCTCGAACAGATGGAAGAAGGCGGAGGCGTAAACGATATCGACCTTGCCCACCAATTCTTCGAGCCGGGAGTCTTCCTCCCGAAGCACGTCACCGGGTATAAAAGTAGCCTTGGTGCTATCTCTGTCGCGGAAAAGGTCGTACCCGAGGTCCAGAAACCGAGCCTGCAGGTCTATTCCGTATAGTCGGTCACTTGGTACCCCTTCAGAGATGAGCTGGCGGATAACGTGCCCAAGACAACAGCCCACGTCAAGGAATACCTCGGTAGATCCCGGCGCTTTGAGACGCGCAACAACGGCATGGAATAGCGGATCTTGGAGGGCCGGGTTTATATCAAGGAATTTAAAGGATCCGATAGCGCCGTAGGGGAAAACCGCCCAAGCTTTGTCTCGCTGCTCGGTCGGCCATGTGTGAATATTTTTCTTCGCTTGTATATAGAAGGTGAGAAGAAACTCACTGTTTCACGTATATGCGCATCAACATTCTCCGGCGCCATGCCGCTGTATTCAAGCAGACGACGTATTGGCTCGAGCTCAGGGGGGATTTCGGTCAGATAAAAAGCCGCATTCTGTTTTGCTGCGGCCGCAATCTGCTCAGCTGTCTTTTGAGACTCATTCATATTGTGCCTAGTCCCCCAAACTTGTGCTCGGTTCTCAGGGTGCTGTATATTATACAATGCACAAGCGTGTAAGCAAAAGACTACCAGTTTGAGCAGGGAGATTGCTGGAGCGGGGTCAATGTAGAGGACGTGGGGTTACATAAGCCGTAAATATAGCAATAGTCGTGCAAGAAAACTCCGGCATATCAGTCGCTGGCGGTGATACAGGGAACTCTATTTTCGGGCCCCAAGAACCCGAGTTTTTGATGCAATAATGTCAACTTTTCATCATTTGTATCCTAGTCCCACCAATCCGTTTTAGTTGCGGTATTAATTAGTATACATATAGGACAATTTGTCTATGTGTTAATTCATGCCACCTTTTAAGACGATAGACAACAACAGCATTACCGATACCGACAACGGGGCCAGAAAGCAAAAGTGTTGGAACCTATTAGGCTGTTAGGGATCCATAGGGTTTGGAACTCCGTTATACGTGCATAATAGGATATTACTATGACGGGCAATCATACATACATGAGAGACCCTGCAGTGCGAGTGGTAGATTGTTTATCTGAGTTAGCCAGTCCATTATAGATATTTAATAAATCTGTACGAGTCCGAATGCTCCCTCTCCAGCCCCGCCACCATGTTTTCTGCGCGTCTCTCTAACCTCTCTTCTGTTGCGATTTCGGACTTGTCTATTAGATCCTCCCGATCTAAATCCGAGAGCCCGTACATGAGCAATGCGATAGATGAGTTCTTGACTAGGGGTTGACCGTTTGTGACGAAAATCGTGAGGGCTAGCAAGAAGCAGGCGAGAAGTGCTTCGAAGGCAGGGAGCAGCAGCCACACCCATCGTATGTGTATATGTGTCTCTTCGTATATCATGTACCCGGACACCGTCTCAACTTCGGCGTTGTCCCCGTTCGGTTCGAGCATAAATGCCGTCATTCCATCAGCCACGTTTTGGATGATAGTTTCTATATCATGAGTTAACATGTAATCGGAGAGCTCGAAAGCAATAGTCGAGACTCCGGCTTGAGTTTCCGAGCCATCCCTAGACAGAAGCTCCCAAGTTCGATTTTCCATCTGCATTAACCCAGACCCCATGATCGAGTTCACCGCATCTTTCATCCTATTGAGCATGGGGGTGGAAATGTTGTACATCGGCTTGCCATCTGCGTTGTATGTATACTCTTCAAATTTGACATTAGGGTACTCTTCAAAGTCGAAATGGGGAAAGGAGGGAGTGCTTGTAGAATGTGTATTACGGTCGAACAGCGAGGAATGGCCGTCGGCCGCCACACTACCATCCAACCCTGCCCATGCTGTGGTCTGAACCTGGGCTGCATTGAACCCACTCTTGGAAGCCGTAATGTTCTTCAACTTTCTATCACACCAATACAGGTCGCTTGTATAGGACTCGAAGTGCTGGAAACGATGGCCGTCGAAGCTTGCGGAGGGATTGTTGACTTTGATTGTCCATATTGATTTCAAAGATGCTGTTGTGTTGAGATCGGCAAATTCAAATACGGTGAATCTACCAGTATCAACAGCATCAGTATTATATCCCAGAGTGATGGGATCCCCATTTTGAGGGTCAATATTGGCCGAGCCGTTAGCCAGTCTCCTGTCATCAAAAGGGTGCCAGAAGTCGCAGCTACCATCAGGGCCATGGGGGTAGGATGAAGAACAATTTTGAACTACGAGATCCGTCACGTTCCGAGTTCGACCACAAATTCCCAGGGTCGAGAAGTCATCCCATTCACACCGTGTCGCTGGCTCAGGGCAGGTGTAGTAAGGCGTTGGTGGCGAGCCAGAAAAGGAACTGTACGTTGTAGCTTTGAGCTTCGTGCGCTGTTGACTTTTGTCTCCCTCGTCATCTGCAACTCATCCGGGTTAGAGCATTGACAGTACTAAGTTCCGATATTGTGTCACACTTACAATCACGTAGGCCCGGATAGGACTTAATCCACTTTTTGTCGTTCCAGGCTAGGAAAATGTTCCACGTCCGCGAGGCATAGGCCTCAGCCCGGGTGGCGATGACGGAGCTATTGGCGACTTTGATTTCCCTTGGTTCGAAGCTGATGATTTGTTGAGCACTGGATTCGACGCCGAGAGCTAGGAGAGTGGCGGCGGCGAGTGAAAGAACAACAAAGGATCGGACTTGGAAGACGAAGGAATATATCAACATGGCCGACCCCCATGGCCCACGGCTAGCGTTGTCAAATCGTTGGAGTTGGTCTAAGGGCCTTGGCTGTAGTATGAAATGCCGCCACTTCAGCTGGCCAATACACGCTGTGACCGGGACTAATAATGATGTCTTAGCGACCGTGGTTAGTACAGCGAGGATCGAGTTGGGCTGTATCGGTAGTATCCAGCGGCTAAGTGGCATGTCGTTAATGTTCGAAAGGAGGGTAATAATAAGGCATATGCTTAATAGGCTTAGCACCGCTGCTGAGATCTCCCACCACCACCACCACGAAGACCATTGGATGGGCCGTTGCGACGTATAACGTTCACTGCTATCTAGCCGTGCATCGCGTACGGGAGCGGGCGGATTAGTGAATCGCGGAGGGGCGTGGAGCCTGTTTCTTTCAATATCGCGATGCATGGTGTTACCAATGGCTTGACGTAGGGCTAGGAAACGAGTCGCGCCGAGAACCAATAATAGCACAGGAAGACAGAAAATGTTCGACGCAGTGCCAAAATGAAGAAAGGAACGGGTAGCACAATGGCAGCCGTATTAATATTAGGTTGGATAAGCGTTTGTTAGGAGTTGGGGGCTAGATGGGGAAGCACTGGATGACCCCTTCAAACGTCTTTTTGTGTCTCATATTTCTATACTGCAGGTCTATCGGTCGTATTGTATTGCCAGGACACCCTGCTCTGAATACCGTTTCGATCCCCGCAGTTTCAGCTGTCCAGCTGAGTCGACCTACAGCTGAAGTAAGATATCATGCGCGTAGATAGCCGATGTAGCATTGTAAGATTCAGAATTTTGGGGGCTGCCCCTAGGCGTTCAAACGCGGACCCCAATAAAGGCTTCGAGGTTCAGGAGACATGAACCCGCTTTTTGTTCTTGACGTGGCCCTGGCCGCCCATAAAACGCCCAAAATATAATAAATTACGATCTTGAATCTCCATCGAGCGTTTAGACTGTAGCCGACTTTACCATAATTAGTAGTAGCGCAACAGTTTCGGAGCGACGCTCACAAGTTCAAGGTGTCCACCGTGATTCGCGAACCAGGTTACGTCTAAACATGTCTGTGTATAAATCCCGATTGTAAAACAAAATCTAGTACACAGGGTTTGTGGGAGCGGTATGGGTTATATGGCAGTCCCATACTCTAATTGCTGACGGCTGGTTTCTATAGGGAGCGCATTGCTAGAAGATGTCCGCTCGATTGTTGTATATTATAGCAGCTTCGCCGTTTTTCGCAAGAGCTCCGGACCGCGCAGGCTATTTCGTTCGGTAGGATTTCTAACAGCAGCCTACACGAAGGCGACAGAGGACTCGCCTTCAAGTTCTTTTTGGAATGAGAGAGGTAGATAAGCTCAAACGTTCGGAAACCTCGAGGATTCGGAGGGAGTAGAAGGGTGCGAGCGGCGCATTGGAGAATCAGCCTCCGTGAGCCCGCTTGCTCGGCCAGGAACTGTGTCCAAAATTGACATCCGATTGAAATTGATAATCAATGTAGAATTGAGCTTTAGCTGCATGAAGGTAGAAATATCCTTATCGACGGCAGTCTCATCTAGGGAAATGGAGCAATTCCGCCTTGCGGAGCATATCTTCGAGTCCCGCGACCGGGCGACCTGTCGTAAGACTTTTAATCTTGCCTATTTCCCACAGTCCTACTGCCACCAGGGTTCGGAGGAAGTTATCATGGCCTTGATCCGTCTCACTATCGGAATGCAAGATTAAGTATTGAAATGAATAGCAAAACCTCTTAGCTAGTTCTGCGACTACGCAAGAATAACTAGCCTAGACCTCGCGGAGGGAAGATCGAGGGAGTTTAAGAGCCCCGGAATGCATGCTCGGGGCCATCAGAAACGTAGTAGGCGTTGTTTTGCAGGTCATCCAAAGCCAGGCGCAGGTTCTTCCAGAGGTCGTCCGTAGATAGGCTGCGAAGTGGTCGGCATGCTTTGGCATACATACTCATTCGGATAGCGTTGGAGAGGGGGATTGTATATCAGTCCCGAGTTGAGCCAGTCCCGCGATAATGTTGTGCACATATTCTTGCCAACAGCGGTCATAGGGAAGCGCCTTCATAGTAGTCCCGGAGAGAAGGAAGTAAACACGGGAACAGAACCGATATCATATCGCGTTTCTCGATAAAATTACCCGAGAAGAAACGAGGCAGTCGGAGGCTCTCAGATTATATACCCATAGGTGCATGATTGACGTGAATGATCTGGCGAAAGAAGAAATAGAGAACCGGAATGCTGGGGTGCTGCGTAGCGAGGTTGTAGATCAGCGGAGCAGCAATGACAGACTTCCCCAACCTAGGGTACTACTCGGGCAGCTCGGGAACGCCTTCACCCACAAGGTGCCGACCTGTTGGCTCTAATTAAAGCAATTCGCGGCACATGGTGCTAGACGCGAGCCATACACCGGCCCCGCGGCACGTGAGGCCAGGTGCCCGCGATATTGTCTCTTTCAATTATGCACTGCATCCACCCCTGGCGTCTGGGGTATCGGCACGCATAGTTAGATAGTCCAGCGATCTACATAGAGGGATATGGAAACCATGATGCCAGAGTAATCTCGGATCATGTGCCGAGTAGTGGGCGGCAGTGATGTTTATTTCTCGTGCTCAGGACAAATCATAAACACGTCGCCGGTTTGGGTTACCGAGGTACCTAACCTACCTAGGTGATGATAGGTGAGGTACCTATTAGGTGGGGTCCCGACTGGACCCTTGTTCCCAGCCACAACTAGCCACCAGATAACCAGCCACACTACGGGGCAGGGCCAGCAAGCGGCCTAGGCGCATCACCCACATATTTTTTTAATCACCTTTTTTTTCATTATTGAATTTCAATCCGAAAGGTAGTTGCCATCCCCCACCGAAGCCCCGACCCCTTCATCCATCCTTGCGACCAACAACACACAAGTTCACGCAATCCCACCGCCGCCTCTTCGACAGCTCAACTCGAGAACATCTCTACCGGAAGATTTCTACCATGTCGCACGATTCAGTATGGGGAAGCCGCCCTCACGGGTACGGCAAGGGTGCGCGTCAATGGTAGGTGCCTTGGTCTCGAAATCGCCGTGCTGCGACTAATCCTCGCAGCCGCATCTGCAACCACCGCGCCGGTCTTATCCGCAAGTACAGCCTCGAGCTGTGCCGTCAATGCTTCCGTGAGCAGGCCAGCCGTATCGGATTCATCAAGGTTCGTTCGTCAGACCCTTGTTTCGCCATCATATCTGACCTGTATAGTACCGATAATCGCTCGTCGCTCGTCATGGGTTGTCTCTCCTGTCCTCCGTCGTTCGAAAAAGGGAACGCACGAAACTCGTCATGGCTCCGTCTCTCCCGTCCGCCGTCGTTCAAAGAAACGCACGAAATATGAATTGGGTTGAGGAGGCTACTAGGAAAAGGTCATATTACGGACAAACAAGGAGTGGTCATAGAGGGCTATGCTAGTGTACTAAAATGTACCGAGACTGAGAGCCAACTGCAAATTTCTACGCATTTTTAATCTGCTGTCATTTCCCTTGACATCCCGTGATATGACAGGTGCATTGCCCTCCGCCTTCTATGACAGTTAGATGGGGAAAACGTGCCCAGGCAAGAGGATTAGGGCTTAGATGCCGCGGCGAAGCACCTCAGCATGTTGCGACACTCGGGCACCGAGAACTTCGTCGATTGGTTGGAATTCCGCGACGTAGTATGTGTGCAGAGTCATTTGGAGCCCTCCCTTCGTAGGTTCTCCAGGTTGTCGGAGGCGCGTACCGGGTGCCAGGTCGTTGCCCCGAACCTTGAGGCCCTGATGGTTTCTACCAGTAGAAGGGTTCCTAGCTAGCTGTGCCACACGCACACCAGCCACAGCAGACACCTACCTCTCGTTTATGTAACCCACCGACGGTGGATGCACCGGAAAAATATCGGCTCGTATATAAGAATAATAGGTACCGCCCGCATACCTAGGTATCGGGGTAGATGTCACTTTTCTGCCTGTCGCAACCCAATCGATCCAGACAGATAACGCAAGAAGCAAGGCATACTTTAATGCTATACAATCGATTCATTGACCCTGGGATTCTGTCTCAGCAATAAACAAAGACGAAATATTAGGTACGAAGCCCTTTTTAACCGTATCTCACTACTCCATACATATAATTAAGCGGGCCTATGACTTTTAACGACGGCAATTTTGCAATTCGGCCCTTGGACCTTCGTATCGACATGCACTTGGGGATAATCCGTGTAGGTGATGAGATAATCCACGTCATTCATCCATACTTGCATGTAATGGATACCAGAAATGTTCAATATATACATGAGACCTACTGTCAACAAAGAGTACGTATGACTTTCGGAGGGTAATAGCGTCATATATCTTGTGATAGAAGCCATAGGGATCATCTTCCGGGGAACGATACAAGACGAGAAGAAAGACACATATGAAGCTGTCCATAAACTAAAGAAGATTTCAGGTTCGCCATTAGCCCCCTGGAGCAATGCAAACTGTCTACTCCCTACACGGGAGCAGCCCCGGCTACCCAACCCCAAACTCCTCAAGCGGTAGGCGCCGAGTTAGGTTTTATCACATCTAAATTTGATAGACCATAGAAGTTGACAAAGCTCCCATAGATAACGAAAACCTGACGTGCACAGATCGAAGCAACTTCTGCCCGAAAGAGATCCCCTGTATGATTGGAACTACTCCAACAAGACGTATCTCTAACTCTACGGGATAAATCTTTTTTGATTGAGCCATCCTTATCTTGACTCTGAGTTTGCAAGGCCGCTTCATAATATAAAAAGGCCGCCAGACCTGTGTTTTTCCATGCGCAGGGATCAAGAGCCCCGGCATTGCTTACACGGAGTATAGTACGGAGTATAGTCGTCGTATTGGTCGCTTTCCTGCAGCCCTACCCTACCTAACCCGAACAGCTGGCGCAGCTCCATATCCTCAACAATACTGGGTGGATATCTCGCCTCCCGCCGCCACACTATCAGTCTGGGCGAGTCGTACCCCATCGGCCATTGTCTTGTAATATAAAGCTAAAATGCGCATAGCGTTTAATACTGTGATCAATTAATATTGCGTATAATATTTTTTTTTATCTGGTAGTAGCCAGGGCATAGAACGGGGCATGTTGGTTCAAGGTATTTTCTATTATTCATAAGCCACCCAAGCCAATAATCACGTTCTCTTGGGCGGTTCGGATTGACCCGCCCGGCTCGTTCCAGCGCCAAGGGATTCCCAATGTCCAGATAGTCGTCAGATGGAGTAAATCCTGGTCGCCGATCTCCCAAATTCGTTCACACCCCCATGCAGAGCTGGACTTTAGCGTCAATACTATTATAATACCGACTTCTTACGTGTTCGCCAGGTCACGCCGCTTTTACCGCTGTACCTATCAAGTGAGATCAAGTAGTCCCAGCCTTTACCAATACAGCCCAGTCCCGATGCATAACCAATGTCCCGCATCCAGCCCCAGCTACCTATTTGTTGGTTTAACCAAGTCTTGTATAGTATAGTAATAACCTCTTCAGCTTATATTGTACGTGGAACTTTGCCGTTCTTGTGCCATGTCTAACTGAGCAAGGATGCGGGAAAAAGTGAATCATGACGACACTGGCTGAACGCCATTCCTATTACGTGCATGCTATGGCGATGTACACTTGGAATCTCATATCTAGGCCTGATGTTATCTCGTATTTATACAGCACTCAATCCTCATAGATTTCCTGTCGATTTTGGCTATTCTTTAACCCAACTCCAAGTCAACTAATTTGCAACCAATCTGTCCATCATCATGTCGAAATACGACGAGCTCCTTGACCATGACATACTAGATACCCGGGTGGATCACTTGGACTTTCCCAACCATGAGCAGGTATGCCTTACGTACGAGAGAGCACGACTAGTTTGCCGGGAAAGTGGTGGGTTCGAACTGTGTCCGCAACCCTTTCTTGTTCTTATGGTCAATAGGTATAACCATTGAAGATGTGGTTAAAATGCGCCCAAAGTTCTGGGAGATTTATCGCCACGGTAAGTGATAATGCTTCCTTCGGGCGCGCCTTTTACAAAAGGACACTGAATAATGATATATGCCTAGCTATCTTTGCAAGGGATACGGCCATGGGGACTACTCTCGGTATCCACTGGAACCTGTGCATTGGGACAATTGGAGCATATGCTCCCCGCCGGCCCGATCTAATGCCGTTGTTGGAGAAGCTCATCAAGTTCGAACTATGTGGCGAGTTCCTACTAACAGAGACCGGCCGTGGGCTAGATGCTCGTAACTTGGAAACAACAGCGACAGTACAGCCCGACGGCTCGTTTGATTTACATACTCCTAGGCCTTCTGCTGCTAAAGCCATGCCGCCAACCGGCCCATGGGCTGGCGTAGGACGCGTTGGGGTTTTATTCGCACGCCTGATCGTGAGCGGAGCAGATCATGGCGTAAAGCCATTCATTGTATACCTCAGCGACGAAAACGGGCTCCTACCAGGCATTACATCTCAGTTGCTCCCGAGGCGATGTGGTGCCAAGGTCTTGGATCACGCTATCACGACGTTCACTCACGTTCGTCTTGGCCCAGAGTCACTTCTGGGATCGCCGGCCCGGGCGCGCGACCAACGGACAGATTTCTTCCGCCAAATTCATAGGGTCCCCGTGGGAACGCTGTCCCTCTCCATCGGCAACATCCCCGCCCTTCAGCAAAGTGCTTTGATAGCTGGGGCCTATAGCTCCCGGAGGCATGTAACAGCCGATTCCGGTAGGAAAGGCGTGCCCATTATTCAGTTTCCGACGCAGTATAGACCTATCTTAGACGCTATTGTACAGAGCTGGGCTTATGGCTCCTTCGCAGATGAGGCTATAGCCCAATTTTTAAACGCAGATCTAAGCATGGAGGTTCGGCATGCAGTGGTAGTCTGTTTCAAGACTGCCATTGGCACGGATACTCAAACTACAATTAACGAACTTGCTGAGCGGTGTGGATGGCAAGGGCTTTTCGCTTATAACGAGATTATTGAAATAGCGCTTGCTTTGAGGGGCAACGCGGTCGCCGAGGGGGACTATACCGTCTTGTGCATACGTGAGTTACTCTACAGGCGGACTTTCTGAGGTTGCACTACGTAAACTAACACTATGGGTAGGGCTGGTGTCGGAAGTGCTACTTGGCAGGTATAAACTCCCTGAAGCCAGGATGAAAACATGCCGGCTTGCGAGGCATGAGGCGGGCGTTTGGCAAGAAGCTCGGGAGATGATCGAGTCGCTCGGAGACAAGAATCACCGCAGCGAAGAGGTGAATGCCCACCTGCTCCCGCGGTGTCGGGACATGGTCAAGGCTACCGGGCACAGGATGGCCTACGAGGCTGCCGTTGCAAGCGGAAAGTTGAAACCGGAGGCTTTGCAACTTTTCGAATCGACCTGTATGAAAACTGACTTGAGCTGGTACTGCCAGTTTGAAGGACTGAGCCGAAACGAGTTTCTTTCAAACGATTCCAAGTCCGCAAGGGAGGCTCTCCCGCTCCTTCGAGAGTTCCTCTGCCAAAGTCGGCCGTCGCGAGCTACGGTGGCTCCTATAGTGGATGACGAGTCGTGGGATGAGTTTGTTTGCAGTCTGCCTGCATTTAAGAATACGAAAGCCGTTACCTCTACGTTGTCGACATCAGAGTCATACCGACTTTAATCAGGGTACAGGTAATTTAAGCACTGCTGTCTAAATGTTGACCATTTAGTACCACCTGTGAAGTTATCAAAACTGATGCTCCGTCTCATAACGCTGTATCCTAGGTATAAAACATGAAACACAGCTCACCAGTTAATATTGCCGTAACTCGGTTTCAGCTTCATTAATAAGGCCTTACGAAGTAAATATAGCTACGTTATACTGGATCACAATAATAATCTTTATTACCCCAGTCAAAGTGAGCCGTCTTCTACCTACCTGCTGATCATAGTCCTTCTTAAGGCTGGTCACCGCGTTGTTTGATAGCACAGAAAGCTTATCCGACCCGCACCCCAACGAGATTCAGGTTGTCCTAGAACATTGGGAATCTATACCGCATTAATGTGGCGTTTGCTGGGGTTAGATGTGGGTTGCCTTTATTGGATGTAAAAGAGGTAAAAGCAGCGATAGGTGTTATGTAGACTAGTGGTCGGCATTTGGCGATCTAGTGTAGAATTAGGAGGATCGTCAGAGGCTTCTTGAGCCTAGTTCCGGCGCCTAGCCTACCTAGAACTCTACAGTAAGCATGGGCAGTATCATGGGGGGGGCTAGCTGTCGTGCTACTATAAATCACTTTTGGTACCTAGCGGCTGCGCCGCGATAACCACAATATAACTTCTTTTTAAATGCTTTGATCTCCGGGGGGCATGCACTCCGCGCTGGCCCCCACTCCGGAAAGAAAGTAAATATACTCCGTACTTTTATTTTGGTCTGCCGTTCGCCCTACAGGCTTACGACGCTTGCTATCTACCTAAGTGCTCTTAAGTATCTTTTTACAGCTAGTGCTAGTTGTCTGACAGCTGTCGACCTACCCCGTTGCTAGGTAAGCTAAGGGGGGCTAATGTCAGTTGATCGACGTCAGACAGCTCTGTCTAACTACCAGGCCCAAAGATTCTGCGAAGTGATCTTGGTGTTCTGGGACCCCGTGCCCACGACAAGCTCGAACTCGTAGACGAGGTGGCCTTTGATATGCCTCCCACACGGAATGTTCACTGATCCTCCGACCGCCCCCCGCGCGAAGGCATCCCTTAGTGCTTTGTTGTGGTTAACTCTTGCCTGGTCCTCTGGGACAATGCCACCGCAACATTACACCTACATTAACAATTTCAACCTCACTGCACGCCATCGCTTATACCCGACACCGGTGGGGGGACACATGGTGGATACATAGGATTTACAATCAAGTTGTATGGGGGATATACGTACACGATATGCTATACAACGATCTAGCCAATAACAGGGCTAGAATGACACCCTCCCTAGCGCTCACTACGAGCGAAGTAATTTAGTCCCAGCAAGTAATATAATTTAACAACCTTAAGCTGAAATATAATTTAAAGTTTATTAATAAGTTAAATAAGTGCTGTCTTTTTATAAAAATCGTGTTAGTTTAAATATAAGTAGTTGCTTGTGGGGAATGCTGCCCCTCCCTATCCTATTGGCTATCCAAGCCAGGGTCTCAAGGCCCTGTGACGTATGGCCAGCTGAAAAGCCCATGTAGGTAGCATATGGGGTGGATGGTGGCGGAAATCGCTGGAATATTATCGTCTGGCCTGCTGGGGCATACACCAAGTGCTCGTTATATCTCACCCGTCCCCGAAGGCGGGTTTATGGGAACTCTTATTTCTTTAATCATTTTTAACCTAATGTTCAACTGTCACAATTACACACAACCCCCACATTTGTTGTTATTTCAGGTGGCTAAGAGGCTTATATGCAATGACCATCTCAATCAATATCATAAGCGATGAGGACGTCAAGCATTATAAGCTTCTATCTTTAGATCGGCCTTGTCGACATTGCCAGGCTCTTCAACTCGATGATACGGCCCATGGTGGGATCATTAGGCGTACGGCGGACGGGGAGCAATTCGTCGACTTCGGAGACGTAGAAGAAACATATACAGAGAGGCATGGAGCTAACTGGGCTTCATCGGCAGTGAGAGCTGGTTTAGGCAAATCCGATGATATGGTAGAAACTTGGCCCAAGCTACAATTAAGGCTGAGCTATGAGAGAGAAGACATCCTCCCCGATCTCCCTAGTCTTGCATTAACCTCTCAAGGGTGTGCATTCTGCAAGATGCTCAGGGGTGACGTACTATCGGTATGGAATGAGATTGAAAAGACAAGCGACAGATACTTTGATTTAGACAACAGCGAAGACAAGGCGCACCCGGCAAAGATCATTATCAATAAAATGGCGTACCAGTTCTACGAATTAGATAGTGGGAATGTGCCAAGGAAAAGGATCTCCCTTGATTCCCTTTATGTTTTCTTCACCATTAGCTGGAGAAGTCAAAAGAATGACATTTCACTTCATTATAATATCTCTTCCGAGGCTGCCGGTACGCTATCAAATGCATTCCTAACGCCATCTATCTACGGGAAACAGAACTGACGCAAATTAGATCCCTGCACCTCGTGGTTTCAAATCCGGCGTCGGCCACTACCAAACAATCTCCTTTCCCCTCCCTCGAGGATGCGCTTAAATGCGCTTATTACTAAATCCCTCCTTGAGATTCCCCTATCTATTAAGGATAACATCTTTTACCCTACGCGTCTTTTAGACGTTGGCTCAAGCTCTCGCGGTAAAATACGTCTTATCATTCCAGCAGAAGATCCAGTATTTATTAAGGGGGAAAGGTATGCTGCATTGAGCTACTGTTGGGGCTCTAAAGACGAAGCCAATAACCAGGCTAAAACAACGCTGGCCACAATCCAAGAGCGCATCCTAAATATCGAATTCGGGCATCTACCACAAACCGTTGCAGACGCCATCCAAGTATGCCGATCCCTTGGTATTAGATACCTTTGGGTAGATGCCTTGTGCATTATCCAAGATGATGAGGACGATTGGGCCAAGGAATCCTTAGAAATGGCAAATGTTTACGCCAACAGTTTTGTCACGCTATCCATTCTACAGGGAGATTCCTGCACAAGTGGCTTCTTAAAAAGAATCCACGCCCCATACATGCTACAGACAAATTTCCGCTCAGGCCTGGATGACTCAATTTCGGGAAAGCTATATCTCCAGATGTTAGGGCCTCCAGAGGAAAGTTTCAAGGTTTCTAAACCGGGTTTTCTAAATTCAGTTGCTAACAGTTCACCTGATCAACCTGCCGCCCTAGATTACGACGAGAGCGCTTGGAGTCAACGAGGATGGACATTTCAGGAAGCATTGCTATCGCCACGTAAACTCTTCTTTGGGCCACTGATGGCTCATATTAGTTGTGGTAACCTCAGAGAGTCAGCTGACGGGTCTATATTCGAGAATAATATGGACGAAACGTTACTCCCCACGGGCGAAAGAACCTTGGCCAATGTCTTGAGCCACTGGTACCGGTTGGTCACAAGCTACGGGAAGCGAATGCTCACGCACGAGAAAGATAGGCTTCCTGCTATCTCTGCAATTTCAAGGTCCATATCCAACATGTTCCCAGACCAGGTGTACCTGGCTGGACTATGGAAATCGGATCTACACAAGGGCCTTCTCTGGTCTACTTATTCATGGACTGACCTCGCAACCTACCTAAAAAGCCCGGAAGGATATATCGCGCCCACCTGGAGCTGGGCACATCGTCCCAATCATATTTCTTGGTTCCAGGGAGTTACACTAGACCACTGGATCCTATCGCCAGAATTCGAGCTGAAGGGGTTAAGTATTGTTACCAATCCTCTCAATCCATACGGACGTGTATCGAGTGGAACTCTCGTACTCGATGCGAAACTATTTCAATTGCCCCTTTACAGAGGGGAGGGTAGGGTAATTAAAACCCCAGACGACGAACGGCGATGGCTTGGTATATCATTTCCGTATACATTGTTATCAGAGGAAGACGAATACATTGCTTCCCTCCACTTGAGTTGGATTAGCCTCGGCGAAAAAAAAGATCCTGAGGATTCCCTGCATTTCGACGAGCTATGGATGATTTTAATATCGCGAAGCAGCCTGAATAATATATTTGATCACTGGTATAACTCCCAGGACAAACTGGTGACTAATCCGGAAATTATGATTGGCCTTATATTGCTACCAACAATTAACGAGGGCGAATATGTCAAAGTCGGTTTATGGTATTCCGAGACCCGAGGACTGGGCGGAAGCAAGTTCTGGGATAACATCCAAAGACAACGCGTTAAACTTGTTTAACAGTCACACGGCCGAGATTGCCAAGATTGACCCAAGCCATCTAGGGACAGACGCGCGCCCATAGATAAGATAGTTGCCGACCTACTAGAGCTATTGGATATGGAGAGTTACGAGGACTCAGCTTCAAATGTGGGAAGACTTAACAATAAGGCACGACGAGATATAATTACCAACAGATAGAAAGAACGAGAAGGAAAGGAACAGATTGTATGTAGGTAGCCCTTTGGGCGTAGATAGGGCCAGAAACTCCCTGACGAAGGAGGAGGGAAAACAAGGCCCTCGAGACCACTGGAGAATTATTAGTCGAATCGACTATGTTCCAAGCCCTTGATATTAGCCCTTTCACAGCGTAGGTGCCACAGTTCTAACTACAAAGTTTAGAAACGCCTTTTTTAATTACACAAGGAGATAAATTTTAGCGAGTTTATTTACGTTAGGTTGGCCATGGTTGCTGCCCGCTGTGACAGAGCCATGGCATTTAAGGGCTTGAAATTATATTCAACTTAATAATAACCTAGTCTAGTGACGACCGACGCCCATCAACCGAGATGTCGCTGATATTTCCGGTATTTGTCGTCTCTCAGTCCGGCTGAAAGCTGTATTAACCCACCGTCAGTCTTCGTGAACGGAGATACCCGTAGTCATGTGTCGCGTCGCCAACCTGTCTTTCGAATTTCCTGCCACTTCTTGGCCTCCGCATTAATATCGACATTTCCAGCTCGAAATTCTAACCTCTCCATGCTCAAACTCGGATGGATAGCAGGGGATCAAGCGGCTATAGCTATCGTAGTGGTTTTCATCTTCCGTATCTAGGCTCTCGGCCTTGACTCGTATCGAAGTAGCTTTCTTCAAATATAGTGTTGTCTATAGTAGAGGAGATCGTCAGGATACTCGATCTAGGATTTTTTTAACACATATTCATTCTAACATGTCCCCCAAAAATTAACACCACACTGGGGTTTATTGACGCTTAAAGACGTAGAGAGTTCTCGAGCCAGTCCCAGCAAATATTATATTACCCTGTTATCTTGTTACTTTTTCATATTGCTATATTGTCATTATAGATAGTACGCCGAAAAGAATCCCGCCTAGCCGTTTTCTTTGCTCCTTAGGGAATGTTGGCTGCTACAGCGGAATCTTTCATCCATACGGCCCACTCGAAACTTTTTGTTCCATGTTGATGTAGCAATGCCTCGATATTTCAGCTACTAGGGCCTCGCACCCTTCCCCATAGTCTATCACCGTAGTGGTCTTGACCAAATTATTCCTTTGCGTGGATTGTGATCATACATTCTACGCATTTTGATTCATTATTGCTAGTCAATGACTACCATGATCCTTGGTATAGGGGTGTAATGAACACTTGTTGTTGTGCAGAGATCCTATACTAGCCTATAAAGACTTGGGTATGTGTATTTAAGAATCATATTTTATGATTACTCCAAACTATTGTAGAGAAATTACGACCACGGAATATGTCTATAGTTTAACATACGCATATGTTTATAAACCAGCGTATTTTGCCACGATATAACTTAGATTCTTTGTTAAAAAAGTATTAGGGGCTATTAATGGCCCGTTATTAACTCGCTATAAGTAGTCCAGTGCTGCAATCTATCTTATTTCCGCCTACAATACACATGGGCCACGGCGATTTTGTCTACAAAAACGATGGCGAATCTTATACACCTATATATGACTTTAGCCCTTAGGGCAACCGCAAAATAACACAGCATATGTCAAAAGATAGGATACGTTCAATAGTTAAAGCAAGAGGCGTGTCTGTGAACGCTGCCATTCGCCTTGATAGCCCCTTTTTAATTAAAAAAAAAAAAAAAAAAAAACTGTAAATAGGGAGCTAAGGCACGAATTTCGCCGAATTTTAGCTACGTGGTAGGCCCCTTGGTATCGTCTTTCCGCCATTGTGAAACAAAGTAGCCGTGCATGCACGCCGCTCGTCTTAACTGTCGACTGTAATATTTCTAGGGAAAACGGTGGCACGGGATAAGGGGTGCCATATAATCTTCAATGCTTGAACCTAATATGCCGCTAATGACTAATAGGTAGGATTGAATTGTGATGCATTCAGTGCTATGGCACTCAAGCGCTCGGCGGCCTATTAGTGATATCTTTACGGCTACCACCAGCATGTAAGCTACTACCTATTCAATTAAGCCGATCCCTAACTTAGGACCGGGAGTTTTTCTCTCGCTAAATTGGAACCGTAATGACCGTCTATAGGATATCAATCGGCGCCCCAGGCCTCGAGTAGCGGATATTATGGGCACCTCATGATAAGAGGCCTGGTTACGATAATGCATGATAAATGGCCTCGAGTAATTAGCCTAGCGATTAAATTTGCCTAGGTAGTTAAGTATATGCCAGCCTGACGGTATCAGAACAACCCCGAATTCAAGCTGGCACTTCGCTGCGTCTGGACGTGACAATACTCGCTTGACTGAGCCCTGCAATCCAACGGGTCACATCATAATACCGACTTTTCCTCATCCAATCATTCGTTAGCCCATTCTCTTATCGAAGAATCGCGCTCGATCACGCAACAGCGCAGCGAGGGGCAAACCCGACCGTCTGGTCTTGGCCGGTTGGCAGTCTGAACTTGGCGTGCTTGACCTGCCGCATCCGGCAGAACACCGTATTAACATCTCCTAGTACTAGATGCAGGCCAAGCGCTTCGGACCGTATCCAGCCTATCACGTAGAAGCTCCAAGGGCGGATGCGCTTACAACATGGCTTTCATGAGTTCTCGACCATGGGGTCATGAGAAATACTCACGTCGCTTTAAA
This sequence comes from Xylaria grammica, assembly GCA_004353285.2. Lineage (NCBI taxonomy): Eukaryota > Fungi > Ascomycota > Sordariomycetes > Xylariales > Xylariaceae > Xylaria > Xylaria grammica. Next base: position 505,956 of record NGZP02000018.1, read on the forward strand.
TAGGCGGTGCTTCCATTCTTCCCGCTTGGGAATTCTTTTCTGCACTGCGCACGCTTTCCCCGCAAGATTCTACACTCGAGGACCATGAGGTTACTAACGGTTCTTGCGGCGTCGCTGCCACTAGTCTCGGGCGAGACGACCAGTTTGAAGCCTAAAATCAGCTCAGAGAAACTGCAGGCTGATCTCCAAACGAAGAAGTGAGATTTCGCCTCATCATCCGTTTTTCCAATAATAACAATACTAACACATGCCTAGTCTTTGGTCTCACTTGGTCGCCCTCGACAAGATCGCTAGCGCCAACGGCGGCAACCGAGCATTCGGGCTTCCGGGATACGCTGCATCCGTCGACTACGTCTGGGAGAAGATTTCGAAAATCAAGGGCGCTAAGGCATGGAAGCAAGATTTCCCCAGCCTTTTCAACTTCGTCCAGTCTATCGAGCTGAAGTTGAACGATGAGGCGGTCTATGTTTACGGGTTAACATACTCTCCGTCTACTCCTGACGAGGGCATCACAGGCGAGTTAGTACTAGGCCCGGAAGGGACCTTAGGGTGTGATGCGGCGAGCTACGCGGAATTCGATGTTACCGGCAAGGTGGTACTCGTTGACAGATTCCAATGCCCTACTGGCGGCACACTCGCGGGACGTGTTCGGCCCGCCGCGGCTTCTGGTGCTGCAGCTGTCCTTGTCTACAATAATGTCGAGACAAACGTGACTGCGGGCACACTGAGTGCGCCCAGCGCCGATTTCGTCCCAGCCGGGTTCATCAACCAGGCGGATGGTCTTGCCTTGAAGAAACGCCTTGAAGCTGGTGAGAAGATTGAGGCCTATTTCCAGCAAGATCAAATTGTGGAGGAGCGTGTCACACAAAACGTATTCCTCGAGAGTCTTGATGGCGACCCGGACAATGTTGTCGTTGTAAGTTTGCTGATCTGCCTATTATAATAACTTGCGTGCTAAGTCTCGTTAGCTCGGTGCCCATCTAGACAGTGTCCAAGCTGGACCTGGTATTAATGACGACGGTAAGCCATCCTTTTCAGGAAATTGATACGTGGGCTAACAGTTGTAGGGTCTGGGACCGCACTGCTTTTGGAATTATCCAAAGCGGTGCTCAAATACAAGACGAAGACGAAGGTTCGCTTTGCCTGGTGGGGCGCAGAAGAGAATGGGCTCATCGGTTCAAAATACTATTGCTCTAGCTTGCAAGTTCCCGAGATCAACAAGATACTGGCGTACCTCAACTTCGACATGGTATCAAGAGGATACTTCGGCGTTGGCGACACAGATGGGAGCTCGCACGGTAGTATAGGCCCAGTCGGATCAGAAATCATCGAGCAGATCTACATCGATTATTATACCGGTAAAGGCCACGAAGTGACTCCTGCCATCCTCACCAACGGTAGTGATTATGCATCCTTCTGGGGCATACTGAACAAGCCATTCGGCGTACGTTACTCACAGTTGATAAACTTGAGGTTATTCATACTGACTTAGTGCACAGTTTATTAACACCGGCACCGCCCCGGCCCAAGATCCGTGTTATCATCAGGCGTGTGACACGATCGACAACCCCAACTCAGAAACACTCACCATCAACGCTCGTGCTGCCGCGAATGCAATTGCGATCCTATCGACTGATGGGCCTCGCATCATCCCTAAGACAGTCATTAATGCTACGATCACTGATACATGGCGTACCGCCGCATTCAATGTCGATACTATTGATTTCGACAACTTGGATGCACTGGGGGAAACCCATTTAGGATGCGGTCATGAAGTGTAGTTGCTACCGTAGTAGAATTATGATAGTACGCCGAAAACGGTCTCTAATCTACCTTCTCACTTGGCCTAATAACGTGCTGCGTTATCTAATTAATAGTGTATGCTGAGATAAACTAAAGGGGTAGTAGAAACTGCGCAACCATTTTATAGATGGCGTCGGGGCCATTCCTTCTCGTATTGGACGGGATCCCTAGAAAAGCCGTGACTTATAAGATCGATTCGTTGTATTCTTGTAGCCCATCTCCTTTCATTTGGATAAGTAAGTCATTACTATAATCAATCTGACTTAACAACATCCGCATCTCGATCCGGCCACATTATCTGCCCCGTCATTATATCCTTAACGTGAAGTACAAGGTTCATAGGCCAAACAGGGATTGTGCCAACCATGGCAATATCAAAGCCCATAACGCGACTACTTTAAGGATTTCTACGGCTGCGACGATCATCGACATGGCCAGAGCCAACCCGCCCCGTGAGATGTTGATATAAAAGGCCGCAAGAGTGACGTCTAACTGGCATCATAAGCTAGCCGTTAGCCGTATGCGGAGTGCTAGCTTATAGCTATGTACATGGAGAAAGAGGCCCGAGGTCAACAGTAGGATCAGTAGTCTAGCGTAGGTAAGACGAGACGAATCCTGGGCAAACCTCCATACCTACCTACGAGTAAATAATCATAGGCATTGTCTTCTTTAAATGTAGAGAGATGCTAACCGGGCGGATAATAAAGGATAGGTCTGAGGCCTATTAGCGTTAGATGGATTGTTCGTTGGTGTTCCCTCTTATGCTTTTGATAACAAGGGAAATCGGTTATCCTGTTTCTATTAGGGTGGAGGTAGAGCGCGGGATTAAAATTGCGTCCTACCAAGCCGAAGCCGTTAAGCTCTTCACTGCCACAAGTGCATGCGTTTGGGCCATAGACCGCTACCTAAGCATAACGCACGAGATCGGACGCGTCCGGTTGGCGGTCAGGTACACTAAAGAAGGAGAGAAAAGCCGAGGGCCTTCGCATCTACGTAGCCATCCCAAAAAGAAAGGCTTACTTACGCTTTTGAGGCCTGGACTCGGACATAAGCTTTAATCTATCATCGCAAAATGTGGCAGCTGCATGCTTTGACAAAACAACAGACGTCAAACATTTTGGTGAAAGGGCGCCACAATCCGCATCGCACTAAAATACAGTTGGCGTGACTGGCTGGCCGACCCCGGGGCGCGACGATGCACAATAAGGGTTATGATGTAGAAGTAGATGGGAGGATGTCGCATTCTCTGCCTCGCTGGTGCAATTAAATAGACCAATAACATCCAGCTCCCCTGGTACGGGTGTTCAGGGCCCCCTCTTGCGTCGATCACTTCACTGCCGTTGGATAGAGCATGGGCTCCGTGCCCGCGGCACTCGGTCAGAACCTTACTGGGGATTTAGTGCCGATCTACCGGCCTGTGCGGCCGAGAACCCAGATTACCTACCGTATGGCTCAGCCAGTAGTTACATCACCTGCTTTGGTACGGATATCAGATATGTGCTAGTATCTATATGTAGAAGTCGTCAAAGATATACTCGACCCGAAATGACGAGCACGGGTCTGCCAATTGGATTTCCGAACATAAGGGAAAATGAACGGACGTCCGGTAGGCGGAGGTCCGAGTTTCAGTAGGGTATGATGCTTACCATCGCCGGCAGTCTCTCGCAATCAAAAAAGTATACATACCAATTGTAACATGAATTCTCGCCATAGCTAGCATATAAAATCGATCAATCAGAAGCATCGGTGTTCTGGGAGTACCCGGGCAATAATGAAGATTCTATGCCTTCATGGCGGCAACCAGAGTGGCCAAATCTTTCGCTTACAATTGGGTGAGCACAGCTACCGCATAGTCATCGGGCTTCTGATCGGGAAAGCGGTTGTTCGTTGCTAACGTATTTCTGGTCTAGGTAAAACCGTCAGAGCGATCGAAGAAAGCGCCGAGACAAAAGTGACATTCGACTTTGCCGATGCCCCTATTCAGTGCCCAGGATCCTCATCGGGCCAGAAATCAGACCAGCGAATAGAGTACAAATTCTTCGACGCTCCCACCATCCCCGAGATTCGCAAGGCGCGTGAATGGCTAACGACGAAACTCGCCACCGACGGCCCCTACGATGGCGTCATAGGCTTTTCCCAGGGAGCCACGCTGATATCGAGCTATTTACTGTACCATCAGTGGTACGGTTACGAGGACAGCCCGCCATTCGGGTTCGTCATTTTCATCAGTGGTAGCCTTCCCCTAGCAGTGCTCAGGCATCTTGGGGTCCCTGTCCCCCTTGCTGCGGAGCGTGTGGTGGAAGAGACAGAGCTCCGTCATCAAGCCGAGCTGGGCCCGTCATCTCCACATGTTTCACTGGCGCGGCGGGCCATGTTCAACTCGGACGATTGCTTTGGGCTGAATCTGAACAGGGTGCCGCTCGAGTTGAAAATCAGGATCCCGACAGTCCACGTCTGGGGGGTGAATGATCCAGGGTTTCCCACTTCCATCCATCTGGCAGGCCTCTGTGACCCGTACATCAGGAAGGTCCACACACATGGCGGCACGCATGAGGTACCCCAAGGAATGGAGGACGCACAGCAGCTTAGTCAACTGCTCCTGTGGTGTATGCAGCGAGCTAGATGGCCAGGTTGTTTGCCGGTCCAATGAGAAGAAAGAGGCGAAAAAGAAAATAACAGCTGTACGCAATAAGGACTACTGAACTTTTTCTTTTATCGGCGAGCGATCAGGGGGGTTGAATCCTTCCGAATCGAGGATAGTAAAGGGTCATAGCAACCAGTCGGCAGAGAACCGATTCGAAAGCCTATGATTAGGGCGCGTCGTTTAATACGGCTACGCCAACAACCGAACTCGGCGATCGTCGACATAATTCGATGATGATAAGCATTTACCTCCACGTTTCTTTTCTTGTGGCATGCGATTCATCCGCTCCCAAAAACACGGGCAGTATTGTGGCCAGTCATATACATAATATGATTACCACGGATCCGGCGAAAGGTCCCGACAGAGTGGAAAGGGCGCACGTCGGCAATCGACGCTCCCACACTCCCCCAAAGTGCCGCCAGATCGCTTACCATGGCGGTGGGATGGGCGAGATTCAGCCAGGCTCAGATGGTGGCGCCCATCTTCCTTGGCGTTTTCGACGTGCCCGCCCCAACTACCCTAACGACACTAGATAGGTATCATCGGTTCCACGCGTTCCCGGCGGATTTAGTCTAGAACCGGTTTGGCTTGGGCTAGTGGCATGGGAAAAGATTCCTGGCGGTCTTGGATCACCCCTGCAATGCGAGAAAGTGTTGTTCGACTATGCCTTGCAGAGGCAAAGCGCAAGATCCAGTGGCAATAGTCCTCTTTATACGTGGCATCACCAGCGTGATTTAGGAAACCTTTTCGCCTCTGCTTCCTATCCCCATGCAAGGGTCGTGCCGGGCCTTTGCAGAAAGGAGCCAACTACGAACTGTCGTTTAAATTATGAGGATGGAGATTGTAGATCGCTAGCCTGCGCATGGATGGTCTAGAACGTGGTACTCTCGTCTAGATAGCACTTAATTTGGTAGTGCTCCGGATTACGAGACACGACGCGGACGGGACGAGCCGATATGAAAGACCATCGCTTGTTATCCGCACTTAGGCATTCCCCTACTAAGTAGCATGTTCCTCCGGGTTCTAGTGGCTTTCACAACCCGCTCCTTTGTTGTCTCAAAAGTTACTATGGAAGTGGTTACGCGAGCCCTCGATTCAACGCCCCTGGGCTCCAATATTGGCCTCACGCTCATCGTTGCCTTTACCACTTCTCTCATATGGTATGCTATCTTAGCGGTGCGGTCATGGTATCGCCTCCGCGATTTCCCTGGCCCCTTGTGGGCATCTTTCAGTTACCTATGGGGATACTTCACCATGAATACCGGCCGTATGCATCTCCGTCTCGCCGAGGAGCAGGAGAAATACGGAAAGATAATGCGAATCGGACCCAACGAACTCCTCGTCTACGATCCCCAGACCCTTTGGCAGATTAACAACGTGCGGTCCAACTATGGGCGTGGAGACTGGTATGGCAGTATTCAGTTCGACCCGTACGGCCACAGCGTGCTTTCCGAACCCGATACGGCGCGACACGACAAACGAAAAGCGAAGTTAGCTGCTGGTTATGCCGGGAAGGGCGCCGTAAATCTCGAGGCCAAGGTAGACACACAGCTAGCGGTTCTTGTCAACCTCCTCAAGTCGAAATATCTCGCGAAGGGCAAGTCACACGTCGTGGACTTCAGCCGTCTCATCAGATTTTTTCAAGTCGATATCGTCACTCTCGCTGGGTCCGGCCAGCCATGGGGTGACCTCGAAACCGAGACGGATCAGTTTGACTTTATCTCCATAGCGGATTCATTCGTTCCCTTCCTACATTCCTTTATGATGATACCTTCTTTGCGGGACTTCTTTGCGTCGGAGTTCTTCCTCAAGTTGGCCGGACCTAAGCACACAGACCAGAAAGGTATGGGTAGATTTTTAGGGTTAGTACTGCTTCTTGCCATTTTTCAACGTGCCTAATCGATACGACTAGCATCGTCAAGAACGCCGTAGCCAAGCGGTTCGACGAATCGGGCCATAATAGGGACACCCAAGGCGATATGTTGGTGGGTCATGTTTTTGTACCCTCTAGATGTTATCTAATATAGTGGCAGGACGAATGGATTAGCCATGGCATGACACGTCGTGAGTGTGAACTCGAATTGGCCGTTCAAGTGCCGGCCGGATCCGAAACATCAACCACTGCGATTCGGGGCATTATGCTTTATCTCCTATCTTCTCCTCAGGTATACCGGAAGCTGCAGGACGAGATCATGACGGGTATTCGAGAAGGTCGTATCTCACGCCCGATCACGAATAAGGAGGCCAGGCGGCTTCCATACCTGCAGGTTAGTGAATCCTGATGGTGATGCGGATAGCAAGACCGAGTACTAATGTGAACAGGCCGTTATCAACGAAGGGCTGCGAATGGTGCCACCCGCAATCACAGGCTTCCCCAAGAAAGTTCCAGCTGGGGGGGATACGATCTGTGGAAAGTTCGTTCCCGAAGGAACAGATATCTTCGTCAACCTCTGGAGTATGTTACGCAATAAGGAGGTATTTGGCCATGACGCGGGGGTCTTCCGCCCTGAGCGTTTCCTCGAATGCAATGAGGAAGAGAGATCTGAACTCATGAGAAGTGTTGATCTTGCCTTCGGCCATGGACGATGGCAGTGTCCCGGGAAGATGTTGGCGTGGCTTGAGTTGAACAAGATCTTCGTTGAGGTGAGATTTCCCTATGATGACTATCAATGGGTGATTCGTGCTAACACCCCAGTCCAGATTTTACGAACATGCGATCTGCAGATTGTAAACCCACAAGAACCATGGCGGTGTAGGGGATACTCGAGCTTTCTGATTGACGACTTTTGGGTTCGCGTAATTGAGAAGGCCTAGGGGAGGTAAAATGTCACGATGACTCAATTCATGGCGTTGGGCCAATAGCGTAAATCAACTGCACGGTGATAAAGGAGCACAATAAAAACAAAATTGATATAGTTTCCTGGTGAGGCGTGGAGTCAGCCTTGAACATACCGATTTAAGGCCATTTTACGCTAACTAGATGATGTAATAATCGCATAATAACACCCACACTTGATACATACGGCTACACACAGTGAGATTGTACGGCATTTGCAGTGAAAAGGCGCCGTAAATTATGCGACATAAATGGAACCAGGCGATGTGATGCCAGTCTAGAACTTGCTTTTCCATTCCCGAGCTCGTCCGTCGAATTCCGAGGCCACGATAGGAAGAGAGCGGCAGGCCAAACTCAAGAAGAGTAGACCTAGTCGCGGTATTTCAGAAGACGAGTAATCCTAAATAGATGAAGTAGCTAGATAGATAGGGGGATCAGGTCAGTTAACGCAGGCAGTGCATCAGCTACGGCTTTTCTGCTGTGAAACAAATAGTATGTCGCGCTCACACCATGTCTAGGCCCCGGGTTTATAGAGTGCTACAACTTGGACCCAGAGGAATGGTCCTAGCAACGATACCCCCTTTACTAGCGTTGCCGCAAGCTGGGAGTTCCAGTTCCAGGGTTCCCTAAAGCGGTTTAACAGACACGCTCATATATCATCCCGATATCCGTTGACGAACGCACCCAGTGTAGCCACCCGTTCCGTTGATCAGCACCGTTCTCACCCGAAATAACTCGCATTCAAGTTCTACTGACCGATGTTCCTCATTAGACAGATAGTATTTGTTAATTCATTTCCAAAAATTGGTACTCATGCGCTATATGCATATGCTCCTAGTGTAGTTGGCGGCTCCGGATTAAAGCAGAACCCAACCCCTCGTCATTCTAATCAAAAACTCGCTGTTATCTGTGCGGCCGCAATATGTCGTTGAATCCCAGTTGGTGAGTGATTCTCTGTTCCTGATCTCTCATCCTATGCCGAGATGTAAGACTGGATGTCGAACGTTGGTGCTCTCCAGCAAGAGATGAAGACGGCGGCATCGTATCTATGTCCATGGGAGTGGCAGTCGCCGGAGGCGAGGCAAGCTGCGACGCTTCTTCCCTCTCTCTAGCTGTATACGCTTTGAGTAGTTCGAACGCCGACGACGCACTTATTTCGGTCCCGTCGTAACAGGCGATAGCGCGGAACCCGGGGGTCGTGCTCTTCACAGGCACGTGTTTTACCCCTGCAAACGGTAGTTCCGTCAAGCACAACCAATTGAGCGTGAACCTCCTGAAATAAAGACGAGTTATTATCAGTATTCTTGAGCAGAACGGGGAGGCTTTGTTGACAGACGAACTCACCCTTTCCAAGAATCTTCCACCCAGTGCTCGTCCGTATTCACCCAGTCCATCCCGCTAGTCATCTGGGCAATACCACAAAATCTTTGGCTGCGAAACAACAAACGTTACTCAATTGCGGCTTCATAGAAATCATTTCTGATCACCTACCTCCCAATCACCGAGAAAAACAAAATCACTTGGCCGTCTGTCTTCTTCCAGGCCTTTTCGAGGATCTTGTTGACCCTTGAACTCGAAGTCCAGACGTTATGGGCAACGCTGGTCTCGATGTCAATCGGATTATCCGACCTCAAAACGAAGTATTTGTTCTGTTCAGGTGCGGTTTAGGAACTACGCCCTCTTTCGGTGTTCATAGTGACAGGAATTACTTACAGCCTCTAACAAGAAGCCTTGAAGACTTGGCAGAAGAAGACGTGAATCAAGCGTTGGTCCATTATAGGTATTGAGAAGTGTATTCGTAGTCTGTGATGCAGATGTATTATTCGTCAATGGCAGGTTGGACCAAGCTAACGAGGGCAAGGAGATTGGTGTTGCGCCATGCTGCTCTTGAGATAAATTTCTTGGGAATCGATCATCCCTCACGAATAATCTATTAAAAGTCAGGTCCCTCGAGCTGGAAAAGATCCAGAGATCCCTTATTACTTACGATTCCTCGTCGTCTGAATCTGGTATAACTTCCTCCAGCCATTCATGTAACAGCGCTACGCTTGCTGTCGGTCTTGTGATTGGATCGGTGTTTAGCAATCCTCGAATGAAGTCTCTGCAGACCTCCGAGAGAAACAGGCCTCTCTCCGTATCCGTCACAAGTATCGAGCGGCCATGGAATAAGTCAAAGAGATCCGAGACGGTAGGCAGCGGATGCTGTTTCATTAGCAGCTCAATGGCAATGATACCGATCGCCCAGATGTCGACGGACACCGAGTAGCTGTTTGCACTATTGCTCGCTCCCAAAACCTCGGGGGCCATGTAGCCCAATGTGCCAATGTGCGTCCGCAGGTTTGTCCCTTCTTCCATGAATTCTTTACTGATACCGAAGTCCGCAATCTTAACAACCCAGCGGGGAGAATGGGCCGCTACCAGTATGTTCTGTATTCAAATAAGATTCAGCGTAGTATTCCATTGCACGAAGGTACATACCCCGGGCTTAAGATCCCTATGCGCAAAGTTACTGGAATGCATAAACCGAATACCCTTCAGTAGCTGGCGAACGATTTGTTGAGTGGCATCTTCCGAAAATTCCGGTTGGGCACTATCCAAAATCAAGAGTCAATAATCCCAGTACTTATTAAGGACGGGACTGGGTTTCAAGACCATGCAAGAGTGGCAGAGTGCAATAACTCTCACAGGGAGTATATCAAAGCCTCAATCATACGTACTCCATAAATCGTCTCAAGTCCCCAAGAGGAAAATACTCCATCGCGATGAATATGGATTCGTGATTCTCGAACCAACCGTGAGAGCGAACGAAATACGGGACGTACTGTCTCGTCAGTGCCTGAGGATACGAACTCGCCGCAGCGTCTCTCAGCTTACTTTCGTCGATGAAAACCGGGCAATTGCCTCCAACTCTTTCATGTAATCCCATCTCTGCCCGGCTGCGACGGACTTGCTTATCTCTTTGACGGCACGCACTCGACTTGCAGTTGGCGAACTAGAATGAGTGCTCGACACGCGACACCGCTCGATTCGCACGATGCCAAACGTGCCTTTCCCTATGGTTGACTCGACGTCCCATATCTCTTCTATTTCCGGAAGTTGACTTGAACCAGGTTTGCGGAGCTTGTGTTTTATGCAGTCGGCGAGAAACTCGGTCTCCAATCTGGAAGCGGCCACGAGCCGGGACTCGCTCCTCGCCATGGTAGATTATTGGGCAGGACAAGTATTAAACGGCTTAAGTGACGAATAGCCATAAGGACGCGCGGGTATTTTAGCACAAGTGCACGCGGAGCGCGACCCCGTTGTTAGGCTGTCTGGAACGCCTAACGCTGAACCAAATTAGTGCCCACGACGCAGACCGGTGACCACCAAGATAACCAGTGATGTTGCTTGGTGGCTTGCTACGTACAAGGGCCGTTGTAGAATGCGCTCCAATGGGCAACCTTGTTATCGAGTTCAGCCGCAGGAGACCCCGCAGCGCTCCCATGCACACAGCCCCTTGGCAAAGACATGACATTATCATACGAGCTGTCCAAACCCGCGTCATGATTTCTCTCGATATTATTCTTCCAATCTACTTATATCATGTATTACACATCGTAAAATGTCTGCTGAGTTAGCACTCGCCGTTATTGGCCTTATTGAAGGCTCTATTAAGTCCGTTATAATAAGTGGTTGGTTTTGATGCGGTGTTTATGGCTAACACCTTGATAGGTTAGTTCGCAAGATCAGGACAACATGCAAGACATATCGGAATGCCGACGAGGAGATAAACGAAAAGTTCGTATTGGTCGAGTCTCTCTGGGTAAAAATCGAGACGCAGTTAGGGTTTCTAAGCAAGATATTAAGCCATCTCACCGACGATTTGGTGCAAAGTCAGCTCGACCTCCTGCAAAGGTTGAAGGGGAAATTGGGGCAGGCCGCTTCGAGGCTTGAAGAGGTTGACCCGAAGAAAGCCACCAATAAGGGGAAAACAGTTGACATTCTTCGGAAGTGGAAGTTTGCGCTCGTCAAGAGTAGCCTCGATGAACTCATAACCCAGCTAGAGGGCTGGCAGCAGCGCTTTGATCCAACTTGGTATCTAATGATACTCGTTAGTGGCAAAGTGCTGGACACTACGCTCCTCGAGTCGACCGGAGGTGACTTATCACAGTCAAGCCAAAACTCTAATCCCCTCAGTAAGATGTTAGCTATCCGTTCTACTCTGAGCCCAGAAGCAGCAACACAGAGTAAGCTACACGTCACACTCAACCCTGACGGACTCAAGGCAGCGCAAGAGTTTCCGATGTCATTTACGACAGCCAAGACAGTTATGAGGGCTGGATCGAGTAACTTGCTAATTGTAGAACGGGTATCTTGCGCGTCAAGAACGACATCCCAGGTGAAGGCCGATGTCGGGAGTCTGGCAAAGAAGCTCCAGAACGTAGATCCCGACTCGTTCGGACTCCTCCGGTGCAAGGGCATACTGAAACATCACGACTCGGCTAACAAACTATCGGCGATCGAAGTCGTATACCATACACCTTCAAATTGTCAGCTACCCAGAACACTACGCTATTACCTTTTGAAACAGAATCCCGTGAGCCTTAGCACGGTTATGCGGATGGCGAAGCAACTGGTTCGATCCGTTCATTACGTGCACACTTGCGGCTTCGTGCACAAGAACGTTAGGCCAGAGAACATTTTGATTTTCCCCAGTGGCGACGATTTGTCACTGGGACACAGCTTTCTCATCGGCTTCACCGAGTTCCGCAACGAGAATTTCCAGACCAATCTCCACGGAGACGCAGCGTGGCAACGGAACTTATACCGCCACCCGCAGAGGCAGGGCGCGTTCGTTCTTGAGCGGTACGTGACGCAGCACGACATTTACAGCCTCGGAGTGTGCCTCTTGGAGATCGGGCTTTGGCGATCCTTCGTGTGGTATCCCACCCACGACGACGACGCCACGCCGGTGCCGGGCATGGCGCTTGGGTTTAGCTGCAGCGATGAGGAGTTTACGACGAAGCACCCGACGGGCCAGCAGCGAATAAAGGAGCGGCTCGTGGCATTGGCTGAGAAAGAGCTTCCACCGCGGGTGGGAAATGCTTACACGAATATTGTGATATCGTGTTTGAGGTGCTTAGACCCGGATAATGGAATATTTGGTACTGGAGCAGGGCTTATAGATGAGGACGGAGTGACAGTCGGTGTCAAATTTGTTGAACATATTTTGAGTAGCATCATAGAGATCTCGGTATAGATAGAGATATATAGAGTAGATGTTGTTGTCCAAGACATTAAGCGCAAAAAGGGGTTTAGGTTGGGTTAGGGGATTGTGTCGCAACCACGATCTATACTATAGATACATCACGACACGGTTCCCGTCAGCAAAGACGCCGATGAGAGCTTTACGCTCCTGAGATTGCGGGTGAATGATGAATAAGTATAGATAGATTCCGAGATGTGCGGGCACACGCCTCTCCCTAGCGGTTGCCGACAACTCTCACCAATAACAACATCGAGGGAAGAAAGCCATCCAGAATACACGCTAGGAAATACATTTTACAGGAGACATGAAGAGCCCGTCTGCACCCGCCAGTCAGCTCAATAACGACTCTCCTATGCACATGATTGGCCATGAGCCCCCCTGCTTGATACTACCACACGGTCTCTTACCCCATTCATCATCCAGACTTCATGGGTTCTAATAGGATCACGAGGGATACATCATCTCGGCGGGCTGCCGTTTTCAATATCCCCAAATTGGCGTACCAATGGTTGCTTCTAACTTATGTAGCGCGTCCGCTAGTGTCATGCCGTGCGACAGCTCCCGTTTGCTATCGACCTTCTTAAGACTAGAATCTTCTGAGCAGAACAATGCATGGGCCTTTTTGACTCTATAGCTCAAAATACCCAACTCCAGCGCCGAAGTTTGCTCGAATCACTTCTGTCGCGGCCCAAGAAAAGTATGGGGGTACAGTGAATACTCGTTGCGCAAAGAGCCTACAGTATCTAGGGGCCCCTATACACAACACCTTCTCTGTTCTAGAAGGTGTGACAACTTTAAACGCTTCAAGACCAAGGATATCCTATATGGGCAAATAAGAGCTTGAGACACGGGATACGATATGAATCCTGCTATTCTCCCCTTCCGCCCTCGTCAAGGGCAAGACAGCCTTAGCAGAGCATTCCCCCCGAACCCCCAAGACTCTAGGTCCCAAGTGGACTGTAAGTTTTATCAGAGCGGATCGTGTCGAAACGGCCGCAACTGTCGGTTCCGGCATCAAGGTGGCAGCGATCCGGTAGTCAGTTCAATCGCCAGGCCACCCACTGTAAGATATCCCAATGAAATACTCGGCACCGCTGACGATTATCCCAGGACTACGTGCAACCGGCTGAAAAGAAGATTGCTCGCGCCATCAGCGGCGCGTTGGCGTACTTTGAAGATGGCGCTGCCGTCACTGAGGTTTTATTCACGACCGATCTCTCTGCCGTCCAGCTCACCGGACTTCCGCACGAGAGTACTCCCGCGTCTGTGCAAGGTCTCCTCCAGTCTCGAAAGATCGACACCTCTACGGTGAGCAATATTCGAGTGGCCCGCGGAGAGACTTCCTCAAGCGCCAGAGTAGAGGCTAAAGTCCCCAGTTTCGCCGAGTTAGTGGTAGCAAAATTTGGTCGGCAGATTACTTCGCGGCAAGGCTCTGGGGTTACCGCGGTCCCCATTCCGGTTGATACATTTCCCTCGTCTAACTCGAGTGCTCTACGGGTGGATTGCAAGAAAGTCCATTGCTCCTGGCACAAGCCGAGCAAGACAGTATGGCTCAACTTCGGAGACGAGAAAGTCGCGGAACGCGTGAGCGAGAAATTCAAGAAAGGTGAGTATAGAATACTAGATCAGGTGGTGCATCCCAACGATCCCACTAGAGGAGCCGGGCACTGGAACAGGAAAGCGTGGACCGTCTGCTTAACAGGCGTTCCATCGGATGCGACGGAGACTCATGTTTCAAGTGCCGTCCGGTCACCATGGGACAAGCCACGCGGCATCGAGCTCGGGAAGCCTACCTATACGACCGATGCTGAGACCTGTGCAACAAGGATACAGTCGCTATTCACGGCCGTCGGCCCCCTCGAATGGTGGGAGTTCACGCCGGATACCACCGGCAAACGCATGAAGGCTAGTGCTCGCTTTTCAAGGGAGGAGGACGCGAAAGAGGCTGTAGAGCTCCATAATAACTCGCCGCTCCCTTTTCACGGGACGGCGAAGCTTACTGTACAACTGGTCTACTGCGCTAGATTCAAGGTCTCTAGCCTCATATATGACGCCGTCGAACACCAAATCAAAGGCAACATCTCGAAATGGAAAACGCAACACCTTCATTTCACGGCTTACGAGCAATCGCTGCCGCCCAAGTGGTACCGAACGGTCAAGCTCGAAGGCGAGGATAGCAAGACCGTTGCTGAAGCCAAGAAGACCATCTCGACGATATTCGCGGGTATCGTTGCCAGAGAAGGCCAGTCAAATCTCTGGCATCCATCACTGCGTAGCAACGGAGAGACCTCGGGCAAACTGGCGCAGCTCCAGCGAGAAACGGGCGTCGTGATCTTTCGTAACAAGGCGAAATCACAGCTCAGACTATTCGGACCACCGAAGAAGTGCGAACAGGTCCGCGCGAGGATATCTGAGATTCTGAAGGATCAAAGCTCAACAGACTTCGCTATCGAGCTGGATAAAGAGAAGTTTCAATGGGTCAGCCGAGGAGGTTACGGGGCGCTCACCGCTAAACTAGGCCCTGAAAGCGTAAGGCTTGACATCGTCTCGACGCCGAAGAGGATCATGGTCACCGGAACGGCAAGCCAATACCACGCTGCTCTGTCCATCATAGAGGGGGAAATCATACACAGCGCAAAGCCGGATCCGAATGGGCAAGACTGCTCGGTATGCTGGACGGAAGCGGACAACCCGATCCAGACCCGCTGCGGCCACACGTACTGCCTCGACTGCTTCGACGGCATGTGTCTCTCGGCCCCGACACAGGCGTCGGCGGTGGAGATCCGCTGCGTCGGAGACTCAGATAAGTGTAACACGGTACTGGACATCCCGCAGCTCCAAGAGCACCTCTCCTCGACGGCATTCGAGGAGCTGCTGGAGCAATCCTTCGCATCGTACGCGCGCCTCCACCCGGGCCTCCTACGGTACTGCCCTTCCCCGGATTGCGACTACGTCTACCGCGCCGACGGGCCGGCCAAGCTGCAGACGTGCAGCAACTGTCTGGTGCCGGTCTGTACGGGCTGCCACGCCCAGCACGAGGGGAACGTAAGTTGCGCAGAGCACGAGGAGATCTCGTCGGGCCGACGGGAGGCCAACGAGAAATTGAAGAGGGAGCTGGGGATCAGGGATTGCCCCAAGTGCAAGACGCCGCTGGAGAAGACGGAGGGATGCAACCACATGACGTGTCGCTGCGGCGCACACATCTGCTGGGTGTGCCTCGAAACCTTCGGGTTATCGGGGGACTGCTATAAACACATGAACCAACATCACGGCGGTATCGGCCTTGGTATAGAAGAGGATCTGCAAGGGTTTGAGTAGTTAAGTCACAGGGAGCGTTGTAGATGGGGTAGTTTTGCGATCAGATTGTTGTTGAAAGGGGGATTTTGCTCTTACCTAGGTAGGTACTGTACTCTACCTTACCTAGGTACTTAAGTGCCTACCTAGCTAGGTATTGCTCTTTTAGGCTACTTGTATTCACTAAAATGCATCCTACAGCACGGTCTAGGGGCACCAGGAGAAACATCGATACGCTACCTAGGTACTCGAGGTAAACATAAGTACCTATACTAACCGGCCATGGGCCCCAGCAGTGCCTATTATACTAGTATGACACCTAGCTATCTGCTAAGTAACTAAGGTTAGATATAGATAGATGGGTATCATCCATTACTCTTTGGATGTATGATACCTAGCTCATGGATGTAGGTGATATAATTGCCTCTCCTTTTTTTTTTGGTGGAAGTCAGCGGGCAAGTGATTGTGGCTTTAGTGTACATAGGCAGTACCCTTGTGCCCTAGGTAATGGTAGGTCCGCTGCGTAGTGGAGCAATCGCTAAAATGTCCACTGTTTCTCGGCCTCAAAGACAGCCTTGAGACAGCCTTACGGTACACTCACTACAACGCTGGCGGTGCCGTACTTCCGTCTCACTACTACAGTACTAGAAGTCTAGGTTAGTCTGACGGGTGGATCGCACCATCACAATACCAAGCCTCAGGGATATACTAATACATACCTAAGTACGCAGTAGACATAATGCTGACAACGAAGTCAAGAACCCGTGAATGTCAGCCCGAGTTCGACTGAAACCCCCCAAGACAGACTCCCTCTATCCCTCTCTAATCCGTCCAAACACCATCCCATCGCATGAACTGAGCATGTCATGGTGACTCGGACAGTGAGCAGACTCGCCCGCCTGCCCGGACCTCGTGTGGTAAGCACTCCATCACACCAGCATCGGAAGAAAGCACCGTACTTAACGCGCGTATCTAGTCTCGGCGTGTAGTGCTGCGAAAAGCAGACAACGCATCGCCACAAAACCCGGTGTTAGCGGGAATTGGCGCTGCATCCGATGACTCGTCTCCTCAGGATGGTCGATCTAAGGGGAAGGGGGAGGAGGAGGAGGGGCCGAGAGCAGGTTGGCGCTCGGGATTCGATAAGCTGATTGAAGGCAGCGCAACCGCCTTCGGGTCGATTCTCGTCCTTGGACTGGCGGGATATTCATACCATGCATATTACAAGTCGCACGTTTTGCGAAAGATGGAGAACGCATTCGCAGTCGGGTACTCCAGCGTAGAGATGGCAGCGCTGAGTCGGCATCTCAGCGCCGAGAGCCCACACTCCGACCTCGCCGTCGTGGACTTCGAGGAGAACGATTGGGTGCCGCGAGCAGAACAGGCCATCATCGATAGCATCGTCGACGGCACCATCAAGGGCCAGTACCACTTGATTACGGGGGAGAAGGGAACCGGCAAGACGTCGATGCTTCTGAAAGCCATGCGGCGGATCGGTGGCGAAGGGACCGCCATGATGGAGGCACACGGCGACCCCGAGATCTTCCGCGTGAGGCTCGGTAAGGCGCTCGACTTTGAGTTCCACGAGGACTACATCGGAAGTCTATTCAGCTTCAAGGGGCCACGTGACACCACCGCCCTACTGGACATCGAGCGCGCCTTCAACAAGATGGAGAAGATTGCGCTGAAACGAAAGGAACAGGTCGGCAAGCCGCTCATACTCATCATCACCGGAGCGCACCTCGTGCGAGACGACGCCGACGGCCAAGATTTACTCGAGTTGATACAGCAACGTGCCGAGCTCTGGGCCGCCAGTAACCTTGTCACCATCGTCTTCGTGAGCGACGACTATTGGACCTTGGAACGCCTCATGTGGCAGGCTACTCGCCTGCGTGTCACCACAGTGCATGACGTTCCGCGCGATACCGCTATCGAAGCCCTCAAAGCTTTCCGATTAAGGAATTATCACGAAGACGTGCCGAACTCTATTCTCGAACAGGTCTATGACAAAATCGGCGGACGCCTCAGCTTTCTCAGCCGCGTTGCCAAATCGGAAAACATGATCAGGGCGAGCAACGCCATATGTGAACGCGAGAAGCGGTGGCTGCTCAGCCATTATTGGATACTAGGAGAAGACCTAGATCCCGGCGGCGAAACGCAGCAGGACTTGTCATCAGCAGCCATGCTTCTAGCCAAGAGGCTCGTCGACAAGGAAAAGGAGATGAGGGAAGCCGGTACCCACGACGGCCGGCTACCGCAGATACCCATTCACGAGGCACAGCAGATCATGACGAACGCCGCGTGGATCAAGGAACATGAGCACAACAACATCTTCACGATTAATTCGGACGGCATGGTGCAGGCAGACTCGGTCGCAATGCAGCATGCTATGCGCGAGATATGCGAGCGTGAAGGGTTTGACGAGCACCTGCAAGCGACCTTGGATCGCCTGGACGAGATCGAAAGCCTACAGAGGACCCGGGAGATAACCCTGAAGGACTTGCAAGAGAAGGGGGAGTATCAGGCCAACGTGAGCAATGGGGTCATCTCCATCAAGCTTGGGACGGTAAAGGCGGACGAGAACTCGAAGTGAATGAAGCAAATCGCATGATGCAACCCAGGCAACCTTACGTCAAGTAAATAAGTCTACGCTATGTTTACTTTTCCCGTTGCGCTGCAACAGGGTAACAGGCCGTTCCGACAAGCGATATATATCCAGTGATGTATATATATACGACCGCGGTAACAAGCCAAGTCAAGGCAATCGATCAACAGCATACGGTATTAGATAGAGCCGCCCCTTAATCATCTTCAACGAAGCGGATTACCTAACATCCACCTTTCAAAGGTCTCTGAGTACACCGCCCTGAAGACGGTCGCTAAGCTAAGTCACGCTAAGCCGCCGTTGGCCTAAGCTACCTCCAAACTACCTAGTAAGAAGGCTTTGCTAGCCCATCGTGAAGCCAATCGTTTCGAAAACGGTAGGTAAGTAACCGATATGACCATAATCCAGCGCTAGACTGTTCATCTGGGTCTCCTCCTTTCCTCCTTTTCTCCCTCTTTGCAATTAGTGTGCACAATATGCCAAGCCCAAACGGTTTTTTTTCTTTCCTTTTTTTCTCACAGGTACAACCCCGAAAGTCTTGTTGATCAGTATATTACACCCGTCGAAATGCCCTAAACGACCACCCCATACTTACTAGTGCAAGTAGCAACTCCGTAAATATGTGGGAATTACAACTCGTACACTAATCCTAGCAGCCTGTTTCAACATAAACCCATAGCTAGCACAAACGCCTTCCAGAACAGACCAAAGTATTTTGATATAGCAGGGACTCTAGATACCTAACCCAGGTAGTCAGGACAACATGTCTGCCAAGTAGTCGTCGTAGTCAATGATATACGCTAGGTTGTGAAGCAAGTGTATACACACACATATATATATATATACCTTAAGACTCGCTCGTTTTCCCATATCTCACAAACAGCCAATCATTCGCGCCCTTGTCGTCGTTCGGATTACGCTTGTAGAGTGCCCTCCTCCCCAAGTTCCCAAGCTCTCAAGGCGCCGCCTGCCTGCCTACCACTCGTGGCCAAAATGCACGGTCGCCTGATGGTGTCGGCGATTCTGCAATCCGCCACGTTCCGCACCTTCAACTACCTTCTTCAGGGCCATTTCTGGACAAATGGCTGGGACGTGATGACCCTAGACCCATTATACCAGGAGTACGAGACCGAGTTGAAGAGACATAGTAATACATCAATTAATACATCAAGTGATGGGATTCTACCCATAGGCATTTCGACGGGGCCGAGACTGGGCAGCAGCGAAAGTCACTCGCCCGTGCCATCCGCAGACGAACCAGAAGGTGTCGTCTCAGTCCAGCCCACTCTCGATCCTAGTTCAGGCTCAGAGTCCGAGGCAAGATCCGAAGGAGGTTCGACGGCCGAGCCCACAGAGCAGGAACGCAATAACTGGCGAACTCGCACTCTGGGATGCCTAAGGGTATTTTTTAGCCAAATTTTACTTGGCCCCTTGCTGTATTTTTGGCATATCTGGTTAGAGCGGCTATTCCCCAGCCGACGGTTGGTGGGCAATCAGAGCCGAAACGACGTAGCCCCCGAAGGGTCCAAACAGACAAAAGCAGACGCCCGTGAAGAACAAGTTATCCAGAAGTGGCTGCAACAAGGCAAGATACAGCGAGCCTCTCTTAGTTGGTGCAATACGTTTGCCAAATGGATCATTCGTGAGTGCCCCTTTGCCCACTATTTTTACTCTATATAGCCCAGCCTCAACTAACCCGGTAACCCATTTTTGAAGAATGGACTATCGGTCGATACTGGATGGACAACTTGGAAATCATAGCCGGAGCGACGCTGCAGCTTGAATCCCCGTGGAAGTCAATGCCTGACCTAACTGTAAGTCCACCCTGGTAGTTTCCCTTACGAGACGACAATCATTCTAACATACAGTTTACTTAACCAGGACTATCTCCTGTCCTGGATGACCCAGCGGGTGTTGATCGCGCCATTCAGCACCATCATCGCCTTCATACTCATCCCCGCTCCAAAACGCCTGCCCTTTCTATCAGGCTTGACTCTGCTTTGGAATGCTTTCCTTTGCGCCGTGCTCTTCCTTCTCGTTCCCTGGGTCCTTCGCTCAGATACGTACCAAACGGCGCTGCGTGATTTGACTGCCGACCTTAAATCACGGCCGACGGACGGCGCTCACCTTATCGATGAGTTGTAGTGCCGAAGCCTAGGCAAAGGGATTAAGTGAGTGAGCGCGGTTCAGGTGGTAAATGTATATTAGCATAGTTCTGTATACCAACAAATATGCATGATGAACCGAGCACCGCAGCTATCCGTCTAAGGGCCATTATGCGCAACGTCGCCTTCGCCTCAGGTGTTGGCGGCCTCTACTCGTCGTACGCCCTTGCCCCCAAGCCACCATCGCTTATGACCATAATGGTACCTTATGCCACCGCTTTCTCGTAAATACCAGAAACTCAAAGTAGCACAACTAACCGTGCACTTAGGTGCTTAATATCCATTCGCCCCCACACCCTTCCCTCTCACGTAACCGGCCATGTGACTAAGGAAACCAACCATCCTTGTATACTCTATGAACTAACTCTATATCTAAGCCAACCCAAAGTCGCGCATCGCACTTCATCACATTACCTCAAATCGAACCCTTTCTCTCGCAGCGCATCCTTCAGCACATGGCGACCATGCAGCGACTCCACCGTCTCGATCCTCCGCGCGCTCCGCTGCGTCCACGCAGGCACGCCTTCCCGCCTCTCGCCCGCGTTGAAACTAGCCAGCGTGACATCATATTCCGCCAAGTTTGCAGCCTGGGTCTCGTCGTCGCCGCCCTCGCCCGCGCCCACACGCCACGTTTCCCGGTGCAGGACTTCCTTCTGCGGCAGCCTCGGCTTCACGGCCGTCGGCTTGGCCGGGTCCGGCTTGCCGATGGCCACGCCAAACACGGCGACGACGCGAGGAGGGAGCTTGAGCAGCGCGGCCATCTCGTGCGGCTTGTTGCGCGCGGCGCCGACGTAGCAGGCCCCGAGGCCCAGCGCCTCGGCGGCCACCGTCGCGTTCTGGCCCGCGAGGCCGGCGTCCAGCGAGGCCATGAGGAACATCTCGGTGAACTCGAGCCCCTCGCCGCGCAGCCCGTGCTGCGCGGACACCTTGGTCAGACGGTTGAGGTCCGCGCAGAAGATGAGGAATAGCGGCGCGTGGCGGATAAAATCCTGGTCGCCGCATAGCGTGGCTGCTTTGTCCTTTTGCTCCGGGTCTTCGAGGGCGATGACGCTCCAAGTTTGGAGGTTGGAGGATGTGGCCGCGCTTTGCGCCGCCGCGACGATAGTCTCGAGGCTCCCCGCAGGCAGCTTCTCGGGTAAGTAATGCCGCACGGATCTATGCTGGAGGAGCGTCTCTACCGTTGAATTCCCTCCGCCGTCGCCGCCGCCTGCAGCTTCGAAGTCCGCGGCCGTGCCATAGCGAGCTTGTAGGAGGCTGGGAACGTTCGTCTCCGCCATTGCGACAACACAGCTGATGCGAGAGAGAATTCCGCACAAGAATATTCCGGAAGTTGCGCGAGGACCGCAATATCCCTATATGCTACCTGGATGCCGAACCAACGCGCCGCAGGTCATGGGGATCCAAGAACGCAATGCGATCTATGGGCACCGATTTCAAAGCATTTATACCCACCCCGCCGCCCTCGCAGAGCGCCTATCAACGCCCACGCAGCCTGCCATTGGGGTATTCCGTACGATTGCGTGACCCGCCGGAATTGTATTTCGCCCCTACACACCGCCAGCAACCTCGGAAACTACCGGCGTCGTCCTACGGGCATGAGTGAAACTACCTACCTGCCTACCGTAGGCATGCCCCCGTTTCCCTTCGTTTGATGCCTATTGGAATAACCCCGATACGTGGAACCACCGACTTGCCACTATAACCAACAACTAGTTTGAATCACCAGGTTGTGATGCTGTATGTGCTTCGCCAGCAAAAAAAAACCCCAAAAAAACTAAGGTAATTAGGTAAGAATTATTGGCGAAGAGTCACTACCATTCGTCAGTAAAAGAGGTAATAAAACCTTCGGGCGTATTTCGTAGGCCTAAGCTGCATTTACCATTCAGCATCCGCCCTCTATCGGTCCGTCGGGGGCGACCCGGCGAAAAGGAAATGTGAAGAGTAAATTACTAGATGCAGGCGGCCGTGGTGGCGGCGTTTCGTCACACCGGAGGCCAATGCACTTCCGTCTCTATTCAACGTGTAGGTAATAGGTTGCCATTCGCCAAGCACAGAAAAAGAAAAGGAAGTCATTTAGCTTTACACCGCGGTAACCCGAAGATAGGTAAGTACATCATCCACGAGATCAGGTCTCTTGGTTCACGTGATTCATCCCGGCGCATTGACGACGACAAATCCCCCTATCTTAACCTAGCGTGACCCGAGAATGCGGGAGCGTCTAATCTAGGACTATGATACCACCATTGATCAAATTGGGCTGGGACTGGATGGGTAGTGTAACTATCTAACCTAGTAGGTAGGGCATGTAAGGGCATGTATGGTGTACCAGAACCTGACAGCCACGTAACACAATTACCCCATATTCCCCAGGCCATTGCCGGTTGTGGTTGTGGCTGTGGCTGCAACCAATAAACATAAGGTCTAGCTCGAATCATACAGTCGCGTACCTAGGCAGTACGTTCATTATGTTGTCTTGTGCTACAGTTAAGAGCTTAGCCAAGGCAACCGTCACAACGGTCAGAGACTAGCGGCAGTCCTACAAGTCAGAGTGACAGTAGTGTCCGGTCTGGATGTCTACGGACTCATCCACTTCTACTGTACAAACGAAGTTTTTTTTCCACCTAGACTAGGGTTGCAGCAGATGTAAGCTATCCGTTAGGTAGGCTAATTTCCCAAAGCGGCATCGAAACTTGGTAATGCTGGCATTTCAGCTGCGTCCTGGTAATTGCCTAGGACGAATATGCGGGCGATCGCCATTACAAATTACCTATAGCAGCCGCAAATAATCGGCGACTGCGACTGACGTCAATTTCATACGCATCGAACTATCGACTGCCGCCTTGAGCATGGCGGCATCGTAGGACGTTGACACTATGGACTCAGGCGACGGGATGGAGGCGTTGTGGGGAGCGTCGGCGCTCTTTCATCCTAACTCGGGAAGCTAAGAGCCCTGCAGCTGAAAAGTCACGATGATCAATTTCCCCATCGCGCCCTACGGCTCTCGACCCTCTCTCCCAATATGGCTTCCGTCACGTTGGGTATTCTGATCTAGGCCCTATCGTGGTCTAATGGCGGACCACAGACACGTGCTCGCCGGGTCAGCAACGGGAGATGACGGGCACGCCAACGTCGCCGTTCTGCCCAACGTTGTGGGTACGAGAGTCCTGGCTCCGCTAGGAGAGAAGAAGCTGGGGCTATGCTGGATACCGTATACAAGCGAATCGAAGACACAGAGGTCCGATCATGTCGCTGGTCGAGTTTTCTATAAATGAGCGACATCCTTCGCGTCGTCTCCTCGACAGCATCTCAAGCCAACAGCATCGTCATCCGCGCCCCGACATCCCGCAACCATGGCCCCAATCTCAAACTTGTTCGCCGCTCTCCTGGCACTGGGCTCAGTAGAAGTGCTTGCGAGCCCTACCGCTGCTCTCCTCGGGGACTTGCTCGACATAGTCTCGTTGGACATTGCTCCCCTCGTCACCGAGGTCGTGACCACGACGTACCCGGCCACCGCACCCACGACGTACACCACGTCTAGCTACGACACGGGGTGCCAGTGCCACTATTCCACCATATTCTGGTGGACGCCTCCTCACCACCATCCCCATCCCACCTCCTACCCCCACGGCTACCCGACGACATCGCCCACTGCGCCAGTCACCGTGACCGTGACCGAAACCACCACGGTCCCGACGACGACGACCGTCACGGCGACGGCGACAGTTACAGAGCCATGCACTCCGACGCTTAGCTGCGACAAGGTAAATATCCTTCCCTGCCCTAACCTCATCACTTCCGTAAACTGCGCGGATAGACCGTGAGCTAATCCACCACACGCAGTACGGCTACCTAATCCAGGACGTGACACTCTTCAAAGTAGACCTTTCAACAGGCGAATACTCAACCGTCAAAGAAAGCGTAGGCGACGGCACGAGCATCAACGCGCTAGCGTACAACACGCTCGACAACTTCCTGTACGCGCGGCAGTCCGGCAACAACGAGCTGATCCGGATCGCGTCGGACGGGACGGCCGAGGTGGTGACGAAATTCCCGGACGCGACGGGCGCGTTCGTGGGCGACATCGACACGGACGGGAACTACTGGTACGGCACCGGGGACACGTGGTTCCAGCTGGACCTGGCCCCCGGCTCAGCGACGTACGGGCAGCTCGTGGACAAGGGCACGGTGAACGAGCTGGGGCTCGCCGTCGCGGACTGGGCGTACATCCCGGCGGGCGGGCCGTACCTGTACGCGGCGGCGCGCAACCTCACGAGCGGCGGCGGCACGACGCTCGTGCGCTTCGGCCTCGAGTCCAAGGCGTACGAGGTCGTGCAGCGCTACCCGCGCATCGGCGGGCACACCTGGGGCGCCGCCTACGGCATCGACAACGGCACGCTGTACGCGTCGGACAACGCCAACGGCGAGATCTGGGCCTTCTCTGTCGAGGGCGGGCCCGCGTACCTCGCTTCCCAGGGGCCCATCTCGGGCCAGAACGACGGGGCCCGCTGCGTGCTGAACCTGGACGTGTAGACTGGTTGAGCGGGTGTGGCGTTCGCTCAGTTGGGCAGGGTGTGATGGTTATGTGAAACGTCGATGTCTTACGAAGGTGGGCGGGCGTCAGGGTTGGTGGTTGAGCTTCCTCGTTCGATTCTCAGGCTAACTGATTAATACCTACACTACCTATCTTGAAATTTTAGGTATAGTTATATAATTACTAATTTAGTAATAAATAATACTACCTCTGTCAAAACCTCTCTACGACCAGTTAGCTAGATTAGACGTTAATAGGCTCTTTCTCCTCCTTGTTTTCCGAGTCGGTCCAAAGTGTGAGGCCGGGTGTAAGCCGCCGCTTAATAATAATACGTGCAACCACCACGCTCGTCTCATACTTTATAAGACCTGCAAAGACGGTATCTGTCACGTACGACCATAGCCATCGGAAAACTCGGGATCCCGTCCGCTCTCCCATAGATAAGCCGGTATGAGCGCTGCATTAGTAGTTGGGTCGGTGACGACCAGCGAATCCGCGGTGTTGTACGTTTTTGCCCGTCCCTTTTTTCTCCTTTTTTTGTTTTTGTTTTTTTTTGGGTCTATGCCCGAACTTGACCCTCAATACAGGCAGTACCGGCAGCGATAACACCTCTGCTACCCTATCGAATTACCCCTTGTCTCTGTTCCCTAGCTAGAGGCAGACGAAAGACAGGAAGAGAAGGGGCCAAACGGCTAGCTTATGTAGAAAGGCGGCCACGGCGCAGCTTTGATCGGTAGATTGTTTCATATCGAAAGAACCAGACCTTATGATTAAAAGAACATGTATTTATTACATGGATGCATTCTGAGCATAAAGCACGCCACTAAATAGATTCGATTCCTAGGTTAAAATGCAGGTAGAATAGAGGGAGGCTGAACCAAAGGTCGCATGTTTCCATCTAAATGAAGAGGAACAATGCTCATCATCGCTTTTCTACCATGTAGTTAGTTTATCCGCCATCTCAAGGCTGTGAGAACGAGGTGACGTGATGCGACGGTGGTGATAACGGATACGACGTCGGGCGCCCCTCTTTCAATCATCATCGTCATCTTCGTCGGAGCCATAGTCAACAAGGCCCAATGCTGGTTTCGGCTTCGACGTCGACGTCGCAGCGGCAGCCACAGGGGCCTCCTTAGCAGCGACTAGTCCGGGTTTGGTAGACGTAGGCGTGAGCTTCGAGCGCGTGCCGCTGCTGCTGCTCACTTGGTCGCTCACAGCGTTCTCGGAAGCCGAGACCACACCATCTTTCCGCTCATCTTTCTTATCCTCTTCAAGCATACTAGTCCTCCTCTTAACGCCCTTCAACGCAGCCTTCTCCTTCTCCCTCTTCCTCTTCCTCCCAGAAGCAGCCCCCCACTCCTCGACCACGCCATCCCCGTCCGCATTCCCGGCACCAGCGATATCACCGCCCTTCTGCGCCTTCCGGAAATTAGCCAGCCCTTCCTCCGTCTCCCGCCTCACGCGCTGCTCTTCGGCCTGCGCCTCGTCGTAAACGCCGTGCAGGAAGTCGACCTCGTCGTCGTCGAGGGCGCGGAACTGATTCCGGATGCGATTCTGCTCTTCAAAAGCGGCTTGTTTGGCGGCTAGCAGGGGGGAAAGAGGGCAACGAATCAAGTCAGCCGACGTACCCATAAGATTCGATGAAATATCGAATGTGTCCTAGTCTAATAACTAGAGAGGGAGATAGGGTAGGGTTTCAAGGAGCAATGAACAAAGTAATAGAATAGAGCATATAGATAGTAAGATATATGAGAGTAGGGTGAGAAGACAGGAAAAGTTAAGAGGAATCGATCAAAATAAAACAACATGTGAAAATTGAGAATAGAAACAGAACTTTCTCAAAAATCAAAAAGGAACACAAGAAAGGAAAGCAAGGAAACAAACAAAATACCTTTATTAGCCTGCAAAATCTCATACAAGCTCCTCTCGCCCCCGCCTCCAGCCTCAGCATCGCGCTTCCTCGCCTCAGCGCGCCGCCGCCGCTCCTCGTCGAGGTCCTTCTGTACAGCCTCCCACTCCACGGCCGTCGCGTTCGGCGCCTCTTTCCCTGTTCCCGCTGTAGACCCAGCCCCCTCGCGATCTTCCGTCACGCCGTCATCGCCGGCGATGGTCCCGCCCGAGACGAACCGCGACGTCATGACGCCCACACACACACACGCGCGTCTCTTCTATCTTCCCTTTTCTCGCCTGTATTCACGGCCTAGCGCCAACTCACTTCACCAGTACACTGACAGATGAGGCCGAAGGGCCAATCGTATAACCGACGAGACGCGCAGACAGAGCTCCCTTTCTGGTAGGATCGTCCCAGGACAGCACAGCTGCAGACGTAGACGCAGAACAGCGAGTGAAGAAGGCGAAATGGACCAGGCAGTCTTCAATCAACCAACCAATCAATCAACCAATAAATCGATAGGGCCTTTCCAGGGTTGAGGAAGCTAAGCGCAAGCAAACGAATAAGATGGATGAGGCGGTTAGAATAAGATGAGATGAGATAGGGATCCCGGAGCCTCGTACCTTACTATGTACATACATACATGCGGGCGCCTAAGACAACTAACTACATATGTATATATATACTACGCCGGCTGCTAGTACTAGGTTGCCAGCTGGCAGGAAAGGGTACAAAGGGTACAGATACTGAGGACCTTAGGTACGTACTTCCTAAAGAGAGTGTAGGCGAACACTACCTACCTACATAAGGTACCTAGGTAGGCAGGTAAATAGACACAGATAAGTAACAAGACATGGAGTATTCGTCGTACCAAGTATCTAAACACATAACAGCCGTGAGCTTATGCATTTCTTAGCCGCCAGTTCACTACGACGTGGACTGTAGCCAACCCAGAGACGACATCACGAATGGCAAATCAGGCGATTCAGGCAAAGGCAAGAAACGAGATTGTACAGGTCGACAAAGGCATAAACAGCGTTTTGTCTAGTATGTTCTTGAGTGTATGTGTATGTATGTATATATGAACAAACCAACATCGCGCATTTAGGGTCTCTGTACCCACGCATGAAACAAGTCGGGGGAATCGCGAAGATGAGGGCCTCAATCTATCCCTACAGGGGATGCCCGGTAACCGCCAGACGACTTGAGCCGTCGAGGCAGGCCAACCGCCCGCACGAGTCGAGCACGATGAACTGCCCACTATGTCTATCCCCGACATCCCTTCCTTCCCTCGCCACCGCTATTCTGTAACCGCCGTGCCGAGGGTAATAGCAATATCGTGCCAGTCGTCAACGAAAGAAGCACGAGCTTCCAGTAAGAAAAGTAAACCGACCTACAAAGCCGATGTGTGAACCGTAAAAGATTAATCCCCAGCTCCCGAATGAACCCCCAGTCCCCCAAACCCCATCTTCGGTCTAAACGTAAAAACGGGAAAAAAAAATTGCCACGTTGCTCTGGCCAGAATGCCCCCACTGGGCCATAAAGCAGCCCATACTCGTCGGAACTCAATGGCCTAGCGCTCTCCTACAATGGGCAAGAGTATGAAAGAGAATACCAAATGTCCAGATCGCCGATCTTCGCCGTAGTTTCGGTTTCCTCAAATAAAAGCATGTGGCAGGAAAAGCCGAAGGTAGGGCCCTTGTCTTTCGTGTATACCGAGAGAGAGTGCATCAGAACGGTGAGGCAGCATAGTGAAATCTCGACCGTAACCCCACCTCACGACCATGAAGTCAGACTTTAGCTTTATTTAGCATGGTGAGGGAGGAGCCAATAACTCAGGTTGTCCTATTATGGAACAAACAGAGAAGGGTGACCACACCGACCCAGCTTTCCCGACACAACTGGCCAACGTTCTGAAACGGCCTCGATGATAGGGAAACTGCAAAAGCCGGGGGGTATGACGCCAGTAGGGGTGCTTATATTTTATTCTCCAGCACAGAAAGGAATGGAAAGGAGCGGCTGATCAGGTCCACAAACCAATTGGTGAGGTTCATTATTTTTCTGTTTTTAAACGCCTGCAAAACTCTCAAATTTTTTTGGCCGCCGTCGCTGTCAAATGCGAACAAGATGGGACACATCAAATCTATCGAATGAAAATGAAGAAAAGAAAAAAACTCCTGACCGTCGAAGAAAACCGTGAACGCCGTCAATGAAGACTATGATCAAATATTCGTCCAAGCGAGCCATTCGGTGGGGTGCAAATCACCCACAACCAGAACACTGTTCGAGACGGAATCGTAGGCATAGGCATATCCGAAAGCCCTAAGTGAGATCGCGGCACGTGGCGTAAAAGCATTCTCAGGCTGTTGGTTGCCGAATGGAGTCCGACCAAAACATTTTTATAGTCCCATGGAGCACTTGCTGCTCCTAACCAGCTTGCCGAAAGGGGTATCAGTTAGAATAAAGGAAAAAAGAAATATGTTCGTGAAACCGTCAAAACCAGATCTAGGTAGTTAGTAGCATAGGACCTCGTGGTCACGCGAGTCTGATCATGCTACCGTACACGGCATTATGAGATAGCCGGTTCGAATTTGCTCCGAGGAATGTTCCTCTATCCGGTACTAGGTGGCCGGGGTTACCCCATCACCGGTTGGCCGAAGGCGTGGGAATGAAAGTAGGGACCGGCCTTAGCATGGACAGCGGAAATACACTGCGCACAGTTGCATTCGGCCACACCCGCATCCCACCCAGAGTGGCCATACTGGTTAAAGTAGGGTTGATGGAAATGCGAGCCACCCCGGGACGAAGAGTAGTTGTGATGCCCAACGGGGCCATGGGAGTAGCGGCCGTAGTTTTGGTTCGCCACAGCCTGGCTGAACCACTCATTGTAACGAGAATTGACCGAGGCGGCCGAGTTCAAGTACTCGGGTGTACCGTAGCCCGAATCGGGAGGCGTCAATGGAGCCTGGGTCCATGGATTTTGATAGCGGTTAGGCCACGACCCCTCGCGAGGGCGATAGGGCATCTTGGCAGGCCGGCCCAGTCTCGCGTTCATGGTAAGCCGTTCATGCTCAGCAATCTCCTCGTGCGTCCATCCCTCATAAGAAAGAGGGTGATGGGGCTGTCGCGAGGCGTCGTTACGAATGGAGGTAATGATTGGCGCGAGTCGCTCGCGGAGAGCGGCCTGTGACTGTTGCTGCATGGCAACACGTTTGTTGTCTTGGTATTGCTTCCAGCTCTTCAACCAAGCATCGTAGTCGTGGCTGCGATCAAGATTCACGTACAACTTCCAGTCCATGTCCTGCAGCCATTTTCCTTCCATGGTATTGAGCTCAGCCACGGCGATGGCACTGACGTCGGACCAAGACCGGTTCTGGAAGGTATTATCATCCAGGAACTTGCTCCCGAGGAGCAACGCCACAGTAAGCATCTTCCAAACCTCACCCTCGCTCACGTTGTTGTAAGTACCAGCCTGCTTGTGCATGTTGATGTGCTTAGCAAGGTAGTTCATGCCTAGGAGGATGGTGGTACTAGGGAGACGCGTGGAGGTGAGGATCTGGTTAACGAATTTGCGGAAAGCAGGAGTTACAGTAGTACGAGGAATGACGATGCGCGTAGCCATGTCAGCGACATACTCAGACATCATGTCGGTCTCGTAATCGAGAACCGCACACACGCCGCCCGGCATGATGACGAATGGAGGAGAAATCTCCGTCAAAGATCCCGAAATGACCTTTGTCGGAGAAGAAATCTGCTTCTAGCACGTGGAAGTGACGGCTCAGTTGTACCCGCGAAGGTGGGTACTATAACCGGCAGAGAGTTCCAAGGCTGAAGAGAAGAAGTGTGCGGTTAGAGGGGGAAAGGTTATCGAAACCCTACTGAGCCGCTCGAGCCATCAACGATTGACCAGAGTCGAACTAGGAGATCGGTTGCGGTAACGCGAGTTGGTTGCAGGATAGGCGGGAATTTGCCTCGAAAAAGTGTATAGCTGCTTGAGTATGTAGTGCAGTGCCGAGAAACCTGTCGGAAGCAATGTTTTGTACCCAAGAGCTGAAAGAGTAAGGGCAATTGCAGGATCGTGATATACAAGGCGATTCTATCTCCTATTATCCGATTGTTAGTATTTCTCCATTTTGGTATTGTTCAGAAACCATTGATTGTAACAAAGGCTATTGCGCGAGGAGAAAACAATGGCCAACAAGACTGCGATGCCGACGTATTTGCTACAGATTTCGAGAGTTGGGGGGCCAAGCAACTATCGAAAATGCAGAATACGTGATCTTTCAAACAAAGCAATCGAGAGGATGTTCTTGTCGATGTTGGTTGTAGCTTGGCTCGGGATCAAGGACAAAGAAACGTCAACAACGCCCCGTCACTTCATGCCCGAAATAGTCGTTCAACCCGTCGCAGGCTTTATAGTCACACATAGACATCCTAGCGGCTCGAGGTTGTCGGTTTGGTGCATGTGAACGCCGGAATCGAGTTGGTTCAGATAGCCAACTCGGTCAACGGCACAGAACCATTGTGTTACTCGAGTCGCATTGCAAGCAGTACAAACGCGTTTCCAAGATCGATGGGGGCATAGATATAAACAAGACAAATAAATAGCAGCCCACTAACCTGTAAAGATAGAAACGAATTTCAGATTCGGACGTCGGAAAGAGGTCGACGATAGAGGTGTAATTCCCGTGGATTGGTCCGGTTCGATGCGGCCCGGTGAGGAAGTCGTGCAGGAAAAGATTAAAGGAAAGAGATTGATTGATGTTTGCTGAGATGGACTATCCAGATAATGACGTCTCGCTCAATGAAGAGGATCCGAGGTTAGGTTTTTAGGTGAGCTGGAGGAGAAAAAAAGTGACCACGAATGCGTCGTTTGGCAGATTCAGCAATCTCAGAATGCTAGCTCGGTGGAAGCTTGTCTTGTTGGGACGGTGTCGTCGAAGTTGTCGGTGTCGTAGCGGTAACCGAAAACAAAAAAAGGCGGGCACGGGTGAAGTCGTCGAAACCTCTAACTATCTCAATTTCCCGAATCCTCAACTTCTTTCTTGCTGTGGGTGGTTCGTTGAACTCGTCTCGTCTCGCCTCGAAAAAATGGTCGAACAAAAACCTGGGAATTCTGACGGGGCACAAGGCGTCGGGGTCGGAATTCCAAATTGGCACACAACAGGTTACGAGAAAAGAGAAGTGTCAAGAAAAGAACAATGACTATTGTCAAGTCAAGAAGAGGGAAGATATGAGGGGAGAGGGAGAGAGAGAAAAGATGGTGATGATGAGGAGGGAATGACGAGGAGTGAAGAAAGCAGAGCAGAGCAGAGGGTTGAAAGGACGGGATAGGATAGGTAGGATAGGATAGGATAGGATGGGATGGGGATGGAGTGGAGGAGTGGATTAGGATTAGGATAATGGATATGAGGTGGATGGATGGTGAATGGTGGATGATTCGAGCGGATTGGGGGGGGGGGAGTAGTAGTGGATTTGGGGGGGGGTCGATGGGATGGGGATGGGACGGGCTTGGACGGGCTTAGGATGGCTGGATGGTTGGATGAGATGGGATGGAGACCTTTAGGTACAGTCTGTAGGTTAGGTACTACCTAATGTACTTAGTAGACTACCTAAGGCGGTACCCTAGGAGGTATGTACATATAGATCTAGTATAATAGAGTCTCTAGTGGATGGAGACAAGACAAGACAAGACGGACGCGGCGGGTGCTTCGAGTGGATACACCCATCGACACTAAAGAAAGGTCCACGGGCCAGTGAAAGAAATGGGAGAATGCGAACCTTTTTCAATGAAGTACCTAGGTAGGTAGGTACCTATTAAAGTAGTAAAGAGGTAGAGAAGTAGTGAATTAATGAATGGCGTTGACTTCTTTTTTGACAGTTCATGTGCCCTACCAAGGTACCTGCTTTGAGGTATTGTATCGTAATAATACTATAAGGTAGGTACCTAAGCACTATGGTGTTCGTGACCGTAGATACATCCTATCTACTACCTTAAATACACTAGGTGCACTACACGACCACTGCCCCAGGTGGACAGTCGCCTACCTAACCTCCCCCTGCACGGAGCTAATGTACATTACGCAGGTACCTAGGTAGGTAAACAATGAGTGGGCTTTCACGAAGAAAAAAAAAAATGAGAGGGAAGAAAAAAAAAAGATTGGAAATGGCAAGTGATTTGATGGATACTTGGGGCCCAGACCCCTGAAAACTGGGGGTGTGATTGGCCTTGGGGCCTGTAGAAGCCCTGTGGGCTTTAGTGTACAGTAGCATGCGGGCTTAGAGGCACTGCACTACGTACACTGCCTAGGTACCTAGGTAGGTAGCTCCTAGCGTAGGTATTTAGTGGTACTGGTAAAGGAGGTATGAGTGCGGTATGAATGTGGTATGAATGTACGGAGTAGGTACCTAACCTTTCAGTGTGTTCATCGTTTTGGTGGAGAACCCGGGAAGCCTGTGAGGTTGGTGAAAGGTCTTCTGGCTTCTGGTGCAGCCCACAGTCCACTACCTAATGGTGGCTAATGGTGGGTGGAGACGGCGAGCAAGGTCTCGTCCAGCCTGGGAAGGTTTCCATTGGCACATTCGAGGTTATATGTAGGTAGACAACCGTACCGTACTAGAAGCATTCTAGCGCCGGACTGTAGTCAGGTACCTGCGGCTGCAGACCTCGGTACATCCATTGAAAGAAGTTCTGGTGCCCGCCCACTGCGAATTAGTACACATGTGGAAGGTATCGGAAATATATATCGAAGTAGCTCCACAGTTGAGATTTAGTGTAGGGGGTAGTGCTCGCTCGAGCCCTGAGCGATCAAAGGCTAAAATAAAAATAAAAATTCGTTTTTTAGAAGGCTTTTCAGTGGCTTGGCCAATCACGCTCAATACCTAGTAAAGGCGCCTAACCCGCTATCTAGCTAGTGCTGCTCGAGGATCGTACTTGAGCAAGTTTAGTGCAGTACACTAAAGTCCATAGTACTAAAAGCGCCCGGGAGAGAAAAAAAAACACCACCAAAATACCGCTTTTCAGGTCTTTTACCAGAAAAACGTTTGGTGTTACCTGATAAACCTTGGCCCATTAAGGCCCTTCGAAAGTACTGTAAAAGACACAAAAAAACCCCCGAGAAAGAAAAAATTCAAACCTAATGCATGCATGCATAGGTACATGTAGCCATGGACCAGTTTTCACATCAAAACGGCCCAATGCGGCAGTATTCTTCGCAAAACCCCTCGACCCGTTGGTCAAGACAGCCTGGCTTTGAATGGGACAGGTATAGAAATCCCTCATATTTCATATCCCTCAATATCCGTCCATCAATAATGGGAGAGAGGGGAGACGGGGAGGGGAGCAGAAGAGAGGAGCAGAAGAGAGGAGACGCGTGAAAACAACAGCCTCAACGCCCCTGTCCTCTTGCTCTTGTTACCTGCGTCACATAATTTCCCTCCTCCTCCTTCGCGCTTTTTTTATTACCTGATCAGAACCTCTCATTCCTCCTAATTTACCACGTTTAGACCATGTTCGAGAGAGGGTACCTTGCCTCACCTACCCATCGAATTGATAATCCATAGGCTGCCTATACTAGTACATACATGCACACACACATACATGCATGGTACACTAGGTTTGTAGAGTCATCAGCACACCGAGTAGTGTACACTACTATGGAAGGTCCATGTACCACATGTCATGCAACGTACAGTCACATTGGACGGCTTCGACTTGTCTTCCCGTTATTGGAAATACCTGTGTAGAGTGCCATTACATCGTATGGTTTGCGTTGAGATGACTCCGTGCTTACGACGTCTATACCGAGGTAAGTCTACTAGACGGACCTTCGACGTGACTAATCTCGGTACTCAGAATAATTGGATTCAACAAAATCTTACACATGTGTGTGTGTGTGTCTGTGTGTGTCTCCAATATTGGTGTTTGCATCGAGATAACTCCCGTTCTGCTCATATTACGCGGAGCGAATCATCGTTGTCGGATCTTCGAAGCCTCGTCACCAAGCAAATACGAAAACAGAGCTCGTGGCGAATGGGAGTGACCTATAGTCTACGCTCGGGTACTATGTAATGTAAGGTAATGGAACTCGCAAAAATTTTTGCATTTCGACCACCCAACCTACAGTAGTGTGTAATAGTACTATGTAGACACAGCATTCGCTGTCCTGCCAGATGCAGTTTAGTACCCAGGTAGGCTAAGCCCACGAAACTAATGTGGTATGAGTGGCTGAATCCAGTCCATGGTTATGGAATTATCCCAGCTCTGATTTGGCCGGAGACGGATCGAAAGAACGACACTAAAAAAGTTGAAGACCCTTCTTTTTCTGTCGTGTGTTTTTTTTATTAGTCCGCGCCCGCTTGCCCAGCGCACCGTCCAGACTGACTGCACTACAGTATATGTAGATGGTGCAGTATGTGTAGGGCAAGTAGACTGTGCTGTAGTCTTGTGATGAGCTAAGAGTTTTTTTTTTCTTTCTTTCTTTTTTTCTTCTCTCTCTTTGAGCCGCACATAGTATGGTATCGTGTTGTTCCCACCAGACCAAAGTCGGCGTTTACTGTAATGAAAACGTAAACGTCTTGCCGCCGGAAGTGGCGTAGAACAAACGGGGCGTGTGTTTATCATCACACGGGTCTACGGGGTCTCTTATGCTTAAACATTGCTCAGCCTGGTTTCGGAAGGAGTGATGAGAAAAGGCAAATAAAATAAAATAAAGTAAGGATGGAATTGTCAGTTGGATAAAATAGAACTGCGACAATTCGGTGGTGAATACGGGCCGAGCTGGCCACACTTCCGAATCGAGGCGGATAAACAAAAAGCTCTTATTTCGAGCGCGGGTTCTTCTACTACGTATTGTATTGGTATGGTATGTACATATATACATAGCAGGCACCCCAGGTAACCGAGAGGAGGTATGTTGGGGAATGGTCAGTAATACTAGTACTGTAATACTGTAAGGCAGTGTGTGCTGTGCTGTGCTGTACAGGTCGATAATCATTTCGGAATTTAGCCTTCTCCGTTGCCACGACCAGCGGTGTCCATCTGGATAAAGTATAAAGTGGTGACAGAATGGTTTCGTCGAGCGCATCATCTGCACGACAGTTCGTCTACTATAGTGTCCTACTATATGTATACCTAAGTGTCCTACTACTACTACAGTGTACCTGGGTAGTGCGATATCATGTCTGCTAGTACACCGGCAGTGCATAGGTAATTAATACATACCTTAGATCCTTAGGTATAGGTAGTAAATGTCTACGTACAACTACTACAAAAGTGTAGTAGCATCTATCTGGAACCGCCAGCTGGGTGCAACCCAGCTACTGCAGTCATAATCACAATAAGCAGGTCAAGCTCATTCCGCCGTCGACGAATTGGCTATGCTGAAAGGGAGTAATAAAAACGGCGCTACCTGCGGTTTTTTCCCTTTGCACATCCGCATCCGCATCATCCATCGGCGTTGCGTCGGAACAAAACCATGTTTTGAATCAGACCAAATCATTTCTTCTACACTACTTCCTACTGTACTGACTTAGTGCACTACATACAAAGTATATAGGTACATACATAGCACAACTACCTACTAAGTAAGTAGGTACACACGCGCGCATCACACGACGAGTCATATCTGGCCGAGAAAAATAAAAAAGTAACCTACTAGACTAAGCACCTGGCGAGAAGAGAAAAACAAACATGCTCATTCGCCTCAAAGGCTGACCACCATCAAGTTCATCCTTTGTCAGAACAGCTGCTGGATTCTAAAACGTCGCCGCAACCGTGTTAGGGTCTAGGTAGCCAGGTAGATTAGGGCGCATGCTATATTAGGTCCCTGATGTCGGAATTGCCACAGGGTACACTACAAGTCTACAACTACATGTAGTTAGGGGGACCCGTAATGTCTAAGAGTTTTGATGTACCCTCTCTCTTGGATTGATTCATTCAAGCCCGTGGCAGTAACCCATGGCTGGCTAGTTGGGGGTGTTCATCTGCGCTAACAAGAAGAAAATAACAACACGAATGCAAGGCACGAATAATAGCCCTGAGAACGAGATGGAGAACACGAATTTTGCCAAAAAAAAAAAAAAAAAAAAAAAAAAAGCGTTCTTAGGACCAATTCACAATTCGTCTGCCTGGCGGGATTGATTACGATTACGCGTTGTTTGAACCCATGAAGAAGGGCTGTCTGAATCGTGAGATCGCTACCCTAGGCAACATGTAAATGACATAAGGAGTTGCCTCCCGTTGATGCCGCGTGGTACTTTGGGCCTCGGGCCTCAGCTGCCTACCCTACCTACGTAGTAGTAGGTAGTAGTAGTATGCCGCCGAACGTTCAACGTCGTATTGTCAGCAGCCTCGGGAGTGCGACATCGCAAGTTGCCCATGTTCTAATCTCGAACGGTTATACCATACAACCGGTTCACCTGCTTGGTCTGCCTTCACGCGCCCGGCCAATACGTACTTACTATACATAGGTCCAAGTTCAAAGGAAATTAAACTTGTTCTACTCGTGTAGCGTAGTATATACTAATAAAAAGTGTCACAGCAGTTGAAAACGTTTGAGAGTACCCAAGTGTCTATATCTGGTACGCGTACTACTAGTATGTATATTAAGGTGTGCCTATCATAATGTACGAAACTGAAAGGGCATAGCGCGAACGAAGATTCATCCGGAAGTTCGGGTGCATCTGTACAAAAAGCCATCAGGCATGGCATAGCATCTCCCCCTCTACTACCTAGTAGTGCACAATGTAATGTATAAAATGTAATTATACATTGGAAATTTATACTAGTATGTACCTAGTAGAAACCTCCCAGGGCTCTACACTGTACATAGGGGTATTATGTATCTACATAAATAGCACACAGTACCTTGCCAGGTGCTACCATCATCTAGTATATTACATTTGCTACATTTGCTACATTTGACAAAGTGCCACTGCATTATTTGTTTTCAACGGCTAGAGCCGGTCGTTTTTTACATGTGACATTATTAGCATGCCCTACTATACTAGCAGTACCTAATTATGTATCGTATCCCTGGTATGGGAATTAGTGCGAGGCGCGAGGAGGAGACGAAACAACAACTTATCAATTTCCAATACCAATGTCCATCCTCCTGACCTCGGAAAATAAAATAAAAAAGGGCCTGCCTG
This sequence comes from Xylaria grammica, assembly GCA_004353285.2. Classification (NCBI taxonomy): domain Eukaryota; kingdom Fungi; phylum Ascomycota; class Sordariomycetes; order Xylariales; family Xylariaceae; genus Xylaria; species Xylaria grammica. Next base: position 544,121 of record NGZP02000018.1, read on the forward strand.
ATAATCACCGACTCCCTAATCCCAGCCTTTTGCTTACCGGATTAATGTGCCAGGACGACCAGGACGAGGGGGGCTTCCAATGACAGGCTCAGAGCACCGTCAGAGCCATGCCTGATCGTCGCATTTGGGGCCGATGACCAATTTATGTTATCAGGGCATCAACAAAAAAACAACAGCAACAGCAACAACAACAACCGGGCAGGATTTGCCGTGGCGTAAACCCGAAAACGGGTATGCGATGGGGCAGACTTGGCTGGTTGTCGACAACTCGAACGCGACAATTACGGTACAGGGACACACACACACCAATGCGACGAGTCTTGCCCCAGTTGGGATTTGGGGATTTTGGCGAAATACTGATGTGCCTGTTACTGGGCCCCTTTGTTACTATGAATATCCATCCCAGTACCTAAGTGTCCATCTCGTCCAGTCCCAGTCCAGCAAGTCCAAGTCCACATGCAGAACCAGAACCAGAACCAGAACCACCATTTCCATCTATACTACTAGTAGTAGTACATACATGTAGTCCATCTAGACATGGACCCCTACCAGAACCCTACCTAGTATGTACTAAGTAGTGTACAGTAGACAGGTAGGCACGGGGCATTCCCTGCCCCTAGCACGACTGCTCTGGTACTACACTACCTACCTACATACTACATACTACAGGTACCTGTCTTGGGTACTGCTTGGGTACTGCCCTGGGGATCACCGGTGGTTCGTTGTGCCACTGCAGTCTACAGGTACTGTAAATCCTCTCTCCACTCCGCTGTTCCATTATCCACTGGTAGGTATCCACTGTCCACTGTCCACTGTTCACTGTCCACTATTTCACTACCTATCCACCACCACTGGTCAGTGGTCACTGCACCAACCCTCTCATATTCTGCATTCTGCATTCTGCACTCTGCACTTCGTCTTGAAGGTTTCAGGGCCCAAGCAGAAACAAGCAGAACCGAGTAGACCGAGTAGGACGTGACGGTATTTTCTTCCCATTCTACGGCCAGTCCACATTTTTTCCAACAAGGGTTGATGCCGAGACGCCCTGCGCGCCAAACTCGGTCACAAAAGTAACTCGTGTTATTAACCCGTCGGACCAATCATTTCATATCGTTGCCCAGGTGGATATACTATACCTACGTCTGTAGGCCACTGGAAATACTACTAGGGTAGTAGTACGTATGTTCCGAACATCTCAAGATCTTACGGTCCTCTACTACGCATTCTGTACGCACTCTACTACGTATTATGTACTAGTAGGCTTCTGTCTACCGTAGATAGGTACACTGCGGGTGCAGAAGCGGGTGTACAGATACAGTATAGTATACTACGTACCTGTAGATGTGGTGTGTACACACTGCACACACTGCACACACTGCACACACGGGAATCCCACCAAAAGCCAGCCACCTTTCTCCCGTCATACTCTACGTAACTATTTACTGGTAGTAGTAGTACTTTACCAAAACCCCTGCCTGCAGCCGCCATGCTCCCATGAACATCAAAAAAACTTCTAGTGCGCTCAGTGGTGCGCCGCCGCCTGTGTAACGGCATAGAGTATTCCAAAGCTTGAATTCTATCATGTAAGTAGATATATATGTATATCTTCGGCAGCCTGGTTACTCTGTCGTGCCGGCACAGTAAAGAACACGTCTGCGTTGACCAATCACCAAGATCGTTTTCTACCCATCATTAACTAAAGAAAGTAAGGAAGCAAATACATGTTAGTTTAGGGTTTTTTTAGGTTTTTTCTTTTTTATTGTTATTATTTGTCCTCTCTCCGCGAACCTCTCGCGATGGTCAGTCCCCGTGAGAATATGAAAATGAAAAATACCTGCCTCCAGGATTCTCTAGCGTCAGCCCGGCCTGACTCGACAAACGCCAAGAAACGATTTCCCTCCGTCTCCCACGGAGTGGGGTTTTTCTCAACGTTCTCTCGTGCGTACTGTATGTACTAGTAGTATACCATCGCGATCCAGAACCGCAAGCCACTAAGTCTTGTAGCTTCGGCGCACATAACCAGTTTTGTGGCCACAGGCGTCAACGGTGTCTACCTAGGTAGGTTAATAGGTACTTACCAACTACTAAGTAATAGCGGCGGCACATGTTACGTCCGTCTCCCACCGTCTCGTCACCAGCGCTATCGTCACCTTGCTACATGAACCACTTGATGGGTACCTGTGTACACCCGGCCTGACCTACATCATACATGTGTGTGCTAAATACTAGTAGATATGCGCTGCTTCTCCACGTGTAATGGGAGCCTTGCTCCTCCAGCGGCTGCTCGGAGCAACCTACCAACGCAAGATGACAAACGCCACGTACATCTTACAGCATACCCATCACATTACTGTGTCCCTGCGACATGGTAAAAGGAGTCATCCTAGTGGCCCGTCGCCCAACAGGCCATGAAGAAGATGGACAGTGATTATCTAGTATAACCGGGGGCCCTGAATGAACATGCTATCTGGTCTGGCGGTGAGAGAAAGTAGGCAGACGCAGATGCAGATAGATGCAGATGTAGAGGGCAAGAAGAATGGGGACCGACTAGGTTTCTAGCTAGGCCTCGCCGCATTTCCCAGCACGTCCCAGCATTTCCCCTCACTACTTAGTAGAACGACCTACCAGCAACTAACCAGCCTCCGCATCCTCCTCCGTCCGTGTGCTGCTGTTTACGCACATGTGTGCAGAACCGGGCTTAATAAACCTGTTATGAGCACACGAGGTCAGTCGGTAGGTAGCATGATGGATCGAGTATTATTAATGGCCACGATGCCTAGTCCAGGTTCCGTCTAGACTATCTAGGCACCACCGCTTGCTGCTCCTGAACCACTGCCCACTGCACACTGCACAACTGCCCGCTGCCCGCCGTCCGCTGCCCACTGCTCCTGGACCGGACCAAGCGGATACTACCTAAAGCGCTCTTGAGAAAATAAACGCCAGCATTTCCCCCCTCTCTGCTCCCTCCCCCTCATCCAAGCGCCAACCTGCATCACGATCCACCAAGGGGCTCACATACCCACGACCTCATTGGGGAAGGAGAGTCAGCATCTCTATCCTGCAGCGTTGCCCCGCGTGGCCTCAAGCCTCAAGCGAGAGGCTGCTATCTATCCGGGTGATCATCAGCTCATGATTCATTGTCTTGCAGTGCAGCGCCAGTGCTGCAGCAGCAGCACCAGGTATACCATACGATACTACTCCTTATACTCCCTATACTACCTTAGGTAGTTCTAGCAGTACCTATGCTCGTACCGTACACCTCGGCCTTTTTTTTTTTGTAATTGCCCTTACTACTAACCTGACCTCTCTATCTTACACATGCGAGCAATTTTGCCAACGTAACCTACCTCCTTTATCTATCCGCCCGGTATCCCGCCCGTCGCCCATAGGGTTGGGGAGACTTCGGAGGAATAATTCATCCTCCGCTCTTTTTCGGAATATCAACCTAGATCCGTTGACAAAGTCAAACCCATTCGTGGATATCAACCTGTTCGTCCTCGTGCTGTTGCTGGCCATAGGCAACGGAGCTGTTCTACAAGTTGGGGCATAAGAAACGTAACACCTTGCTCCATTGATATTTCCATATGTTCCGATATGAAGCCTTGTTTCCCCATCCGCCCTCCTTTCCGCCACCAGCCCAGGTCCAATCAACAGCGGAAAGCCGTGCGGTCAAACGATCATTGCCTGTTCGGCTCAAACCCCTAGACTGTTCCAGATCGTCAGATTTTCGTGAAGAAGATGATGATGCGGCAGCAAAGCGGGAGAGGGGAAAACATTAAAAAAAATTTTACTCCATGTAAGTTGTGTAAGAGCTTGCAGTAGCGCCAGCCGACTATTGCCACTACCATATACTGTGTGTACCGAAAAGTCCAGCATTCGGCTATCCTTCGGCAAGCAATGGGCTGGCTTACTTGTAATACGTCGACGGTTCGACGTCGTCCATGGAACGTACTATGCAAAACCAAGTCACTGTCGATTTCGTTGCCTTGAACGCCCCCGACACACACACACACACACACATACACGCACACACATAACACCCCAGGCAAGCTAGCAACGTGCGTCACTCCCGTCATCCTAGCGGCGTCAGCCTACGCTACAGGAACCTGTACCCGGGTCGGACTACCTACCTAGGGTGTAGTTTGGGTGAGCGACTCGAAAGATGCTTCGCTTGGCTTGCCTAATGAATCCAACTACATAATCTGCCATGACGAAAGCATTGCACGATCAATACCTATAGTACCCAGCCGACGATGCAGCAGCGCAGCGCAGCGCATTGCCAGTGCGAGGCCAGGAGGCCCAATGGTCAGAATCGCCCGCGGCCAATGCCAAACCCCGGAATCCGCAATCCGAGCCATCGTGGCGGCAGCCGGGGGGGTTTGTGCATCCCACTCTCGTGCTGTTGTCCCTATCCCTATCCCTCTCTCTATTATTATCCCTTCTACTAATATATAGTAGACATATACTAGGTACTATATGCAAATACCATGATATTACGTTACATGCATAGTATTACCTACATAGGAAGGGAAGGGGAGGGGGGAAAGGAATTACAAAATGCAAATACTATAAGAGGCAACGGTATAGTGCACAATCAGGGGAACGTTTCTATCTAGGCTTGTGCTACAAACGTGGTGTCGGACGATCAATTCCAGGGTTTTTTCGCGGGAACAAATAAGCCACTGACGCCACCGTTGCACACACACTTCCTCCTCGCTAGCACACCCCAAACCATGCCGAAGGGCACAGTACCGTACTAGTAGATGGTAGAGCGAAGCCTTCTCTCACTCAGCAACGAACGCATCACAGCCATCGTTTGGTTTTTTTGGGGGGGGGGATGTTCTTCCACTTCTCCGATCGCCTGAGGTGTGTGACGCCGTGTGGCAAAGATTATGTCATTTGGTATGTTTGCCTCCCTACTGTAGGTGTGTATACCTACCTAGGGATTTGGATTTTTTTCGTAATCCAATGCCTAGGGAGCCACCTGTAAGCACCACCAGGCAGGCGGACAGGCAAGGCAAGTGAAAAATATAGGTAGGTAGCGACAACGAAAAGAGAAATACTACTAGTAGTACCTATCACATGTGTTCCACCCGGCCGGACTACCTAGGTAGTCAGTCAGTCTACCTGAACTGACAGGTCAGGTTTCGGGAGATTTAACACCTACATACATATATGATTTGGCACTTCTACCTGTCCATCTGTACGTCTGCCTGCCTATCTCTTGTCATCACTCTCACTTACATAGTATCTAGTCTAGCCTAGGCCCTTCCTAGGTTAGCGCAGCGCAGGTCTCGCATTTGAAGCGCAAGCTCAAGCTCACAGCTCTACTAAGTAGTTCGCGCGGCTTTCCAAAACGAGCAACTCCCGTCTTTTTTTTTGTGTGTGCCAAACGGCTTGCTTGCCTGCTTTCCCGCGCTGCTGGGTCACGAGAGACCTAGATAGACTACTGTCTATTATTTGTATACCGGACATGCGTAGGTACTTAGGCACTATCGAGTCTAGATAGTATTCCGATTTATTTTTTTTTTATTGTGATTTTTTTTTTCTATTTTCCACCTACCCACGAACGATACGAATGAACGAACGGATGAAATGAATCATGATGCAATGATACCCAAACAAACTGGGGCTGGGCCGCAAAGCCGTTCGCGCTTATAGGGGCACCGTACCTCCCAGTTCCGGTTCCAGTCTAGTCTATCTGGTGTACGTATAGTATAGACTCAGTGGTGTAGTGTAGATGGATAGGCGGGTTAGGTAGGCAGGCAGATACCTAGATTATTGGGGGTAATCCCTCTTTTTTTTTTTTTTGGCAGCTTTCTTGCCACCAAACCAAACCAACCCAACCCTCCCTCTCCCCTCGGTTTCCCACGGCGCTTGGCAGTTCCTGGAAAATCCACTTGTTCCATTCCGTCTCGGCAACGCAGACGTGTGAAGCTCCGATTTGGAACCGTGGCGGCAATGTACCCCCGACGCAACCTGCCCTTTACGCCTTTTGCCTTTCCTTTTCTAGGGCCGAATTGGAACGTGGGGAGTTCACGAGGTGGTATCGAGGGTATATATGGATGTGTGTGTGTGTGTGTGTGTGTTGTATATGTGGAATGGTTCCGTTCCTGTTGCCTTATTTCCCGCCTTGTTTTGGGGTTTTTTTTTAGCAATTCGGTGGCATCACTTGATTCTGCTTGGAATCTGGGAGAATCGTGTCGCGCGTTGCGGTAGATGCTGGATAAGTGGGAGAAACTCCGTCATGGAGTCTCGGTGCGCGGCGCCGTGCTTCATGTGCATTGAGTAAAAGAGTTCATGCGAGTGATTACGTACGATTCTTTAGCTAATTCCTGACTTATACCGTCTTAAAAAGCGTGCAACTCCCGTGTCCTCCGCTAACTTGTATTGGAGCGACGGCAAATTGCACTTCGCTGGATTAATACTTTGATAGTACTGTAGAGGCAGGTAAACGGGATATATATGCCCCTTTACACTTTGTCATACGTGAAGATCGCCTTAAATCTTGAGTATTACCTCCATTGTTGGACATTTTACCGCACGGATTACTCACCGATATCTGTTCCGTGCGTGTTTAAAGATGTCGGAGAGGCGAGAGAAATACGGTTCGTAGCCTCTACTGCTTTTAGCTTGAATAGGAAGAAGTACGAGCAATAAATTATACTTCGGAGGCTTCCAAGCACATCCATAATGAGACGTCTCATCATAGCGATGTGCCGGCTCAAGAGAAATCACCCCCGTAAAAAGGTTCAGAGGCTGTGAATTATTAGCCAAGAAGATCCGTGGATGGCCTCAGATAGTATATCGCTCTATTTCACACTTACTGAGAAAGGTAATGTCTCTACCAAGAAGAAATCAACTACGACACCAGTGATAAGTCCTGAAGTAAGACGCGGACCTAACACAAGAATATCTGCATGGCCTTGAGATCCAAAGGATATGCCCGATTATGTGTGCCCATGTCCACGTCCCTCGGAAAACGCTAGAGGCATATAATTCACATAATTTACCAACTTGATGTTCGGATATTTCTCGACTCTGGCGATGCGGCGGTGGGCCTACCTAACGATTACTTTAGGAGCAGATCGACTTTATATACCTATGTCAGACGGATGAATCCCGGAACGGTGGCAGGTTTCGGCTAACGCGGTCGGGACTCCCGGAAGGGGTGACCGGGACGTTGAGAAACACAAGTTCGTGCTTGCCAGTCACGAAATCTATATTCTCTGAGAAATACGAAGCACAGTCTGCTCTCTAACAAAGCCCTAACGAAAATGCATCGAAACCGATCCGAGCTCCGCCGGGCATGTATCCAGTGGCTCATGTCACGATCATGCATATATCCCCAGTCCCGCCGCGAAAAGACTCGTGCTAGGTATGACGTGACTTTCTCAGGGGCCTATTCACGAACGGCACTCTCTCGCCGTCATCTACGAAGAAAGTAACAACTCATCCTTCTGGCGTATCTTACTTCTACTGCCAAACATGATAATCCGCCTATGCTATCTAGACCTACATCATCCAGACTGGCGATGATGTATGACTCTTCGTCCCGTGTCACACCTTACACCTCCAGAACATAGGAAGTGTTGTGGATATTAGCAGGGAGTGAACATTAGAATAGATAGTGTAGGCTCTTCGTGCAACAACAAGTGTTCGTTACACCCATATACTAAGGATCATGATATCCCCTTATTTTGAGATATAGAGACCGACGGTTTAACTTATCCGTGCTGTATTTATGGTTTTGATTCTATACTTGTACTTGCCGCTCCAAGAAAACAGGTATTACAAAGACTCTTTAATAAAGTCTAAAACGAAGGCTCAGTGGCATCTACTAATGAGTAAATTGTTTTTTGTATCGCCTCTCTCGCAATACCAGAGGTGTGCGCCGTGATTACCATTGGGCAGTCTTGCTCAACTATCACCTCACTATGTAGGATGAGATGCGCGTGACTAAGTGGAATACCAGGACGCACTTTTAGCAGTACTTCATTATGAATTTTCAAGCCATTGCTAGTTGTAAAGAAGAAGCAGACATCCGAAGTCGAAATAGTGTCAATCAACACGGGAATCTATCCACCAAATGTAGGAAGTAAACTACCTTCTCTTATCCCGAGAACCTATCATGCATTCTACCTAACGGCCCATCTACGCCTACTCATCGCAATGTACGGGTTTATGTTAACTCTGGAGGAACTCAACCCTCTATCTAATCTAGGCTACTCTAAAGACATGTGGCGGGTGAAGCTACGGAGATGGGGATCTATTCGACAACCTTCCGCGAGGACACGTGAGTGAGCGTGTTCCACAAATTTTACCCGATGGCGGGATCTTTCTATTGGACATAAAAACACACGAAGGACAAAATGAGATCCGATATATAAAAAAAAGAGGGAGGATATGTTATATATATATACATATCAAAAAATCGACACCTCAGGGATTCGAACCCTGGCCTCCGAGGAGACGGGCTTAGCAGGCCCGCGCGTTAACCACTCCGCCAAAGTGCCTTGGAACCACTGGATTAGTGGGCTGGCTATGGAGTGTCACTGTTGTGGTAAGAGTATAATTATACCATCTAACCTGAATACTCTTCACAGTCTGCGCGTGCTAGTTCGTGTTGGTGCGGACGATCGTCGTCCCAGGGACCGGGGGGATGCGGGGCTTGTCCCAAGCCGAGTTCTCCGACCACCTTTGTCCCATGTCCCTTGAGCGGAGGACGCAAGCGGCGACGGCGGCGCCCGTGCTGAGCTCTACTGGCGTAACGCCTGCGGGTCGACGGACGTTGTAGAACCCCTTTCTCGCGTGTTCGTGGTTCCGCTATTTCTCTTGCCACTGGGGTCGGTGAACGTCTGGCCGAGAACCTAGTGTGAGATGATATGATACGGGTTGGGAACGATACGCTAGGTTAGGCACTTGATACTGGTGTCGCTGTTACGGCAATGACGGGGAATTTGATGCCGAGGAAATGTGAACGCGATGGGGTTTTTCACAGTATTCGGCAATTATCTGTTATTCACCTTGTCTGATTTGCACAGAAAAGGGAAACATCAAGTACCTGCCCGCGATCGCCACAGTTAACCAAGTTAACATAGCACGCATATCGCTTCCCGCACGCATGGGTCGGCAAATACGGAAGCGTTTATGCCACGGGGAAAGAGACGGATTGCTTTTTATATTCGTCACCGTTTGATTTATGCGACTAAGACGTAAAACGGCCGATGTCGTGCCATGACGAGTTCCTTTTGTGCTGGAGACATGTATGGCTTTTACTGCTCTCATGGGTAATGTTTGAGGGTATCGTTGGACTTAGTGTCGGTTAAAATACGACTCATCTTTTGGACTTGGACGGTCGACCTCGAGGAGGCCTCGGGGTCGTGTGTGATGCTCACGGGCTTTTGGAGTTATCGTTCCTGGCGTGCTGGACGGTCAAATCGAGTTATCCACGAAGCATCCTAACGAGCCAGGGGACACAGAGACGATCCTGGTTACCTGCTATTCCGTGAGTCCTGCGACGGGAAGGTAACGCGCCTGTCACTTTTCCCGGCCAGCGGTGGCTAATGCGGTAGTTAGTGGACGGCGGGATTCTCACAGTGTGCGAATCGTCTATTATCTACCTCCTTATGCTAATATAGATAGAGCTTCGCAGCTGGGGTTTTTTTCTCTTTTCAATACGATGGGCAAACAGTATTGAAAAGCACCGCTGGATTTCTGCCTAGCTAGGTACATCGACGTCTCAAACGTATTACGGTTAGTCGGTCGCCTGCAGGCGTAAATACAGATGGACAGACTCTGACGGGCTTTTATATCCTATTTCACTTCTCTGCTGTCTGGCCACACAAGTTTGGTGCTTAACCCCCCAACCCCCCCCGGCCCCCTTGTGTTTCCGGTTAGCCCTTACGGCTAGCTATATGTTCCCATCCATGAACAAGCCCCAGGGGCGCAATCCCGGACTCGGTAATGCAGTCGGTGAAAGGATAGCGTAGTGCGGTGTAGCACTAGCTGGAATAGTGTCGGCTGCTGTATGGGGGTTGGTGTGGTGGAAGGTACCGGCTGCTGGCGTAGTGAGGATGAACGGGGGTCACCGTGAAAGGCGATGCTAGTATCGTTATACACGTGTACGCATGACTGGTTCGAGATGCCAGGGTCGATCTGGTTTATTAGGTAGGTAGGGCGGTGAGGTATATCTATGTGTAATGTACTTGGGACATTCGCATCGTGTAGTTAGTCGAGATGACTGAGGAAGTCCAGTGCTATGCTCTGTATGGGGATTCTCTACTACTAGGAACGGGGAAAGCGTTGAGGATAGACTGATGCAGGCCATATTTGGGTTGTTGGGTTGATGAATTTGATTTGATTGATTGTCTGTCTCTGCTCATTGGATCATACAATACGCAAAGTAGGCAGCCATGCCGTGCCGGCTGGTTGTATCCTATATTTCTCTTTGCGACTTCGTACCCTTCACCTTACCGACCGACTGGCCGGGCAACGGACATAGAATTCGTATCGTGTTGTTGTACATGCTATTGGAGATTGCTTGCCTTGAACACCTGAAAGGGAATCAAGACGGCCGGCGTGGTTGTCCCAAGTCTATAGAACCCTATCCCGTCTAACTACCGTATATACATACAGATACACATAAAATATATAGACTTGAAGTCCTGATCCGCCGCCGCCTTTCTATGGGATTAGGTATGTTTGTCGTATGGATAGTGAATTCGTGATATTACAAGGGAGTGTGTCCTGAGATGTAGCCCTCAGGGACTAGATACTCTCGGTTCCCTTGGGCCGGCGAGATTAGAATGTTGCCGCAATTTTTTTATTCTTCGACAGGAACAGGTTGTGGTTTCGGGGTTGGGGTCACGGCCCAACGCCACAAACTACGCAAGCTGCCCTTGATGAAGCCCTCGACCTCTTCCTCGGGAACCACGATGGCGCGGGCACGGGTCTCGTCTTCAGGATGGAGCTCGAAGCGGCGCATGCGCATGCTGATGCGGGGATCTAAGACTACGGGGCTTGTCCATATCTTCTCAGCTGGCGGTGTGGATGGGGAGTTTTCCTTGCTCTCGTCGTCGGTATTTTTATCGGCCTCTTTCCATACAGACTTTGGCCAGTCTTTCTCTTCCCAGGCTAGCGCCGTCGCTTGCTCGGGTTCGGAGTCTGTAGAGTTGGTATTGAAATCTTCGCGGAATTCGCGCGCCGTCGCAAGGCAGACGGCGGCGACCTCGCGGCCGACATCATCGGCTAGGCGCCGTCGGTTCAGGAAGCGGCCTAGTCGAATGAAGGTGTTGGTGAAACCGAGAATGTGGGGGAATTGTACGGGGGCGGAAGGGGAGAACTCGGCGGGGATGAGCATGGGAATGGATGAGGTCGGGTAGTCAGCTGTTGTGTTGTAAGGCAAGGGTTGTGGTGGCCGCTCGGGCTTCTTCTCTTCTTCTAGCTTCTCCTTCTTGTCTTCGCCTTCTGCGGCCCCCTCTTTAGGTGTCTCTTCTGCTATGGGCTCCGGGGTGGGTATGGCGGGGGCGGTTAGAGGGCCCAGCCAGCCTTCGTGTAGACCTCGCACGTATTCTTTCCAGGTGTGTCGGCCGATGACGATATCACCCCTCATACCGGTATACTCGGGTGTGCCGTTCCGTCTCCTCACCTCGTTGACGGCCTCATCTAGTGTCTGGGCAGCGCCGGCGGCACCGGGGTCCCTAGTCCGCCGTATGCGCTCGGCGACGGCAGCGCGCACATCACCCTCCTTGCGTCCCTGGACGAACTCCCAGTCCAGGCCGGAGGCGGCTAGGATGGGCTTGACGTACTCGGTGAAGTGGTCCTGAGCAACGCGCAGTCCGTCAGTGGGGGGGCTCTCGAGGAAGATGGTCAGCTTGCGCGGCATCTCGCTGGGTGATCTGATGGGCTCCTTGGCGAGATGCGACACGGCGCGGGCCCACCGTGCCGTGGCCCGTTTCTTCTCCCGCTTGTCGTAGATGATGGCGGCCGACAGGGACCCGGCTAGTGTCCAAAAGATCATCCAGTTACGCGAGGGTAGTTTCTTGGGTAGATTCGGGAGGCCCATCATTCGTAGGGCCGGGTTCGATGTCGGGGCTTTGTAGGCTGGCGCAGAGGCGGAGGCATTTGGGGCTGGGGCCTGTGATGCCGGCTGGCTGTTAGTTGACTTCTTCCTTCGGCTATGCTATTGCGAGAGAGGGAGAGAGAGAGAGAGAGAGAGAGAGAGAGAGAGAGAGAGAGAGAGAGAGAGGACTGACAGCTCCTGTTGCAGCTCCCGCCGCTCCTGGAGGGGGAGGCTTTGAGTCGGCCATATCTCCTAACTGAAGTAAGATGGACTTGTCCCTCAATTAGAATAGGCGGCCGTCGCAACCACGATTACAGCAGTAATTCTGCGAGTGGGCGAGTGGTCGAAATATGGGCCCGAAAACGGAGGGGGTTTGTGAGTTCGGAATGACCTCAATCTTCCCAGCTTGGTGTCGAGGAAATTTCTGGGATTGGAGTTCCTTATCATTTCTTATCTAATTTTAGGCTTGCGGGTCGGGGCGGGGCAGGGCCGGGCTATCGATTACTTAGGTACTGTGCTACCTAGGTACCTTACGGTGGGCATAGCACTTGCGTTAGGTACCTACCACCTCCTAGGTAGTAGGTACTCGTCGGTGTACTGTGATCAAAATACAAGCGAAAAGCAAGCCGGTCATCGCGCCTTGCCCTGTATAAGTGGCCAACTGGTAACGTGGCTATAGACAGTACCTAACCTAGCCTTGAAATCTATTACTCGGAATGAAAATCTGCTTCATATTAAAATACGCCTAGTAATATGCCACAAGGGAGGACAGTTATAGCACACTACGCTACCATGGGGGTGCCCGTGGAGGTAGTTGTCGAAGGTCCTGTAGCGCTACCTACCTGTTATTATAAGTTTTACCAATTTGACTCGAACGTATCTAAAGCAGCGTGTGAGTACTTATAGGCTCCTATCCTCAGCGAGGTATTGTTCTTCTTCATCATAAGGGCTATGAGTTGGATCGTCGCCTCGGGGATCGACTTCAAAGTTCCATGGGCTCACTGTCCCAAGCCGCGAGGAGGATATAGTATCTTTTAGACTGACAATGTCCTGCTCGGTACGTTGACTTGGAGACGAAGATTGGGGGTCTTGGTAGTCCTCTTGAGAGCTTCTGGTCAGGTCTATATTTGCACGTTTTCCGGCTAGGGGTGACGGCGGCGAGCTTGGAAAGGGCTGGGGTGTTTTGGGGGATTTGACGATATAATGAGAGCTCCGTATCGGTGTACTTAGCCCGCTGCTGCTCGATGAAACCATTGAGAGTGATCAAGGGGACCTCGGCATCGCCATCATGGAAATTTAACCAATCACAGCTAGCGCGGACAATTGGGGATGAGTATTCGTGTTCTAGGGTACCGTCGGACGGCAGAGCCTCCAACATAGATGACGCAGTCCTCGAAGAACGGGTAGTTTTAACGTTCATGGGGGTCGAAAAAGAGACAACCCCGGGGCTGTCGGAGGAACCGTGGGCAAGTATACACGCTGGCGATCACGCTGGCGATGGTGCCGAGGGGAGGGGTATTTATTGTCTTAGAAGGGACCCCACCCTGGCGCTACCTGGGTAGGATCAACTTCTACATAGTATATACAATTATCCCACATACTGAGGTATTACGTTGGCATGTCTTGGCCTTGGGAAGAACATAATTGATACCGTCCTGTGCGCATCTCCTTGCGATGTCAGAAGAAATTGCGTCAGTATCTACTGTGATGGCCACTGTGGCGGAGGATCTGAATGGATGTAATGCTCGATCGGCCTTGGATGCCAGCTAAAAATACCACCTAGGTAACCTGGGTAGGTACTAACTAGTAAACAAACAAAACAAAACAACGCACAACGCATCATGGCGCCCCGTACTGATCAGACGTCAAGATCGCATGGAAACTCGTGTCCGGGCCAGCTACGACAACCTTTCTCGGATCTCACTATAAATGCCAAACCAGAGCGGTATTCTGCTAAGATCTGCAAGACCCAGTCAAAATCATCGGGGAACCCTCTTCTCTGGCACCGCGTTAGACAGCACGCGCAGCCTAGAAACAAGCCACTTCGGTTAGAGCCGGACCAACTTGAGTGCGCAAAAGCCATATATTCAAAACTACAAACGATTCCAAACTTGTCGAGCCGCACCCCCTGCCTGCGCCGACAGGCTAACGACGCCCAAGACGAACAATACGAATTGCAATATCCCGTATACCGCATCTGGAGGTTAATTGGAGATCCGACCTTGCCAACCTTGTCTGTCCAAGATTTGCGTCGGCTACGGAATGCCCTGATTGAGGATATCAGTCGCCTCTACGACGCACGTATCGCATATGATCCGGATCTGACTACTCTCACAGTAGTTAAAAACCTAAATCAGAGGGAAAGGGTGGCGACCTTTGTTCCTTTCATCGATACCTTCGATTTTGATGACCGTGTTGGCGACGAAGCCACATTATGGGCAGACCTTAAGCAGAGGAAGATAAACACTGTGAACGCTCAATTTGAGGTGCTTGAGGTGAGGAAGATGCAACACCCTTATATGTCCATTTCGTGCTCAAGTTGTAAACGTTAACCTCTATTGCTCCGCTATATAGCTTTTGGCAGAACTTTCCGAGTCGCGGCAGATTTCTCAATTTCAAGCCGACCTGCAACCTGACGTCGTTGCCCAAATATTTCAGCGGATTCATCCGCGCGATGATCAACGAAACTTGGTCATCCGTCAAGTAACTCGATACTCTCCGGAACTTGGCCAACTCGTTATCCAGGAAGCGAGGAGATATGTCTGCGAACTCCCACGACGTACAGGCTTAGCACGGGAATCCATCAATGGATCAACACGCGATTATTGTTCCACTGTCGCTTATATTCTCGGGTTAATGGACAAGTACGAGAGCGGTAGACAGGTGGAGCTTGGGGATTTGGGAGATCGAGCTGCTATATCAATACTCTACGCTGCTTTGTTGATTCATCTACATGCCAAGACAAACCTAGCAATAATGTCGCGAGGACTGCTCGACATGAGTGGAAACGCCACGGCTGAGTCGTATACAAGCTACGAAGGCTTTCAAACTGTGACAGCCGCGTATTCTCAGGCAATGCGAGCAATCCATTGCTTTGAGGAGAATGGAGGACAGCTTGATGACGGGAGCGAATGGATTCTTCGGGCACCTCCGTAAGACTCCGCGCATTCAATGCAATCTACTGCCTGGGGGGTGATCGTGACTGGCGGGATGACATGGGTCCGTCATTGGATACCCCTTCAGTCAATATACCGAATAAGATCATATCCTTTATAATCTGACAGGACTCTGATCCGCATACCAAACGGCTTTTATTTCGGAAAATCAACAAAGCATTTGAAGAAATTGCTACCCAAAAAGCTGACCAACAGCACCGGATTCAAGTACTAGAAACACGTCTAACGAACGTACAGTCCAGAAAACGAAAGAAGGTCGAATTGAGCCCAAATTCGAAGTTCACCAACATTAGAGGCATACTTAATCTTGTCGTGAAAGCAATGATCTACGGCGCGAAAAACAAGCGGATATAGCGCTTAGCCGGTAGCTCAGAGTCCGGCCAAGAAAGAAACTGTAGGTACTCTTCTACATGGTAAGCGTATCGACTCATAGGTATACATTTCTCCTAATTCGGATGGGATGTCTCATTTACATTAGATGCGCTCGCTATGCTGTCTTTTCCTGTATCTTGCTCCTGCAGTTCAGCTATGAACGTTGACATTTTCTTAATGCCCTGCACATATCGGCAGATAGAGCCTTCAAATTCCTTCTTTCTGCGGTTCGACAACTACGACTGTTAAAAAAGCACCCCGAACTATTCTTTCGTATTGCTAAGATCGTCCCCGGGCCGTTGCTTATAGCGTGCTTCCGCCTCCAGTTGCGCATTAATATTATTGATCTTATCCTTAAGCTTTCCGTTTTCTCTTGCTAGTCGTTCGATACGTGAGCTAAAACTAGTTTCCTCTACTAGTTTTTATATTATATAAATATTAAATAGCATAAAAATAAAATGGATTATTATACGTACTGTAAAAGCTGCGCCACCTTTAATCTTTATGTTTAATAGTTGCAAGATAACCGCTTTAAACGTAAGCCTAATACTATCACAAAGTTGCGTATATGCCTTAATTAAATAGTCGCTTAAATTTCTAGTAAAAGCTCTTTAATCATATCATCTAAAAGTTTCCACGAGTACGGATCTCGCTCCCTAGGAATCAATCGAACCTCAAATGGCTCAACAAGGACTCCGGTGTGAGATTCTGATACCGATTAGTACTAGAAAGTCTGTCACTCCAACTATGATCTACGTATGTGTTCTGCAAGTAGCAGGCGGCAACGAGTTCTCCACTCTTCCCTTTTAGCGTTGCTTTAGTTGGCTTGTTATCAATAACTTAAACAGCTCTAAGGCATAGGGAAACTAGTCTGGTTATGCTGTATCTTCTTAACACCGTAGTGCTCGGGAGTGTAAGAAAACCTCACCGAAGAAAAATGATCGAAATGCTACGGTTAACTACTGTACGTACATGAACTTTATTTTGTATTTATATAGTATAGTACAGTATTGCACCTACGTGGAAGGTAAAGAGCAGCCTTTTAGCCTGCATTAGCTTTATCTACAGTGTGACAAAGCTCTAATCTAGCTATTCGCATTTGTTGACATATAGTACTATGTCTTATATTAACTCTTATACAATACCTTTTAATAAATACAGGGCCGTAAAAGTGGACGATCTAAAAGCTGCTCTCTTTATTTATAAGAAGCGCCTATAAATAGCCCAGTTACCGTACAGTATATATTATACATAGTATAAAAGATCCTTAGGGCGTTTACGTCTATAAACGGACGTCAATTGCATGTACTGTACATACTGTATGTAATGGTGTGTGTGGATAGAACGATAGAACGATAGAACTGAACTGTAGGTTCTAAAAGCTGAGCTTAACGGCAATTATGCTAAACTCTTCCATGCTTAGCTGTGGTGTGGGACATAACGATTGCCTCCATAGAGTTACGCTATCACAACGTATCATAGTGGTACGATGAGCCCTACCACCCACAGGGTAAAAGAGGGAGCCAGAAGAAAGAGGCGCCCCAGAGCCAAAAACAATACAGACAATTCTGACCAGACTTCATGTAATTGACTCGAATCTGACATTGGTCGTGCCCCCCCACCAGCCAGGCATAGCCACTGGTTAAAGTGTGGCTGAAACCGTGTAGGAATAAATCCAATCCAATCCAAAACACGACAGAGCAACAGCCATACGTACTACCTAAGGACACCAACCAGGGGGAGCGAAGACTTCACAGTTCATATACAGTTCAAATGAAGACGATTCATTGTACTAATTTCATTCTGAGCTCTTCTGGAACTGAGTTGCAGTTATACTGCGTTGATCCGACATCATGTCTGCCCGTTCATCGAGATCCTGTTAACAAGAAGCCCCTTTATCGTCGACATCCGGAAATACAAAGTATATACGTATAATGAAACGTGTTTTGTTAAACTGTTTCAATGCTCTAGTGCTCATAACAGAGCGACAACACCGAGAAGGCCACCCACAGCGGCAGCGGCGCCCGCCATGGCACTCGTGGGCCTACCACCGGCGGCAACGGGAATCGAGGTGTTGGGAACGCCGGTACCATTCTCTGATGCTGTCGCTGTCGGGTAAGCCGTGATGGAGGCTGTGCCGTTGCCCCCAGCGACAGCCGTGCTCGTGGGCTGGCAGAGCCGATCGGGCTGGCTGACGATGGAGTGAAGATAGCTGGTGATGGAAGCAGCGGCAGCGCCTGTGGTCACACACTGCGTAACGGCGGCGTCGTATGCTGAGATCTCGACGCTAGCGAATTCGAGAAGCGTCGAGCCCCAGGTCGCGAACTCAGGCAATAGTGACGAAGGTAATGAACCGGCCGCTGAGCAGATTTGCGCCACGTAGACATCGGGGCGGTGTAAGAGATCGCTGGGATCACTCGGAGCGCCGGTGGCTTGAGCGTATAGGACCGATGCGATCCTTGCGGGGACCGTCGGACCACGCGCTATGAGGTCGCCTACCAAGCTCGAGCACGAAGGGTTAGAAGACGTCTGGGCGAGGGACGTATTCACCATAGCGGCTAACGCGAGCAAGACCTTGGCGTTGTACATGATTCCTTCTAGCTAAAGGTAGAGTCGAAACGAAGGACTTTAGTATACAGCAGAATAGCAGAGTGAGATGAGGTATTATGAGCGTAGTAAATACTAGAACGCACGTGTCTAGAATGTGAGTTGGAATGGTTTTATATTTGACGAATTCTGCATTGCGGGAGATGCTACCCAGATTGACAAATATATTCTCGGCCTAGACCCTGAGGTTGTCCGCATCTTGGCGATACCACACGGCTCAAGCCCATGGGTCGGAAGGTAGTCAAACGATGGCCTGCCACTTTCCGGCCAGAGACTCTAGTGATCAGCTCTAGCAAATAACGTGGCGGAATGAGAGTGACGGAGTATCCCGTGAAGACACGATCCCTACACACGCATCACGGCTCTGCGTCTCATAAACCAATATTACACGACGCTTTACAAAACAGATGACTCGAAACTCTGTTTTCCCTCCAAAAGCCGGGCTCTTCACAGAGCCCGATCTGCCGACAATGACGAAATCTCTGAAATTCAATAATATCTGCGAAAGCCGCTGATTGGCATTGGCCGGAAAAGGCAAAGCCTCGTTTTAGCACGGACTCATACTAGAGTATGACTCATCGCAGCCCTTCGTCTTCTCCTTTAACTGATAGCTCGTCATCGGACAGACAGCCGATCGGTTCGAGTGGTTTGTAGTGGTTTGCTCCACTCTGCAAGGCTTTTCCTTGGGTACAGATAGAGCACTTGGAATTGAGGCAACAGGGCGGAGTGGGATGAGAGTCACTTGTGCCCCGCGTCCGAACTCCATTCCCCAATGTCTCACAGCTGGGTCGTAATCCCGGCATCGTGTCGCCCGGCGGCAAGGGTGGTACACAACTATGCGTAATCATTCAGCACTTGATGATAGAAATTGTCCAAAACGAATGATAGGCTTCATCGCAAAGAGTATGCAAGCAACTTTGTCATTCATTCGGGATTCTTCCATACACAAAAATGGGAAGCCTTACAAATTGATTGGTTTTCCGGGCCTGGAAAACCAATCAAAATTTACCCACGAAGTGCATACGGTCGGCATCACAGATTTGCGCCAAGTGGTCAAACCCACCTTATAATAGCATAGGTTCACTTGGCTAAATAAATCTTAAAAGAATAACTAATATTTATTATTAATAATATTATTTTAATATAAAGATTAAGAAATTAATTTAGTTAACTACATTAAGTTAATCATTACCTATAAAATTAAACATCGTAGCAGAATAGCCAATATGTAACATATTAGCACATAATTTCACAACATCTAAACAATTCTATTCGCTAAGAGATAACGTGTGCTCATGTATGCATGTGTTAATAAGGAACGCTAACTATCTTATATTGATAGAGCTCACGTAACCATCCGATTCCATTTCGATATCTTCGGTTTCAACTTTGAAGTAGTTGAATTTCTCTTCGGTGGGGTGCGCCAATACGCCTTGCACTACTTTCAAGTCATCTGTATCCAATACGCTGCGTAGCCATATGATATACTTGACTATATCATCGACGAGATCTGCCCGTCTAAGGCATGCCAATACCCGTCTCCAGGGAGTTCTTATGTGGAGCGCCCGCTTGGCTTGAAGCCGATCCCTAATGTCCATATCGCACTCTTGGAGATTTATCCACCTTGAGCCCTTGTCTTTCCCTTCCCAAGTAAGGAACCCATCGTTGGGCCATGGGCAAAGTTTTTTCTTATTGCCCTTGAGCTGAAGCTCCAAGTAGTGGTTTCGGCCTCTCGGGTTGAGGCTCCTTTTCACCGATGCTAAGTAACACTTCTTGAGCTTCTTATCCGAACACGGCTTGGAAGTAAGGATTGCGTCTGCTAGTTCCCAACATACCGGCAAGAGATCTGAGATCTTCCCATCCGGAAGCAGCAGTCTCCAATCGAGATAATTGACGCTAGGCTGGGGGCCACTCCATGGTAGGATGGGCACTAAGCCAAAATGCCTGGGTAAAACCCCAGTGGTCAAAAAGTCAAAATCGCCGGGTGCTCTACTTAATACCTCACGTATATCGTCGATCAATTGGCCGGCTGTTAGCCGGTAGGGCAGACTACCGAGAGGCCATCTTTTCCGATTACTCACGTGGTGGATAACCCCATTAGTGAGACGGCTGAAGCTGAGAAATGCGTACGGTACCGCCGCGACGAGGTGGAAGTTTTGGAGGCGGCTGGTGCCCATATCAAAGTAGCCTGGGCCAGCGTGCGGTTTAACGAACGGTAGAGAGCCCTCAACATCCCGTAAAATAAGAAACTGTAGCCCCTGCTCGGTATCCAGCGCGTACAAATGATCCTGCATGGGCAAAATGACCCGGTTAAGAGCCCGCTGGCTAACTAGGTATAGGCTGAGATCGGCTTTCCCCCACGCCATCTTCAGGATGACCATATATACTCCGTAGTCGCCAAAACGCGCGCAGTGCTTCGGCGTTGATGGGATAACAAAGAGACGCATGGCCCGCACGTGACTCAATGTTCCTGTCTTGGCATTTACCGTCGCTTCCCGATTCCAAGGTATCCGAGATTCAGCGTCGGGATTGGGGACGAGCCATACGAGCCCGGATTGAACAGGGAGGAGGTCCGGGTCTTCTGCTATCAGCGCATGGGAGGCTGCGTCCTCTATTTCCTCGTACGATGACGTGGGGCGCCGGAATCGTTGCCACGTCTTCGGCGATGTCCAATCCGGTACCCATGACGGCACCCAGGGCTCTGCTACTTGGCTTCCAGACGACTTGCGATGCTCTGAAACATGAGGCAGAAACCAGAATATCTCCAGCTTCAGCAGACAATGGGCGAAAAACCCGATCCAAATGTGTTGAATGGATACTGAATAGTCGGCTTGAACCCCCCGGTCGATGATCTCCTTGGCGTTCATCATACCTAGAATCCCGAATAGACGGTCTCGTGGGTCGGAACAATTCGCTTTCGATACGAGTTGCAAAGCTTCGCAGGGATCTCTCCCCAAGGTTTGCCGTGCCACATATCGGAACCACGGGACGGGCGTCTTTGCCCAATCCCACCCTGGTACGCTCTCTCCTTGTCTCTTCGTCGTGACGGAGTCAACTGAGATGTCGATGTCGCCAATGCGGATGATTGTTCTCGGAGACAGGATCAACTCCTGGATAACCCATAGTCTGGTGAAATACCGCTTTTGGAAGAGCGTTTCTATGTCGAAGTCCATGACGGAGCCGTCTAAGGCCTTAGGGCGGACCGCACCGGTTGCGAATTCGCCGAAGTGATGGCGTCGCGGGAAACGGTGTTGTGGCTTCACTACTGCGTCTGGTCCTAAATATACCACCACTCGCAAACTCTCTCTGAAGACACGACCCATTTTGGCAACTTGCTGGGCCTTTTCTTCCATGTTGCCCTGGTTGATGCATACTGCGTCTACCCAGATTTGTCTAGTGGTATGAGGCAGCCGAGCAAAACGGAGCAGCTCCCAACAGTTCCGTGTCTGTATGAGGATGTCCCAGTATGGGCCAACGTATACTGGGCAATGCCCTTCGTCATCCTCTGGGTCTTCCCCTCCCCACGTATATGAAAATGCTTCATATTCTGGATAGTTATCTTCGTGATAGATTTCGAGCGTGAGATGGACAGGAAAGTCTTCTGGGTCTGCAGCATTTGAGAGGGTTTGTTTGAAGTTGCCGCCCTGGGCCGGTGACAAACGGGCTTGTCTAAACTGGTCTGGGAGTAAGGTGACGGGATAGACGGTAGAGAACCTCTCCTCTTGCGTTGCTTTCTCGGGCGTGGCTAGCTCTGTCGAACCATGATACAGACTCGTGGATGGCCAGTACAGATTTAACTGACCCAAGGGTTTGACTTCGGGCTCGGCACTGAGAGTACCGGAATTTCCATGCTTGGAAAGAATATCATGTAGAGGCGGCCTCTGTCCACAGGCTACACAATACGGAACGAGTTTAAACAATGGTGGAAAGTGACAGGTATCTTTGATGCCGCAGTTGGGCTCGTGTTCTTCTAACTCGATTTTGGGGCCCGGGCACTTCAGGTCATGCCAATGATTGGTTGAGGCGGCCATGGCCTGACTGCCTGCCACAAAAGCTTAGGAATGTATCGTGAGTTGGACAATGCGCCATGAAAAGAAGGAAACTGGAGTTTAGGAATTCGACTGCTGCCCCTTGTTGTTATGGCGCTTAGGCGGGGTTTATTATTAGAAGCGGTGCCAAGAGGTCTGTTGGTTCCTTGCATCAAGCCCCCACTTTGTTGGCGTTATGTACCTGCATTGGATCACTTGTCATTGGCTTCAAAATAGCTTATTTTCATACATTGTCCCGGGAACGAGGCATCGGTACGGTAGGGATGGCACGCCGGAACGAGAACTAGCAGGAGTTACACGAAGTGAGCCAAATACCACGATACTGCTTGTTGGCCCGGGCATATCACCTGGGAAGCACCGTAACAGGCTATAATACACTGCCCTGCGTATTATCCCCGGAGCGAGGAATGGTTACAAGTTAAAGGATATTATCACTAACACATCTTATTAAGTTAACGAATAATTAGAAGGGCGGTGCCGAGCCAGACATGCACGACTAATCTTCTACTTCTAGCGCGGTCTTTAAATTCCGAACCAAAGCTTCCAACGTGTGTTCCATGAAGGCGGACGAATAAAACACTTCGTTGTAAACGAGGTGGAATGTTATCTTACCCCTGAAAACCCAGCAGAATAAGTAGCTTTCCCTGGTTAGACACTCGACTCCTAGGCTGATATCTTCTACTGCCAACTCGAGCGTGTCTTCTTTTGGCCCTACACGACAGTAGTGAACCGGGGTCACTAGATTTCCGGCATCGTCAATGCTTGATATGTCGATCTCGCTTCGTATGAGGGTAGATCCTGAATTTTGCGTCATCATACCCAAGGCCTTGACTGCGTACTCCCTGCGGGCTAATAGGAAATCGCGGCTCAGGCCATTGGCATACAACGTTTCGTACTGTGCGGCAGCCTCATGCCATGAAACACCTGGCGGTACCGAAGAGAAATACCCGCCGGTATATAGCGCCGACGCGTATTGCGGCGAGTCGAAAGGTGGGCCGAGGTACGACCGCAAGTTGAAGCGCATGGTGCTGGTATAATGACCGTGCCCTCCGTCCGACTGATTACTGTTGCTCATCCCTAGTTCAAGGTTGCTGATGGCGAGAGATGCGTGAATGGCAGATAGAAGCCTGAGACCTTGGGCTTTACATGCGGCTAGGACTGATGTACTTGCGAGGTCGGAGAGACTGTACCGGATCCCGCGCGTTCCTCCGGGCCTGGTGGTGGGGTCTCCGCGGTAGGGCAAACCGACGGATCCGGGAACCTTGCCAAACGAAGCGAGACAGTCGGCGGCTGCGGCTTTGATCTCGGTACTCGGCTCCGACGGAAGCTCGAGCACGTCTTCGATGCTGGGTGTCAGACGAACAAACTCGTTTCCCCATTTGATGGAGGCAGGGTCTTCGTCAACTGCGATGGCCGTGAAGAAGGCATTCAGAAGTTGTAATGCCCCAACACCATCTGTGCGCCAATGCGCCGTGTGCAAGACCATCTGGTTCGACTCGAGGAAGTAGTATCCCATGACGTGTGGCGCCGGCTTGATGTTGGCAATTAGGTCACTGATGTTTGAGCCTGGGTCTCGGATAACGTGGAAAGTCTTCTTAGCCCATTCGTCTAGGGCCGTAGAGGCTAGAACGATATAGTCTAGTGTATCAATATTTGGCGTTGCCGCTATGCTGGGATGCGCGAAACGCAGGCTCGCCCAGGCCCGGCGAAGCCGCGATACTAAGTCAGGCTGCTTAAGTGGGCGTGAAAATGTGAGAGTACCGGTCGCAGTAACGGACCAATGCTCTTGGCCATGAGGATGTCCGCGGTCGCCGATCCACTTGATCATGCGTTCATTTTCCCCAATCGGCCGCTGCCAACGTCCTGGGGAGATCTCCTGCCAAGGCATATTGTGGGCGAGATCGCATTGCAATGAGATGTTGGCCTGCGATGTGCCACGGGGAGGGGTGAACTACGGCGGGCTCAAACAATGGATAAACCCCCAAAGACGGAACAACGATATGCGCAAAACATTGGTCTAAAGTTTCTCTTCGTAAAATTCCGCTAGGAAGACTCGCTGGTTTAAAGCGGGTTTGACGAAAATCGAAGCATGTGGCGGACTTTCACACCGGAGTTCAGGACTTCCGCTGCCGAGTGACATTCTAATCATTTACTAATATCTTCCATATGCCTACCCCCAAAGCTCTGTTATTTGATCGTAAGCGAATTTTGCAAGTGACATAGCTATAACGCCCAAAAAGGGAAAGAAGCTATGGATTGGAATGAAACATCACCAGGTGTTTTCGAGAAGGAATTAGGGGGTGTCGAGAAGGTGTACAGCCATATTTCAAAGTCCTCCAAGGCACTGGGCCGTGAGCACTGGGGTCTCTACTGTGTTTGCACAGTTGAAGTCAGTCAGTCGTTGGCTCAAGATGTAGAAGCTAAGCTGCGGGCCTCATGGCTTGCCCTCAGGCAAAAGTTCCCAAGTCTATCTGTCGTTCCGGGTGGCATGGGAAAGAGATTCGATGTCACGGATGCCCTGACCGCTGAGGATTGGATTGCTGAGACCTTCTTCGTCGAACGTAACTCTGACCCGGATGGTATCCTGGCTTCTTATCCGCTCAGGGACCTGCCAAGCATCTACTTCTTTCCAAAGCTGTCCCAGATAATGATTCTGGCTTCTCACTGGCGCATCGACGGCATTGGAATGTGCATGCTCGTCGACTGTTTCTTCACCTTCCTTGCGACAGGGGTACTCGCGTTGGTATCCGAACCATGCCCTGCGGATCTAGACCGAATCTCTCCCAGCATGGAGGATGCACTCGGTGCTTTAGCCATTGACGAATTGGGTCCCGAGCTTAGATCCTTTGCTCGCAAATACATAGAAGACCACCATCGCAATGCGGTATACAACGGGGGTCTCCCATATCACGGCGACGCCACCTCGCCACCAGGCAACCCGGCTCGCACAGCAGTGTCTTTCACTCCTTCTAGTACCGAGTCTTTGGTGTCAGCATGTAAGCAGCGAAATATTAGTGTCACGTCTGCCGTCCATGCGGCGTTAGCAGAGGCAGTCTTTGCGCTGTCGCCGGACTCTCCGGAGCAATACACAGCGGTCATCTCGGCCAATATGCGAGACTACCTGGCGCCCCCATACGATAAAAAGGACCACGCGGTGCAGACATATGTCACGGGCATCACGCCTTCGGTTCTGCGCGGTATCCCGTTCCAGACCCGCGCGCTAGAGCTGACGGGGTTCTATCGCAACTGGTACAGCGAAAAGTTCGCCCGTGCGTTGAGGTTGATATACCAGTACCATTCGGACGCGTTATTCAAGCCGAAGCCACTCGAAGGAAACGCGCCGCCGCCGAAACCGCCGAGTAATATTCTGCTGAGTAGTCTGGGGGTTGTTGACAAGGTGCTGGCGAGCCGGCATGGAGACGGTGCGAATGCTGTGGCGGTGAAAGACTTCCGGTTCGGCGTCAGCATGATGACGCGCCAGATGCTGCTGTATGTGTGGACGTTTGATGGAAAGTTGACGTTCTCTGTGAATTACAACGATGGGTATCACACTGTGCGAGATGTGCATGGGATTTTGGAGTTCATTGGGGACGTTTTGAGGAGAGAGCTCCAGATTGATATAGTCTTGGAAAAATAAATAGTTAGGGGAATACCGTTGTGATTATAGCTATGAGTTACCTTGCTTCGTGCACTATGGTTCGATAATTTTCCCAAGGCTCTTACTCCTATATAGTCGTTTGGATTCTAGTATAACAATACGGTGAATGTTTGTTGTTGTGCAAGGGGCCTATACGAACTGGCTAGGTTAGGGGTTCGGGAAGGCATGACAAAAGCGAAGCTTGCGAAAGAGAGGAACAGCTGCAGAGCTATAGAAGGGAAAACATAACCGTCTAAAATACAGCCTCCCCTTTGCGCTCACCAGTAGCTAGACCGTTGGATCCTATCGCATCTCCAGAAAGAGAGCTAGTCCTGGAGGAGTACCCCTTGCGAAGATCGTTCAACATCCCCTCAATGTCAAAGTACCATAGCTTATGGGACCGAGCTGTGATTTCAGCCATGCACTTGGCCCAATCCGTTTTCGTGGCCGGGTACTTCCACTCGTATATCTTACACGCTTCGCGGCTACTTTTGACCAACCATTGGCCCCGTGGCATGCGGACTTCATCGTAGACCTGGAGCGCAGCTTCAATCAATGCGGGGCTATCTGGATTCAGGCTGGAGGATTCAGAGAGCGTGTTGACGATCATCTCTATCAGGGTGCAAAGCGCCAGGGCATCTTCCACGCCTATGCCGGCGGCGGCGCCGTGGTGAGGAGACGAGGCGTGGGCGGCGTCACCCGCGATACATAACCGGCCGCGGACGTAGGTGGGCGCTGGGTAGTCATCCGCGTCGAAGATAGCCCATTTCGACAGAGCCTCCGGAAGCAGGTCAACAATGCTCCGTACCGTCGGACCCCAGGCTCGGAATGCCTCGCGTAGGTCCTCGCGCGTTGCGTCTGCCGTCATATTGCGCGGCCCGTTCGCGTCCTCGAGTGGCCA
The DNA here is from genome assembly GCA_004353285.2 of Xylaria grammica. NCBI lineage: Eukaryota > Fungi > Ascomycota > Sordariomycetes > Xylariales > Xylariaceae > Xylaria > Xylaria grammica. The sequence goes on from NGZP02000018.1 coordinate 570,927, forward strand.
GTCGTCGGTCTCAGTAACGAAGGCTACCACGTTGAGCAGCGTGTGGTTCGTAATGGGGAAATGCAAAATGTGCGCATCTGGGCCGACGTGCATGTGTTGGTTATGCGCCTTGAAATGCCCTAGGACCGGCTCGGCGCGGTCCATGGGCACGAGAGCCCGGTACGCGACTTTGTGGCTGAAGTGGACGAATGCTGCGGGGGTTTTCTCTCCGAGAATGAGCTGGCGGACTCTGGACTTGTTGCCGTCGCAGCCGATTACTGTGTTCGTTAACGGGTCCGCTCATAGATATGTGTATGTGATTTGCCCGAGATGGTTCACTTACTCATGTCAGCCTCCGCTGTACTCCCGTCTTCGAAATGAAGCTGTATCCTTCGAGCTGTCCCGCTTTCATGGTAACTGACCAATCGCTTCCTGAACTCAACGGCGTGTTTTGGAATAAGCTTAACGAGCTCGTCGAGCAGATGGGCTCGGTTGCAACCCTGGAAACCCTTGCGACCCGTGTACAAGAGGTCGAGAAGCTTGTCGTCGGTGTTTTCGGCGTCATTTGGATCCCAGTGGTACCCATCATGAAAACGCAGATGGTCGTTCGGGTTCTCGGCGTCTTCGCCGTTGGAGGTGGCCACGGCGTTGACGGCCTCTACGATAGCCGGATCCAGATGCTCCATGCATGTCATGGCGTTTGCCGTGAAAGCCACGCCGGCACCGATCTCGCGGAACGAACGTGCCTGTTCGTATATCTTTACCGAGATATTGCGCTTTAAGAGGCCGATGGCGGTGATGAGCCCGACGATACCCCCGCCGACGATGGCGACGTGGATTTGTGGTGGTTGTTGCATAGCTATTTGCGTGTCCAAAGTACGGGAAGTCCTGGTGCTAAGATGAGGATAAGTTTTCGACTACTACTTCTGTGACCGTAATCAGAGATTTAAAACTCCTGTACACCACGTAAAATATTGTCTAATCACCACATGGTTCGAAATGGGCCCGTTCTACTAGAAGGGGGGTGCTTGCGATGACCGGAGTTTTAGGCCGGAGTCGTTCCGCCCACTGGCTCACCCCTTGGGGGTAGCACCGCTTTGCATTCAACTAATTATATTGGCTGTATATTGGTATGTGTCACTGTGTATGTCGGACAACTGGGAAAATGTAGCCCCTAGACCCTGACCTGACTTTCGTGCTCTTGCCTTCATCTGTTCCGATGCTATTTATAAGCTGACTGTCTGTTTTTTTAACTAAAGTAACTAGTTAATTGTTTGGTGATGCGGCTCGTTCGAGTAATTCAAATTACAAAGAATCCTCGCCGATTTATAAGAAAGAACAAGGTACCACGTTCCGACCTTTGCTTATCCGATATGCTCAACATACGAGTTCCATTCTCGATCCGCACTCAGGGCCTCAAAGTCAGGGTCGGTCAAACAAGCGATGGCATCACAGTCACCCGCCGGATTTCCCGGCCACATGATCACACTGCTCGCGAAAGGCACACTCGGCGGTCGCCGAATGAACTCGGGCCGACCCAAGTATCCAAAGGTAGGAAACAGCTCCGCCTGACTGCGAACTGACGACGTGCCGACATCAGTTTTGGGGTTGAATTTGCCTGCGTACGTTATTTTCGATTTATCTGGCTCGCGGGCAACGAAGGTTGCGAAGCTACGCAGATTGTACAGGGTGTTTGCCTGATTTAGACCCTTGCGTAGATGTGAAGCGATGGTCGAGAGGGGGGCCTCGGCGAGATCTCGGAAGGTCATACTGCATGTCACGTTGTACGCCATTGCGCCCATGTAGGTGGGCGGGAGGCCAGCAAGGCGGCGACCGTCGATTTGGCGCCCGAAACGAGACACAGTGGCTGGGTCGTGGCGGCCGCTGCGTACCCTGATGAAGTGCTTCCAGCAGAATGCACAGATGGCATCGTCGGTTGAGATGTACGGCACGGCGGGATCAGACCCTTCACGCTGGCTTGCCATTTGCTTTATCAAAGCCATATTAGCCACGGTGAAGCGAAACACATGGTAGCTTGCTGGCTCGGGCGGCGCGAGGGGTTGCTGTGCGGTTAGGCTTGGGCGTATGTGTTGGCTATGATTGAGAATTGGCTCGTCATCTTTCAGTAAAGCCACGGCGTTACGCCTATCGCGGTTGGCCACCTCTAGGAGCTCAGGTGGGATCGTCCCACTATGTAGTACCGTCGCTACCATATTGACGAAGCCGCTGAAGCCACCGGCATCTGCGACATTGTGTTGGATAGCAAATGCCACGAGCAGGCCCCCTTGAATGAAATTGGCTTGCACACGGATCGCGTGTGCAGGACTGTCATCTGAATCTTCAAAGGCAACAGGGAACCCTGCCACTGGGGTTACCAGCCTGCTGTTGATCATCGAGACCGGTGCTTTCCGCTCTCGAAAGTCTTCGTACGCAGGAAGAGCTCCCTCGAGATCACGAACATCAATAGCTGGACTGGGTAGAGCACACTTCGCCGATTTGTATAGTCCTGAAGTTCCAGGGCCCTTCCCAACGTTGATGATCCGCGAGCCCATCCAAGGTACTGCCTTGCGAACCGTCGTGACGGCGTTGGATAGGTCATGGACTATCTTTTCCTTAGAAATGCCATGTGGCATAGGGAAAAAGTACATGATTTGTGTATAGGTTTGTAACATTGGTAACTGGCCCAGAATATCCTGGTAACGGTCGAGATTATGATATTCATCCATCGCGGATTAACAGTTACCGTTCTGTGCCGCTGCTCGCTAATAAAAATATAATGTCCGGTAGGTAAATGTTCTGCCTATAGAAAATAAAATCTTGCAACTGAATCATCCGACGACCATGGTATTTCCCGGACTGGTATAAATAGTCTAAAAGGGGCTTGAGTTAGGAATTATGCGATGAAAAAAAGTACCGGGGTGAATATGGAAACTAAATATCGGAAATTTTTTGAAGCTAAGATGGACATCTCCTGAGCGGACATTCTTTACGGACCTGAGAGAAATGGGTTAAAGGCCTGGCGGAGTTTGTTAAGTCAATAATATGTCTTGACTGCATTAATATTGCTCACCACATGAAGTAGCTAGTATTACTTCGTAATATTCAAATGTAAGTATATGAAATAGTAGTTATAACATTGTAGAGTTAGCATATCGCAGCCTGGTGTGCGGGTGAACTGTTGCAGTTTGTTCCTAAAAAGTATTATAGTATAATGCGATCTTCACTAATATCACGCTCTACTATAAGTAAGGGCGTTAACACCTCTAGGTGTACTTTAATAGCTGTAACTTTTAATTTTGCCTTCATCAAAGTGGTTTTCTAAATGTGTTTGCTCAGTATTCTCAACGGTGTACGCCTATTTCACGAAACAAAAATATAAAAGTAGTTGCCGTTTATCTAAGACAAAGAAATAGAGTAATCAACTAACCGTGTAAAAGCCCTGTAAGGAGACAACGCTATAAGCAACGCTCGTATCTCATGTTACCCGTGTAAAAAACCTGTAGCTTTCCACTGCTGGATGTAGAGCCTCAGAGTATCCTCATGGACGGGACTAACAGCTCGCATCGTAGGCGAATGCGCACACGAATTGCTAGTTTCTAGCAGGAGCCCACCGCAACTCATCCGTAGGAAATTATCATCCAAGAAGTCGACCAGCCTGACCGCAGGATTATCCTCGGCCGACCCAGGGAATCTCCTCACGCGGCGCACCCATTCGTCGAATGGGGCAATATTCTCCGCCGGCACCCTAAGCTCGTCGGCCAACACGGACAGCGTTCCGCGCCAGGGCTGCCGGACGGGATTGTCAATGTGGTACACCGCGGCCATCGGGCCGTCTGGAGCGTCCGCCCGCAGCAGAAGCTCTGCCACCGCCGCAGCTACCTTGTCCACCGGCGTCCAGCACATTTCGCCCTCCAGCGCAGGCAGCAGCTTGAGGGTTTGCGAGCTCTTGACTAGAAAGCTGAGGTGCTCGTTCTCGTTCCAGTACCCGCTCAGTGAACTTCCCGCGATCTGGCCCGGCCGCACCACACAGGCGCGGAAATGGCCCGGGAACTTGTGCAGCGTCTCGTCTAGCATGCGCTCGCATACCCACTTCGCCTGTGCGTACCCGTTGGGCAGCAGCTGCTCGGCCGAGGCGCGAGATTCGGGTGCGAAGCGGCTGTTCCCTTCGACCAGAGAGTGGTGGCCCATGACGGCTATAGACGAGATGAACTGGAACGTGATACGGCCGTCCGGCCTTTGGGATTGCCCCGTGGCGGGCGAGGTGGGATGCGTGCGGTGCAGGGCGGCATCGCGTGCCAGGTCGATCAAGTTCCGCATCGCGGCAAACTGGGTTTCCAGACCCGCGACGGGTCGTTTGCCTGTCATCGGCCAAGCATTATGAATAATGTGGGTGATAGTATTGGCAATCTTTTCATATGCGGCGGCTTCCAGACCGAGTTGCGCCTTGGATGAATCAATGGTCAAAACCACGAGTTTCCTCTTCCCTTCGGGCGTCATTTCGATTCCCCGAGATGAAATAGCAGCTAGTTGCCTCTCGTATAGCTCACCAGTCGTGCTTCGCCGGTTCAGGCAGTATATTGTCTCAACCTGAGGTAGAGCGGCGAGGTGTGCGACGAGGTGCGCACCTAGTGATCCTGTCCCGCCTGTCACGGCGACGCGAACTGGTTCGGGGCCTGAGGCGAACGGGTCAGACAGGGAACTCCGACTAGACGAAGTAGGCATATTAAATTGCTTGGTATATTGCCTAACGTATTCATCAAGTTGTCTTTTCTGAGAATCGGTTGTTCTCTCCAGCATCTTGGGCGGCGATTGGAACTTCATCTCTCGCGGCTGCAGGGCGAATCCCGGCTGCGCGCTGGCCTGGGCGACGATGATGCGCTGGATCTCGATCTCAGGCCGCCAGCCATCCGTCCAATCCACCCTTCCGTATCCCACGGCCTGCAAGTCGTCTTTCCATCGTGTCTGGTGCGCGATGGCGTGGCGTCGTCCATCTTCGAAGAGCCACCAACCCTCAAATAAGCCGAAGATCATATCGACCCAGTAGAGCGGCTGCGTCATTTCGAGCATTAGGAGAAACCCATCCGGACGCAGAGCTTTCCGGATGTTTCCAATCGATTGCCGCAGATTGCGTGTCGCGTGGATGGCGTTGCTGGCGATCACGATGTGCTGTGGCGGTAGCTCGGCTGCGGGAGGCTTCTCGATGTCGTGCACGCGGAATTTCATGAACGGGTACTGTGCGCCGAACTTCTTACGCGCAGCGGCGACGAACGACCCGGAAAGATCTGTGAATGTGTACTCTACGGGAATGGCCAGCCTGGCTAGCATAGGCACCATATCTTTGGTGGTTCCCCCAGTACCGGCGCCGAGCTCCATGATTCTCAACGGCCCGATGAACGGCTTGGGCAGTTTTTCCACCAGTCTCGTTAGAGTGTCCCGCATCTGGGCGTTGGCTAGCTTATTTAGCAAACTGTCCCCGTACAAGCCCGTCACAAGCTGGCGGCCTTCATCCGTGCCAAAGATGAGCTTAATCCCGTCTTGGTTGCCGCGTAGCACGTCGGCTAGCCTGCTACCGGCGAAATGAGTCAGTCGGTGGGCCCATTCATGATCTGGACAGGCCTTAAGAAGCTCAGCGAGGATCTGGTTGCTTGACTTGGTAGGTGCCGCAATAGCTGTCCGGGTGATGACGCCGGTGGCATGGGTGATGTCAATGAGGCGCGCCTCGTGCTCTAGGAGATCGTACATCCAGTCCACAAGCGACTTGTGCTGGGCTTCGTGAGGGATACGGACGACCGATTCTCCTGCCTTAGCCGATCGCAGGGAAAGGCCTAGTTGCTCGCAGGCCTCAACTGCAAGGGCAACGCAGAGCTGGGTTTGCTTAGGGAGCACAGTGTCCATGTAGTCCGCACACCGATAATCGGCAATGAAGTCATCTGTCAGTCTCTTCGTCTCTTCAAACGCCTCGAAAACTATCGATGGCGCGAGGCGGAGCTCGTTGTGATTGCTTGAACCGGAAGTGTTGTCGGCAAGGGGTTTGATTTCCTGTAGATCGGTATCTGGCACTGTTGGTGCGGAGCTTGGGCTGAGTGCTGCAGAACTGGTATCTTCCGTATAAGTAATACTATCGCTCTCTTCAGACGTCTGACCGTGACCTCCTAGCCCGTCCGACACACCCAGAACTTGCGCGACATGACTAACAAGCTCTCGGAATGTGATTACGCAAGCTAGGGCATCGCTCATTAACGATGCCTTGAAAACGCCCTCCATCTCTCGTCCCAACTCCATTCCCATGAGTGAATCGATGCCGATCTCAGCTAATTCGGTATCGTACGAAATCTCGGCGGGACTGAGACCCGAGATATCGGCGAGGATCAAGCGGATTTTGGCTGCGACGTCGGAGCTTGGATCGGCATGCTCGTTCGTGGCGGCCCCGGATTCCCCAACTGGAGTGATGCTCGACTTCTCCTTAACAGGTAGCACGTCGGGACCCGAGGTGACGGGATGGAATTCCTCACCACCATGGTGAATTGCCGACGAGGTATCATGGCCGGCAGGTCGTCCAGGGGTAGTAAGTCGAGCGAGAGTTTTCTGCATGGAATTCTTGCTCACTTTGTGGTAGTTGACGCCGAGGATGACGTCTTGTAAGCGGCCACTAGCCGCATCGAAAACAAATATGTCACTCAAGAATGCCTTGGGCGATGCTCTCTCGTGATGGGCCATTACATCCCACGTCTGGGGCTTTCCATCGCCTTCTCCCTTAGTCACGGGAGAGCGAATCCATTTTTCAAACCCCACCGCGATGTACATGTCGCTTGGGTCACAGTCGGTCATACAGTTCACCCAGATACCGGCAACCTGGCTGAAGCTGTCTGACAAGTGCGTGTCTAGCCATGTGTCGCTCGCCGCCTTCTGAACTACGCGACCAGCGGATAGGTTCCCTTTGCCTACAAGCCGCTGCACGCCTTGGTATGGCGGTGGATAGTCGACCACGCTGGAAAAGGCACGGTATATGTTACGAGCACCATGGATGACATCGTCCGCATCCGACGCGTCTAGTATCTCGGCGCAATGCTGGTGATAGCCTGTCAGGCGTTCGTAGCGTTTGAACTCGGCCTGCAGTTTGGTGTCGTCCATGTTCGTGAAGATGAGCTGGCCCGTAACGTGCAGCGTTGTGCGTCCGGACGCCGTGTTGCCTAGTGCACAACTAGTGATTCTCCAGTCCCAGGTATAGTCAAGGCCGGTTGCGTCAAATTCGAGCATAACCGTCACCGCATCATCAAGGCAGATGGGCGCGAGGTTGCTGACTTGGTGGATCTGAGGGAGCCAACTTGTCTGCGAGGGCGATAGGTCAGGTCGCGCGCTTGTCAACGCTTCTATGACTATATCGACGATGAGAGTGGCGGGGCAAATAGGGGCTGTTCCTGCTATAACGTGCCCTGAAACGAGCTCCTTGTATTTCTCCGTCTCTGTGTTAATCCGGAAACGGGGTGAGTTTTTATCTCTCTTGCTGTCCTCGACAAAAGTGAAGAGCCCGGTCGGGGGTGTCCCTGTAGTTGCCGGCGCTACGTCCTCCACCAAGGGTGTCCTTGGGGGAGCCTTCATTGACAACCAGTGACGGGACTTCTCAAACTGATACGGCGGCAGAAACAGTGGGATGTATTCGTAAGTCTGCATCCGGTGGTGAGGCCAAAACGTCACGGGCAGGCCTTGCTTCCAGAGGTTGATAGTGGCATTAGTAAGGTTATCTCGACTTGTATCACCATCTCCACTGATATTTACCGCCTGGAAGTGCGAATTCGATTGCGATCCTAAAGCACGACTGGCCATCTTCGTGATGGTCGAGTTGGAGCCCGCCTCCAAGAAAATGCACCCCGATGGGTACTGCTGTGCCAGTCGCTCTATCGCGTGGGAGAAGTACACAGGTTCTCGCATGTGACGCGCAACATAGTTCGCATCCATGCCTATATCTTCTACCCGCCTAACCTTAGTGGCCAACTCGAGAGCAATCCGAGGTTTGTTGAATGTCAGCTTCCGCCCAATGTCTACCAACCCTGGAATCAGCGGCTCAACAAGAGCGGAGTGGAATGCGTTCGTAACAGACAGCCTCTTGAAACGCAGCGAAGAGAAGCTCGGTATTGTCAATGTTTCAGCCACGGCATCTATCTCGCTGCTCGTGCCAGCTAGGGTGAAGCTCCTAGGGCCGTTAAAACAAGCAATCGAAGCTGTAGTTCCTGACGAGGCCAAGAGACGGTCGACTATCTCAGCTTCCCCTTCGATGGCCATCATGGCGCCTCGTTCCTCGCCCCAGAGGTCGCGGACGAGAGTTGCACGCCAGGAGACCAATTCCAATGCATCATGCAATGATAGCACGCCCGACACACAGAGCGCAACGAGCTCGCCAAAACTGTGGCCTACGACTGCGGCGGGAGTGATGCCGCAACCGATCCAGCTCTGTGCACACGCGTACTGCATGGCGAACAGGCAAGTCTGCAATTTAACGGGGTCATTTATAGGGGTAAGTTGGTGCATGGCCGGGAATATACTGCCAACGCCTGGGAGCGACTTGCATATGTCATCGCACGCGTGCAAGTGCACACGCATGATCTTGGAACTGCGGTAGACGCCATGGTCAAGGCCGACGAAAGTACTGATCTGTCCGCCGAAACAGAGGATCACGGGCCGTGCCGGCTTTTGCAGCGTGGAAAGGAGAGTGATATCGGCGTCCGAGGCCGGCTCTCCTTTTGCAAACAACTCAAGTTTCGATGCGAGGCTCTCGACGTCGTTAGAGCTAAGCGCAAGTGACATGTTCAGATTTGGATTTGTCTGGCGAGAGAGGTTGAACGCGATGTTGGCTATAGATCGTGCCGACTTCGCGTCACTGGTGGTGGAAGACCAGGACCCGCTAGTGGCTAGATAACGACTTAACCTTTGAGAGTAGGCTCGCAGAGCTCGCTCATCTGCCCCGAAGAACCGGATTGGGTACGCTAGGTTCCCTGTCTCGGGTCTATTCTGAGGCATGTGTACGTTTGGTGCCGTCGTCACCACCAATGACGCATTGGAACCCGACGCGCCATAGTTGTTGATGAGTGCTGCATGAAGATCCCCATCGACGGCCCAGGGCTTGAGCCTCGTGACTATTTCAATTCTATCTTCGGGCGATGCGGCAATAGCGGGGTTCAGAGTGTTGAAGCTCACTTGAGGTGGTATCATTTTGTGCGAGACCATCAGCGCGGTCTTGATGAGCGACACAGCACCAGATACACATTCGGTGTGGCCTACTAGCCCCTTCACAGAGCCGAGAGCAAGCGCGGTGGGACGACCAGTTGCCGGCCCTAAGACACTCTTCACGCTCTGGTATTCCGCGGGGTCGCCTACCTGGGTGCCTGTGCCGTGTGCTTCCACAACGGTGATTTGCCGTGGTTCCATTTCCGATCGTTTTATGACGTCACGGAACAAATCCGAAAGGGAGGGGGAGTTGGGCACGAAGACGGGTGTGCAGTTCTGATTTTGGTACACGACAGAGGCCGAAATCGTTCCGAGGATCTGGTCACCGTCGGCAATGGCCCTGGACATCTTCTTGACCAGCACAGCGGCAAACCCCTCGCCGCGGCAGTACCCGTCAGCGTTGGCGTCGAAGGGTTTGCACTGGCCGGTTGGGCTGAGGAAGCTCGCGGCGGCGAGGTTTTGATACCACAAGCTATTGGTCATGATATTCGCACCACCTGCCAGCGCAGCCGAGCACTCGCCGCTCAGCACCGCGCGACAGGCTTGGTGTACCGCGACGAGCGACGAGCTACAGGCCGTGTCGATGCAAAGGCTAGGCCCGAGCCAGCCAAAGTAGTGGCTAATTTTACCCGCGATGAAGGACTTCAGGTTCCCGATCGCCGTAAAGGCGTTCGGCTCGTAGCAGGCCGCGTTGTTCTCGTAGTCGGCACTACAGACGCCAATGAAGCAGCCGATGTTCTTGTCTTGGCTGTCGGAAGAGCCGAAATAGCCCGATTGCTCCACGGCTTGATACGCCGTCTGTAGCATGAGGCGCTGCTGCGGGTCAGTAGACGCCATTTCGCGTGCGGATTTCTTGAAGAACTTGTGGTCGAAGGCATCGTGGTCGTTGACAAAATTGCCGAACCATTTGCGCGCCGTCACCGAATTATCTTTCTCGCGCCACACGTTGTCGAAGCTCAGACGGTCGCCAGGCACTTCTCGGTGCTGTGATGATCCGTGGCAGAGCAGGTCCCAGAAATCGTCAACGTCGTCAGCTCCAGCAACTTTAATAGACATTCCGATGATAGCTACATCATCAGTGGCCCGCGCCGTAGGAACTCTGTTGTCCGTAATATCCGTTCCCTTCACGAATTCGGGCCTCTGCACAGCACGACGGGCGACTGCATCGGACATGACGAGTACGTCGAGTTTGTGCATGGAAGTTGGAATGCATCGTTCTGGGCCGAATAAGACAATTTGTAGGTTCGACTGGTTTGGGGCCGACGCCACGACGGTACTGAAAGTCTGATGCCACTGACACCTATGGGCAAGAATGGTCTTCAGCGCATAGGCGTGTAGGGGGCCGCTAGCCGGCATCGACACGTCGGAATTTTGGGCGATTCCGCTCTGAATACTGCACCATGTTGGGTATATCGTGGTTGATGCATCCGGTAAGCATAAGTCTGAGTGTGCGGTACAATATTGTATAAGTGACTCCATGTGATCGAGGTACCCTGTGTGGTGAAAGCGACCGGAGAGGCCAATCTCGGACACGACGATGCCTACATCCCTGAGTTCTTGTTGTAGCTGTTTGACCTTTGATGAGGCCGTAGTAATCGTCGCCCTATTTTGGTCGTATTCAACAGAGATATAACTCTAAACACGGATAGCTTGTTAATGCCGGATGCAAACAGATTCTTAGGAGAGGGGGTTTTTTTTTGGGGGGGGGAAGAGGACATCACGTAAAGGACTTACTTCCGGATATCGTCTTAGTATATTCTTTAACTGATCTTCTGACCCGGTGGCACTCCAAGCAGTCGCCAATGCTTTAGCTGGGCCAGCTGCATCGTGGCATCCCTGAGCGTCTACTATGCCGCCGATCAACATGGCCAGCCTTATAGCTGTAGCCCCATATCTGCGAACCTCTGCGCCGTCTTTACTAAGGGCCACTGCAGACGCACTTAGGAATCCTGTGCAGAAGCCAAGAGCACCTGTCCAGGCTCTGGCGTTAGAACTTCCTAGGCTAGAGCTATTCGTGTCTAAGTACTTCAAGTACTCGATAAGATGGGTTACGACGACGAGTGGACTCAGAATTATGTTCGGCAGCGCCGGGGCAGACTCTTGTTGGTCGATCCGCATGGAACCGATCTCAAACCAAGTTGACAATTCTGCCAGGAGCTGTGGACCACTCCCAGTGACGCCATACTGTGGAAACTCTTCGATCAGCGCTTCCCAGCAAGCTGGCAGAGACTTAATAGTCTCGGCGACCCACGATTGCTCATCCATGTCCCTTATTTGCGTGCTAAGAGCCCTGAAGGATTCGCCGTTGAAGCGGAGCGCCTGTCCACCAAATAGCAGCAATCGATCTTTCTCACTCTCGGCCATGGTTGTGGTGGTATCCCGCAGCATTGCATATAGTAGGTAAGTGGGTGTAGTATGGCTGGATAATGTAGCCGTGCCTTGTGAGTGGTAAGGGCTTAGCGTCTATGGAGATAAAACTGATAGTCTTTTCAATATTGCCACAAGGAATAATAATTCGGTCTATTAACCTCTAGGAGAATGGAAGAGGCCTGGATCAACATTACCAAAGCTTGACAATCATCTACTCCAAGGGGCATGGCACCAGCCTGGTACTAAATAAGTATGTGCCCAGCAAAGGCTCGCAGTTGAAAATATGGCTACGTCGAGTAAAGTCGCCTTGCGAGGCACCCCGTTTCCAGCCAAAAGTGAGCATAGAAATAAAAGTCCGGACTCCGGGGCTAAAGGAATCTAGGTATATTACACCTCACTAGAATCCGGACTCTCAACTAGCGGGGCTGAGATAAATGATCCCGGAATTGTAGGTAGTGCAACCCCCTTAAAAGACTTATTGTCTGAAGGGTCAGCAGTGGCGGTCGAAACTGATGCAAGCCCTTACGGCGCGTTGGATGTTTTCCTATTACTTTCCGTGCTACTTAAAAGCCTATCGCGGTACTAAAAATACTTGTATTAGCTTGGAATCTGGTAGGTTGGTGTACTAGCCTGTTCAGTTATCGTGCCGATTCAAGCAATTCAGGTTCTGTTAGCAACAGTAAGATGTTGGTGTATTGTAATGTTTTGTAAATGCCGAAGTCTTATCGTATCAATAATGAGTTTGGCTTTAGAAACACGTTAACGATAAGGCCGCCCATCGGACGAGCTTAATTGGGATATCCTCGGTATTATTAACCGATTATGTAGCTATCAATAAGCTCTCGACAGGTACAGATTTTGTTTATCTCAAGTTTAAGTTGGTGTTTGGAAGTCCCCGTCATCCAACAACTTCTTTGTCAAACAAGGCCATAATCGCATCCGTCTGATTAGCCGAAGTAGAGGAGTAGCTATCTACAAAATTCATCTCTAGGTCTATTTCCATCTCTAGGCCGTCCTGACAGAGCGCGTTCATATCTCGCAGTTCTTCAAGGAATTTCGTCACTATATCTAAGTCTTTTTGTAGCGCCGGCTCCTGGTCAAGCGTTAATAGGAATTGCCGGCATAGACACAAGGGAATAGGGGTGAACGGATGAATCTGGACTCACGCCCCCTCGTTAGCGGTCATATAATACTCAAAGCGGCTGGAGTGATAGCATATGAATAATACTTACTTTAAGCACACTGAAGTTCGTGTGGAAGTCGGCCAGACGGGCAATTTCTTTGGCTGCTGCTCGGGCTTGCCACTCGTATTCGAGCCCATCATTTACGAGAGGGTGAGACGAGCTCCCAACGGCCCACGGGTTGGAACCATGGTGAAATGCGAGTTGTGTTGTCTGAGCGATAATGCTCGTGAAAAATAACATGGGGTCAGACTCGATAGCGCACATGGTATATGTCCGTTGAAACTGTAGTATGTGTCGGGTGACTATCTCGTCGAGCTGCTGCCTCATAGATTGGAAATCAGGGGCTGGCGAGTTCACTTGAACCTGCAAAGGAGCGGATTGTTGCTGGTAGCTTAGGATACGGCCCCAGAGACTTGCAAATATCACAGACTCGGCGAAAGGCGAAAGCAGGCCTACGGCAATATCACTAGTAGTTGCCTCCAAAAGGAAGGGAACCGACACTGGTGATCCGCTTTGGAAAGCCCCCTCGGGACACGGGAGGCGGGTAGAAGTCTAGATGATTTCAAACCATTAGTAAAATTTTAAATCGTAAAGTGAGGGGTTGATGGTAAGTACTTGGGGCCGCAATATATAGAGAGTATAGACATACCGACTGTTCCCCAAATGTTAGGGGTAGTTTTCTCAAGCCGCAACTAAAGCGATCGAGACAGAAAGCTGTCCAGAATGTTCTTCTGCTTTCCTCCCTTTCGATGAAGGCGTCGGCTCCGTCCTCCATGGTCCGGGCATCTAGGCAGTCATAACGCAAGAGTTGCACGAGACGTATTGCCCGGCCGAGGCTGGACCAGGCGCGCTCGAACGAGGCATGAGTGAATTCGTAAACGGCTATTAGTATCCATGCTTGAGCCAATTTGCGTTTCGGGGCGCTACCGTCGAAGTGACTTAGACGCTGCAACGCCTCTTGGTAGAGAGATTGGCATAGGGGACGAAACTGTGATGATACGGTCGCAGCTAATGTCCACATGGCATACTGTAGACAGGCGTGTGACGGGCAGCCTGATTTGGCATCGGACCGGCTTTCAGAGAAATAGCGACGTTTCTGTAAGAAGGGGATGAAGATGTAGACGCGCTCAAAATATATCTGATCTCTGCTAGATAGGTAAGTTTATTGATGTCTCTTTTGACGACTACGGTATAAATAAAAAGCGTGTTAGGGGCTTTCTTACAAGTCGGCACGTGCTAAGGGGGTGGTGACGGTGTCGGTAGTACGAAAGGGGGGCATTAAATGAGAAACTTGACTAGAAAAGGGGGCTAGGACGGCTACTCGGTGTTCCGGGGTGATGTCCGGGTTGTTTTGTGGGACTGGAGCTGGTTCTATCGCTTCGACCGCACACGGCGCCATGTCCGTAGGAAACGAGTTTTGAGGGACTGTGATTGTGCCACTCCGGTCCCATTGCTGGCTCTCTGATTGATCATCCAGGTCAAATTGCGCTTCGGCCCAGCTGGTTATTGATTCTGTATAGTCGAAATCATCTTTGTCACCAGGCTGTTCGTCCAAGCGTCGCTCGAGAGCAGCTATCAGTCAAAGAGGTTAGCCCATCTTTCCTTGGACGATTTCATGTGTAGTCACAAGGGGGCCTGTCTGTACCAATCCGAGACCGTAGAACCTTGAGGTGCCCCTTTTTCGGCCCTCGCTGGGGTGGTGCGGTATCAAAAACACATGTCAGGACCGAGTCCACGCAACCGCTACACGGCCTCCGGCGGTCACAGCGATACTTGCGTAGTCGGCATTGTTGACATGCCGGTCCGGGATTCTGTCGGCTCGTCCTGCCTTCCACCCTCTGCCCGGTGGCCGGGGCTGAGGCCGAGGGACTCATGGATCTCAAGATAACGGAATGTCGGCCGAGGGGACAGCTCCTCAGCGTGGAAGTCTATAGCTGTTTCTTGCCTCATTTGAGAGAATCAAAGTGTACGATCGCAGATTATAGGTCACCATACACCACACTGTGGAACTACATGTAAAGAATCTTGATTGCCTATCGTGTGCCATGATTCATACATAATCCTTTTGTAGAGTATGAGTGCACGAAAATACACATCATAACTTGCGCTTGTTACATCGAAGGAACGGCCGCCACCTTCCTAGCCCAGTGAGCGATGCGTGGACACCCAGCTGCCGCCGGGGAAGTTGGCTAACTTTGGATAAGTTGAGGCTCGTAAGCTGCATGACGCTAAGTTAAACACGGAGGGTTCCGTCACGGCATGGGCCTTAATAGGATATACTAAGTAAGTGCTCGATGACCGTAGGACTATTCGATTTGTTCTAGTGCTGAGATCCGTAAGAATGGTTCAGCGCCGCCAGATCAGACAGCCCCCGGTTCCTATGTAGTAGCCATTCAAAGATCTTAGTCGGCACCAACCATGATGCGTACTTGACGGTCCCTGCCAGGCCGCCATGCCAAGCTTGCCCGCTACCGCCCCTCGTGACCTCCTTTACGAGGCTACACGCAACATCCTCCGCCTTCTGATTGTTGACTTGCAGCTCGCCCGTACTCTGCTTCCTGATCGTCGCCTCGATGGCCTTGTAGTAAGAGCTGGCGGGCAACGAAAACGGCGCAGCATGTCTGTAGAATCCCGTCTCCACCTCTCCCACCATGGCAGTGACTACGCGTACGTCAAGCGGTGCTAGCTCCATGCGCAGCGTCTCGGAGAGCCATGTCATAGAAGCCTTAGAGCTGTTGTAGATGCCTGCGAGAACGCCCCCACCAGTCAGCTGAGGCTAAGCCAGGCTTGGCTAAGAGCCGAGAAATATAGCAGTACGAGCAATGCGAACTTGGGGTACGGAATCGTGTAATGGGTTACACGCACCTTGCCAAGCCAGGCGTACCGCGCCGGCAATCGACGAGACATTCAAAATGGTCCCTTTAGCCTCGATCAGAAGCGGTGCGAAGGCCTGCGTGACGGCTAACATGCCCCAGACATTGACATCGAAAACCCGGCGAGCGTCGTCCATGGAAGTGTCGAGTAGGGGTGCGGTAAGGCCGACCCCAGCATTGTTGACAAGCACATCTAGGCCCCTACCCTGCGTCTTCTGGCGGATCTTGCTGACACACTCGTCAATGGATGGCTTCGACGTCACATCTAGCGCAATAACTTGGCATGAAGGGGCGCGAGCTAGGAACCCGGCTTTGGCGGGATCACGGGCGGCAGCAAAAATAAGGTAGCCTGAGTCAGCAAAGGCGTTACACAAGGCAGCGCCCAAGCCGCCCACGCCACAGCCCGTAATCAGGACGGTGGGGCCTCGGACCGAATTTTGAGCCATGGCTAACTGATAGGTAGTCGGACATTCGATCAAACCTAAATCTGACGTGACCAGGGGAATGAGCATAGACGGGAGAGCCCTCGTGGGCGCTTATAAAGAATCCTGCCATCGACGACTGGCCACTGATAGACTGCCGGATGTAGCCAAAGGGGGTGTGATAGGATGTGACAGGACGACGTGTGCCCGGAATCTGATGTAGCGGCCGGAGTTGTAAAGTGAAGAAGCCCCGGAGACTCTAGACTGCTTGCGGCTTACGTTGGGACGAGTAAAACTTCACGGTGTCTCGGTGAGGGTGAGATCCCCGAGCATACCAGCGTAGGAAGAAGGACGTAGGACTATCTTCTACGCCACCGAGTCCTAGGCGTCCGTTGTATCATGCACTTCACTAGGTTGCTAGAAGTTCCTGCATCATTGAATACAGCGGGTACGCTCTCGTGAAGGTTTACGTTACGCCAAAAAGTTAAAAATAGAAGTGTGAGGCCCAAACGCGACTTGAACGCGTGACCTTGGGGTCTGCAATCCCATGCTCTACCACTGAGCTACTGGACCGATCGACTAGGATCATGTGACATTCCTTGATGGAGGGACGGACTAAATAGTACAGGATATTGACAGCTGGCACACCGGGTTCTGACCGGGTTAACGGAGTTTATTAGCGGAACTAACCGTATGCCATTAACTCCGTGTTAAGCGGACGTAGCATATTGCTAAAGATGGCTAGCGTAGAAGTCAGCCCGATGTTTCTAAAGATAACCGACGTAAAGCTTAATGTTTACAAAGAAAAGAAAAAGTCCAACCGGGCATAAGGTCAATTTGAAGCGTTAAACCAGGCATAAACCCGAGAGGAAACGCTTAAGTCATGTATGGGAAGGCTGAGCTATGGTATCTTGGTAAAACCCACGACAAATAACGTGCTGTTCTTATCCCGGGTGGCGCCTGTCTCTCCCGTTGAAACTAACCTAGACGAGGTGTCTCACCGGTAGACGAACGCTAAGGCGAGGGCGTAATTAGGGGGGAGCTGAATGGCATAAGAGACAAGATATCACTGTGGCGGCTGTCTGTCCCCCTTTGTCCGCCCGCCAGGAACGCCTCGCTGGCTATTCTCTTGGCCTCTAATTAACTTTCTCGATTCTTTTGATTCTCCCCTTTTCTTCTTAGCCACATTGTATTACCGACTCTTCTTTCAAGGCGGCATCAAACTTCGAGCAACATTCTTAGATCCATATTGCGATGCAGACCCTACGCACCGCAGATTCATTCAACACGCTTACCCCGACCAGCATAGACTTGTCAGTGCGGAGTAAGCATGATGACGAGAATCACGACCAGCAGCACGATGCTGAAGCACAGGGAGAACCAGATGCTACTACAACGGAAATACAGGGACATCTTAGTGGAATCAGACTCATTGTCAACATGATTAGCGTTGTCCTCGCTTCATTTCTGGTGCTTCTTGACAATTCAATCGTCAGTACGGTAAGGAGACGAACAACAATGCATGTCGGTTGGCCACCTTTTGCTAACCTTGCCCAGGCAATTCCTCAGATAACCGACGAGTTCCATTCTCTTGCGGACGTCGGGTGGTATGGGAGTGCCTACACCCTCGGGAAGTATGAAGAACTGCCCCTACTCTACTCGTGGGGTAGTAGACAAGATTCTAATTCGCGATGGTAGCGCCGCGTTGCAACTCGTTTCAGGCAAAACCTTCCAGTTCTTCAATCTCAAGGTCAGCACGTGCAGCGAAGTTGATAATGGGATCAAAACTCACCGGCACTCTCTAGTGGTCCTGGCTGTTCTTTTTCGCCCTCTTCGAGCTGGGCTCAGTTCTGTGCGGGGCTGCAAAATCCTCGAAGATGCTGATAGTCGGCCGTGCTATTGCGGGAGCCGGGTCATCAGGGGTCATCAGCGGCGCGTTCACTATTATTTCCGCGTGCGTGCCTGTCGAGAAGCGGCCTCGTAAGTATTTACTCGACCCGTATAAATGTTTTCCGATGCTAAAAAACCTGCAAATCAATAGCCTTAATAGGGGCGCTAATGGGAAGTATGTCGCCCTGACTTGCCATGCTAGTTGTATGAAGAATGATAATGATATTGATACCGGTTCAGTCACTCAACTTGGGAACATCGCCGGGCCCGTTATTGGAGGCGCTTTCACAACTGGATACACTTGGCGATGGTGTAAGCGACCTCAATGAGGACAGTCTTCGGCACTAATAAATTCTCAACGCTAATCAGTTGAACAGGCTTTTATATCAACCTCCCAGTAGGAGCTTTAGTAGCATTTCCTATCCTGTTTCTCCACATACCCGAGCAAGTGCCCAAGGACAACGCCTGGAAAGTTCTACGTCAACTCCACCGCCACCTCGACCTATTTGGCCTCGTTCTTTTCGCGCCCGCCCTCACGCAACTCCTCCTGGCTCTCCAGTACGGCGACGAGCTTGCGTGGAACTCACCTCGGGTGATCGGCCTTTTCTCTGGCGCTGGGGCTAACTTTATTATCTGGCTTGTCTGGAATTACTACAAAAAAGATGATGCCCTACTCCCAGTCTCTCTAGTGAAGCGGCGGACGATTTGGTCAGGCGCCCTCTTCCACGGCTTGCTGATCTCAACCCTGTTTGGTGTAACGTACTGGCTACCCATTTACTTCCAGGCCATAAAAGACATGAATGCAGTGATAAGTGGTGTCAACTTGCTTCCGCTCATCCTGCCTCAATTGGTGACGGGTATAGCGTGCGGATTCCTAGGTAAGTCCAGCGGGTGACAAGCGGGCGCCTGCGAGACGGCACTAATTAGACGGTTCTACTGCAGTGAACAGATTAGGTTTCATCCCCCCTTTTGGCGCCGTCGCGGGAGCTCTGATATCGGTTGCGACTGGGTTGTTCTCAACCCTACATCCCGATACCTCGACGGCGCGCAGAATAGGCTATGAAATTATAATGGGTGTTGGCCTAGGCTGTGGTGTGCAGATGGTACGGATATCTCGAGGCTAATCAGGCACTTCGCCGACCCGTCGAACCTTTTTAATACTGGGTGGTATGCTGATAATTAGACACAATTAGGCTCTTGTCAACACCCAAAACTCAGTTTCACCCCAGCAAATATCCATAGCGACGGCCCTCATCTTCTGGGCCCAGTCGCTAGGACCTACCATATTCCTGCCACTTTATAATACGATCTTCAGAACTAGTCTCACCTCCGAGTTGGCCAAGCAGGCACCGCAAGTCGACGCCCAAGCTGTCGTGGACGCCGGCGTCACAGCGTTTCGACGAGTCGTGGAGCCTCGATACCTACCCAATGTCCTAAAAGCTTACTCTGACAGCATCGACAGGATTTTCTATCTGGCTACTTCCGCCGGTGCGCTGGCAGTATTTGTAGTATGGGGTATGGGCTGGAAAGATATCCGAAAGACGAAGGCAAAGGGGAATGCGCCTAGTCCGTATATGTCTAGTGAGCATGAGCTGGTGGATATGCCTTAGGTGTGAGTGCAGCACCTTGACGCTCATAAATACGTGAAGCTGATGATTAAAGAAACTAGACAAGGCATGATGTGGATGGAGCTTAGGGGTCCTTCGATCTTGATTATACGACGACGGATAATAGAAGACATAGATTAAATATCACGGAACTGTATCATGGCAAATCTGATAGTTATTTACAGTGAACACGCTCATCGTTTGGTTAGAATTATGTGCTCATTTGATAACCTCACATTTTGAAAAGCTACGCTTGATGACGGCCTCAATTGCACCACTTGGCGTGTATCAAAGTATCGTGTCTGAAACTTAGTTTCGTCATGGAAAACATCTTCGAGCTAGAGTGCACATCGGTCATAGAACTGATAATCATAATACTATACGCGGCCCCCTTCGACTAGATGAGTGTATTCAATGTATCGTATTATCATAATCTACCTTATCAGAGACGCCAGAGCGATATGGCCCATTATGATCTGATTAGAATACGAAAATCGTGCGATATGCACGATAAGCAAAACATGACATAATATCATGGTTTCCACATGTGTAGAAATAGAACACTTGTTTTAGTTACGGTTGAGTGAGTCTCTGTCCCGGTGAGATTCCCCGCGGGGTTATCACTCCGGAGTCCCGACCTCACTGCGGGTTCATACCAACCATAATACACCAGAAGAGCACTGTGCGCCCACATCAGCAGCTCATCAGGGCAGCCGCAATAATAGCCGGCGGAGGTCAGCTCACGACCGTAAGCGCTAACTAAGGCTCGGTGAATGGGCTCTCTGGCTTGCGACATCACCCCGAATTGTCAATACCTGAACCTATCTGTGGTTTCAGCCGCAGCCAAAGGTGGCAGGGCCAATAATACGTAGAATTGAGCACCATGCCTTAAATATCCACCTGTTTCCAATTTACAGCATGTTATCCTTGGCTTCCATAACCAGTAAATCAAGGCATCTCGCTACACTCGTTTACAAACATGAAACACCAACGCTCGCTCATCCTAGGCGCCGCGGCCGCAGCTTATGCGGTCAGCTTTGATCCTCAGTCT
Organism: Xylaria grammica; assembly: GCA_004353285.2. Lineage (NCBI taxonomy): Eukaryota > Fungi > Ascomycota > Sordariomycetes > Xylariales > Xylariaceae > Xylaria > Xylaria grammica. The sequence continues at coordinate 591,525 of NGZP02000018.1, forward strand.
CTCTTTAGGCCACACGTGTCGGAGGGCACACTGATTGCGTCCGCGGCCGACTCTGACTTCTCCTCCGTTGTGTCGCCGCGATGGTCGAGCTGGGAAGCGCCGGAATTCGTGGCTGCCATCAAGCCGGTGACGGAAGGCGATATTCAAGAAATCGTAAGCTACCTTCCTTTCTTAATCCTGCTGTATAGGGTTGCTTACCCGGAATACGTGAGCTAGGTTCGCATTGCTGCGGCGCACAACATCTCGTTTCTAGCCACCAATAACGGCCACGGCACTGGCTTGGGCTATGGCACCGTTCAGAATGCGCTGAATATCAACTTGGGCCGTTTCAACTCTATTGTTATCGATGCGGAAAACAATCGCATGACGATCGGAGGAGGGGTCAAGTTTGGGGATATTTTCGAGCCCCTATACAAGGCTGGAAAAGAGATTCGTACGTAGTATTCCCTAACCCAGCCTATCCACAGGGGCCTTTGACGCTCCTCCAAGGCTCATATTGATTGACTAACGGCTACTATAGCTACCGGCAATGCCCAGTGTGTCAGCGCCGTCGGAGCAACAGTGGGTGGGGGAATCGGCGTCATGACGGGCCTCCACGGGTTGACTCTCGACTCTCTCCGGAGCGTGCGCATAGTAACGGCATCAGGCGATCTCGTCACGGCATCCGAAACCAAGAACGCAGACCTCTTCTGGGCGATCCGTGGCGCGGGGGCGAACTTCGGGATCATCACCTCGGCCACTTACGAGATTTATAACCAGACCAATCAAGGCAACGTCGTCTTTGGGTCATTCACTTTTCCAGCGGCCGCCAACGTCTCCGTCTGGGAAACGCTGAAGTCGTTCGACGGCGACGCTCTCCCGCCGGCGCTGGCGTTGACTCTCAGCATCTCGTACAATCATACCACCAATCAGTCAACCATCTCGACGAATGTGATATATTTCGGCACCGAGGCTGCCGCCCAGCCGTACCTAGATAGGTTCCAAACGCTGAACCATACGACTTCGTCTGTGCGCGTTATCACGACGCCCGCGCTTTATTCAGCTCTTTCCACTGGCGTGTGCGCGAGCGGTGCGCGTATCAACACATACACCATCGGGCTGAAGAAAACCGATATCCCCACGTTCCAGCACGTTTTCGCAAGCATGGTCGACTTCTACGAGACGCATCCGGGCTATCGGGGTGTCTTGCTCACACAGCGGTACAGCAGTGCCAAGGCGCAGCAAATCCCGGAATCCGCGACGGCGCATCCGTGGAGGGACGTTGAGACTTACATGTAAGTTGCCCTAGTCCGTATTATAGGTGGTTATTCCGTATCCCCCAAGAGCGTACTTTGAACCATGACGGCGTTCTGGAGCTAGCTACCTGTCTAACCAATGACCCTGCGCAGGCTTCTCTACAACATCTACGCCGATGCGTCAATGGATTCGGACGTCTACGCCAATTCCAGAACTGTCCGGTCCGACCTGCAGGCTACCAGCGGATTCGCGGATCCGCATGTCTACCTCAACTACGATTTTGGCGACGAGGGCGTTGCGGCTACGTACGGATCGTCAAAACTCCCGAAACTACGCCGGCTCAAGGCACAGTGGGATCGCCATAACTTATTTGGTGCGGGTAATCCGTTATATTGAGTGAATAGAGTGCATTGCGCGCACTAGAATAGGGGTTGTTTAATTGTGATAACATAGGATAGACTAACCTAGTATGGATAGGGGAGAACTTAAGGTGTAGGTCGTAGTATGAAAAAAAAAAAAAAAAGCTATATTCATATCTATTAGACACATAGTAATGGATTATATTCTTAGACGCTTTGATAGCTATATAATCCTGCCTGAATATGTTAATATCTTGGTTGCCTATTTTGTGTGAAACTCCTTCTGTCTATTACTACCTCAACGCTTCCACTCAGGAGGATAGCTGAACGGGATGCTTGGCACGGATAGCCTCTCCACGCACGAACACATAGGCGAGCACGGGCGCACACGCCATGGCCAAGAGCGCCAATACAGAGCTTCCCCAGCCCCAACCCAGTGCCGCATACAAGCGCCGTCCCACGAGCGGCAGCAGCGAGCCCCCGATGCTGCGGAGCACCACATTGGCCGCGATAGCACTGGCCGCATAGGCGCCGAACGCGTCAATCAGGTACCCCACGACGGCGGAGAAGAACAAGACGTTGGCGGCGCCTATGACCGCCGAGCCCGCGACAGCCAGGCCCCAGTGCGCGTGCGCGGCCGCGCTCCACCCGTACCAGAGCAGGCCGGCCGCCAGCAGCGGCGTCGCCACCACTCCAGGGAGCAGGCGGTCCTCGGGCCTCAGGGCGCCCCGCGCAGCGCGCGCCCGCACGTAGCGGTCCGACGTCAGCGTGAATGCCGCCAGGCCGACCAGGTTGCCGGCGCCGTAGCCCACGAAGGCGAGCCCGACGCCCCGCGGCGAGAAGCCGTATTCGGCCTGGAACATGACGGGCGCCGTCGTCAGGAGCAGGAAGACCACGCCGTTGACGTATGCCGAGGCTACCGAGAGAAGCGCGTTGACGGGCGATTTGGCCGTGATTTTGGCCGGGCGCGTGATGGCGCGTGCTAGTACGTGTCGCGTGGAAAGCCCGCTGGCCAATGCCGAGCGTAGAGCCGGGTTACCTGTCGCTTTTCGCAGATATCGCGCTTTGCGCTCAAGGATTGCTGCGGCGTAGGTTTCGCTCATGAAGAGAGTTTGTGTGACGGTTAGGCACCCGTACTATATTTACGCCTCGCGTCAGTGGGTTAATCAAATTCCAGCCCGTGCTTAACATACCGCGATCGCTATCGTCCAGAAAATCCATCTCCAGCCCAAGGTATCGGTCAAGTAGCCGCCGGCCAGCGGACCAACGGACGGGCCTAGGATCGGGCCGAACATGAAGAGCGACATGGCGAGGCCGCGGCGTTGAACGGGGACGATGTCGGAGATGGTTCCGCCGCCGATGGTCAGCGGCGTCGAGCCCACGGCTCCCGCGAGGAAGCGGAACACCACCAGGACCTCGACGCACGGGGCCACGGCGCAGCCAACCGTGAAACCGACGTACAGCACGTTGCTCGCCGTGTATACGGGCAGCCTGCCCTGGACCTCGGATAAGGGCGCCAGAAGCAGCGGGCCGAGGGCCCAGCCTAAAATGTACACGGAGACAGTGAGGGAGGCGAGCGTCTCGTTTGTTGAGTCTAAGTCTTGCATGACGTTTTGGATCGCGGGCGCGAACATGGTTGCGCCGAGGGGCCTAAGACAACTGGCTCTCAGTAATTGTCTTTGTGATACATTTCGGCGCAAGGAGGGTTACAGGGAGTTGTGCAACTGAGTCCTGGCTTACTTACACCATGAACGTTAGAAGAGACACGAGAGTAACATGGCACCAGATCTTTCTCGGAGACCAGTTGGTTGGGTTCTCTAAATCATCGGGACCGTCCCAGGTGACAAGATCGTCGGCGCTGGCGTCTTCCCGGGCAGCCTGCAAAAGACGAGTACTTTCGTCGGATTCCATAGTCTCCGTATTTGCTTACCTGTGAAGGGTGAGCGAAAGTCTGCTATCTAGACCTTTAGTGCGTATGACACGGTTCCGCTTGTGTCGTTCCTTTAGTTGGTACCTACGCTCGGGGTTTTGTTTTTCTCGATCCGCGGTTTTGATATTTGAAATCTCCTGCTATGGGGTGTTAAAATGATAAAAAGCATCTTTATGACGGATGAATTCGGGCTATTAAGCTACTGAGGATTGTCTCATTCGGTCGCCACGCTATGGAGTGGCCGGGCCGGAGTTTCTCGCTGGGGCTAGGTGCGCATACAAATCCTAAACCCATCAAATTTCCAGCATTTACGTCTCTAACAAGTTAATCAATACCTGGCAAGCTTTCACCTGTACACAATATCTATGATCACTAACATGAGGTGGCCACATCATTTCCGCCTGGTGAGGGAATTTGTAATGGGGGACTTGGGCCGACATGTGAAAGACAACTCCACAGCAGCGTTGGAGAGCGAGTTGAATTCATTAAGTTATAACCACGTACATAACAGACCTTTTTCCTATAAGTGCTATGTTCCGAATTGCCTGTCCCAAATCAGACACGCCGCCCAAAAGAGTAGCTATGCTCTCCGCAGCCCGAACTATGCACTTAGAGAGTAATTACAAGCTTCTTCGCAGAAACCCCTTGCTCCTTCAGCTGATCCCATGCCCCTTGAATCTTGTCGAGCCCGTGCCCTAACACAACGGCATGAGGCGTGCATTGGTACGTCTTCTTCGCTAATGCAGCGGGGAGGTACTGGTCGAAAATCACGGGCCCGACCTCGTTGTCCTTTAGGCTGCCGCCCCAGATCATCTTAGCCTCGATTCCTTCAGGCAGCTTTTCGGGCACCTGGAACGCGGCCGCGACAAACTTGGCCCCGTGACTCTTGGCTATAACTTCGAAAACAATGTCTGCGGAGGCTGGGTGCACGGCGAAACCGCCAGCACTCGTCTTTCCTTCGAATGCCTTCAGCAGGTCCTGGGTAATGGACTTGCTGTTGTAGTCAAGGACCTGCGAGGCACCCAGCTTTTTGCAGTAGTCAAAGTTCTTTGGGGATGCGGTGGTGATGACTTCGTAGCCTGCGGCGGCCGCCAGCTGCACTGCATTGGATCCAACGCTGGAGGCGCCCGCCCAGACCAGCAGCGTCTTGCCGTTCGGCTTGACGTTGTCGACGCTGGGGTAGTCCAGCGCCAGGAAGTCTTTCTGGAACAAGCCAGGGGCCGCAGTACATAGGCCTAGCGGTAGAACGGAGGCGTCTGCGAAGCTCAGATCATCGGGAATGGGGCAGGTGATGTTGGCTTGGAGAGCACAGTAGTTCTGAAAGGCGCCGGAGCGGGAGTCGAACGCGGCGTTCAGTCCCACCACGCGGTCACCGACTTTGAACCTGGTGACGCCGGCTCCGACCTCGACCACGGTACCGGCGGCGTCGTTCCCGAGTGTGAGAGGGTACTGGAGCCATGGGAAGAGGTTCTCGCCCAAAGATTGGATCATCCAATCCATGGGATTGACGGCGGCCGCAGCCACCTTGACGATGATCTCACCTGCACCTGGAGTGGGATACGGAACGGACTGGACCACCAAAGGGTGTGCACGAGCAGCAGTGAGCTGGGCGGCGGTATTGGAGGGAGCCATACTGAAGGTGCGAAATATTAATAGTAAGTGTGTGACGAGAGTGACAGTTGCATCCGAATCAAGGTTCAGGATTTGGTTAGGACCAGGTAGACGAAGCTTATGTGAGATTGCGTGAATACTACGGGAGCCAATCTGGACCGGCTTCAAGCCAGCTGTGGTGAAGCTTCTTTCTTTATAAGACAGAGTGCACGGCATGTCCCGTTTTCTTAACCCGGCCGCCAACTTAACCCGCACTGGAGTTAGTGAAACACAAAGGGCGGGGTTATGGATGTCTCAGACAGGAATGGACAGCCGAGGCAAAAGCCGTAGGGTAATCGAGTCCTGCCGGAGCTGGAGCTAGGAGATGAGAGACAGAAACGCGGGGTTATTGATGTCTCAGTTGGGAATGGACAGTGTGTTCGGCTGTAGGTGAGATTGAGACGGCATTTTACGTGGTGTGGCGTGTAAAGGAGTACGTAGTAAGAAGAAGAGAGGGGACATCCTTGAACCGGGGATTACGGGAGGGAGACACCCGGGAGGGCATCTAAGGCGACTAGGCAACCATATGTGGCTGAATGCAAGGGAGAACGACGAGCCAACCGCCGTCTTGGCCTACCTCCACGGTACTGTGCCCATCCACGTAAGACTACTTCAGCTCTGACGTAATGTAACCCAGTGGCGTGGGTGGTAAAGCGGCAAGAAAAAGTCCGCCGCGGTATAACCCGGCGGACAAGGGATCACATCAGCAGCCATTGAGAAGCCGGAGTCTCTTCGCGGACATAGTACACCAGAAATTCGGTATCAGTTATCTATCTAGGGTATCTCAGCATGGCCAATTCATTTAGAGATAGGTCATTTGAAGAAGGGAAGGGAATGCGGAATTAGGTTCCTCCCCTCCCTGTACTATTCAGCTGAGGTGAGAATAGTAGTGATTGCTTATTCGGCTCGCTGCGCTGCGCTCTCACGATGCTCCCAAGAGCAACATTGCAAAAGGTCTTATCGGCCGCCGCCACACTGCCAATCCCAAACATCCCGCGCCTTTTTGGCCCAAGTCTTTCCCCTGGCGCAGCCATCTACCTTGCTTCGGAGCCGAACTACACGTCGCACGTTAGTCAGCGTTGGACAAGCCACAAAGCCCCGTCTTTCATCGCTACTATTCAACCGGCAACGATAGGGGATGTCCAAAATACCGTAAGCGAGCCAAATGTCCCGCGCCCTTGGTGTCGTTGAATTTGCGTAGTAGTATATTTGCTGATGAGTGGCGGTGGAATGAGCAGGTGAAAATAGCTTCTGCTCACAGCATCCCCTTTCTTGCGACAGGCGGAGGTCATGGCGTCTCTGTTCAAATGGCCGACCTGCAGGACGGCATCCAGGTTGATCTCCGCAGATTTAACCATGTAGAGTTTGACGTTGAAACCCAGCGACTTACGGTCGGGGGATCAACTATTTTCTCACAACTTATCGAGCCTTTGTCCGCCTCAGGGGCCCAATTTCGTGCGTTTCGTTGCCTTCCCATCTCCCACACTGACCGAACCGTTAGCTAACCCTGGCTTGGCAAGCTCTTGGCACGGCGTACTGTGTAGGTGTCGTGGGTGCCACTCTGGGAGCAGGTGTCAGTGCGAATCAGGGCTACGCAGGCCTCCTGTCTGACTTACTTGAGGAGGTGCAGTTGGTGACAGCCGCGGGGGTGAGTGTAACTGCGTCGCGCACAGAAAATGAAGATCTATTCTGGGCGATTCGGGGTGCCGGTGCTAACTTTGGCATCGTCACATCTGCGACTTACAAGGTGCCACCGCCCGTCAATGGCGGCAATGTGACCAATGCCGATTTCTTCTTCCCCGAAGGAAAGGCTCAAGATGTGTTCGAATACATCCAGTCACTGGATGATGGAATGTCGGAGCGCTTAGCTTTCAATATAGCCATCTATTTCGATCGCAACGCTCAAGAGGTGAGTTTCAACGAGATTGGGGAATCCCAGATTGGACCAACACACTCATGATGGCTTCAGATCGCTCTGTTGGTCAACGTCAATTTCTTCGGCTCAGTCGGCGTTGCAGCCAGGCATATTGAGCCCCTGGTCGCGCTTCACCCCTCGCGCTTCGAGGTTCTCGACGTGCCTTGGCCAGCTGTGTTCGCAACATCCTACTTTGGCATAGAGGACACTAAAGCCTGCAGTAGGAATCAGCACGTCAATATGCGCAGTGTCGGTGCCAGGTCCACCAATCCGCAGATCTGGCTACAGTTCTTGCAGGAAATGAAGTCTTTCAGCAGATCTCACCGCGATATCGAAGCGTCATTGGTTATTCACAGGTTCGCGACGCAACAAGTGCTCCAGGTCCCAGACGAAGACAGCGCATACCCACACCGCCATCTCAAAATGCACATGTAAGCGATTAGAAAGACTGACTCACCCCCTATCCATTTGCGAATATACCCGTGCCAAAGAACTAATTCGCATCACCTTCAACGTAGCCAGCTGGAAACACAGTACCATGATCGGAGTCATGACGATGTGGTGGATGCATTCTTGAACGCCGCGCGCCACAATCTCACAGCATCAAGCGGATTTGACAGCCCTGTCGTCTACGTCAATTTCGCACATGGAGATGAGGGGGTGGACGCTTGGTATGGAGCGCGTAACGTAGAAAAGCTTGCTCGAGCAAAGCAGAAGTGGGATCCGAACGGGCTCTTTAACTTCTACAATGCTCTAAGGCCAAGAGATTTCTCAGATATTACTGAACTATGAGGTGTTTCCAGAGGAGGTGAGCTAGGAAATTGTGAGATGGAGATTCAGCCGATGGACTCCGAAAAACACAGGTTTAAGAATCAATGGGGGAGACTGGTCAGGAAATGTGGTTTTACCCCAACAACCATGTCGCAGTAAGAGATGCTTCCTGTGCCGCGAAGATGAGTCTAGGAACTCGAACGAGTGAAGCGGCCGATTGAGAAGATAGATGACTTCAGAGATAGACGATGTAGCGGTAGACAAGAGTTAGAATCGGAATAACCCGAGCTACTATTCAATGGCTTTACGTGCCCCACCACTTTACGTAGTAATGAAGTACCTCGGTACCTTAATTCCTTCGTTATAGACGTGCCAAAAACCCTCCGAGATCCTTCTTAGACTGACTCTCGGTGCATTTCAGCAGACGACCCACGTCACCCATCGTACGTACCATATTACCGAGTAATTACACCGGCACATAAGCAGTCTCATTAGACACTGGACGGCTCATTCATCCAATGGGTGTACCGAAGGCGGCAACGCGATCCGCCTGCGACCGGTGCAGATCAAAACGAGTGCGGTGCCCGCGTGCTGCAAAAAGCACGGCGCCGTGTG